>JAJTTY010000018.1:0-600000 GCA_036971295.1 Dactylellina cionopaga | reverse complement strand
ACTCTAACTTTCTTTTTTATCGGGTGTTTATTGGGGAAGGAAATGGATATTCTTGGTCTGCAATTGGTTTCACTTGATTTATTGTATTTTTTTGCCTGGGATGGATAGCTCCCTGTCACTCATTTCATTTACATTTGTTCTTGCACAAAAGGCAGTGTCCCGAGGTGATCTAGGGCTGGAAATGATCTAAACTTGGTACAGGACAATGCTCCGATACGGGTTTAAGAGGAGAAAACAACAAGAGATTCTTGTACAATTGTTGGAGATAGCTTTATGTATTTACATAGTTTAAGCATTATCGCCGGCTTTGCTCTCTCAATAAATAAATACCATTCTTATAATGCTGTATATTTAGATAAAGGTGTGGTTTGCTATTTCAGCTTACAGTTGCTATACCTCTCTCTTCCCTTTATGATAGTTGGACATTCCCCTGAGACTACCATTTCGCCGGGTTTATGTCAGATGCTAAGTATTATTATGTTTCACTCCAGACTGGTGAGATCTTGTAGCATCCCACCGCCTCTCCTCCGCTTCTCGAACGAGTTTTCGACCACTTCGACGCCGGGGGCGGCTACGTGCGATCTTCTAGATAAGGGAAATACCTGGGTAATCCACCATTTTTATATTAGCATCAATACTTTTTTTGAAAAAATAAGTCCATGTATCAACCGAATATGAGATAAGAATCTTACATTTGTCCCACTCCACCCAAACCGGAAGGCAATCTCATGAGCAAACAGCTCGCCAAAGCCCAGCATCAGACCGTTGACGAACGGGAGGAAGAGGTTTATGGCGGCGGAGCGGAACAGGGAGAGGAATGTGGGTGGAGAGTAGAGGATCAAAGGCGCCGAGGAGGAATTGGTCGGCGAGGTAGTAGTGGTGTTTGCATTATTGGTGTTGCTTGTAGATTCTGGGTCGGAAGGGGCGGAGAGGACGGCGGAGGAGGCGAGGGAGGAAGGCTGCTGCGGTTGGTTGGTGGACATGTTTAATCAATCGATGCTGATTTTGTAGCAGTTGAGGATCCGGAGATCGGTCTGGGGAAGAAGAAGGAAGGAAGGAAGGAAGGTGTTGTTGGTTGACGTTGACGTTGGGGTTACCGGTTTATGTCAACGACAACGCAGGTCGGAAGGATAGCGAGGTCGATGTCGGGATATTGATATATCGATATATCAAGATATCAAGATAATATTGTATGTTCATTTAGTGAAGCGACGTAGACGATATAAATCCATTACTATGTGTAGTCTTTTCCGTTTAATTTGACGCAGTAAGGCGGATAGCTGGGCGGTGCGGAGGGGTCAGTCATATCACAGCTATATTCCAGGCTAGCTACCAGTTAGCCCAATACCAGCTCCCCCTGCTTGGTTGCTTGGTTGCTTGGTTGCTTGGTTGCTAATAATTGCTAAGAGCTGCTGCTATAACATCGACGCGTCGTCACTTCTTGATTCTTCTCTTCTCTTGCTATCATCCTGTCGCACACAAAAGAACATACAAATAACATACAACCCAAACCCTAAATATCATCCAGAACATCTCCAGCCTAACTCCCTCGACGCTGTATCCTTTCAGCTCTTCATTCAACACGCCGCTGCTCCCCCGCTACCCCGCCATACCCAGATAAGCCACCATCGCCACACCTTCGCAGCTTGCTCAACAGCAGTTTCCATCATCACCCATCTCAAACTTCAACATGGCAGACCGTGACGAAATGGTTGCTCGCTTTGTCGAGTTAACCCAAGCCCAGCCAGAAAGTGTTCGTTCTCTTAATCTATCCAAGTTACTGGTTTCCAGGTCCAGGATTCTGACAACAAGTCGTCATAGGCCAGGGGCATACTCGAAAGTTCAAACTGGCAGCTAGAGGTATAATATTTTATTATCCATATTTTAAAATTAAAGCTTTAATTTGAGAGAAAGGCCACCTGTTAACCATCTTGCCCCCTTAGGAAGCTTTAAACCTCTTCTACGCAGCTCCAGAAGAAGCCGTTGCCAACACTTCGAGACCTCCAGTTGCTCAAGTTCAGGACATGGACGAGGAAGACGACTGGGATGCCCCACAAGCAATCCGTAAAGCTACTCCTCCACCGGCCACTGGTTCTTCTGGCCTCGGACGAACACTTGCGGGAGATACGGTGGGCGAATCCGCGTCGTCGTCGTCTCAGCCGGCTGAACCTGTGCGACCACCAAGAGGAAGAGGGTACGATTTTGGATTCAACTTATTATATCCTTGGACACTCACTAATTCCTCTATAGGATGATGACTCTTGGGGATCTCGGTCGTGGAGGAGCACAAGGGCATGGACATGACCATGACGACGATAGTGACTCGGATCACGGCCAGGACATGTTTGCAGGTGGTGAAAAGTCGTAAGTGCTTCAGAAGCCGTAGCATTTGGCCGTATCGCATCTTATAAACAATCTAGGGGTTTGGCTATCGAGAATCCAAATAAACCAGGCAACCGTGGTCTCGACAGCGTCAGAAATATCCTCAAGCAGGCACAAGAGTACGTTGAACGATCCTGATACTTCATAGCGTAGAAATCTAACGTACTATTTCTCCTACAGTGGAAGCAAGGCTCGCCAGCAGCAACAAGAAGAGGACGAGGACGTCGGCCCAAGCTCCCACTTCTCCGGCCGTGGCCAAACCCTTGGTGCCGACGATGTCCCTTCTCAGGTCATCGAAGACCCGAATGCAGTTATCGCTAAACCCCCTCCTAAGGTAACCAGAAACCTGTATTTCTGGAGAAACGGCTTTTCGGTTGAAGACGGGCCCTTGATGCGATACGATGATCCCGCACACCAGGAAACCCTGCGAGGAATCGAAGCCGGTCGAGCGCCGTTACACCTTATGAATGTTCAGCCAGGCCAGTTCACCGATGTTAACGTTCACCGAAAGATGGACGAAGATTACGCTCCTCCAAAGAAGAAGTTTACACCGTTCTTCGGCTCTGGACAAAGGCTGGGTGCTCCGACCCCAGGATTTGACAGTGCCCCTGCTTCGTCGTCTACTACTGTTGCCCCACCTGTTGCTGCTGCCCCAGTATCACCAGCCCCTCAAACAGTCTCTGTTGACGCTACGGCACCGACCACCAGCGTACAAATTCGCCTCGGTGATGGTACTAGGCTTGTTAGCAGATTCAACCATACGCACACCATTGGCGAGATTTACGCCTTTGTCAATGCGTCGAACACCAGTAGCAGATCGAGGAATTATGTCCTGCAGACTTCCTTCCCGCCTAAAGAGTTGAAAGATATGGAGACCAGCTTGAAGGACGCGGGATTGTTGAATGCGGTTGTTGTTCAGAAGTGGACCTGATTTCGATATTTTCTCTCTGTCTCTCTCCTTAAGTTTATTACTATCTGCGTTAACTTCCCTTTAATCACTGCGGTAATTGGCTATTGGAGTGAAAGGGGAACATCAATTTTTAAATAAAAAATAAAGCATATCATCATCTCTGCTTCATGTTTAGATGGAGTTGGGTTTTTACACGCATACAATCGAGGGAATAAAATTGATCAAAATGTGCCGATTTTAGTAGACGGACGTATATAGGCATAAATATCAAGTGTCTGATTTCGAGACTAGACGTAGATGACGAGCGATTAATTTGAAACGATTTTGAATCTCCACCTCAACTTTAGCCCTCCTTCCCTCACCGCCAACAAACCCCGCTCGCCCTCATTCAACCCTGAATATAGCTAGCTCAAGCCTCAAAGGCGTAATTTTATAAACAGAAGAAATTGATAATATTTAAAACGCCGCCAAGATAGAAAAAGCTAGTAATACATGTAAAAATTCTGAAGCTTCCCCCTTCCCTAGTACGTCCCTACTGCTTTAATTAATACCCAACGGGAAAAAAAAGAAATTCTAATCGCTGTGATTCTACTGCAGCTCTTCCTCCGTGATCTCCTCCTCGTCGTCTCGCCCAACAATTGCACCGGCAACCTTCCATACCTGAAGCAAGTTATCTTCAGCGGCGGAGGCCATGACCCATGGGTCGTTGAGGTTCCACGAGAAATCCGACACTCGGTTAGTGTGTCCGCCGTGCATGAAAAGCCTAGATTTGATGGCGGAGTTGTTAATGATTACTCTTGAAGGAGAGAAAAGAAAAGAAAAGAGGGAAACATACAATTCCGGCGGCCCATCCTCTTGATCCTCTGGAGTTTGCTCTTCGCCAATCTTCGTCAGATCCCAGAATATTATTCTGCGATCCGTGCTGCTGCTTGCCAGAATCGGCTCCTCTTGCGGATGCCACTGTAAGTTTAGGACATCACCTTGGTGGCCCTCAAGGACGTGGAGTTTATGCTTGAAGTTTCGAAGATCCCATAAGGCGACGGTCTTATCCGCTGATCCCGAGGCGATGATGTATTCGCTAGCCGGGTGAAACGCAAGACTGTTGACGGCGTCAGCATGCGCTACAACCGAGCAATTGGCTTGTTCACCAGTTCGAATGTCGGTGAGTTTCAGCATGCGGTCGTCAGCGGCGGATCCGAAGAGAGAGTCGTGAATGGGGTGCCATCGGACATCGTTGACGATGGCTTGGTGAATGCTATAGGTGTTGAGGGGTTTTACGGTCGTGTTAGATCGGGACCAGCCAGTGATATCCCAGTGGCAAATCGTCGCATCTTCGGAGCCAGTGAGGAGGCGGCCGTCGACTTTTGGACTCCAGTCCAAACCGTAACTACGCACATAAATAGTTAGAACATCCAGCTAGTTGCGCATTATGAGACAGGGAGTCTCACCCTTCCTTCGTGTGGCCAATTAGTTGAATCTGAGGCTTGAATTTGTTCCCTTCCAACTCGTGCTTCGTTCTGTCGAAGACGTAAACATGTCCGGAAACCGACATTGTTGCGATCAAATCGGGCTTCTGTGGCGAATATCGGGCCTTGTTCACCTCGCCTTCGTGAACGATCTTCTGCTTGATTGTGAACCTAGTTTCATCACCGCCGGTATATCCACCAATCTCCTCGCGGGCCTCATCGTAGT
The DNA here is from genome assembly GCA_036971295.1 of Dactylellina cionopaga. Taxonomy (NCBI): domain Eukaryota; kingdom Fungi; phylum Ascomycota; class Orbiliomycetes; order Orbiliales; family Orbiliaceae; genus Dactylellina; species Dactylellina cionopaga. The sequence continues at coordinate 595,016 of JAJTTY010000018.1, read as the reverse complement.
CGCGGGGATCGATATCGGCCATCGGCTTGGGCAGCTGGACTTCGGCAATCTGAAGGTAATTGAGTCGCTCGCCCGATGTGTGAGTACCGATGAGCAAGCGGTGAGTGCAGAAGTTTTTGCCTTCATGTCTAGATAATTCGTGTTAGATTAGGGTTGAGGATGCGATTGCGACAGAGACGTACTCTTGCTTGTCAGGGAACCATTGAGTGGTCAAAGTTGGCCATTCTAAAGCGGTGCTATGGGGGGGTTTTGTTAGCTGGATATGCCCAAAATGTGTCGAATGATGAGTTTGTTTTGATAGGTACCTCAATATCAAGTCGTATAGGAAAGGGGCGTTCTTCTTCCATGTTTTATATTCTGTAGTTTTGGGAGGCCCTGTTAGCAACACGGGGTGCAAAAGCACTTCAATAGCGCTTAGCAACTTTAGAAGTGAACCTACCCTCATTGATTAATTTCTCTGTGACGATTTGGTCCTCGGCGTTGACCTGTTCCCCTTCGACTATGTAGAAATATGATGTTAGCGGGTTCCCAGCGCCAGCAACGGGAGAAATGGACTTCATCAGGACGTACTCTCATCCTCGTCGATGAGATCCTCATCTTCGGAGCGGGGCATTTTGAAGTTTATATGGCGATAAAACAGAGGAAGGGGTATAGAGTGATGTTGGAGATGGTGGTCCTAGAGCAGATGCGACGACGCAGGTGGTGGTTGTAGATTTGATGTTTGGAGTGATGTTGAGGGCGACAGAATTCAAGGTGCCAGAACGCGTTCGCAAATGAAAAGGTCGCGCAAAGCTGTGAGCAGGCCTGGGGTTTATTACCCGGAGACCCTGAACAACTTCCCCGGAGGTTCAGAATGTTCCCGGTAGTCTCCCCGAAACAGCGGGGTGATAGCATTTTTAGCGCCCGAGGCAGTGATCAAGGGGGCAAGCGCAAGCTGATAGGCGGTCCACAAGGCCACAGGCCACAAAGGCAGACGGAGCAAAGCAGTCATTTAGTATTATTGAGTCCTTGGATATTTCTCTTGACTCAGACCTCTTCCCTTCTCCCTTCTTCTTTTCCTCCTTCTTCTCCCTCTTTTTCTTTTTCTTTCTCTTGTCAAGCTTCACGATAACATTTGTTTTTTCATAGACAGGTTCGTATCTCTTTCTGACCGCTCGTCCCCTTCTGTTTTCTCCAAAACGCAGTCCTTTGAGCTGCGGCTCCGTCTGTGCGTGTGTGGGCTCAACGTTGCAACAACGGTGTTCTGTCGGCTGACCAGCATCAAACTTCCGAAGTTCGACCTCACTTTGCGACTGTCCGTACGTTTTACTTTCTTTTTGAGAATAGCAAAAGTCGCATTTCACGACGACGCTCCAAAACTCGCAATCATGGGTGTTCCTAAATTCTTCAGATGGATGTCGGAGAGGTATGTGGTCAACCAATCGTGATAAGGCCTTTTAAGGTTGTTATGTACTGATCAGAAACTCACCATAGATATCCAGCCATCTCCCAGTTGATTGCAGAGAACCGGATACCAGAATTCGATGCGTTATACCTCGATATGAATGGCATTATCCACAATTGCACACACAAGGACTCGGATAGTCCAACCTTTCGAATGACGGAGGGCGATATGTTTATCGCCATCTTCAACTATATCGAGCATCTATTTGGCAAAATCAAACCAAAGAAGGTGTTCTTCATGGCTATCGACGGTGTCGCGCCTCGTGCCAAGATGAACCAGCAGAGAGCTCGAAGATTCAGAACCGCCCTTGACAATGAAAAGGCACACCAGAAGGCTCTAAAAGAAGGCGTGGAAATGCCTAAGGAAGACCCTTTTGACAGCAACTGCATTACCCCGGGCACGGTTTTTATGGCGAAGCTCTCACATCAGCTCAAATATTTCGTCAACAAGAAAGTCTCGGAAGACGTGGATTGGCAAGGTGTGGAAATCATCCTGTCCGGCCACGAAGTTCCCGGTGAAGGAGAACACAAGATTATGGAGTACATCAGGTTGGCGAAAGCTCAACCAGGATACGACCCAAATCTTCGTCACTGCCTCTACGGATTAGACGCCGATCTGATCATGTTGGGCCTGCTCAGCCACGACCCGCATTTCTGCTTGTTGCGAGAAGAGGTTACTTTTGGTCGCAGCAACCAAAAGAAATCCAAAGAGCTAGAGCACCAAAACTTCTATCTCATGCACCTTAGTATCGTGCGCGAGTACTTGGAGTTAGAATTTCAGGAATTAAAAGAACCAGGGCTATTATCCGTCCCTTATGATTTTGAACGCATTCTCGATGATTTCGTTTTGTTGGCTTTCTTTGTGGGGAATGACTTTTTACCGCATCTCCCCGGTTTGCATATTAACGAGGGCGCTTTATCCCTCATGTTCAAGATCTACAAGAAGGTCTTACCAAACGCGACAGGATACATTAACAATCACGGGCAAGTTAATCTTGCATCGTTGGAGCTTGTGCTCAATGAGATGGAGGAATTCGAATATCGATTGTTCGAAACAGAGGCTTCCGATGCTGGTTGGCTGAGAGGGAAACAGGCGAAGGAACTCGAGGCGGCTTCAAAGCCGAAGAAATCCGGAAAGCTAGTCATGACTACTTTCCAAAAGGAGTTGTATCAACAAGTTCGCCAATTCGTTGAAACTCGAAAGAACGAAGGGAGCGAAAGGATATTCGACCTCTCAAAGGATCTTAAAGCAGCGGATAGGAAATTCGTTGAAGATCTCGCACAGAGTCTCAAGTTGCAAAACGCAACAGTTACGGATGAGAATGGGGATAAATTTTTGAGATTGTCATTCTACCCATCGCTGCCAGGCGACGATGATGACGATGACTTTGAAGATGAAGGAAATGCGGCTTTGCAACGCGTTTTTAAAGCGTTCGAGAAAGCATCGATTGTGGATATTAGTGCAGATGACGCGAAGGCGGAGATGGAGCGTCTTTATCAAGAGAAGTTTCAGAATTGGAGAGATGAGTACTACAAGGTATATATTTGCTCGCCGAGAAGTGAGATATTTTTGACAGTCGCTAAAAATTACAACAGTCAAAGTTCGGATGGGGCTTAGACAACCAGGAGGAAATAGAGAAGTTTACGGGGAACTACATTCAGGGTATCCAATGGGTTCTCTTCTACTACTATCGTGGGGTTGCCTCGTGGGGATGGTTCTTCCGTTATCACTACGCTCCAAAGATATCTGGTGAGTACCCCTTAGGTGGAGAAGAACATCAGAGAGATACTAATGATAAAACTAGATGTGAGAAAGGGTCTAAAAGCCGACTTAAACTTCCAGCTTGGATCTCCTTTCCATCCATTTGAGCAACTTATGGGTGTGCTTCCTGACCGCAGCAAGAAAATAGTGCCAGAACCATATCACGTAAGTGGAGCGAACCCAAATGTCACTTACTAGGTAGCTAATATACCATAGTTACTCATGACGAGCCCGGACTCGCCAATCATTGATTTCTATCCCCGAGATTTTGAATTGGATATGAACGGCAAGAAACAGGACTGGGAAGCCGTTGTCAAGATCCCGTTTATCGAAGAGGGTCGCCTTCTTTCTGCCATGAGGACTCGAGAGCACCTCTTGTCAGCGGATGAGATTCGCCGAAATGATTTCGGTATTACTCTGAAATTCACTTACGCTGAGTCTTTGGACTTCTTATATCCTTCTTCCATGCAAGGTGTCTTCCCGGACCTTGTGCATTGCCATTGTATTACGAATGAGTTTGAGCTTCCGACGCTTGATGGAGGTCTGAACCTCATCCAAGGGCTATGCGAAGGAGTCAGGATCGGCCCAAATGCTCTTGCTGGATTCCCAAGCCTAAAGTCCCTAGATCATACTGGGCAACTTCTATACCATAGTGTGAATGTGTTTCAGCAGGACAGCAAGAACGAGAGTATGGTTGTTACTCTCATCCATCCAACAAAACCTTCTACGGTAGAGGCGATTGCCGCTGCCAAAATATACCAACGAGTCTACGTTGGATATCCTTTCCTAGGGGAAGCCCAGGTAAACGCGGTGTCGGACGAATTATTCACCTACGCACTCGATGCTCAGAATAATGTCCAAAAAATCCCGCATGGCGACAAGGAACGTGATTCTTGGAGAACGAAAGCCGATCGCCTTGAGAACGCCTATAGCAAGAGGATGGGGATGATAGTTGGAGAAGTCGATGTTATCCTTCATGTTAGCCATCTTAAAGGGCTTCGACGAACGGATGAAGGGGCAATGGTGAAGGAGTATGAAAATCTACCTGGTCAGGATACTGACTACGCTTTCCAAACTGCCGTGGATCCTGATAAGGTGTCGGAGGATTTGCGATTCATCGAAAAGGCCGCCGTCGATATCGCTACAGAGTTTTCGGTTGGTTCTCGGTGCTTTTTCTTGGGAGACTATAATTATGGTCGCCCATTAGAGGTCACTGGGCATCGTGGAGACAAGGCTGATATCTTCATTTCGGTTCTTGTAAGTTTCGAGACCCCCAATATGTTTAGTTTTGTTATTCTAATACCCCTCGTAGAAGAGCAAGGAGCCAGACTTCGGCACGCGTGTAGCCTATCTCATCGATCAGGCGAATCACTATATACCATCTTACGCCGTTGCCAAAAGCTTGGGATTAACCAGTCTTGTCCTCAGTAAAGTCTCCTCGAGCTTCCAGGTTCAGGTTGACGACCAGCGACAAAATCTTGGTTTAAATCTCAAGTTCGAAGGAAAAAAGATGAAAGTTCTCGGGTACTCTAGAAAGGCAAACTCGGGTTGGGAGTTTAGCCAGAAGGCAATCGACCTCATTCGAGAGTACATGACCAAGTTCCCGGATTTCTTCAGAGGAATCGAACGTAGGCCAACCGCGGACAATTATACCGCTGAAGACTTCTATCCTTCGAATGTCGCGAAGGCAAAAATCAAAGAGATCCAAAGCTGGCTGAAGGAAATTGAGGCCAAGAGTTTTGAGAAGGTGCCTCTTGAAGCCGAGCAACTCGACGGTGAGGCAGTTGGCATCATTGAACGTGAAGCGGACAAATATGTTCAAGGACTTGGTGCTTCTCTTGATGCCAAGCCAATCCGAGGTGTTCCTCGTAGAGCCCTCCTCAAGCCCTCTGATGCAGAGCATCGCCTGCATTACCAGAAATATTCTCTCGGAGACCGTATCGTTTACGTACAAGATTCCGGCAAGGTACCAATCGCGACGAAGGGAACCGTTGTCGGTATTACCAAGACGGCGCGGACCACCTTGCTCGATGTTGTCTTTGACGTGTCCTTTATGAGCGGAAGTACATTGGGAGACCGCTGTAGTCCGTTCAGAGGAATGACTGTCCCTTACTCGTCAGTCCTAAATTTGACCAATCGGCAGGTTGTTGCGACCTCTAAGGCTAGTGCTAAAGTCACTTCACCGAATGGAACTCAGAGTGTGAAAGGAACACAGTTTGTGCCTGCGGCGACACCTGCACCTTTAAGAGACTCATTTAGCGGTGCTGTCGGTGGACGTGGGAATGCTAATGGCGGCGCAGTAAACGGACGTGGACACCATGTTCCGCGTGGTGGAGCTCGTGGCGATCGCGGCCAAGATCAGGGCGGTATTCGCGGCCAGAGTTCGGGACGTGGGAGGGGAGGTCCAGGACGTGGAACTTTCAACAACCAGGCCAACGGAGGCGGCCCGCCAACCCAACCCCAAGCTTTCAATAGCAGAGGCGGTTATCAGAATGGACACCAACCTGCCATTCTCCAACGACGCCCTCATAATGGGCCCGGCCATCAACCCCCTCGCCAGGCGACCGAACAGCAACAAACATCGCAGGGTCATCATGCCGTTCCGCCTCCCGCAAATCTCAACCAATCACGTGGCCGTAGCCGTGGACGAGGTGGCAGAGGGAGAGCCGCGCCAGCACAGCCTGTCGCTAGCCAGTAGACCTGGCAACAGCTTGCTATACGTGGTGCGGGCTTCTATCTCCCACCACAATGGTACGGTAGACCATAAAGCGGGAGAAATTATTTATAAAACGCTCTCAGCTCCTTTTTATAACCAAACCATTTTTGTTTCTTTTCGACGTATACGCAATTGCTGTACTATCTTATTTCCTCTATTTGGCTAGTTTATGATGACTTACGCTATAAAAGTGACCTTATTGATGCAGCGGGATATATACCCTCTTGTACAGTTCTCGGCTCTTTTACCCATGTGTCATGGCTAGGTGTATGTTTCTTCTTTCCTTCTCATATACAAACGAGATTGGTTCCTATGAGAGACGATTATTGTACTATATGATATCTTCTCCAGATGCCGTCTCCTATCGAAATCACTTCCGAGCTTCACCGATGCTTATCATCAATATATTAAAAACTTACAAACCAGACTGGTTTGCAACCCGCATGATTATATTCATTATAGATTCCAATCTCCGTTACGAGAACAAACAATAATATTTGGGTATTTTCAAAAAAAAAAAGAAGGCTATTTCCCAAAAAATTAGATCTTTTAGAAGTAAGAAAATAACGCCTTTACTCGCTCTTTTTTTTAAGTAGCTCTCGCCTTCTCGTTAGGAAACACGAATCCCTTCGTCAGGCTATCCCCGACAGCACCCCACATCAACACGCCAACATGCGGCTGCACGTTCCACGATAGTTTCAAAGAAGCGTTCCGGTTCGAGTATTCGCCTGTGATATCGTGGATGTTATATTTGGCTTTGATGTTTTTGTAAGATAGCTTTTTGGAGGGTGCGGAGGCCGGAATGATTTTGTCCCAGATTACGACTTCGTTTGATGGCTGCGGGAAAGGAAGAAGTATTTGAATTAGTTTTAAGGCAGACAGGAAACAGCTTTGAAGGGTTTATAAGTATGGACGTACGAATCTATCACCGCCGTAGCTAGCACTGATCCAAACGAAGATTTGTTTTGTATTCCAGTTGTAAAGGGAGTCGAAGTCTATAAAATTGTACTTTTTTTAGCAATTTTTGTAATTTTTTTCAACTTGGGAATAAGCATTAGCATACCGGCATCTAGATCGAATTTTATATTCGCATACTCGTTCAGTCTTGTCGAGTAATATCCGCCGGATCGTCGTTTCACACTGTGCGCTCCGCCAGAACTATTAGCCTCTTTCTTGTTTCCGAATTGCGCCAAACACCCCAAGGGTGAAAACTTGTAAAGAAGGAAAGAACGTACACAGCAACATCGTTAATTTTCAATGATGCCGTAGGATTCATGGGGTAAAGATACGATGTGAGGGCGATGGCCGTCGCCAGCGCGAAGCTGACGGTGGTGAGGAAGCCGAAGACTTGTTGGAGACGGACTAGTCTGGGAAGGTTGTCACGATGGGGTTAGCATATATGTACTAATTGGGAGCCTACATTTAATCGGGAGAAGAAAGAGAACTCACGAGCTATGCATTTTGGCGGAAGAGGGGAGGTTCTATGTGGTGAAGGGAGGAATTTGGGGGGGAAGATATTATTATGATTGTGGGGAGGACGTGGAGCAAGCGGGTGGACGAGTTGATATCACGGAGCTTTTGCGGTTGGTGAAGTTACCTGTCCTTTTGGAGCTATCTGCCAAGCCGTGGCGCAAAGACTTTGTGTGACCGCCACAATGTGTTGAGGATGGCACTCGTTATCTAACCCTTGTGTATTTGCACTAACTAACTATTGGTTAGTTAGTCTCTCTAAGAAATACTTTGAGACCTCATCATTTCTAGTCTCGGAGTCTTCGTATAAACAGATGGCACGGGAAGAGTAAATACTAGTTAAATCGAAGGACTAGATATAATATCAACAGAATAAAGATAAATTTCGAATATTATTTTTTGCCTTGGAATAAAGAACTTGAATGAGGGGTATCAGGATGCCTATGTTATCATGCTAGCTTTCAACCGTTGGTATATACAGAAAACCCCATTGCATCGCTAACCCAGCTCACCGAAAGACCCTGGCTGTGGTCTCTGACCACCAATAACATGTATGCGTATATATCAAAAAGAAGAAAAAAGAAGAAAAATAGAAACTAATAAAACAATATGCTCGAGCCAAAAGGAAAGACGAAAAAATAAGAGCAAGAGGAACGCCAGAGTTGAGCATGGTATTATTTTTGTCGTGATGATGATGACGATGATGATGCATATATGATAAATATCAGTAGATGGCCATGAAACTTTTTGGAATTTTTAATCCTTCCCAAAGGTGTTAAAAGAAACAGAAAGAGATTGTTTTTGGAGTTTTCGGGCTGAAGAAACGAGTGAAAATAGACATTATTAACCAATCATAGAATGCTACTTTTTTTTTCCTTCGTGATACTTGATATACATTACCCGAATGATTGTTAAATAAAATGAAAGAGAGAGGGAAAGAGGACAATGCTCTTCTATCCGTTTCGGATATCTTAGAACCGAAGGGCTGCTACAGCTCTGTCAATGTCATCTTCCGCAACCATCACAGTACCAGCCCTAGCCGTGCTCAGGTACGACATATCAACAGGCTCGCGGCGCTCCATAAACCCGCCCGTCTCGCCACAGAGTCTCCCCGCCACACCGCAGACAATACCGGTCGATTCGACAGGTAACTCTCGCAGGTCAAGCGTGATCGGTATCAACACCTCGTGCTTATTGCCTAATAGCGTATCCTGGGGTCCGAAGAGGTGCAGCATCTGTCTCTCCAATAGAAAAGAAGGCGGTTCCGTATCCGTAAGAGTGACGGACAGAAAATCTGGCTTGTTGATCAGACACTGCACGAGTCCCAGATGCATCGTTTCATCTGGTGTAAGACTTGTGCTTCGACGGCCGGCGCAGAGCAGAAGCTCGGAGTCTCGGCTGACTATCGGATTTACTTTATGTTGCCTCAATAAGTTGAATGTGCGCTCTTGGAGTTCTGGAATGGTGATTGTCGGTGGAGGAGTGGGTGGTTGTGATTCGCTAGGGGTGCGTTGGTGAGTGGTGACATAGGCATCGACATGTTTTTCAAAAACGAAACCACGCCGTTGAAGGGCTTTTGTTACATTAGAACGGTTGCGAGCAGGGACGAGGATGTAGTCTGAAAAGTATGTCGTGATGAAGAAGATGGATCTATCACAACCCCGCGTATTAGTGATTAGGGCCAACGTTAACGTATCAACATGTTTATAAATGATTTATGCTTACACTCCAGCCAATGCCAAAGGACTCGTCAACTCCAAAACCCTTTGTCCGGCATCGAATCCTTCACCGTCGACTTGGATAACGACATATTCATCTTCGGATAACACGACTGTTTCTCTTCGTTCCGGTTCCAAGGCGTCGAGGAGAGGTTGAAACAATTCTTGCGCAGTATCGTAGGCGCAGACGACCGAACACTCGACCGGGGTTATCGATACATTGACAAAGACCTGCCCCACGTCCGTGCTGCCGTTGCTCGGCTGATATCCGCTCTCGGTCCGTGAGTAATATCTATCCTCTTCGTCTACCGTCGGCAAGTGGCCGCCATCATCTTTCCTCGAGTCCTGAAGCGGTAGGACGAGTTTTAAGATCGGCTGTAAGAAGTGAGGGTATAATTCGCGCGGGATGTGGATGAGGCTGAGTCGACAGTCCTGTGAGAACCGCACCGTAGTTCGTAAGCTTTCCACACTGTTGTTGTTGCTGGAAAAGTAGGTTGGATTAACGCTGTTGTTCATACGCTTCGCTCTCCATTCGACAACATCTGATGATGATGTAGTGGATCCAGCACCTGCGGAGGCAGAGGTAAAAGAGGAAGGAGAGGCAGGTGGGGTTGTTTCATGGATGGTGCCGTGAACCGATCTTAGGGATAGCTTTCTTAGAGACATTGGCCGACTGCTCACCGGGATGGGCTGGGAGCCTCCATCGTTGGATGAACTGGACACGCTGCCTCTGTCACCCCGTGAACTCCATGAGTACACCTCGGGCAGGCTAATAGGGGAGGATGGCATAATGCAATGCGAAAATAAGAGATAAGGCAAGATGCAAAAAAGATGTGAAGGATATATAACGGAAGGAATGAACAGAATATAAAAAGGGTTTACAGTAAGATAGTGCTCGACTGGGGTATTGTGGCAATGCAAAGCTAGAAGCAGGAGCGGAAGCAAAAGCAGAAACAGATATAACTCAAACCCGACAAAGGGGATTAGGGGAGAAGGGTATATATGTAGGAAAACAGGTGTATAGGAAGGGCTGGAGGTACGGGCGAATCAAAGCATGTGGTGTGGTCTACTAACAAGGAATCGGATCGACATGTTCAAGCCAGGACGCAGAATTCACTGCCCGGTCCACCGTAAGATCTGGTCTGGTAATAAAATGGGATGTCTAAAGGATCCGAAGAGAAGAAAGGAAGTATGCGCTGTTCGCTGAGAGATGTCTGGACGTTTGTATGTATGTTTTGTATGTATGTCTAAAAGGTCTGGAGGTAGTCCGACGTCCGAGGACGGAGCGAGACCACTCAAATCAATTAAACCGCGTTGACTCCGTTGCAAACGACCGTTTCCCGTTCGCTAAAGCAAAGGCAGCGGGCAGCAGCGAGGATTCTGGGTAGGGCTACCCCTTCGAATATCTCTCTTCTCTTCCTCTTCTTCCTCTTCTTCTTCTTCCTCCCAAGATATGCAGATATGCAAATACAGCAGATGCTTTAAGTGGTCGGTCAGCGAACAGTCGGCGTTCTGACAAGATCAAGCCCGGTTTTCTTCTTCTTCTTAATTTCTTTCTCTGTTCTTGTCTGAATAATTTCGATAGAAAGGGCCTTCCCCACGAAACGCAACGAGAAAAAAGAAAAAAGGGAGAGATGTCAGCGATGGGAAACAACCAGCAAGATACGAATAATGCAAGATGAAATAACACTGTGACCAAATACAAAAATAAATAACAGAAGATACAAAGAAAAAAAGAAGAAAAAAGAAAGTAGAAAAGAAAAAGTCCGGGGAAGGGGAAGGGTAAGTATAATGAGAGAGAGAATTACTTAATCGAATTTTGCAAAGACTCGTTCGGTTGCGATTGGATCAAAAAAGGTACGAGAGACGTAATTCGTTAGCTGGACTGGAGAAGGAAGGAAAGCAAAGCGACTGTGCCTTCTTTTGGGGGTCCTGAAGGGGTCGTCGGGTTATAGATGGTATAATAGTACGGTTGGTAGTGTTATAATTGGCAGTATCTGATCTGATTCTGATTTCTGATTTGGGCGGGAAATCAGGTAAGAAGAAAAAAAAGGTTGTCAGAAGATCATTGGTCTCTTAGCGCCATACGGCAAAAAAGGGTAGTATATCGATTGATATCCTCGTTTTTCTCTCTCTTTCATTTCAATATTTTGTTATTTTGTTATTTTGTTTATTTTTGTATCTTATTCCTTTTCAGATTTCTGGTGGAATTCCCAGCGAAAGAGCTTAGCTTCGTGGGATCCATGTGCCCGTCTGCTGCGAAATGATGCAGGCCAGCTGGGTTCGATGGTTCGAAGCAGCTTTCTCCAGCCTAGTCCCGGACTTTTTGACTTGGGACCATGCCAACGTTGGCTCATGGATGGATGCACCAGACCTGTTCATTTCGACGGAGTGGACATCCCACTTTTTTTTTTCTTTCTCTTTCTCTCGTCCTTTCGCTCAAAAGGCTGTTTGATTATTTGGCTGGCTGGCCCGCAAGTCGAGTCGAGCTGCTCTCCGCTTTTTCTTTTTGGGAAAGGTGGGGAAATCCTAGCAAGCACAGCACAGACAGGATAAAACAGCAGCAGCAAGTAGCTACCGGACTTGCGGTTTCCCACCAGCAAAAAAGGAAACATCGCAGCTGTCGTAACGAGAGCTGCCCTCCGAATTTGGGGGTGTTTAACCACAGCGAGGGCTATCTATCTACCTCCCTTACCTACTCTGTAACTAGCAGCAGAGCGGTATCTTGGAGATATGGTGAAGGGAATACCAGTTGGAATCGAAATTGAAATCATCAAACTTTGTTCGCATGTTCGCATATTCGCATCAAGATCGCCCCCAACCAGAAAACCCGGCCAACTCGGCCGCGATACGTAAAACTCAGCAAAAAACAAGCTTGAAACCTTGAACTCCATTTTTTGGGTTCCAACATGTTGTTTGAGCACGGATATGCAGACAGCGTATGCAGGTCCTGTCACTCCGTCGAAACCTGAGGTGTGTTCTGTCTGTCGAAGTACCAACACACAGACGGCTTGCGGACGTACTCTTTGGGAAGAAAAGTGTGGAGAAGGACAAGTAAAGAAAAGAAAAGAAAGAGAAAGAAAAATGGATGGAAGAAGTGGGTGTCGAGACGCATGGATGTGATATCAAAAGCCATGGATTAAGCACCAGGTACAGTCCTTTTCAGCTGTACCTAGTTACTGGAGTGTGTTTGTATTTTGTATGAATGTGGATGTACTCACCAACAGGTTCATGTTCATGTTCATGTTCGATGTCCTTCCCGCACAAGCATTGATCGATGTTGGTCTCGAGCTGGCCTTTTGTATACACCTGATGCCTTAATTAATACCCAGATTCTATGACTCCTCCGCCCTCCGACCTCGCTTTATATCTTTAACCTGTGTGTGCTTTATCTGCTCGCAGCCTCTAACTACCCCAGACCACGCCCGATTTAAGCGAATAACTTTGATAACCGGTCCCTGATAAGCTTCCTTCATGAAATAAATAAATAAATAAATAAGTAAATTCTGGAAAGGTCTTCGATAACTCACTAGGGCGGCGCTAAAATACTCTACGTCTTGCCTTCCGGATTCATATCCACTCCTCTACTTGCTAACTAAGGATAGTGACAGAGGAAAAGAGGCTTTCGCAGCTATAATAGCGACCAGATATAATGACGAACGGGTATTTTCGCATCAATTCGTGGGGGGTACTTCGCTTGACTGAACCAGCGGCTGGGGGGGCAAGTGGAAGCTTAAGCTCAGGCCAGCACCATCAAGAAGTTTTTTGCATTCACATTCTCACACTTCGTCTACTAGGACCCTGACGTTGGAATATGGAATATGGATAAATTGGACCCTTGTGGGTGCGATTCGGATTTTGTCCGGGATGTGCAGTTTGTGGTGAGATGGGGTATGCGCAACAGAAACGATGTGGGGGCCTCTAATGCGGTCTCCGTCGTCTCTTCTGGTGACTTGCATATGCCCCCCTTCTGCGCCCTTTTTCTAAATGGTGACAAGAAAAAAGGTTGAACTTTTGGATGCCGGGGATAAGCTTACGGCATGAGAGCGGCGTGTCTTAGATCGTGCGAAGTAATCGAGTGTGATGTGACGAAATCGAGACAGAAAAGGCGCACAGGCTTCCTTCATAAGCTATTGAACTGTAGTGTCTGTGGATTATTTGCTGTCTCGTTGACGAGAGATCTCGGGCCTTTTGTGTGATTATCACGATAGAGCAGGGTACCAATTGCGACTTTTACTTCAGCAAGGTCTAAAGCACCTTCCCATCCTTCCCATTTACATCCTGGTTCAGAGATGCATTCGATGGCCGACCGACGCTAGTGCGGTGCAGCGCAGTGGATGTGTCAAAAAGCAAGCTTTTCGTTTCCCTTTGACCCAGCTTAATTACTTATTTTCAGCTAAAGACGCTTTTGCCTCTTGTTGCCGAATACCGAATTTCTCGGGTTGCCGTGGTTAGCTTCGATTTTTTTTTCTTTCATTTTTTTTTTTTCCGAACAAGAATTTCGAATTTGAACTTGATATCGAATCCCAGGCTTCCAAATACCCGCGATAGACGTTACAACAGATTCCTATTCTGGGACCTGGGACGGTAACCTAGTTAGCAGCTAGTTAAAATGCCGTCGAGTCGAGTTCTTTTTTCTGTTTATCTTGTCCTCTTCATTTCCCTCGAATACCCGTCCCGTAGGTGGGGGCGACCATGTTTTCCCGTAGCGCAATGCCCGTTTTCTAGCGTGAACTCCAACGAATTTTCTTTCTTTCTTTCTCTTCGAACTAGATGAAACATGGTGGGAAAAACGGGCTGAAGTTAGGACTACCCTTTTCGAAAGACAGGTCATATGACCTCTAAGTCTTACCTCGTATTCTTTCAACTAGTTCGATGTCGACTTCGGAGCTAACTTCGGATATGCTGCCCTGCAAATAAACATACGATTGATATAGCGTAAAGATAAATGATCTTGCTTTGCCGACCATTACTTTGCTTATATCCAATTGAATGATGCTAAGGACAGTCCCGCCACATCACTAAGCTTAACTTCGGGTAGAATACCTCTGCCAATACCAATCGTAAACCCAAAGTTGATAGGCCGAAATGTATTAGCCGAGTGATCACAGCTGCTGCTGATATGGTGCCAATCTCGTCTTTGGGTAATTAAGCAAGCAATGGCGGTTATGGTCTCCAACGGGAGACTCGCGTGTCTCTGGTTCAGCACTGCAATAGAACAGTCAGCTCCACCGGCGTCTTTGCTCTGTTCTACGTGTTGCGACAAGGAAATCAGTACTCGTTAGAGTAGCACGTGAGTAGATAGCACCAGTTTATTAAATATTAAAGTTGCGATGTAACGGCTGAACAATAACATGCATGCATGCATCTCATCTTATTTATTTATTTACGCGAGGCAAAGACATTAAAGACTACGGTTAATCTAAGATACTTCGTTTAAACAGTATTATTATTATTATTATTTTTCCATCGGTTAAAGAATTAGTATTAAAGGTATCGATTCGAGGAGAAATGGTTGTATCAATCCTAGAGCTTACTCGATAGCATATAATTGAGACAAAACCTAAATATATATTCTAATAGATTCGTGAGTGGCTTATGTATCTATCGATCCTCTCGCCAATCTCAGCAGCTAGTTAGTTATTCTGGCAAGCATAAGCCACGACCACTCAAGGAAGCCGATGCGAGGGCCTTGCATGCACCATGACCACACAATCATTTTCAGTCAAACCCCGCTTCTAGGCAGTGTATAGTCAGTCAGTCTCACATCGATATAAAATATTTGAGCGTAATCTCCTTAAGTTTTAATAGAATAGCTAAAGAATAATTGTTATAAGCGATTCATCCTATAAGCCTCCGACGACAAAATAAGACCAAATGGTCGGTATCGATCCCGAAACCGGCTTACTTCAGCCAGAAGTGTCGTTTGATTTCCCTTGGGAAAGGGATACCGAAAATGATTGCAACAACCAGAAAACAAAGGAGGGGCATTTGGCTTGTCAAAACCGGTGGGAGAGTCATTCTTTCAAAAAATTATCGCCTAGTGCAATCGATCCTAGCAAAACGCTGCTGCAAGAACCGGCGTCAAGCGATGACAATCTCACCAGCCTTGGTTGTCGCAATATAGCGGATCGCCAAACCGTGTGGGTTCATGGACTTACGATTGCGTCGGCAGTACGGAGCCCAGGATGGCCAATGCTGAATCACATCATGGGCATTTGCCAGGGCGCGGAAATATATGCGTGTGACAACGAAGAATGCGCTAGGAACCGAGATTATCTACAAAAGATCCTTCCAGCTTGCGATTGGCGCTCCTTTCGAGAATGGATGATACAAATAGTTTCCTGCCAGAAAGCTCTCGCGCCGTCAGACAGAGCCAATCATGACTCCTTCTACCACCTGAGTATCGTCGTGGGCGCGCTTTTTTGGTTATTCGAATCAAATAAACGAATTAAAGATATTATTGTTATCGGAGATTATGTCAAAGGAGGAGACGAAAGTTCGAAAATGGGGTTTCTGGATCTGTTCTCAGTTTGTGAAATTATCCATTGGGCTATTACCGTGCAGGCATCTATGGGGATGGACCCTGTTTTTTTCGAACCATGGGGAAAGTCTTTCATTCCCCATAAGGTTGCGGCCCAACCAGTCGCACTGGCGATAAGAAAGGCAGCCGCTTATCCTATATGTCTGAACCGTTTGTGGAATCTTGCTTATATCACCGAGAGAAGCGAGCACGATATGCCTGTCCTCATGGATTTGGTTGAGCGACACCCACAACTCCGACAGATGGGGCATGAATCCTGCACCGCTGAATTCTGCACGTTTAAAGCTCTGGACTCTACAAGAGTTAGACAGCTTCATAAATGCAGCGGAATTGAAACTAGAGCTTTATGCCGAGCGGAAAGTCTTCGCTTTGATCCTAATTTGCTAAAAGAATCAATAGAAAAGGGAGGCAGGACTGTCTGGTCAATCAACGAACCATTTGAAGTCTCTGAGAAACGTTACATCGCCATTTCTCACGTTTGGTCTGATGGTACCGGAGTAGGACTGAGACCTCCCGGGCATGTTAATCGATGTTTATTCGATTACTTCGCTGAAATGGTAAGAAAGCTTGACTGCAATGCGATCTGGTGGGATACTATTTCAATCCCTACAGATCCAGAGCTGAGAAGAAGAGAGATCAATGAAATGCACAATAATTACTCTCGAGCCGAGTGCACCCTGGTACACGACAGCTATTTAACAGAGTTCGAGTGGGCTGATGACGGCAGCCCTTGCCTCGCACTCGTGCTCTCGCCATGGTTCACTCGCGGATGGACTGCTTTGGAATTAATCATGTCCAAAACTATTAAGGTGGTGTATAAGAGCAGCTCAGGTGGACCGATAATTAAAGACCTCGATAATGATATTCTGGCGAAGGATTCTAGCCTGACTCACCCTGCCCATTGGATCGCAACTAAGATGGTCCGCCGTCTTCGTAAGGGAATAGATAATGTCAGTGATCTATTGGCTATTTTGAAACCTAGGAGCACATCTTGGGCCCGAGATAGGCTAATAATCGCGGGGCTACTTGCTGGCATTCAAGTGGATTATACAATGACCTCAGCAGACCTTACTAAGAGCATTATTCAGAAACTCCAGAAGATCAAATCTACAAGTCTCTTTCATGGCGCAACAACCATCTGCGAATCTGGTGGCTGGTCATGGTGCCCAAACCATCTTTATGATCTGCCAAGCTCCCCTATTAGCGAATTCAGTAGTGGAAAACAGCTGACTAACGAGACCTGCTTCGTCGATAAGAATGGCACTCTTGGAGGTGATTTCCAGTATCGGGAAGTTACAGTGGCTGATATTGTAGAACACAAAATCGCCCCATTAAATTCCCATCCCGCCACGGTTTTCAAGATCAAAACGGCACTTGAGGAATGGGCGACTTGCCTCCTGCTTGGCTCCAACTCCGAGACGTGTATAATTGTGGCTATCGAAGATCCAATTGGTGCCCATCCCAATTTTCGCTGTACACAGTATAATGGGTTCGTCGCATGCAGATATCTAGGCACCGTCCATGTATTTGAAGAGTTTGATTTCATTACCCAAACGCGGCGGAATGAAAATTTTATGATTGGGCGCGAGCAGAAAAGCTACCTTCAGAAGAAAGTCGAAAGGTCCTTAGGAGGGTTTTGCGGATACTGGGACTTCTTATGGGAGAATATTTGGATTGGAGACTCCTTCCCCGAGGGGGATTTGTTGGTTCCACGCTACATCGAAACACCATCGCTTGACGGGGTAGAATGGATTGTAGAGATGCATGAGCTCCAAATGCAGGAGGATCCCGAAAATAAAGAACCTATGATAGTTATGAAGCAAAACCCGTGTTTTACAGTCTCGAGTCTAGGTTTCCTTACGAAAGTCACAACTGAATGGTCTCAAACTACCGAAACGCCAGCTATAAGTGCTGTTCCTGAGTTGTCGTTTTGGCCGCCGCTCTCGATCCCGTCTGAGACGAGATATAGAAGTTATCTAAGTGAAACTCATATGATGAATTCTTCCCAGCACTTCAGATTATCCTTCAAGGAAAAAACCATCACATTTGCAACCATCGGCAAGGAACTCCTCACTGCATCTGAAGACCATCCTTACCGAGGAATTTGGGCTTGTAAGTAACAAACGCGACTCTGATATTCCCATTTAGTTATCTGCAGCTAATGATCTTGATTGTCTAGGCTTCGCCTCGACCACCCAGTATGAATTTTTGTTATTCCAACAGCAAAACCAGTACCAATTGAATGCCACAAAAATCACAAACTTCCAAAAAAAAGAGCAACCTCCGGGATATATAGCATTCCGTATTAAAGGGGTTCGGGCAAGGAATAGTCAACAAGGAGATCCATCTGATTCAGGTGCTCGCGACGCACGTACCGTTATTGACGGTGAAATCGGTGTAAAAAGGTTCGAAGGAGGTAAGAATCACTCTTTTTGTTTGCTAGTATCCTCCTCCTTTATCTATCTAAGATTTACATACTAAAGTTGTGAGATTTATTCAAGATCACAATCCGGCTGCTTGGGAAAACAGACAGTTTGAATTTATAAGTAACGATGCGATTAATATGATACCTGCAGCTGAAGATGATATGGTTTTAAAGTACCGGCGTGTTCCCTATCAGTTATTGTTCCCTAATGCAGCGAAATAGCATTGGAACTGACGAGTTATCTCATCGTGCTTTGCTTTCACTCGAGAACTGGGACTCTCGAAATCAGTTTAGTTAGTTAGTAGGATTTCTACTTATAGTTATAGTGACGTAAATGGACACTAAGTTGCAAATTTGCGCATTAACTAAAATTATTAAACTCTACTCTTTAACTCGCACCCGAGAATGTTCCACTTTCCATCTATTATTTCGTATCTAGGTATCCATATGCGTTATAAAGGGGACAATCGGCTTGGCGATGCTAAAGACACAATCTTTGATGCTTATCCTCGTATTCTTTCAGCTAACTAGTTCTATGTCGACTTCGGAGCTAAACTAACTTCGGATATGCTGCCCTGCAAATGAACATACGATCGTTAGGGTAAAGATAAAGAATCTTGCTAGAGTAAGTCCTGGTGTTAAAAATTAAAAAATAATTTTCAACCGATTTATTGGCTTTTTTTTTTTTTTTTGCAACTCAATTAACTTTGTATGGACGATTGTTCGAATTATAGCGGACCGTGTTACATCGATGAGAAACAGCCAACTGGTCGCCATGCTAGTGGTTGAAAATACACCAAACTTCAATCGTCAGGTCCATGTCTGTTAAAATATCTAGTGCTAGAGTACCTCCGGAATCTTCCGATGACCCAGCTATTACCATTCCCTCTTCGTGCAGATGCAAATGCAAGTAAGGTCGCAGACGTGCGTACCGGCATCGCTAGCAATCAATTGACCGGATAACATCACCCAACTCGAAATTTAAATCGACCAACAGAACGCTTCCACCGTCCGAATTTGGAACCGAACAAATTGGAGCGCTCTGGGGATTCAGCAGTATCTCCTAATTACTCTGAGATTTCTTTTTTTTACAGCTCTACTTCGACAAAAGTCTTGGCTTACCGAACGTGCAGACATGCACATGCTACACACATGTCGTTGCCTTTAACTTTGCATATAGTTTCTGCATGAAGAGAGAGCTCATACGAGCAAGAAGAGGACGATGCAATATAGCGTTGCACAACACTATCTCAACGTCAAAACGTCAAATCAACTGTAGTCTCACCAAGAAACGCATCTAAGATGGCAGAGCTCCCACATGAAATTCTGAATGGAGTGGCCAGGCACCTACCTACCGTCGATCTCGGATCCCTTGCGTTGACTTCTCGTCGCTTCAAGGAGACTTATAGGCACCTCCATAGCAAAGTGTTCCGATATTTTTCAATACTATACAATACTATACGGAGGAATCAAAACCTCAAATATAAAGCTGGCTAGAGTAAGCTATAGAAAGTGCAATCTCAATTGGTGATCAGACACTCACATGAAGGCGGCGTAGACATGCAGATCAAAAATTCAAAAGGTCTAGGAAAAATGGTAAGATGGTGGGTTACACAAGAATGCGGGTGGAAGTACGTCAGTGGTCCCGAGAGGGTTGAGGCACCTTAAGATAAGGAATAATATCATGTGTGGGAGGTTATCTTATGTATTTTGCATAATGAATGCTAAATGAATTTCTAATCCGATAGTGAGAAAATAGAATAATAAATAAACAAATAAAAAGGTTCCCTCGCATTGATGTCCCCTGCTTCTGTTGGACAACAAACTTCAATTTTTTGGTTCTCCGCCCTTCGTTACCTCGAAGGAGAGAGTGTATTCTCTCTTAAGATGATCGGAATATCATGCTATAAGCCATACCAAAATCGACCCCTTTGTATTCGGGCTGGTCTCGAGGTCCATAATCTTCCTCCTCGCCCTTTATATCACTCCCAAACGCCCGCTCGTAAAAGGAAAAAGTCGTCCCCGTTAGTCATAAACAGATATATATGGTTTACATCCCTGTCGTACGCATAGGCCGTAACGGTAAAGAATGCAGAGCCTCGAAAGGAAATACTTAAGATGTGGCTGCCCTGCCATTCAAACCTGCTGTTATTTGGTGCTCCGTAAGCCTAGTCGTGCCCGGGACCACTGTGAAACAGAAGGCTTTGTCTTCGATGGTGGCGATATCAAAGTTATTGTTCGAAGAAAGTTGGTAACGGGAGGGATGTTGTAATTAGCCCTAGCCAATCGTAATTGCCAGGGCCACCGACAACTCCGTGCGTCCCACCATAACCCCGGTAAAATGGTTGAAGAAAAAACGTTGAAGGATAAGTTGAGGATTTCGATAGGGGGATACGCGCAGACCAAACAAGTTCCTAGACGCCTCCTTCCATTTCGCTAGCAAAGGTATTTGGATCTTATCGCCGAATGGCTCCGATTATCTTGCCAATAGTTATCAGAAGTTGATTTTAAACATCTATTTGTATTATTTAGCTTTGTATACTCAGTTTTATTGAGTATGATAGGATGGGATAGTGAAGGGAATGCAAGTTTACATGTACCAGAAGCTGAACTAGTTCATATTATGATTTGGGATTTGAGTAAAAACTCTCAACTTAGCATATTCAAATATTGGTTAGTACGCGGGTATTATGCCAAGGCCCTAAGTACGGATAGTTAAGAGCTAAGAAGATATCATCTATAAACATGGTGAGGAACTTCACAAGACTATCATTGACCTCTAGTCAAGTTATAATAATATAAGTTAGCGAGCGAAGGGATATTTACGCTTACTCAAAACGGTAATCTGCCGCAAGTGGACAATACACAAGATCCAACAAAGAAATTTGCGTTGCGAAGTTTCAGTTGCTAATATCGATAGATGTTCAGACGACCATCGAGTTGGATATAATAGATTTATGAGGATAGTCTATAAATGATATTATAATTCAGCACATGGCAGTTTTAAAATGGCAGCCTGGGTAGGTACGCATGTTAATACTAGGATTAAGAAGATAACATTAGCATCCGTAAATCATCTAAGTATATAGATTTATTGATCGAGAGCGCGTTGGAGGCAGGTTTTTCCCGTAGATCATCAAATTAACTAGTATAGAACACCATCAAAAGAGCTGAGATTCGGGATTTTGATATTATTTCTATTGGTAGACTAGAAGTGGTGGCTGTAGACAGCGTCGAGATGGGATTGGTAGCCCTGTACTCGGCTCACGTAGTCAAGCTTAAAGTCGGCTTCTGGGGCGAATTTTCATTTGCGCCGTGAGATTTGCGAATCACGAAGGCCTGATAGGCAGAGACTGATGGAGTAAAGATATGAACAGCTGTCTATCAAATGTATCGAGAATTATTATATTTTTCCTGTGACTTGCTGGCTGGCTGGCTTTATATGGCTGTCCATCGCTTTGGTCTGCTCGGACGCACACCATTAAATTTTATATATTATAATTATTCAAGCAACAACCGCTCTCCTATCCTCTCCACCCTCTCTGCCATCACAACTTTTCTCCCCCCTCCAATTGCCATCGCCATCACCACCATCACCACCATCATCATCTTCCTTCCCCCTTCACCACTGTTCCTCGCTAGACCCTCTCCTCGATTGATAAAACTCTGTTGCCAATATCATCATATCTTTCCTCTTCTCCTCGCTCCCTTTGCATCGAGCTCTTTGCTTTCAACGTCTACTGTCTCCTTCGTCGCAGTTAGTCGCATCGCCATTACCTTTCGTCACCATCTTCATCAAATCACCCTTGCTAAGGTAAGTATTTCAAAATTTCCTCTAGAATCGCCAGATGGTGTACCTAGTTCCCTTCCTAGCTTTCCCCAAAATTCAATTCAACAAGAGCTTTAATCGGTTGTTTGATCGAAGCAAATTCAATATTTCCTTTTTATTTTATATCACCAACTCGGACTTCAGAGTCTTTGCAAAACTGGCAGCATCGCCTTGATATAGAAATCCATAGTTCTTGGACTAAACCCCATTGGAATCACTTGGACTATTCTAAAATTCTCCCTTACCCATATCAAACTATCTCTAAGCTGAAATAATATCCCTCCGATGAAGAAACTGAAATCAGACATCAATAGAATTTTTCGGTTGCTAGCTTTTCGTCGAAATGCAGCAACCGACCGAACGTCCACCTTCGAAGCCCAATGGGGCAAGGCGATTCCAGCCAATCGAGAAAGAACAACAGAATGATAAGTTGATGGTCCACATTGCGAATATCCCCCCAATGATGCCAGACGATGTTGTCAAACAAGCTGCTACTCAGTTTGGTAAGAGAATCTCCATCCGTCCTCTCCAATTCACTCAGGGTCTAACGATTCTTCCTACCAGGCCACGTCAAGGACTTTTTCAAGGTTAACCGTTACTACGAGAAGGCATACGAGTATGCTCCTATCTTTGGTTTTCTCACTTTCGAGGAGGAGTCTGCTGTTGCTCGTGCTTTACAAGCCGGGTCGATGAGCATTGGCGAAACACGCCTGTAAGCTTAAATATCGCTTTTCCCATTTAAAACTACTCTACGCTTCGAATCATCGCTGACATCAATTCAGTTCACTGAATCCCCGCCGCCCAAAAAATGAGTTTCGAGCTCAGAACCAGGGTCGTCCTGGCGGTGAATTCCGTGGAAATAACCTCCCACAGGGTCCTGTTATCCTGCCTGAGCGTCCTCCACCAGTTCGCAATCCAGGACCGTTCCACGCAAAGAAGCAATCCAACGGCTCTCAGACTGATAACAGAGGGCATGGCTACTTTCCTCACAAGGGCCCCCGCAACTCTAGCTCTACTTGTACTGTTTACGGGCTGCCGGAGAAGTTTATTAACCAAGATCTGGCCGAGCGAGGGAGTGCTTTTGGTCACGTTATCAATGCCCATATTTTCGAGTACAAAGATCGTGAAGGTCGCCGATTTGGGACTCTGAACTTTGATTCTTCTACTGGCGCTGAGGCGGTAAGTTTCTTCGAGTCTGAGACTTGGTCTCGAAAGGAGTTCCAACAGCAGTACTAACAGAGCCCCAATAGTTTTACAAGAAAGAAAACGGCCAAATATGGAATGGCAGTTCGATCAAAATCACATTCGAGCCGTTCAATGTTGCTAAGAGGAACAATGCTCCGCCCTTCCGTCCAGGAAACCACGGCCCTCAAAACTTCCAACGTCACGAACAGAGGACCTTTGATGGCCAGAAGCGGTACCAAAACGGCAACCGTGGTCAACGCTACCCTCCCAATAGCCAGGGACGCTTTAATCAACGAAGTTCATTCCCGCAAAATGGAAATTTCAATGGCCCTCCTCATTTTCAAATGCAGCCACAATACCCCGTAGAGTCTCAGTACTATGACTCTCAGATGATGGGATATCAGTACCAATCGCAGTACCCTCCTGTGATGAGTGTAACCCATATGGCCGGACAGCCACAATACGGCCCTGTCGGTGTCTCACCACCATTGGGATACGGCCAAACAGTTCCCAACATGCCGGGGCCATATCAGTCTCCACCTCCAATGCAGCATGCCGAGCATGCAGCTGCTATGCATGGTGGGAGCCAAATGTCCTACTCCAACACATCCAACTGCCCGCAACGTTACGACGGATATAGAAATACTACGGTCAACGAGTCTCCAAAGAGTAAGAGCTCTGTATCGAATGATACCGCCGGAATTCGTAAGGTATCGGGCGAAACTTCGATCACCGTCCCAACCCAGGGTTTAGACAACGAAGCTCTCACAAAAACATCGGTTTCCGCAGGCCGTCATCCGGTTGTCATTCAGTCTGGACATTACCTCCAAGCTCAATATGCCTATGAACATCAGATGCTTGAGAATGTACATCCTGCTAGTGCTCCAAACACGCAACAACAACTTCAAGCTGTCGAGAATGCTCCAGTTGAAGCTGATGTTCCCGTTACAGTCCCGGAAACTAAGGACCCCGAGGACCCGTGTAACATTTTTATCAAGAATATCGATGATGATGTTATTTCCAAGCCAGAGCATCTTGAGGCGTACTGCAAGAAATTCGGAGACATTGTTTCTATCTCTTTACCGACTTACGAAAATGGTATCATTATCAAGGGATTCGGGTTTGTTAAATTCACAGCTCCAGAGGCTGCTCTCAAAGCGAAGGAGGAGCTTAACCTTCAGATAATTGGACGCAAGCGATTGTTCGTTTCCTTCGCAGAGACCGGTGACCATCGTCACAGCCGTCTTGCTAGGTTTTATGACCAAGGTGCTCGCGAGGGGGTCATGAAATCACCTCCCGATCCACTTATTCCGAGAATCGCAGAAACGTCGAAGAAAGTGGATTACAGTGATGAGGAAGGTAGTGAAGTGAGAGATGAAACCGTGGTTTCCGTCATGGATGGCGATGCGACCTCGGACACTCCTGCCGAAAAGGCAGTTAAGAGCAGCAACACGAAGGTTAGTTGAATTCTCAAAATCCAACAAAATCTGTCCTCTAAGGAAGTATTGATTGTATTTCTTCTAGAACGACGAGGAAGCCTTTGAAAGGAACGAGACTGCAACCGCTAGTTCCGCCGAGCTTGACAGCCCAGCCTCGGAAATTAACGTTAAGAAGGCTCTAGCCGTCGAGATTGCCGTTACAGCTTCTCAGACCAAGCCAGATGATGAGGTCAGTAACGACATTCGATAGTCTATTATGAATATAATATTCTAACTACTGATGAAAAGAAGGAGAGGAAGGAGACCAAGGTCATTAAGGCTACTAAGAGTAGAAAGCTTAGTGCGGAGGAACTCAAGGAGCTGGTAGGTTATTCCTGTAAACCTCGCAAGATCTAATGATAATTAACCGCTGGTAGGATCCTACCATCCAATCCATTGCGAAAAAGACAATTTCTGACAGCAAGAAGGGAAGAAAGCTCAGTGCTGAAGACTTGAAAAAACTTGTAGGTGTCCAACTCGCCCCATCTCGTTTCCTTTTCTCAAAAATACAGTTCACTTATTCTGCGTAGGACCCTGCTATTCAGTCTATTGGTAGACAAGAGTCTACTGACCTAGCCATTCTCTCAAGTGGGGCACCGTCACCACCGAATAATGCTACCCCCGACAAATTTTCCACTGCCTTGAAAGTAAGTCACCTCCCTGCGATGGAGTACTCTTAACCAATTCATGTGGCTGACTTGCAACAGGCCGAGAGACTTAAGCAGTTGTTACAAGGACTCCAGACTAGCGATCTGAGATCTTTCTCAAGTAGCTCCTCGGGAGGAGAAATGCCAAAGAAAAAATCTCGGGATGCCTGCATCAAAGGACCTGTTGAAAGCAGTTTCGAGAATCAGAATAATCGCTTAAAGGAGGGGATTCTCAAAGCTTTGGGAGGGGGCGTTGAGAAGTCAGCAGGCGAGAAAGCAACTGGTGAGAAGAGCCCCGAGGAGAATGTACCAACTGGGGGAAGTCCGTCCAAAATTCCCTCCCGATCAGATACTCGAAATTCGGCTAGTTCATTGGATTCTCGTGTCAGCCGTGAGGAATTTTCTGAGGCGCTTAAGGAGAAGTTCGGTGATAAAATCCCGGCCACACTCCGGGCTGCAGATGTGCTCGAGGCGGTCGATAATTTTGTGGAGTCTCGCAACGCCACTCGAAGACCATCTCCAAGCAACAAGATTGAGGAGGCAAAGTCCACAAATGAGAAGGCGACAAAGCAGAACAAAAATAGAATAAGTCATGGCATGAGTAATATTGTTGCTCCAGCGCCATCGCGCAAAGTTTCCGTCCAGAGAATTACACCCTTCGACGTTGCTCCCGAGGAACCAGCAACTGTCCAGGAGACCAAAATCGGAGAAGTCGACAAGCCGAAGACCACGATGAAAATTCTTGAGAAGAACCACACAGCATCTGCCGCAAGCGATGAGATCAAACCGGATTTAGCTAAACAGCAAGCTTCGACTCCATTAGGAAGCACGAAAGTCGTTGATAACGCGTCTCGTCTCACCGAAACGCCGCAGAATATCCCAGTTTTGGATAGCGACGACCAAAAAGATCGCTTTATCGAAAACAATGGCACTACAAATCCAAGACGCAGCTGCGGGCCAAGCGGGCAGTCCAAGCAACCTTATGGAAACAATACAAACTATCGGAAGTATCCACGCAATGGCAACTTAAACCAGGGCCAGGGAGATCCAACTTATCGACAAGGTTCCAATCATAGTGGCATGTTCTCTCCACCATACCCTCCGAGTTTCCAGCGTGGTGCCGAACAAACACAGAACTTTCAACAGTTCCCTGCTCACCCGAATGAACGGTACGGTTCTGGTGCCGTCATGGACTTTGGCAATTTGGGCCCGCACCCTCCTACCATGATTTGTGATGGCCCTCCATCATGCAACCAGCCACAATGTCAGCCGCCATTCACCCGTTACCCTCCTCCGGAGATGCAGTATGGTATTTTCCCTAGCCACATGCCGGGAATGGTGGCTCAGATGCCCTTCTACGATCCTGCCATGTTCCATAGCCGATCCTACTACGGAATGGACAATGCGCCTCCTCCACTTCCCCACATGTATAACGGGGCGCATGGTATGTACCCTCATCCACAGCAATGGGGCCAGAGCGGCAACGGTCATCCAAACACGGCCCCTCAACCACAGGGAAGCTTCTCAATGATAGCTCCCGGTCCTCGTTACTCTCCTCCCCACGGGCAATACAATTATTCTCACATGGTTGGTCTGGAACACAGCAACCAGAACCGTGGCGCTCACGATTATGGTCAGTACCCACCTCAGCCATATGGTAACCCCATGTACTACGAACAAGGGATGGTACCTGGTGCTGCTCCTCCACAGCAATATCCTGGGCAAGGGCAATACCGCCCACCACAGGGTGGTGTCGCAACTTTCTAATTAGCTGGCTTGTCTCTTCTCTGGTCGATTAACGTGCGAGGTGCAAGACCACGAAGGTGCATAGAGAAATGCATTCAAAAAAAGGAGAAGAAAACACTAATGAATCGACAAAGGAGGAAAGAAAGAAGAAGAAAAAAAGGAGAAAAGAAATTAAAATTCAAAGATCGTTATCCGTTTATCATTCTGCCACCTCGTTTTAACTTTTCTACTGCACTTGCATGTCTTCTGTCTATTTTTATTTCCATTTCGAATATTGTTTCTAGCATTCACGTTCTTTAGAGAGATACGGCGTATGGGTGGTCATTATACACACAGTATACAAGGGAGGGTCTGTGGCGTCGTGGTGTTGGCGTCGTGGTGTTTCTGTGATCTTATAGCGCATGCATGTTTGAGCGTTCGGATTATGGGAGCATATAGGGTTGCAGGGAGTCGGTGTCTATGGCGGTGCATCAAAGGTTGTCCTTTTTTTTCTTTCTTCGTTTTAGCCATATGAGCATGGAGGGCGTTCAATTT
Source organism: Dactylellina cionopaga (assembly GCA_036971295.1). NCBI lineage: Eukaryota > Fungi > Ascomycota > Orbiliomycetes > Orbiliales > Orbiliaceae > Dactylellina > Dactylellina cionopaga. Next base: position 567,519 of record JAJTTY010000018.1, on the reverse strand, counting down.
TTACTTCGTTTTCTTTGTATTATTGATTCTATTCGGTGTTTGGGTGGGAGGGGCGTGTATTCTGAATTACTTTCTCTTCTTCTTCTTCGTATTCTTGTATGTTAATAGGGGGTTATATTTTACTTCTTTGATGGTGAATGGATATGAAATCGTCCTTGAATCCGTATTGCCCGTGTGGAATATTGTATTTTTTGCGGCACATCAAGGAAACTAGCGATAATTATGGCTATAGGTAAGTTAATACAATCAAGGACACCATGGAGGTTTGTAGGCTCGCGACCTGAAACTGTTTACTTTACGTATCCACACCTAGTCTAGAAGGCTGCTGGCGTTTAATTTGTACTTTCATGGAGTGAATTTTATTTGTTTTTATTTTAGGCATATGATGTCCTACAAGATTCCATAACGTGACTATAAAAGAAGATAGCTAGGTTTGCAGTAAAGCTACCGAGTCGTAATATGCAGATGCAATTGCATTAGTACGGATGCGAAAGCAAAATGTATAAGGACAGAAAATGCCATGGAAACTCCCCGAGTCCTACAAAGCATTAAAAAAGTGTCAAGAGGAACAAGCTAGTGCTCTCAGTTACTAGCCTTCCCGTCGCTGCTCGACTAAATCAGGGATAACGGAAAAAACTCTGATTCTTTGGGTATAAAATAATGCCGCAGAAAGCTTTACAATACAGACTCCCCGGGTCTCTCTCCCTCTCTCCTTCTCACTAGATAGTGTTTTTAAACCCTATCCGGGCCACTTTGATCCTGCAGAGTACCGTACCCTCTGACACCGCCGGTGTTGACTCTGTGCGAATAGATACCGGGGGCGTCGCTCTGCGGGATCACGCCTGCCATCGCGGCTTCTTTGCGTTCGTAATAGACGTATATTAGGTAAAAGGCGTGGACGTGCCCGGGGAGGTAGCCAAGTACTGTTAGGCAGATGTCTAAGAAAGGGTTTCTTCATGTTAGTACTTCCGTTCCTTGCTCTTTCTTGCAGTTTTGTACCAGGGTTTATACGAGGAGAGGAGGACAACTTACTGATTAAAAAGTCGGCACCACAACCAGCGATAGCCCAAACTCCTATTGGGGGACCTGTGGTCGGGAATTTACACGTTAGTAAACCACGAAGAGAATTCTGAGATAAACCCTAAACCGGGGGTTTTATACGTACAGAGAATGGTGACGAGGATGAGAAAGATGGCGGATAGGGCACCCATTTTGACTTGTTATATGTTGTCTTTATTGTACACGAGTTTTTTCTTTTCTTTCTCAAAGCCGTGATACTTTGGATTTTGTCGGCGCGCGGGGTTGATTGAGTTTAAAGCAGTAGAGAGTTTTTCTTATTGAAAGTTGCTGTTCAGCCTGTGGGTAGTTTTCGCGTTGCTTTTGAGGATAAGATGCTGTGATAAAATAGGCGAAGGAAACGAGACCGAGGGATGGCGACTGCCTTTTATATGAACGAAGCACCAATAATTAGCAGTCGGTACCTGACGATGTGCACTTTCTTGAAAAACAAAAAGGTCTGGATGCAGATGCAGGATAAGCATACGAGGGTTACGTGTGCGGGAAGGAACTTCTCCTGCTAAATTTATCAGGTGCGCCGAAAGAAACGCAGGAATGCGTCGCAGGATGGTTATGAACAGCTGACGTCACCAAACATGGGCGGGCCTTGCCTGCGCGACGGGGGACTCCCTGGCTCGCGATAGACTGCGGAGGCCGGAGGCGAGCGAATCGGAAATGTCGGCACAGCCTCGAAATGCGGGTCTTCTTTCCTTTTGAGGTGTGGCGGGTGGCATTACGACAATGCCATTTGTTTGTGGCGTGGAATTCAACCTGAAAGTTTCAATGAAAGGGCTTAAGAGTATCTATCACTTTCGAAAGTATAAAATATGGAATAAAAACTGTAAATGGGGTTCGTGTTCAATTAAACTATTTAATTTCTATTCCCTATATCTATTTATCTCTTATAGCAGCCCCGTAAATGACATTGTTACTTTTCTTCCTTGTTTTTCGCGTCCTTATTGAGATCGCATTTGTAGAGGGGAGTGTTCTACCAGGCCAGTGTTCTATACCAGGCCGCCACCGCTGGCACCTCACGCTGAAATTCTGCTTGCATCGAGGAAAAATTCATTTTATGCCTGGACTTGCGACACTAAATTTAACTATTAGGATATAGCATCTATCCAGGACGTATTGTGGTGAAGTAGAGTGGGCCCACCTGGTCTTGTCTTCTTTTTAGTCCTGCTTGCTTTGTTGTATTCTGGCGTCTCAACGCCTTCCTATTTCTTTCCTCGGACATGTATATAAAGCAGAGCCCTCGAGGCTTCGCCTTTCAGCAAGCATGCGGGCTTCTTCCTTTCTATTCACCCATTCATTTCCTTATTTCTCTTACATACTATCATACTCTCGTTATAACCATACAATAGAATAGTGTTATGCTCCTAGCTTTACGAACACAGCTACCTCTTTACCATAGCGTAATCCTATGAGGCAGTCCTCTCATGATTATCCTCTCATGATTATCCTCTCACGATTACCCTCCCTTTAATAATACCACCTAAGTGTGTGAGCCTCTCTGCTATGAACTTCTCCCTGATAGGGCAGATATCCTCTGCCGGCTCCCAGAGCCCATTCCGCAACTTTACAGTGTCTAATGAGAAATTCGGACTTTACGATTTATATAGCGATACGATCACAAATGCTTAAGTTATAAGGTTATACAGAATCTTCAAACAACGGGTTGGCAACAGACAGTCATAACCAGGGGACTGGCGGTCGGGGTTTAAATTCGAGAAAGGCATACGCATTTTTAAATTAAATATTTGTTTGACATTATTATAATCGTATCTTTTACCGTTAAGATGACTAGATTCATCCAACATATCACGTTTCAAGGTATCTCGTTCCAACATGTCTTTATCTAGAGGACAGCGATAGCTTTAACCACTGTAATTCCTACGGCTGTAGGTGACCAATCTGTCCAAGGATAATCTGGTCTACCCATAACAAAATTTGTATTATCATTAATGCTGCCAAACTTCGAATATTCGTTTGATGAGCATGTGATGCGGTGGTCAGCACCTTGGATCGAGCACACCAAGGGATCATCTCCAGTGTTCAGATAGATGTAACTCGGGGTACCCTCATAATTAATAGTCTTCGCGGTGCCGTAGGTGCTAACCAGGTTCCCATTCGCCTCTAAAGTGAACCTTACGGCGTTGGCAGGATCCGACGTAAAAGAGGCAACCACATTGATCTGATCACCCTGGACCTGTGGACCGATGTAAGCGCCCGGAACTCCATCCTGTACTTGGAGAATAAATTTGTTTGAAGTGGCAGTGGTATGTGAGACAGAGGTTGAAGTGAATGACATGGTAGACGTTGTTGTAATCGTTGTCGAAGGGGCTTGGAGAGTTGTCGTTTTTCGGGTCACGCCGAGGCAAGAGCAGGCGGAAATATAACGAACTACACCGCTGCAAGGAGATGCGTAGGCTGGAATGCTCGACGCTGTAACGGTGACTTGGCGTTTTGCAGCTTGGGGAGGTAGGGAAAGGACTGTGGTGTCTGTAGTTTGGACGGTGATCGACGTGGTCACGGAAGAAGTGATAGTTTCCGTAATCGTCCTAAGAAAGAAGTCAATTTAGTTAGTTTATTCCAGAAGAGACGTTCATATTAAGAATAGGATTACATACACCGTCGCTGGAGTTAATGTGGCGAAGAAAAAAGAAGAACAATCCGCTGTCCCAGGTCGCCTTTGGAAAGCAGAGGCTCGCAAGGCTATGATACAAGTTAGTTTAGGTTTTATACCTCCACTGCCGTCTATTATAATAACCGGCAAAACATCACGATATATGATCAAATATAGAGGCTGTATCTTACCTCGGAGACAATTGTCAGCGAGACATTTACTCAACGTCTGAGCAGTGGCACTCGCTGCTGTCAATAGGATAATCGCACTAGTATAACGCATTTTAGGCTACGCTCGAGTAATGACAAAGGCCGTTTTGTCTTGACCAAAATGGGACAATTTCTAGAGAATGGAGCTGCCTCGGAGCGACTCGTATGTTCATTGAGAGAACTGACGGCTCTCCATATTTATACTTTCTCGGATTCTGCCACTCCCTATTGGCACAGGCAAGTTGAAGGAAATTGAACAATGCTCTCTCTGTATATCTCAGTGATACGAATTTAGTTTGATTTCGCAAAACGAAAGACGCTTTGCCCGTGAAGTTTCCGACCCAAGAAGGGGCGCCACTAAATTCGTGTTGGAGTTGCTGTCAAGACCGGGTTGCATTTCGGCCTGTACGATCCTTCTAACCACGAACGGAGCTGGAATGTGGGGCTTAGAAAACAGCCATCGACAGCCATCGGGTTCAGCTCAGGGTCCGATCATATTATTCTAAAAGGCCGTGCTATTAAATACGGAGGATTTCTAGCCGATCGCTTTACACAGTTTAATTATTTATATGCGCCTTCAGCATCAGTAATCAAGATTATCTGTAATCGAGTCCTATCATCAAAGCCGGAGCTACCTTCCGGTTTTGCAATTGGCTAGATTTTGCTTTAACAGACGGCGGCGAGCCAGGTTCTTATAGCGCCACTGTGCCAATAAACCAACTAGTATCGTAGCCTACGTTATATTAAGAACTGGCTGGCCAACAGCTGAAGCATATGTATACAGCAAGTTAGCTCGGCCGGAGAATGTACAACTCTTGCAGACAGACAAGAGTTGTATGCTCCGTAGTTAACTTACCTTGATTTTTGGAAAGTTGTTGTTGTGTTACAGGCACAATGTGCACGCGACAACCGAAATAACTAGGACTCTAACCCTTAACCCTGCATGGCTCAACGACACTAGCAACATATTGTCCTTGGCATAAAATTTGCATCTTGCATCTTGATTTCATCCTTGACCAAATTTGACATCTACGACCATAGAACGAGGAACTAGCTACGTATCCCGTCCGCTCTGCGATATATAAGCCTCGTATCGATAGCTCAGTACTACAGTGGGTGACCATGTGGGAATCGCCATTGTTGTAGATTTAATCTTTTGTCTCTCGCATCAATTTTTGCTGCTAAAGTTGTTAATAGTTAAGCTCTTGTTTCCAAAGCGACGAAAGTGTCAGAGATCAAGAATTTCCTCTCTTCAAGTTTGTACTTTTTTTTGCTCAATCGTGGCTCTAAAAGGAAAGTCTAAACGCCGCCGAGGAGACTAGAACGCCGCCGAGGAGACCAGAACACCACCTCGCTAATGTGAAATTGAGAGAATAACATTATTTCTGTCCTTGGACCATCAACTATCGGGGATATACCCCTTTTGAAATTAGCGGTTGCGCACTTCGGGATAGCTGAACATTTTTCATTCGTGTCTTACTTTATCATTTTTACATAGCAATTCGTAATTATAGATTAGGTGATAAACCAAAATCTAAGCCACGAGTGTTAAAATACAGATTTTCCTACTAACGTTTCGATTCAAAATGGAAACATATCGATTACTAAGAACCTCAGCCTCATTTAAGCACCTAGGATCTAACTTATACTAAAAGTCGCAGTACTAGAATAAAAACCTGAGGTCTAGGAAGAAAAGAAACATCTCCAATGTTTCCAAAAATGAAGAATACAGAACTTCTCGACCTATGAAGCAAATAATCCCAAGTAAAAAAAACCAAAAAAAGAAGATAGTAAGAACACCGTACCAATAGCCTGGAAAGTAGCCATGATACCAAGGCTGATAAAACCACTGCGGTTTAAACTGGCGAGGCCGAAAGCAAAGGAAACTAATTCCTTCAGAACTCATCATGGGACTCATCTTCAAGCCTATCTTGCATCGACTCGCGATACAAAGTAGTTACCCAAAATATAGCTTGAGCTTCATGGAACATATTCTCATACATCTCTCGCATCTCCTCCAAATTCGCATCTAATTCGTAATCAAAAAATTCCCATTCTGTTGGTCTACAGTGAGTGCCTCCCTCCAAACCTTCAACCACCTCAAGTCGTCCCCTCGAATCATACTTCAAGTGATCCACGCGTCGGCGCTTTTGCTCCATAAAATCATCCCAACTAATCGGCCCCCAAGATTGGATAGGTGGCTCCTTAGGATCCCATGGAAATGTACCGTTCGCTGCGTAGTCCTTTGCATCAGTGTCGCTAAAATTGTGGCGTAATTGGCTTTCGTACAATCGTGCCTTTTCAACCACAGAACGGCTATGGCGCTTCTCAAAACCAAGTTTGTGGGAATTCCAGAGGAATGAAAGGGGGTTAGGTGGATAAACTCCTCCCATTTCAATCTTATTTCCGACTTCGACATTATTTCTAAGTTCGGCGTTTTGTCTGACCTCTACGGTAGCAGGGGTATCCTTCATCGATGGAATTTTCAAGTGAAGACGGGTGATAAGGGATTCCCGGAGGTCGATATTTGTTGATCCAATATTCAAATAATAGTCTCCCTGAATGGAGATACACACGCGGCCATCATCAGATAAGATGGAAGTCAGTTCTTCCAAAGGTGGAACCTTGCCTCTGAAACAACTACTTTTGGCATCCCATTGCAGCCACGGCGTCTTTGCAGTAACAGTATACTTCGGAAGAGCGAAGCTTTTTGATGCGCCATTGTGAGGATGCCAAAGATCAGGTAAGATGGTGAGTTCGAGCCCAGAATCGGATCGCGAGAACGCCGATGTTATAATGATATGGGGAGGGAACTGGCGTATTCTGAAGAAGTCGTTTGGCAATTTCATAAAAGTGAGTAGGTACATCTTCTGCCCTTCTTTATGCGCTTCCGGCGAAATAATCATAGCGTCCGGTTTGTAAAAGTATGGCGTAGTCCTGAGATGGTATTGCGCTTCGACAAATTTGGAGAGCTCAATGCCATACTCAGACCAGATGCGATCCACCTCGCCGGTACCGCATGAGCATTTGTTGTGGAGGTTTGCGAGGAAAATGGATGGTTCGACCCAAACATCAGTCCAAACATCGGTTTTACATGCGCGCGAACCGACTTTCTGAAGGATATTTTTTAACTCGCAATTATAAGCGCAATAGATATCACGGATGACTGGGGCGTCAAAGGAGATACACCTTCGCCATGCGACTCGAAGACTATAGGGACTAGCCCCGGTTGATGGCATAAACCAGGCATCTCGATCCTCCTTCGAAATGGCATCGAAGTAGAGTACCCGAGGGAAAAAGACGTCATTTACCTCGACGATAGGAACTAGATAGGGTTGGAGTTGGAAATTGAACCTTTCATATGTCTGAGCGACGGAGAGGTCGTCAAAGAGAGCAAGCGGTTTCAAGGGATTCAAGTCGAGTATTTCCCCGTCGAAGTACTTGAGAAGCCACTTTTAGCTTTACAATTCGGGTAATACTAAACCTAAAGCTTGGTAGATATACGTACAGATTCATCTAACTCGTCTTTTAATATGCTGCAAATTCCATCTGCTAGTAAAATTTCGATGTTGTCAGCGAATGTAAGACGCCTTATCGCCACAGTTTTACTTTGCTCTCACCTGCTATGATCGCTGAGCCAAAACCTAAGGCTTCAGAATCCTTAGTTGGATCTGAACCAATCCACTTTTTAGCGAATCCATGCATCGAGGGTTGGAAACAACTGAAAAGCAAGAAGTCTTCATCCGAGTTTTCTTCAGTGGACGTCAGTTTTGGGGAGCTTGAGGATGTCGTTTGGTCCTTTTGGTTCTGATTTTTGAATGCAGAAATTTCCTCCAAAACTTTGACATCCTCGAGGAAGTCTATCGGAGGCATGGATTGGTTTTCATTCTGATTTTCGTCCTTATTTTGATTAGAAGTAACCGACTCGGGAATAGAATGAATGACTTCTGTTTTTCTGCCTGGTGCCTGAGATCGATGTGGGCCCGTTTTCAGAATATTTACAGTCACTGTGGTCGGTTTGGACAAAGTAGGTTTGCTTTGGCTATTCGAGATTCGTCATTAATTTAATTACTTGCTTTCGGCGTAAATGCCTTTTTCTTACCCCTGTACCCCTCTGGCATAATGATTTCGTGACTTAGGACTCGCAAGTGAAGATGGTGGGCTATAAACAGCTTCCTTTACCCCACAATCATGTTTGGGACTGGGGATTTTTGCAGTCGGATATTTCAGTGATGTGTCTTCTCTATTCGGCGAGAGGATAGAGGGATGTGATCCTAAAGACTGTTTTCTGATGCCACCTTTCTGTTGAGGTGTACTAGCTTTTGAGTCTAAGGTCGGGGAGTTTCCCTTCAATCTGAGCATTGTCGAAGTTGCTTTGCTCGCCATGCTAAATGGAGGGGATTTGTATAGAGACGCTTGCTATCGAGAATAGTGCGGTCTGAGCTATCTGAACCTATAAAACTGCGCTGTAGAGATTTGGGGAAGGTGGAGCTCCACAGGCTGTACCGTAAATAAAGGAGCTACTTAAGTACCTAATTAATTTGGTCAAAAATAGACATATAAATATATATATATGTGCAGTATCTAACTTTTTAATATACAGCCAATGATTTTTGATCCAGATTGGCGATCGCCAGATATTCGATAATCGTATTGACGTAGATTGAAGTAGCTCCATCACTCTCAACGGTTAGATAGTTATTTGATAAGGACGTTAAAAATGCTGGGGCAGAAAAGAAAGTTGACTGCGGAAAACTAGGGTTCCGGATATCTGGTAGTCAGTGTGTATGCACGGGAACATAAACTCCGATATACATATGACTTGTTCGTTTGATATATTCTACATGACTTTCTCTCTTTCAAAACAAATGATTCGAATGTCCATTTTAAGCCCATCTCTAGAATAGTCGAAGAGGCTGCGTTGTTGTTGGAAGTCCAAAAGTGGATCAGTCCACACTATTTGGCGATGCTACCACCTCAAGCCAGAGATACAAAGAACAACATCCTCGCCATACCATCACACGATCGATACCAACAACAGTCGTCGATACACACTATCCCTCGACCACTCTTCAACGACCGAAATGGCAGCTAGCCATGGGACTGCGATCGCAAAAGCGGCCTTGTCCGCCTCTCTCCTCCGAGCCGACCCAACTCCCGTTGTTGGCGACGAGATCGCGCGTCTCCACAGCCTCCTTGAAAAATGCATCACCGTTTGCACGCCGGAGAATATCAAGGTACCGTTTCAAACGTGAACTCAACTCCTTCATGGATTGAACATCTTTACCAAGAAACCCCCCCTTCCGATGGCCGTCGTCAAACTTTTTTCTTCATTTTCCCTGAGGACGGTTCATCCCGCTCTGGGAAATCTATCGTGGGATCCTCAATCTGAATAGAAAGGCTGTTTACTTATATTGATGGATTTTTTTGGACAAATTATCAATAGACCTGCAAGCATTGGCTTCTAGAACACTTGGTCCTGTCAGGCCATAGAGTTACGGCGTTTGGAAAATACTTGGTCGCGCTGTCAGCGTCGTTAAAATCGCAGGCAGCGGAGCCAATAACGCCCAGCAGCCGAAGACGGAGGCTATACATCCTCTACCTGCTGAATGACATTATCCACCATACAACATTCTATTCCAGTCCGGCAGTGGCATTCGGAACCGGAGTCGAACCGTTCCTGAAAGAGCTGTTCGCGTTAGCGCAGGACCCAAACCGCAAGAAGCAGCAAGCTCGGCTGGAGAATATACTGTCCATCTGGGCCTCAAAAGGTTGTTTTCCTGAAGAAAGGATATCGGAATGGCGAAACGAGATAAGCAAGTCTTTCGAGAACCTGCCAATGCCGGAGGAGCCACCCTTAGAAGCGATGGCCGCCAAGTCGAAAGATCAGCAAGTCCTACTCCCGGCTCTCCACGGCGACCCAGCCGCTCCATACCACGATCTCCCTGCCACTACTATGCTACCTTTGATGCGACCCAACTCGCCCACCCCGATAAACACTCGCTTAGTAAAGCCAATCCCTATGAAGGCTGGTCCGCCACCCAGGAGGCTTTCCGAGGCCGTGGACGCATTCATCAAAAGTGTGGATAAGATGTGGCACGGCGGAGACATGCGAGTGCTTCCAGACGTAGACGAGCTCGGCGTAGATATCATCGAGCCGCTGAATATCCAGGACGATGATATGCTAGACGACCCGGACAATGGGAAGAATGCGGAGGAAGGTTATTACGGCTGGTCAAGGGGATTCGCTATTCGGATGATGAAGAGGCAGAGAGGGGAGTCAGGGAAGCGCAGGGATGGATCAAGGGAGCGTGGTAGAGCGATGAGTTACAGTAGGAGTCTAAGTCGAAGCAGGAGCCGAAGCAGCAGCAGGTCTCACAGCAGAAACAGGACCCGGAGCCGAGATAGCAAGAGCAGGAGCAGGAGCAAGAGTCGCGACAGGTACCAGAGTACATCTCAGTCGAGATCAAGATCGCGTTATCGATCATCGAGGAGACGAAGACGAAGTTATTCTCGTTCCTACAGTCGCTCGCGAAGTCGCTCTCGTTCACATACAAGGCGGAGGCTTAATTCCTCAGGTTCCTCTCAACCATACTCACCAAAACTTCAAACAGCGCCTAATCCGTCTGATCACCAACATCAACACCAGCATCAACCTCCGCCTCCGCCTCCACTCCCTCCACAACCAATCGTTGGTGCTCCTCAATTTCCATTCAACCAGCAATTCCCAGTTCAAATGCAAATGCCGCCGGAAATGGTACAGTTCTTCCAAACAGGTGTACCTCCTCCACCGCTGATGGGTGTTGGACAGCAATCATGGGGGATGCATATGCCATTCAACAATATGGGACAATTAGGCGGACAGGGAGGATTCAACCAATGGGGTGCACCAGGTCAAAGGCATATGTACAACAACCAGCCTCCGCCTCCGCCTCCACCGCCACCAGGATCCGGTGGCGGGTATGGGAACCAGCAATATGGTCGCGGAGGTCATCACGGTCGTGGGAACTGGAACAACCGAGGCTCTGGATGGTAGGGCATCATATACTGCGTAATACGTAGCATTAAAACTGTCATATCATATGGCCTTGTATATATATAAAGCGTCTTTCATATTAGCGAATTGATTGATCTACTTTTAGTTATCTTGTACCTCTTTATAGCCACCGGGAGGCGCTTCGAGACCGCTAATACCCGAGCTTTTCTACTTCATCTCCAACACAAAACTTCCAACATCCCACTATTTCGATACTCCATCCACAATCCACTATAGTCATAGCGATCCCAGTCATTACAGTATAATTACAATTGTAGCCATGGCGTCTAGTCAATCCGAGTCACTTCGCGTGGGTTACGTCCCTGGTATAACCCCACAACCCACCAAATCGCCGTTAACGCTCATATTTACAATTCCCATATTGATATACTGTCTTACCAGAACACTTCTCCACCCCCCTCCACCTAGCCCAACAGCATAAATATTACTCCGGCATAACCGTAACCTTTCACCCTTTCCCCTCCGGCACGGGCCACATGATCCAATCTCTCAAATCCAACGAAATCGATGTGGCAATCGGCTTAACAGAAGGTTGGATTGCTGGTATCAAGGGTACCGCTAAAGCTTCTTGGTATAATGTCATCGGGCAATACGTTGCCACCCCGCTCTGCTGGGCCATAAGCGCTGGGGCGGGACGAGAGACTACCGTAGAAGGATTGAAGGATACGGGGAAGGTGGGGATTAGTAGGTACGGGAGCGGGAGTTATATTATGAGCTTTGTGCTGGCGAGGGAGAAAGGGTGGATCGGGCCGGGCATTACTACCGACAAGTCGGAGCCGTTTGAGTTTGTGGTGCTGGATAACTTTAAGAATTTGAGAGATGCGGTAAATACTGGGGTCGCCGATGTTTTTATGTGCGTCTTTCATTTTTTCATATTCCTCCCTTTTATATCCGATATTGAGGACTAATGCTTTTCGGCTTTCGAATCGAAACGGCAGGTGGGAGCATTTCACGTCGAAGAAGTTTTACGATACGGGAGAAATCAAACGGATTGGGGAGATATACACGCCCTGGCCGTCATGGCTAATCACAGCACATTCATCCCTGGTAAAGTCTAATGATCCCCGGCTAAGCATCTTCCTAGACGGCGTGAACAAGGGCATCGAGCATTTCAAGTCAAATAATGACGAAAGCATTAATTGGATCACCAGCAATCTTGAGTATAGCCAAGAAGATGCGACAGAGTGGCGGAAGGGGGTGAAATTTGTCGATGATGTGAAGAAGGTAGATATGGGGATGGTGGAGAATGTGATTGAGATTCTAAAGGAGGCAGGAGTGGTGGATAAGAGTGAAAACTCGGAAGGAGTCGTTGTTACTTTCGACTAGAGTGAGGAAGCTTCTATAAGCAAAATGAGTTTTAGACTAGACCATATGAGGTCAGCTATGGAGTACAATGTAACTGCAACGAAGCCTGAAAAGTTCTAAGCATTAGAATCACGAGGCTATGGTGAATTAATAATTGTAAAACGTAGTATCAAATAGCTATCTCTGTATCTAACGACGAGGCCCCCCCGCGCCGCCAAACATCGATGCCATCTGCGACATCATTTTGTTCATATCCATTCCACCCGCACCACCCCCAGGCCCTCCTAGCGCCCTCATCATAGACGCCATATCCATCCCTCCAGGACCTGGCGCGCCAGCTCCCATAGCCTGCATCCTCTTTTGCATGGCTGCTAACTGCTGCGGATTCGGAGTCCCTCTGCCCATCCCACCCTGCTGCATAGCTTTCATTCCACCCTTCATCTTCTTCGCCATCTGTGCCATCATCTTGTGTTGCGTGAGCACATCTTCGACTTCCCGTACCGAAGTGCCTGAACCCCGTGCTATCCTAGTCATCCGTTCGGGCTGTTGTATAAACATCTTGCCGTCGGAGTCAAGCTCCTTTGTAGTCATACTATCCATTATATACATCATGCGTTTTAGCTTCATCCCACCCTCTTCGTCTCCCACATCGCCCATGAGATTTGAAAGACCGGGGATCATCCCGGCCATTTTAGAGAGCGGCCCCATCTTCATAATATTGTTGAGTTGGTCGCGAAGATCACGGACAGCTAGTTACGATTGATGGTTAGTGATACTGCCCCGGGGTTTATAAGCTAGAGTAGTGAAGAAGACTTACTGAAAATACCCTCTGCGATGTGTTTCATGGTATCCTTCTGGTCAAGTTTTAACGATTGGACGTGTTCCACCAGACCCTGCATATCTCCCATGCCTAGTAGTTTCGAAATGTACCTCTGCGGTTCAAACTTCTCCATGTCGAGTATATGCTCGCCAGTACCGATAAATACTATCGGTGTTTTCGTTGCGGCAACCCTAAAATTGGTTGTTAGCAATTATTATATCAAACCGTAGGGATTGAAACATTGGGACGTACGCTGATATAGCACCTCCACCAGCGGCATTACCGTCTGTCTTTGTGATAACGATCGCACCGAAATCTGCACTCTCCTTGAAAGCTTTACTCTGCGCCTCCGCCTGTTGACCTATGCTCGCATCGAGCACCATGATTGTCTGATCCGGCCGTACGGCCTCTTGAATCTGCACCATCTCCGCGAACAACTCTGTCTCTTGTCTATGTCTTCCTGACGTATCCACGATGATAATCTCAAACCTCTCCTTCTTAAACTTGTCCACACCGATTTTGGCCACCTTTACTGGATCCGTCTCCGTGTACGAACCGTAGTACGGTACCTTCGCCTTTGTCGCATTCTGTTTCAACTGGTCAAAAGCACCAGCTCTGAAGGTATCTGCACAGACAAGACAGGATTTAAATCCCCTTGCGTTATACCACCTCGCGAGTTTCGTACACGTCGTCGTCTTTCCGCTTCCCTGGAGGCCAACAAACATTATTACATTGGCTTTCCCCTTTTTCGGCTTGTATGGTTCCGAATGCGAGTCGACGAGGCGGCAGAGTTCGTCAAAGACGGCCTTTTGGATCAGTCGCTTCTTGTTGACGCCGGGGCCTAGTTCTTTTAGGTTGACGGTTTGTCGGATAGATTTGCGGAGGGAGGCGACGAGTTTGACGTTGACGTCGGCTTCGACGAGGGCATTTCCGATCTCCTTGATCATGCTATCAAAAGCCTAGTGTTTATAGAAGAGTTATTAGTTTCCAAGTCTGGAATCAGGGGCGATAGGAGGTGGTCAGGGTACCTTCTCGTCCACGACGTTGGACTTCGTGAGGTCCTGGACGGCGGCATTGATCCGCCGTCCGAGATCTGCGAGAACCATAGCGACTAGGTTGAGGTGCTATATCGGTGGTGAGGTTTCTTCCGGTTGCGGATCAGATATATCGGGTTCGAAGGTCTGGTATCTGCTTATGGTGTATGCTTGGTGGCCAGGCTGTCGCCAGTCGCAAGGTTGAAGGTTGAAAGTGTGTCGTCAATGTCAAACAGTCTCGCAGCTTCGACCAAGTTCGCTGCGCAGAGCCCCACCAATTAACACAACTAACTTGATATCTTCGTCGGATATAGTTTAATTTCCCGGAAATTCAGTTACACGATATCATATAAATCTTGGATCTGATCGAAAGAAGCCATCTCATATATTAACACTCTCCTGCATGAAATATCTTAGCTTTATCGGTTGAATCTCACTCGTCTCGGCCCCGTCGCAGGTTCAGGTCCCCAGAGACTGTGGCGCCACAGTAACAAACACCACCAAAACAGTGGTAGAAAATCTTGACATTAAACAGCACCGCCACACCGACTAACTAACTCCCACTATTCACGACTTCGAACATGCCGACACTACTGTTATAGCCCCTCCTCCCTGAAAATCCCGTATATCAGTCAAGGACGTACTACAGCGATCTGCGGGCGGTCAATTGGCCGCAAGCCTCCACAATGGCGTCGCTGTCATCATCCATATCGATATGCCGCTCCTGCCTCACCAGAGCATCCACATTCACCCGCCAACCTTCCCTGCTCGCCAGACCGTCTAACATCTATCACCGACTGCTCCCGATCACCTCTTCCATAACGCACACACCGATTTTGTCATCCCCACATGCCTTTTCGACAACTACTCCTACCCTCGGTGGCGGTGCCGTCAATCGCGCCAAAGCACGCACTTCCAAAACCACCAAGAAGAAAAAAGCAAAGACTCATTTCAAGATCTGGAATCACGCCGATGTTCCCAAGTACTCGCTGACGGACGCTATGCGCTACATCCGTGCTTTTGAGGTCGGCAAGGACGAGCGACAGACAAAGTACGATGTAGCGGTTAAAATTTACACTCTCAAGAACGGACCAACGGTCAAGAATCGAGTCAGGTTGCCCAAGGCAGTCAAGACGGATATCAAGATCTGTGTTTTCGCCGAGGGTAAGCACGCTGATGCTGCTAAGCAGGCGGGTGCTTCAGTAGTAGGAACTACGGAGATTTGGGAGCAGGTAAAAAAACATATCCACATATTCGTTATCGAAAAAAAACAAGAGTATGCTAATTTTATCAAAAGATCAAAAACGGCGAAATGGACTTTGACCGCATAATCTGCCACTCCAACGTCTTCCCGGCCTTCCAAAAAACCAACCTTGGCCGCGTACTAGGTCCCAAGGGTCTCATGCCCTCCCCCAAGACCGGTACCGTAGTCGGCGATGTCGCTGCTGCGATTCAAGCCATGATTGGCGCATCCGAATACCGTGAGCGACAAGGTGTGGTTAGAATAGCTATTGCGCAGTTGTGTTTCACACCGGAGGAGGTTAGAGATAACATCAAGGTGTTTGTCGATCAACTGGCGAAGGATTTGGCGAGGATTGAGGATTTCGATAAAAGGATTAATGAGGTTGTGCTGAGTAGTACGAATAGTCCAGCGTTTAGTTTGAGCGGAGAGTTTAGAAGTGATATTGGGAAGGTGCAGGAGATTGGTGACATTGTTACCGTGGAGGCAGAGGAAGTGGTTGGTGATAAGATCGCTGCTATTGCTTGAAATGGATCATATAGATATTCCTGAGAGTGAGAAGTAGAGTGTATGTGTGGGGTGTGTATAGAACTTTTGCAGGTTGAAGCTTGTATCATTATATGTCTATATTGGGTATCAGAAAAAAATTGTACATATCTTACATGAGAAAAGGAAAAAAAAGATGCCACTTCCATCGCCTATACACTTGGCCGGCAAAGCAGCACGTCGAGTCTCTCGACTAATATCGGCCTGGATATCCTCAAAATCGCTAAATTCACTTTTCCCCCAATCTCTTAAATTTAACATAATATGATATGAAAGCTACCTCTTCTCTTTCAAGGCCTTCACGGCATCATCTGTATTCCCAACCTCCCCCCATAGACCTAAGATATCGACCAGCCTTCTCTCAAGCTCCTTTCTCTCCTCTTCCATCAAATCCTCATCTTTCAATTCCGCCCTAGTCTCCTTCAGCGCCCTCGACAGATCCCCCGAAATCGTCTGTCGAGCTTGTTTTATCCTCTTCCCCTGAGCGATAACGAACGGATGTGACGGTGGGACCTTTGAGAGTATGTGTTTGAGATATGAGAACGATGCGACGAGTTTTTGAAGGCGTGGAAGGGAAGTTAGAGAGCTGTTGGAAGGGTCGTCGAGGTCAAGGGTGTATAATAGAGTGGCCATTGCGTCGTCGTCGGTACTAGTAGCGCCACCTGCTTGTTGGCCTTTGAGAAGTAAAAGAGATTCGAGTTGTGAGAGGCGAGTTTCAAGCGTTAAAAGGTTTCGTGCCAGCGCCTGTCAAGATAGATAGTTAGCACGCAAATTTCAAAATTCAATTAAAAAAAGTCGCAGAATGAAAAGCTAAGGGAATGGAATAACGACCTTCTTCCTACTAACTTCCTTCTTAACCGTCATCTCATTTTCCATCTCTCCAGCAACTTTGACAACCTTCTCCTTCACACCTTCGATTTCCCGCGCAAATCCCATAACCCCGAGCTTCAAATCATTCACTTTCCCTTCCCCGCCGCGAAGCGATCCGCCCAATCCGACGAAATCCGCATAATCGCGGTTAACTAACTCCACTAACTCGCGTTCTAGGTCCTGCGACCGGGTGCGTAGTTCGCTGCGAAGGTCCTCGAGAGTTTGATGGCGGTGAAGAGTGGAGAGGTATGTTGAGGCGGAAAAGCTTGGGTTTATGAAGGCGCTGCGCGGGAGCGGTTGTGGGAAGGGGAGAGTGGAAAAGTCATCTTCGTCTTCGGAGTCAGAGGAGGTGCGGAGGAGGAGGTTGGAGGATCTGTGTCTTGCGCTCATGGTTATTTATAATCCGTGTGTGTGGTGTGTGTGCGTAATGTGGTGGTTGTTTGAAGCTTTTGAGGTTTGTGGTGGTGAGCTGTTTGGTGGCCTTTCGGAGTTTGGAGGTGGAGCGACCGACAGGGGAAGCTAACTACGCGAGATTCGATTGGACTTTGAAAAGGGGGCAGCTTTGTTTCGAGATCTCGATCTAGAACAATGTATATCTCGATATTTTATATCAATCTATTGTCTTTTCTATATCATATCATCATCGTCAGGGCAGAAAGATACATAAGCGCAGACATGAAACGAGGAGTCCACAAGGGCTATGCAAGCGATGAGCAAATCGCGAAGTACAAGAGTAATTTCGTTGTCAATGTCCGACATGCTGGGTTTATAAAACTGTGACTTAAAACCAAATGTAAGATGAAAATGCAAGAAAGATATAAAAACACTAAATTGAGTACGTGTACATGAGGTATCCAAGTGTATATCGTCTATGTGGTATAAATATATAATGACAGCAAAGCGGAAATCAAACAAAGCCGAATGCGAAAAGAAGGAAAGAAAGGACGAAGAAAGCGAATTAAGGCAGGAAGTTGCGAGATAACGACGCAATGATGCTATGCAGAAAGGACACTGGTCTATACCGGAACCGCAACAGGAACATTCCGCGAAATATGCAAAAGTCAACTGGGGAATAAAAAAAACAAAAAATGATAACAAACCCGAACGAAATTATAAAACCATGAAAGAGACAAAAAAGAGAGAAAGAGTCCGAAACTATGCTGTAACCACCCTTCTATCCCTATCGTGAAAAATGCAAGAGAGGATCAATCCCAAAGCGAGCAACTAAGAAAACTCCATATGATAACGGACCAAAAAAGAGAAAAAGGGAGAACATCCGATGATGCAAGAAATTCGAGAATGCACCGATAAACGACAAAGGACCGGACGCCGGGGTCTAGCGATGAGTTGCTGAAAAAAGTCGGGTTTGGTATGCGGCATTGTGCGTACTCCGGCGGGTTATAACTTGCAGGAGAAAAATAAGACCCTACTCGAGGGTCTTCGGTGGATTGGGCGCCGGATCAGGTTGCAGCGGCAGTGGGCCTGCGGCTGCATCTACCTCATCTGGTCGTGGCCACCAACGACCACCCATTGGGTCGGTCTGACCAAATTCTGTAAGAAGCCTGAGAAGTGAGCTGTAAATTCTCTAAGATGGGGGGACTTTTTTTTCTATAGGAGGGCAAATTTCTCTCGAAATTTTGCACATCCCTTTTGAATTTTTGAAGAAAGTTGTTGCAGTTTTTCTTTTATAGCTTAATCTTTCTTTTTTTCTTTTGCTTCGCCAATATAAAAATATATGATGTCGCGTACCAAAAAAAAGCTCACCAAAAGCAAGAAAAGGAAGAAGAATCAAAACTTCAAAAATAACAAAAGGAATCTGCAAAAATAGAAAGAAGGAAAGAAGGAAAGAAGAAAACAAAGACAAATTGTTTGCTCTTGCAATTTTTTGATTTGCCCCCCGGGAAAAAAGACATGTATAGAAACTAACCTTGAAACTCAAAATTCTTGGTGTCACCAACCCAGTTCCTCAATTTCTTCTGAACAAAGTGATCAAAATCCCACTCGGCATCCTCAAGATACTGCGTCCCCTCAATCCATATATAAATCCCCGCCCTGACAGTTTCCCCGGTCAAGCGGCTAGAAATGCTGCTGACATCCAGCGCTTTCTCGTCAGCGACGAGGTGAACTTCAACCTGTCGTCTGTCATACTCGGTGCCTTCGAAGCTGTCCAGGCGTTCAATGTCCATTTTGGAGAGACCTTCGACGACTGTTCCGCGGACGGAGCAGCCGGCTTGGGCGATCACGCCAGGGTAGTCGACATTCTTGACTCGGTGGCGGCAGTGGTCTTGCAAAAGTGCAGGGCGGATTCGAAGGCGGTCTCGCTGCCATGGGTCTGGGTGTTGAGTGCCGTAGATCACTCGGCTGAGGATGGGGAAGGCCATCAATGTTCCTGAAGGAAAATGACAAATTAGTGTACCGATGAGTGAGTTGGATATATGGATTGAATAGCATACCGTAGAAAAAGCAGGTGTAAGTTTCTTCTTCCATGTTGGTCATGTTGATTTTATTGTATATTTCAATTGCACAGCAATGGTATTCCTTGATTCAGTTGTGTTGTTGGGTAGTTGATTTGTGATGCCGAGGTTTTTTTTTTTTATATATTGAGGAAGGAAAATGTTTTGATGTTTGACGAGCTATTTGGAAAAAGAGACAGAGCTAAGTATATATAGATATACTTGGTTTTATAGTTTTATAGTTATATAAGTAGCTAGATATATAGATGTATAGATATGTAGGCAGGTTTAGAGAAGTGTGTTTGATTGATGGTTTCGAGAAGGAGAAAAGGAGCGAGAAGAGCTGGGAGATTTATATTCTTGCGTCCTTCGTCGGGGCATTGAGACCGGGCTATCAAGAACCAGAACCAGGGACCACTTTTTGACTCAGGCCGAAGGAACATGAAGGGAACATTCTTCGGATTCTGCGTAGCACCTTTCTTTTTTTTTTTTTTTTGAGTACCTTTCCTTCCGCTGGCTTTCTCATTTCGCGCTGCTGCAGTTCCCGTAACCGTACCTCCGTACCCGGAGCACGTTACGACTTCAACTTACTTGCTACTAAGCTGTCATGCCATGAACCCTGGGACCACAGAGGAAAAGGAAAGGAAAGAAATTGGTGGACCCAAGAATTGAAGCCGGGAAGAAAAAAAAAGATTATTTTACTTTTTCCTTCGCGAAAAGAAATATAAAATGGTATTTAGTTAGGTAATTGCTTGACGTCTTTAGGAGTTGCCATGCTATGATATCAGCGGAAACCATGGATTGGCCTGGTTTGCGACGAAAATACACACAACCACGAGAGACGAAAGAGAAATACGAAGAATCTCTGCGACGATCTGGTGACCAACCTTATCGTTTCGTCGCATATAGCTCCGGCGTCCATTGGGGGTGCTTGAGGAGGTTACCCCCAGGAGCTTATCTCCAAATCCCTCCCGACGAATCAAACGCATGAAATCGAGATATCATGCATATGACAGGCATACGTAAACCCGAACCAAAAGAACAAACCTGCATATAGTATCCAGAACGTGGTACAAGGACATGACATGAGATGGTGGTTAGTTGGGGTGGTTTCGAAAGAACCAACTGAACCCGAACAACATGTGGGAATAAGAATTTAATCTGGATCACATCACAGTGCAGCAAACCAAACCAAACTCTGCTCTTTCAAAGAGATCCCTTATTCGGAGTCGCGCACGTTTCGAAAGGCTTGGTGTCAGACATGGCTAATCCATGTTTAGTCAACCCCTTCCACGATACGCTGGTAAAACGCCGCCTCTCATTAATCATCTTTCGCATCGCTATCCTCAACCTGTCCTAGTTTCCCCGACCTGTCCACACTCTAAATCCCAACCGACGTTGGTAATTAGTCCAGTCCTACGCAGACGTTGGCCGTCCAATCAATTGACCGAAGGCGCTGGAAATGATGCTGCCCAGGAACCTGGGACAGCCTGTATGAAAAACGAGCAACCGTGGATTGCCACTCGCTCACATGTGTGTGTGTGTGTACCTGTTTCAATTATGCGTGGTCATCTGCGCTTACTTTTTAGGCGATTCGAGAAGCTCCTCAAGACTCCCCACAATAAGAAGCATATCTATACACGTACTTAATCTACCAGTACTCTTACGCAAATTTCTATTTGGGGTTTGAATCCGAAAATTGGTATCGATTTTCAGATGAAAAAGGGAAGGGACCCACCACGGGGCTATGTTTGAGGAACCTGTCGGGGCCTTTCTTTCATTCTTGCTGTCTTCCAGGGTAAGTATAGACGCAGCGCAGCCCTAAACCGTTGGGTGTTGATTACTCTGCCTAAGCGATCTTCCCAAACACCTGGCTTGGCTAGCGTTTTGTTTTTTTGTTTTCTTAACAGCTAGCTAGCTTCAGATGATGTACGATGGGCCATGTATAGTATACGATATTAATAATGATATGGAATGCGACTAGAAGGAATCCGACCAAGCCCTTGTACCAACCGTGACGAACTAGAGCTTCGGCATGAAGTACCACGGTGTGCGGCATATGCGGACGGCTATCAAGCAGCTGATTCCCCACACCCCAATGCTGATGGTACATGTAGCTGTACTTTCGTGGAAACATTTAATATCTGCTTCGCGAGCATAATATGGGCTCCATCGCATTAAATCAGGTGCATGTGCAGCATATCGCGTGCGAGATTTCCCCCCAAAGTATACTGATATAGTCATAGTGTACCTATCTATATCGACGCCGTGTTATAGCTCTCGAGCGCACGCACGCCGCATCAAGATGGGCGAAGCCAAGCATTTAGTTATTTGCTGCAGGACTGAGGTAAGACGGGGCAAACTGAGCAGCTTTTCCAGAACATCACACACATCGGGCGACGCGATTGAATGGTAGGGGGTTAAGATGTGCATAAGCTCGAGTGCTCGAGTTTCGAGAACGTTACCAGCTGATATCCCGGGAACAAAAAGTACGTGGCTTTTCTCTTGTATTTTTGTTACCCTTGTTTCCGAACTTTTTTTGTCTGTCAAGGCTTTCGTTATAAATCATCTGCAGGTGGGCGGGCTTGGATGGGTCGGTGCTGTTTCGAATGGGGCATCTACGACGACTCATTCTATGCAGTATATTTTAGATATTATCTGGATGTATTAATATAATTGAGGATATTATTAGTCGAAACGGCGAGCTGTGAATGGTACGGGTTTGTTCGGCATGTCCGTCGCTATTATCAACGTGTACATCATGAGTTATATGTGCACTTGTATATCGTCCTATTATATCGATCGCGAAACCTTCCTAAAATAACTGGTACCTGATGACGGAATTTGAGAGCAAGAGAAGAAAGAAAGAAAGAAAGAAAGAAAGAAAGAAAGAAAGAAAAGAAGGAATTGAAGGCTTGGGCGTTTGATTACAGCATGACAAACCTAAAACGAGAACGAGAGTTGGCCGACGGGAAAGATATGGACGGGAACGGAAAAGTCACTGGCCGTTCTGGTGATGGCGTCTGCGAAGAATTGTAATAGAAGCAGTCTCGTGCGATGTATCTGCTGCGACTGGGACTGAGATGCAGGAAGAGATGCAAACAGACATGCTGGCGAGATTGTGTGCCTGTGCCTGGACCTGTTTATGTCTGTGTGTGCCTGTTCGTGGTGACCGTCTGTGCGGCACTGGAGAGCGCTGTGCTGCACGAAGAATAAGAATAACAAGGTTGTTAACTTTTGGTAGGTTGTTAGCAGGTTGCTGTGTTTGTTGCCGTGGTGGTCCCAGCTGGGTGAAGCGAGCGTTCGTTTGGTTCTGTGGTTGCTGTGGAGACGTCGCAACGCAACAGTTTGTTGACTGTTCCACCAGCGACGGAGTTGGTCCCCGCCGACTTCATATTGCGGCAGGACCCCCCAACAGCGGACCCATTTCGAGTATCCATAAGCA
The DNA here is from genome assembly GCA_036971295.1 of Dactylellina cionopaga. NCBI lineage: Eukaryota > Fungi > Ascomycota > Orbiliomycetes > Orbiliales > Orbiliaceae > Dactylellina > Dactylellina cionopaga. The sequence continues at coordinate 544,858 of JAJTTY010000018.1, read as the reverse complement.
TATCTGGTTAGGTACGCTCCGTCGCAGATTGCTGCTATCAATATTTTATCGCCATCATCTATCTATTTACTGGATCAATTGGCTTCCTCGACCTGCCATCTCCAATTCTCCAATTCAATGCTTCGCTGTTGCGACACATAATCAAACACAATCATCAAGCGGTTTCGATTTTGATAAAGCACAATCTTGATTCTCACTCACTCCGCCGCTCAATCTCTCTCTTTCAGCTCATACCGATACCGACCTACCAGTTGACGCACGAAGATAAAGACCGATTACATCTTCGACATCGCAGTTCCCAAATCACAATCTCACCCTTCTCTGCAGGTCATCCGTTTTATGTCATAGACCATCAATATCCTGCTGGACAGAGTCTACAGAATTATGCCCGGCATCCAGCCTCAAGCGCTGCCACCGCAGTTCCCCTGCTGGGTTAAAGCGATATACTCTTGGAGTGGAGAGGTAGATATATATTGCCCGAGTCCTTCCATGCATATCACTAATCATGTCTAACATCTTCTTTTGTGGATCCGCTGCAGACGAAACGAGACCTGGGATTTGTCGAAGGCGACTTTATAGAATGTCTCAATGCAGGCGACGGCGCATGGTGGATGGGAAGGTTGAAGAGAGACCGTCGCCAGATCGGTCTCTTTCCTAGTAACTTCGTGGAGCTCGTATCAGACAATCGACCGGCAACTCCCGTCGCTTCGCCCGTGAAGCAGCAGCCACAGTATGATTACTCCAACTCCAGGCCATCGTCGCAAGCCTCATACAGGAGCAATGCCGACCCTTATGCGAACCACAGAGGAGCTTCGCCGAATCCGTATCAGCAACATCGAGGCGCTTCTCCCAATCCATACCAACAACAAAACAGAGCTGTTTCCCCAAATCCTTATCACCAGAATCGAGGTGCCTCACCCAATCCGTATGCTCAAAATAGAGCGGTCTCTCCAAACCCCTATGCTCAGAATCGAGGTGCCTCACCCAATCCGTATGCTCAGAACCGAGCTCCCTCTCCGAATCCCCATGCTCAGAATAGAGCAGTCTCTCCAAACCCATATTCTCAGAACCGAGCTCCCTCTCCGAACCCCCATGCGCAAAATCGCGCCGTCTCTCCAAATCCTTATGCGCAAAACCGAGGTGCTTCTCCAAACCCGTATGCGCAAAACCGAGGTGCTTCCCAAAACCCGTATGCGCAAAATCGTGCCGTATCTCCCAACCCTTACGCCCAGAATCGAGCGGTGTCTCCCAATCCGTATGCGCAAAACCGAGGCGTCTCTCCAAATCCATATCAGCAAAATGGATCTGTATCACCTGGCGGCTTTAATCAGTTTCGGACAACGTCTCCGAGACCACCTTCTAATAGCCAAAATGGTGGAGCATCTCCAAACCCTTACCAACAAAATATGAGCTACCAGCAAGGCCGGCCCACAACCCCAAACACACAGATGCACCAACATCGGGCCATGTCACCCAATCCACCCATATCTCGATCCGGCACTCCCAATCCGTACCAAAACCAAATGGCCCAAGGTCAAGGGCCATCTCCGTCTCCGTTCCACAACCCGCAGAGAGCGAAATCTCCCGCTCCCTTCCGAGCGGTGTCACCATCCCCAATGAGGCCTGTAACACCTTCTGGGTATAATCAAGAAACCCCACCACCTCCTCCACCAGCGCATTCTAATAATTACTATCAGAGGGCGGCTTCACCTGCTCCATCGTTCCAACGAATGAACGGGGCTCGGTCCCCTGTTCCATCCAGAGGATCAACTCCACAGCCATCGCCCAATATGATGGCACATACACCGAGTCCGTTACGAAGCGCAATGGATGATGTGATGTCGAGTTTGGAAGAAATGAGCGTGACGGATAGCGGCAGAAAGTCGCCGATGCCGTTTGGCCCTGATGATTATGATAATCACAGCGGGTCATCAGCAACCATCAGATCCCATACTTCGCAAGGATTAAGAAGTGATAATAATAATAAGAACTTTGGTGGATTTGGTGGATTTGATGGCATCGAGATTGGATCGAATCCACGGCGCGATCAAGGCATATCTAATTTTGTAGAACGCATGGAGGCGAGTCTTAAAGATCAGAACACATCATCGTCGTATTATAGTTCGAACGATGAGACATTTGACCAAATTAGGCAGCTTAAGCAGCAGCAGAATATGGGAAGGCCGAACTCCGTCATGATGACGGGGCGACCTGGCTCATCAACAACATCTGACACAAGCGCCAAGCGGCGATCTGTTTGGGATGTGGACAGAAGACCAAACCTATCCCGGCAGAGCACCCTCCAATCAAACAGCTCATCTGCAGTATTCTCCACGACTAGCAACTCAACTGCCGCTACTAGCGCCAGCCTCATGAGTGGCATGAGCGCGGGAGGATTTAGTGCGACGAGCGCCGGAAGCTTTACAAGACACAAGCAACGGGCAACGATGGGGATGGCTGAGACCAGCCCGCATCCGCATCCGTTATCGCATCAGTTGGCGCAATCGGGCCCCTTTTCGGCGCTATCGCCGATGGAATCCCAGATGGTTACCAATAGCGGGATCGTCTTCCACTCTGGTAATATGAGCCCCGAGAGGACGCCAAGAGCCCAGACCTGGGGTAACTCGGTCAACACTGGGAACGGACTCGGTGGGCTGTCGACCGTCAACATGAGCCCGACGAAGAAAAAGGGGGGTTTCTTCAAAAAGATGCTTGCTACTGCTAAGGCATCGACGGCTACCGCGCGATCAATGGCTGCGTCGCCGACACCGGAATCTGATTCAGGGTATGGGACGATGAGAATGGTTGGTATTGCGGGCGGCAATGTTCCTATGACGCCTCCATCTCAGGATTGGGTACAGGTGCGTAGAGACGTGGCTCGTTCTAATACGATATCTCGTAATGAGAGATTAGAGAGGCAAGAAAAACAGGAGATGATGGATCAAATTACTGTGCGGCCGATGGACTTTTTAGAGGAGGAATGTGAAGGAGACGAGGCGCTCGATGGTGGAATTGTAGAGCAGCCCGCTGATTTCACTAGCGTAAACATGACGCAAGTGGATAAAGCGGCGCGGTTTGTCGGCTCTTTGCCATCTGGTACGACCCCAGCAATCTTGGCCAACGCTCATATCTGCAGGCCGCATAGGTCGGATGTTCAGAGACTGAGAGCAATGTTTACATGGCTGGCCGAGAAACTCTCTTGGGAGCGGCCGACAGGTTTGGGAGTTGATTCGCCGTCAGATACTGTTGACTACAATAAAGACTGTCGGCGGGTTATCCAAAGTCTCAAAGCCACAACAGAGGAAGTTGCAATTACATTCATGCAAATGTGCCATTCCGTTAACATCGGTTGTGAGATTATTCGTGGATATCTCAAGGTTCCCGGCGAAGGAGCTGAAACAGTCGATGCCGTACCCCGTCCGAATCATTTTTGGAATGCGGTTGTCATTGATAACGAGTGGAGGATAATCGATTGTTCTCTAGCGAGCCCGACGCATCCTAAGAGGGGCTTGTACAGCTCTGCGCCGAATAATATGGCTGACTCGCATTATTTCCTGATGAGGCCGATGCACGCCTGCTATACACATATTCCGATGATACCCGAGCAGCAGCATTTAGTACCGCCTATCCCACACGCTGTGTTGATGGCGTTACCATGTGCTAGCGCTGGGTTCTTCAAAAATAATATCCAGCTCGTTAACTTCGATACTTCGTTATTGAGGGTGGAGGATTTGGAAATTGTACAAATTGATTTCCAGATCCCTATGGATGTTGAGTGTTTGGCAGAAGTTGAGGCGAAAGGGTTTGCAGTTGACCAGGATGGAGATATCTTTGAGAGCGGGGATACAGTGAAGAAGGGCGCGCTGGCACAGGTTGCCTGGGAAGGTCCTTTGGGGAATGTTCAAAAGACGTACCGGGTTAAAGCGGTGCTACCTGGGGACGAGGGACATGGTATTTTGAAGATATATGCTGGACCGAGGGGCTTAATGGTAAGTTTATTCTCTAATTGCATTTATTATTCTAATTGAGTTCAAGTGCTAATTTTCTCTTCTGTAGCATTCAATTAAGGATAATCCACATGCGCTTGCATTTTCCCTTCCAATCTTCCATACAGGTACCAACCCGACTTACAACTTTGTAACACGTCACCCTACTCCTCACGCCCAAAGACATGATTTGTATATCGTCCAGCCTCAAAACCTGCGCCTCGCCTTCGATAACAATTATGTATTTTCGATACGGCAACACTCATCTACCATTCTAACGTCCTCAGAGATGGCTTTCTTCAAGGGTGCGAAACTCGCTATTCAGACACCTATGGGGAAAATCATGAAGATCGGAAGGCGGGCGGATAGTTTGGGGAGTGAGCACGGGCAGGTGTTTGAACAGTCGATAAAAGTTTCAGAGAGAGGGCCTTGGAGAGGCCTGGTCCTCGCTGATAGGAGTGCAAGGTGGTGCGTTTTCGCGGAATGGATTTGTGTGTGAAAAGCGAGTTGGGATTACTTTCGTTAGTATGAGTTGCTCATTAAGCCTTGACGACGACTCCTCCGAAGATGGTGAGATTTTTATGCATCAATGCAGGATGACGAGAAGATTTGCATGAATAGGTGGCGTTTTTTGGTGATTTTACTTTTTTTTTAATGTTCTTTTGAACGAATTTCGATTCTTTGTATCTATATGACCTTTGCCTTTTCTCCTTTTTATACCTCTTCTAGCTAGCGTTTTATTTGCGGATATCTTCTCTAGTTTTCTTCGCTTTTGTCTTGTTTTTGGAGATTGCTTTTTACTCGCTTCCATTGATATGGTCTGATGATCGATATATATTTTTCTCCACGATCTAGCGCAATTTTCTCTTTTTGTTCTCTTTTTATCAGCTTCTTGTACACATACGTATGAACTTACGGCCGATGGTTATGAGATACATATTATATTATCCTAACTATTTTTTTACCAAATTATGCTTCTGATCAAGATCTAAATGCTGGGTATAGTTAGAGAGCGATGTATTCTGCTATGTCAAATGGAATTAGGTTGACAATGGTTCAAGCACGGCTGCATTCTCTCGAGCTGCAACATAATTAAATGTTAAAATAAGTTCCATAATGGGATACTTGATTAATAAGAAAAACACATATGGTCGAGGTTCAAACTCTGGAATTTAACGTAATGATCTCAAGAAAATAAGAGAAATAATTCTTAGATCACTTTTTAGAAATTGGGATTTTTCAAATAAATTCGAATAAATGCTTTCACTAGCACTTAGGAATAAAGAATGTGATCCACCAATATCAGCTAGACAATAAATTCAATTGATAAAGACAGCATTTAAGCATTTAACATCTGGGTAGTTTCTGTAACTCATTCCTTTAGTGAAGACAAATCCAAGTCCTGAGTGTATGCGTTTTAAAATATGTCTAGGTTGTTTTGCATCCTAGTTACGAAAATTTGTGCATATTACCCTTAGATGCCACCTTTTGTTGAATAGAAATTACAATAATTAATAATAATGACATAAGTTATAGCGGGGTTAATATTATAAACATAAACACCACTTCCTTGCATATAAATTTGTCTCAACAGAAACTATTTAACTATTCAAGTGCTAATTACATCTCGGCCAACCTTATCAAAAACTTGCTAGAACAGCATTTATAAAATCCTGAAAGCACTTGCCATTTGGCTCTTCAATATGAGCAAATATTTTCCTCAAATAAGCTATGCTGCTGCATCGATTATTTTCTTTTATCAAACGTTGCACAAACTCCTGTAATTCGCCTGCCCCAATGGAGCCCCCGGCTTGGTATATTCTATGAATGATAGTGATGCAATTGTTGATTTGCGCATCACTCAGAGAGGAGGCCAGTCGTAGTTTCTTCTCCAAACTGCGGCTATAATCGCTCACAAGGCCATGTATTTGTAGAAAGTCCACAACTTTCAGTATATCCAAAATCCTGTTAGTCGGCCCAAAATCCATGAAATCGTCGGGAACTTCGGGGTCTGCTCTATATAGCCATCTAAGGACTCCAACAGTCTCGAGGTATTAAATCTCTGGTAGTTTTATAATCTTTTCTTTTGCTTCCTTGAATCTCTCATTATAACAGGCTGTTGTGAAAAAATCCGATTGCGAGGCAAGAATATTGCGATTTGCCTCGAATCTTGTTTCGTCCGGGCCTATCAGAAGGGTAAAATCGGTCTCGCCTGGGATATATAGAGGCCTAATTAAAGATTAAGCAGTGTACTATAAAAGAAACCAATAAAAAAACTCACGCTTTGAAATTCATTTTGGGGTGCCTGCTAGTTTTGAGATCTTACAAACCAAGAGATTAAATGATGAATGATATTCCAGATTGAAATTACTGAATTGAAGTAGCCTGTTATCAGTTGTATGCCCTTACTATTGTTATTTTTTGGCAAATATTCTTGAAATTGGTGAGAATGGCTTGTGGCAGGCGGTGCTAAATGGCTTTATAGAGTTCCGCGGATTTTGAATGTCCTTTTGGTTGCGTCCAAGGTACATACGCAGTTTTCGCGCTACGACGTAATCCTTCCAGAGGGTATGTATATCGAGCAACAACTCAAAATCGTTCACTAGATGGGAATCCCAGATTCCCAAGGTTAGCCAAGCTCTAGTCACCGGTTTGTCTGTTATCAGCTCATGGTTGCTTGAAATTCAAGATTTGAGGCCAGCCTCTCAGCCTAAGCCAGCATCATGTAAAGAGCATCGTGGATCAGCAGATACCAAATGCCGTCCCCCTGATCGATTGGGTGGTGACTTCGAATTCGGTCACATAGTGGCTGTTTGCATCAGTGAAGGAGCTGGAAATGACAAAAGGTCAGACTGAAAGCGGTTTTTTAGTACTCTGCGTAGCTGCCGGCCCTGTCTAGCTCCTAATGCACACCATTAAAGCTATACGTCAACAATCGCTTAAATTGGTGTATCTTCAAGATAGACATATGGCAGATAATGGGTTAAATTCCACAGGAGTAAAATACATTACCGCTTATAGCTAAACTCTTTCAGTTGGCTGATGCGAGGTAGGCGGTGGAAACTATCGTCGGTCATGAGCCTTATGCGTCATACACAACCGAAATATTGCTGCGTGCTGCATATGCGCTCCATGTTAATAACCTAGCAAATATAAAGTGGGGAACGTTTCATACTTAAGAACAATCGCCAATTTTGTAGCTGTTTGCTATACGCCCTCTGCGGCTCAATGCATGGTTCTATTCTAGTTTCTAACAAGGGGTTCTTACTTAAGAAGCCACTCTCTATGCTTGTTATCACCAACTAGATACCGCTGCATATGCAAAGAATTCGCGGTACGTGACATTCATGGGGCTGCTCAAGTATACCCTCATTGTGGAGATGTTGCGATCTGCGTTTGCATAAGCTCATGCATCAAGAGCACAATGCCTATAAGTACCCCGATTACAGTTTGAACTGTAAACATCAGTTCCAATAAAATAATGATTTGTCCATGGTACATGCGGGTCATTGAAGACTATATGCAGAAAAATTTCCAACTGAGTCCAACAGCCTTGAGGTGGGTATGTCGACTTGAAATTCTATTGCAAGGACACCCAACCGTTAGCTGAGGGATCTATTGAGTTTTCCAAAGTGGTCATTGGATCTTGTCTGTCAGCGGTCGAACCATCCAAGAAATGAAACCTTTCTGCTTGTTTGGCCTTCAGGTTTCTTCAAGCTACATTGTATCCAAAGCCGTCAGTGGTGCTCGATATATCGGCGAAGCTTGTCGTAATCAATCGTCTATCAAGTTTCATAAAAAGGGATAGGCAAGAAAAGAATATTCGATGGCCTGTTGGGATATTTCAATATTTTTGAGCTATTCGGTATTACTACCGAAATCAAGTAGATTCCTCAACCATATGCACTTTCTTTACTCCTGGGTGAAACTAACACCGGTTCTCAGCCTTTGACCGCGAGTGCAACGAGCTCAACTACAAGCACATCTCAAGCCTCAAAGCCTGTGGCAACTTCCGATAACACAACAGATACTAAACCACAACCCGCAACCACAAGCTCATCTCCAGGGATCCTAAGCGCTTGTAGCATAAATATCTTCCCCCTATTTGTCATCATTTGTTAGGCCTTTGTCACTATCTCAAGTACACCGTTTTATTGTTTATAATTCTCTCTCTTCTGTAACTATGAAATTGAAATAAAGGTAGGTGGACAGAAATGATCGTATTTAATAGAATTTGTCCGTAAGAAGCGTCAAGAGAGACCAGCCGTATTTTGAAAACTTTCCTACACGATGTGCGATATAAGATATCAGGTGTGATATACACTCTATATGTCAGAATTCGATAGGTTCAACTGATATTATTCAGGATTTTATGACTCAAAGTCATTTCTTGTATTGTTTTTTTCCCACCACGAATAACAGAATGTATACACCACAAAAGATCGCCCTTTACATGCAACGAGAAATGAAAAAGAAAGAGAGTAGAGAAAAAGGAATCCTCATAGAATATATAACTTTACCTTTTACAGTGAAAGAACGAGCCAGGCCAAAAAGAGAGAGCACCACCAATGAACCAAATAGTTAACACATAAGAATACAATACTCTCATTCCCATATATCTAATTCAAGTTAGATTTACAACGTTCCGTCAACACTGCCCTTCCTCGAGTCGTTGTTCTGGAGCGATTCCAGCGCCTCGAGGTATTCTAGCACCTGCTTCACGCTCGAAACTTCAACACCTAGACCGCTGGTGTTTAGCTTCTTTACGACGGTGCCCAAGTCGGCGTCCATAAAGCGTTTGTGGCGGGAGAGGCCTATGGAAAGAAACATGTTAGAGAAAATATGAGATTCGGAGGTGCGGAGAGATTCCAGGGAACTTACTCAGATATGCATCGCTGCAAGGAATATATGTGCCCTTTGGCTCATTATTTCCTGAGGAAGAAATGAGGTCTTTCATCTCGGTATCTTGAGAGATACTACTCGAAGTGGCGGCAGCAGCAGTAATACCGGGGTTCTTCCCACAAGCTGTACCGCCACAACAAACAAAGCCAGGCTTATCTTCCTTCCTAATGCTGCCACTGCGACCGTTGCTATTACCGGCAAGCGGTGAAGTTTTCTTTGTAGCTAATGTCCGACAAAACAAGGTACTCATCGGATCACTCTGGCATTGTGCGCAGCTACCGGGTTCACCCGTACAGCCGCTGCCACCGCCTCCTCTACTGCTAGGGGTACGGTCTGGGAGAATTCTGCTACTACTACTGCTACTACTTAGTCGCATGAATGCTTCTCGAGCAATATTCTGCTGTCTTAGCCTCTCTGTTTCTCGTTCCATTGACTTCATCTCCGCGCACACACAAGCGGTGCCTTCGGAGCAGAAACCGCACGATTCGTCCGGGTGGTTGCTTAAACCGTCCATCGGAGAAGGAGAAACAGCTGCTGAGGATGGCATGGAGGATATGGATTGGTTGTGGCGACTGGTTATTATTGTTTCCCCCATGCTAATATTATGACTACTGTTGTTACTGGTGTTGTTATTCCGCCGACTACTCCCGCTGCTAAACATGTCTGTGAAGTCGATCTCCATTTCAAGATGCTGAGACTCCCGGCGGGATAGCGGGACGGGTGATAGCGTTGATACAGTATCAAGGTTATTCCGACAGGATGTGCCGCCGCAACATTTCCTCCCGAACGCTTCTTCAAAGCACGGAACGGCTTCGGACCGAGGACTCGGCGCGGGACTCGCCATCTGACTTACCACGCATCCCGCGAACGTGGTGGCAAAATTAGGAGCTGTGGATGCACTGCTGAAGCTATTGTGGCTGGCATGACTACTTGCTGAAGGAGTGGATATCCCTATTCTATCGGCGTCACGACGTTGGAGAGCTTCGATGTCGCGGCGAAGTTCGGCGACGGTAGCACGGAGGACATTGTTTTCGACGGAGATTTTGGAGACTTGTTCCATTAATATTGTTTCCTTTGTTTCGTCTCGATGTTTGATTTGGTCTTCGAGTTCGGTGAGGCGGGCAGCACGACGTTCGCGGAAGGCACGTTGAGCGGCTCGGTTTTGAGCTTTGCGTTTCTATACGTTTCGGACAGATGAGTAAAGGAGACAATTAAATGATCAACAGGGAGTTACTGAAAACGTACTGAAGGTGGAGTATCAGTTGCCGGCTTTCGTCCTGGCTAGAACATTCATACGGAATTAGAACATAAGTCTTCCAGATGGCGGACAGGCTATGTACCTTCGGCCTGGGCGGTATCACCCAGTCCCTCTGTGTTACGCCATTGGTGCCAGTGGGCGAGAACTGTACCGGCGACTCTTCGGACATGGTTTTCGGTGCGATCGCGATAGTTGTGGGGCGAGGAGCCAGGGAGTGGGAGGTAGGAGTAGGAGTGCTTCCGGTTGAGGAGGGGGAGAGGGCTGTTCGAGATAACACCAGGCAGAGAGAGTTATAGTCAGCCTTCCGTATACCGTTCCGATGCGCGCCGCTATGAAACAAGCATGTATACTTATACGTATAACTATACGTGCTTATGTTATACGTCTACAAAGATCGTAGATATATGCGCAGGTATGTACGTAGTATAGAGTGGGTAAAGTGGGTCCGTCGTACAAGGCTGGGGTAGTTTGGTTAGGAATGCGTTGTGTTGGAATTTACCTTGACCCGAGGCTATGCCGGCACCCGCCATAACTTCGGCCTCATGCGCTTCAACCCACGGGCGACGATTCAAAAACCACTCGGGTTCGAAGGACGGATGGCAATGGAACCCAGCGACTGGTGTTAGAGCTGTGGTTATGGGTCCGGTATACAGCCCTAGCCTAGCTTTAGTATATTATCTACTCAAGTAAGTATCCAGCCTGGTCTTTCGTCTCTCTCATTCTCGTGGCTAGGCCAACATACCTTACTTATTGGACCTGTTCTTTCGGGTAACCCGCAGACAGAAAAATCTGATCGGATCTGATTTGTTGTTCTGTCTGTGCGGGTGAAGGGATGTTAGTTTGGAAGAAAAGAGAAAGATCTAATCTCTTTGGTTTGATCAATCTGATAAAACTCTTCTCCTTCTTGGCATTCCAGGTGGTGTGACTGGTCGCCTGTGATTGGTCCGATACCGGGCATTTTAAGCATACCCAGACTAACTCCGACTCATTGAATTCCTTCTTGCGTCTATTCGGCAATGTCGGCGCGGAAGCGTCCGAGAAGCCGTGATATACGTTTATATTAACTGTGTTATTAATTTTGTATGTTACATTCAAGTAATTCCTTATAGGGAGAACGCCGCAAGGAACCATAGCGCCAAAACACCATATAATTATATCTATATCTACTCAAGCCAGGTTAATGTCGGGAGCTCTACGCATTCTCCTGCCCAATATCCTCCTCCCTCTCTCTTCTATTAATCAAAAACACCCTCACATCCACATCAATGCCCTTCCACCATTCCCACAATTTATTAACATACGCTTCCTCTTCCACCCCATACTCTGCATACGGCGCTTCCTTAATTGGTACCGCTACCATCTCTTGCATTCCGTTTAACGATCGTTTAGGTCGCCATATTTTCCATCCAGAGTTCAAAGTCGAAAACCCAGACCGTTGATTATCCTTGCTTTTGATTTGTATATTTCTTAGTAGAAGGACATCTCCAGGTTTAATGTTTCTTGGCAGAGCTTCTTTATAAGGTCGTGTTAGTGTGATCGTAACGCCGTCACCATTGACACAAGAAGGGTCAATAATGGAGAATTTTAGCGTAAAGAACTTAGGCTTTGTTTCCATCTGTTCTACTTCCGCGTCTCGAATGTTGATAGCTAGTACATCCACTCTTTTCGCCCATCCTAGCCGATGAAGTTGGTTCAGAGCTACAAATTCAGACAACGACGTGATTACCCCGCCCATCAACCTAGATCGAGAATTGTATTTTCTATACCGTACAATCTCTTCTGGCTCCCTTTCGGATTTTTGTTTTGGCGTTTCTTGTCTCGCTTCTGCTAGCTGTCGTTGCTTTCTGGCCGCTTCTATTATTACCTGAACCGGCGTGGTTGGGATTCCAGGTGATGATGGCGCACGGCGATTGACGGGAGCTGTATTTGGTAACCCGGGGTAATATTTATGCTTTGGGTATGGTACTGGCTGCGGTGTCAACCACGGGAGCATCCGCTTCTTAGTGGGTCTGGCCGGGGTTTCATCTTCTTTCACACCAAAGTAGTCATTGACAACGAAAAATCTAGATTGAGCCCCTCGAGACGTAGACTGGGCTTTTCGATGGTCAACAGGACTTCCAACAATCTCGAATCCATTGTCTTCGAGAGTTGGAGTCAGAGTATTAACCGGCCTTGCTGTAGTTGGCGTGGCGTAGATTGTAGGCGTAACAGGCTGGTGACTCTTGCGCCTGCGAGGTAGTGGAATTTGTTCTTGTATGCCCAAACTGCGCGGTTCGGATGAACGATATCGCGCGGCTGTGGCAGCAGACCCACGGAGTGCCATAAAATTCTCGGCAGCAAATCGCTCTCGTGAAAAAGATGAAGAGGGCGATATCATAGGACTTTGCTCAGCTCCCGCTCTGTTTGACGGTGAGACATAAGTTGATGCTTCAGCATGAACTGGGAAATCTCCCACGTTAGACCACGATGTTTCTTCCTCAAATTCTTCTTCGTGGCCGAGCGTATACGATTCTTCTTCCTCTCTTATCAGAGGTGACGGCGATGGGCGGGAATATTCAAATTCTACATTGATTCACTCTCATTTGTTCGTAAGTGTGAATTCTTTTCTTTTGCTCCTATGAAGTTTTTCTTGCTACAAGAAATTTGTCAGGATATCGCACCTTCCATCTCAGCATATTCGATATCATTTTTGATACGCTGATCCCCATCGTATCGGTCATCATCTGAATCTTCGTCCGGCGTTCCAATGTCATCTGTCATTCTCAATGATTGTTGACCGCCTTCGGTTTCATATCTGAAATCGCCTCCTTCGGATTGCCCTTCACCTTTCCCGTAATCGTCAATCTCTTCATATTCCTCCTCCTCTTCGTCGTCATATTCCTCTTCATATTCTTCCTCCACTCCCTCCTCTTCATACCCTTCCTCCTCTTCCTCCTCTTCCTCCTCTTCGTCATCGCTAGAAAGAATTTCAATTATCTCCGGTATCTTGGAAGGTAACCGTGTACTTGCTTGAGCAGTTTCAGAGCCAAATTCTCCTTTACGAATAATAATATCTTCGCCCGTTACAGCTAGATCTTCGTCGGATTTGTAGGTAAAAATGGGAGACATTGCATGTTCAACGACAGTTATTGTTTCTCGCTTAACTTCCAGCCTTTCTTCGGTAGACTCCGATACTCCGATTCCACCAGATGACCTCACCTCATCTTCCCCTTTAACGTCTTCAACAACTTGCGCACTATATTCTAACTGTTCAAGAACAACTTTCGTAGTAGCCGGTGTAATATCAAGTGTCTCTGACTCCTCCGATTCGACATTCGATAACAGGTTTTCCGGTGTTGAATTCGTAAAACTCTGAGAAAGCTGACTTGGAAAGAACGAAGTTGAACCTTTCTCCAATGCTGAACTCGGAAACGGAGAAGGCATGGGAAGAGCAGGTGACGCGGCCGGCTTAATGGTCGGTGTTATCGGATCAACTCGCTCCGGTGGCGTTGTATCGATGCGTGGAAATCGCCGTAACTGAGAGACTGGGGGTGGCATTTCGATAGCAGCGGGGTGAGACACCGGCGGCTGTTGCGATGTTTCTAAGTTGAAACTGCTCATTGCCTCGGAACTCGCATCAACAGGTCTCAGCGGGGGGAACGGAGGAGTAGTGGAAGCCTCCATTGAAGCAAGTGCAGGAGGCGATCGACTTATTGACGTATCCTTCGGTGCTAAAGGTACGCGCGCCAATGTCTCGGATTCCTGGCTCGTGAGGTCTTCGATAAAGTGACCTCCTATCACTTCATCTTGTGATTCCACGATTTCCGGGGGAGGTGCCTCCGGTCGATCTCCAAAGATGATCCGGAAGATTTCATCTTGCGTAGAATTAGCCCGTTCCTCAGGCTCTTCTTTAAGAAACTGGCTCCATGAGTCCATTTGCGTGACCGTATCTTGTGTATTCAACAACGGCTCGCTCACGGCCTCCGAATTATCGGGTCGGACATAGAGCTTCGAACCTTGCGACCGCTCCCCAAACGCAGACCTGAAACTCTGACCTCCCGTCGACTTATCTAAAGGTTCATCAGGTCGAACGTATAGGCGGGAGCCTGACTCATTTGCTGCCCTAAAGCTTTCTCGGAAACTATTCTCATCGAAGAACTCTTCCGCTGGTTCCACCATCTGAGGCTCTGAGGCTTCTTTTTCCTCTCCTGGAGAATCGGAGACATAACGAAAACTCTGGTGAGGTTCGAACCTTCGGACTTTCTTGTGTGCTCTCCCCGTTTCAATGTCTTCTTCTTCTTCACTATCTGGTGAAAAGAGGCGTCGCCGACCCTGTTCAAATATTTTGTAAGGTGTCTGTGATGCGCCTAGGAATGAGGTAGCCCATGAGCCTGATGGTTGAGTATGTAACTTTGGTGGTGTCTGGACTTCGATATCCTCATCGTCGATTTCTAACTGTGATTCATTGATGATTTCTTCTATGGAGGCAATCTTTTCTAGCAAGGCGGAGGGCATGGCCTGATCGAATGTTTGGTCGATGTCGATGTATGGTTGAGCAGATGTGGACTTGGAAACCTATGAACAAAAGGAAATAAATGCATTAGTATCAAAGACAACCGAAGGCATCTAGTATAAAGTTATGGATATCTCACCTTCACCCGCACTTGCTTCTCCCACCCTAACTGCCATGGCACATCCTTCTCCTCAAAGTCAGGAAGCGCCTCCCACCTAGCCCCCTCCAGCGACAACTTTACGACATCCCCAATCGCGAGAAGCCTTAAATTCTCAGCAGCATAACCGTAAAAAGAAACTTTAAGCTCTCCGCGATGTTCACGCTGACTATAGTTCGGTTCAACGAGCAAAGCCGTAAGCTTTAGCGCCGAACTACTGTACGGCCATACCAAAGCTACCGTTGCGGTGATCTCGCCGGTGGGTGTTTTGGCCGGGTCAAGCGATGAGAGGGGGACCGGGGAGAGTTCGAATAAACCGG
Source organism: Dactylellina cionopaga (assembly GCA_036971295.1). Lineage (NCBI taxonomy): Eukaryota > Fungi > Ascomycota > Orbiliomycetes > Orbiliales > Orbiliaceae > Dactylellina > Dactylellina cionopaga. The sequence goes on along the minus strand of JAJTTY010000018.1, from coordinate 529,743 downwards.
GTACTGGGTTTTGCATTATATGCGTTTTACCCTAGGTCTGGAGAGGACCGTCGAGGGGAGGGTTGGTGTATCGAGATCGTTGGGTTTTACATGGAAGGTTCTGGTGGATGGCTTTGAGGAAAGGTGAAGAAGGCGCGTGAGCTGCCGTGGCTGGGCAACGCGACGACCAAGAACCATTTGAACGACAACTGCGGCGCGTTTTTTAGACTTTGGTGGACAAACTCAACTTTCCAACATCAACGACATAGAAAAAATTACATATATTATGCCTCATCAAGACCAAATAATTCACTCTTATTTAGCCTTACAGCCCCCTATCAAGACTATTCGCTTGTAATTAAGCCAACAATTAAATATTTCTTTGATTAGTATGCCGTCTAGCAAAACTATAAGGTGGTGCCTACGAGAAGAGTATCAAATAGACTATAAAAGCCAGGGAGGCCGTGAAGCTCATAAAATTCGTCAACTGGAAGCTGCCGGCGGATCTTTCAAAACAGATATAATATTAGTAGTTAATATCAAACAGTTTATTTAGAAAGTCTTACTAGCTCTAGAATATTAGATTACTTCCATAGTAATAGTTGGTTTAACCTTACGGAGAACTTTTGAAATGTGTAAGAAATGCTTATGAGATATATTTTCAACATCCAAAAGGATAAGAAGCAGTTTAAGCTTACAGGATTGTCGCTAAGAATTTAGCCTCTGGGGTTACCTTTAAGTTTGGCGATGGTCTTTCTATCGTTCACATTAAATGTTACGTAAACCACTTTATATCAGCCTTTACTATTCAACAGCCTATCCAATAATTAAATCAATATAAACCATGGCATGAAGTTAGTGTATATCAGAAGGATAGGCGAATTGCAAGACGTAAAACTACATAGTCTCCTGCTCCAGAAATTATCCGACCCTAGGCTAGTAGATACTATCTACATATTCTTTACCCCCGCCGTCTCGGGAAACACCACCAAACAGTTCAACAATTTAATATAATCAAAGCTGTTGCTAAACAAAGGCAAATTAATATCGTGGTTTTGGTATTGGATTTTTAACTTCTTCAATGCAGTATAATTTTGGAAGCTATGTAAGCGTTATGCAAGGTTAATATATTGGCTAAGTCTGATTTTCTAGAGAGGTTGCAGCGGCCGTTCTATACAAAATGCAACAAAACGGCGTTGTGCTAGCAATCCTCACTGGTTAAGTAAAATAAAAATCCCTATTTAAATTAAATTTCTAAATCTCTTGAAGACCACGAAGCCAACAAATTTTTTGCTGATTTAATGACACCTAAGCGATTCACTTGAAATCGTGGTGGTGTTGATGATGCATAAATTGAATTTATGGTCTACCACATTACAAAAACAATTGGAGGAAATACAATTATAACGTACCACTATTTTGAGCTAATATGAATCTTTTGGAAATTCAGGAGTAGGAGAGGTTGAAAGCCTAAAACAGTGGCTAACTATTCGTTCTCAGGAGTCTAAACAAGTGAAAATTAGTAGAGTTCTCATCTTTGAGGATATCAGATGGACGATTATGGAAAGCAGATAGCTTCCACCGCTTCGTATTGTCCGTCTGGTTTCAAGGTTAGCTTCGGAGCCTTGAGCCTTATCTCGCAGACCAGATGCGTGACCTGTAAAAAACAATTTTCTAAATCTTCTAGATCCCGTTAATATTCCAGGGAAAGCAAAACACTCCTCGTCCCATCACCTCATCTAGTAACCACAACGGAGCCGAGATCGAGATCTGAGCTCTAGCGCTCTGAGATCTTCAACCTGGCATCCTTGAATAAATGGAATGTGAAATGACGTGGGCACCAAGCATTGGTCAAGGTGTGACGCCACATCTTCTGTCTCGAAAGCTACGACCTTCCTTAACCACAAAAATGCTTTGTGTCTGGTTAACGAGACACTTTGCGCCAGCTTGCGTTAGTCTCGATATCAGATTTGCCAGCAGGCCGCTGTGTTGTGGCCTGTTAAAGTAGGAAACAAACCGAGGGCTCGCGTATTAGATCTTATAATTAACTACTTTCAATATTCGAACCCCGGCGCTTATATTTCGTGAACCCAGCAGGTACTAGTCTCGAGCTCCCGGCCAAGTGAAAATTTATTCATGAATATTCAGTGAAGAGAACCGAAGAATGGATTTAGCTCGGATAGTTGGAAGGGGTATTGATAGCTAAATAAGTACTTATCCATAACGAAGTCCCCTCTCCACCATTCGAAAAGAAAATTTAAGAACCACTATAGGTATAATTTTCAAAGCAACCGAACGTTAATCGAGCCCCTTCCTTAATTCGCACTCTTGACACAAGAGTCCCCGAGACCACCAAAACTATGGAAACCGATAATAGCTACATTGCACCATCATTTACCTCTCAATTCTCAAGCCAGTCGCACAACAACTGTGACGAGCTGTTCGACTATTCCAAAAGTAGCTGTGCGCGCTCACTCGATCAGTATGCAGCCTCGGAAATTGTTTCACGCCATGCTGAACAGGCAGCCTGTGGAGGCTTGTACGCTGGTTGGATCTATCCAAATGGGAAGATCGAACGCCTTAAATTAATTGCCGACTCTTTTTCAGCTGGAGTATTCGTGGACGATCTTATAGACAACACGACAGATATGTCGTATATATCTGGTCTTGCCCGGAAATACAAAGCCTGCATTACTGGTGAGCCGGTAGATGATCTTAGATTTAACTTGGTTGCCAACCTCTACAAGGATGAGAGCTGGGATCCCGAAGTCCTTCATATCGTACGCGACGAGATAATTCATTATTTAGACAGGACACTTGCACTCAGAGATATCCAATTAAAGCAACAAATCATATCTCCGGAGCGATACATAGAACTGCGAGCGACGAATAGTTTCATGAATGTTGCTTTCTCGCTGATTGGATTTGCGGTACCGGAGTTAGCAAAGGACATGGCGCACTTTGCCTCATCTGCCCCGGAGCTCTTTCGGCGTACATTGGAAGCTACTGGTGCTAGCGTGGGAATCTTTTTGGATTTGTGCAAGATCAACGCGAAGCATCAAGAAAAGACCGATTATAGTAACATTATACATGTTCTGCTTCGATCTGCCCAGTCCCAGATGACAATACAAGAGGCTTTTGAAAAAGCAGTAAAAATGTTCCATCATTATGAGGACAAACTAGCTACCGCGTTAGCAGAAGTTGCTAATATCAGTCCTAAACTCGCGGAGGCCATGCAATATAACCAAGGTGGCACTGCCGTCTGGATAGAGATGATGCGTGGAAAGAGATATTCTGCTCTTCAGCGAGGGATGGCGTCAAAGTCGCTACTCGAAATACATATGCTTCTTCCAGATCTGAGTGAGATCGATCATTGTGTTACACCTTGCCCAGTATTCGTTATACCGAACAAGCAGGCTCACTTCTAACGTCTGGCTCTCTACTCTCAGATACCTAGGTTTCAGATTGAGAAGTATATATAAAGTGTTACAGACTTATGGTCTTGACAGCGAAAATACCCGTACTACGTTTTACACTACTTTATTCTCAAATCTACTGTCTGTCGCACGTTATAAATTACATACTGAATTTATGTTTGTGTCAGAGATTATGTAATAGACTCTGCTATCAGTTTAACTTCTACTTTCAAAGAAAATTTCACAATTGGGTCAGTGATAAATTTCCATTTATAATCCTAGACGTCCATCAAAATAGAGTTGATCTTACAACTTCACTAGATTTGCCGTTAGTAATATCCTTCAGGTTCCTGACCTATTTAATTCTGGCCAATTTATGGATGGTATTCTGTTTGCTTGTATAACCTATGAAATAATATTTATGTGCTAAGTTCATGGATCTTTGTAATCATGTATTTTATGTACTTAAAGAGTGATATAATTCGGGTTTCCACATCTTGTGCAGCTAAAACAGCTCACACGATCATTATTGTAAGATATTTGATATTTTGAAAAAGATTTTGTGTTATTAGTGTTGGAAAGTCTACCAGGGTCTAAAATACGGGCCGTGACAACGTCCCAATGCGACAACTCCAGCCTCTGAATTCTAGCTTGTTACCAGTCAATTTTTGATAATTTAAACAGGCAAAGCAAACCTTAGATTTGAGTGGCTAGGTAGAAATCACACAGTGAGTTTATATCAACGGCATCATGTATTTGTGAATCTACGGATCTTATGAATCTAGGGATCTCTCTGAATCTAAAGATAAAACCTAGGAACGCGGAGAATTCAATGTATTGCAATGATCTCTTAATCTACAGGAAGGACCAGCAAACAGTCTATATATATCTTTCAGTCTTAAGCAATCTGCTGACGTATTCTCACGGGTGCGTGCGTGCGTGACCATCAACAGTATTATGCTAGAATAAGCACATTTATATTATCGCTACAATCGAGAACCGGGCCGCAACTTTAAGTCAACCATTCCGAACTTAGTGCCAAAGCCAGGATATTCGTAAACTAATATACCTCAAAATTAGCATGTTTCCTGGGGCCTCGGCCTTAAAGCTGTCGTTGGTAGTCCTGGGGTAATTGTCTCAACATATAGGTGCGCATCCAAGGCAAACGCTGAAAGCAGTCGGCTCAAAATGGAAAAAACGAGACCATCTCGTGGAGTACCCACGACACCCATGCCATCCTTAATCCGTTCTTCAATGGGGCGATAGGTACCACCCGTACACTAAAGCTGAAACTAAACTCACGAGACTAGGAAAAGATGAAAACCCCATTTCACTCAACGAGATTCGCCCTCTGCCTCCTAGTTCCGGTACTAGCACCGTCTCCCGCTAACATCAACAAGAAACAAATTTCTCCAAAAGCATGGGAATTGTTTCTAGAGCAGTATTGGCGAGCGTATAAAGATGTCGTCGAAGAGGTTAAAGAGAGTTATGAAATAGATGATGGCGATGCCATAACTTCAACGGAAATAGACCGAGAAGAGCGAAAGGAAGACCAGTAGTTTTGGAGACTATAACTTTTAACACAATAAAACAATTGTCTCATACTTAAACTACTATATGGATCGAATATATAAAACCCAAGCCGGAGGGAGAGACAGGTTGAAGAGAAATGCACGCAAAGCTGTGACCAAAATATCACTATCCAGTCAGGTGAATCCGAATCGGAATTTAAAATTTCGAGGATAAATGATTAAAGTAACTATAGAAGCCTAATGACTCCAAGGTGCGGTACCGGAGACTCAACATTGATAAATTATCTAATTCAGACATATGTCGTTCGATTATCACACGAATCACGTAATCCGAAGTTTTCCGACATAACTTATAACAACCTTGTTGGGAATCATTTCTTGCAACACACTCTTCACTTCTCAAACCGACCTTCGGATCGTTGAGCATTGTCACTCAGGATGCTACCAACGATAAAGAGAGTGGCAGTGCTTGGTGGAGGGTCCTCTGGAGCCGTTGCGGCCAAATGCCTTTTAGCCGAAGGCCTCACACCGGTCATATTCGAGCAGCGGTCAAGTTTCGGCGGAGCGTGGAACTATACCCCGGAAACGAAGGCGCAATTGAAACATGTGCCTCAGGAAGATCCGAATCTTGAAGATGAGCCGGTCGTGAACAAAGACGGCGGAAACACAAACAAGTTGGTCTTCATGACGCCAATGTATGCCGCTCTAGAAACAAATCTTCCTAAGGATATTATGACCTTCAACAATACGCCTTTCCGCGAGGATTTGCAACTGTATCCGAAGCACGAGGATGTAAGGCAGTACGTCCTAGAGTATTCTAAAGGCTTAGAGAATATCACAAAGTTTAACAAACGGGTGGTAAAATTGTCCAAACAAGAAGACATGAGATGGACCGTTGAAAGTCAAGATGTTGTTACTCAACAGGTTGAAGAAGAGATATTCGATGCAGCTGTAATTGCAACGGGGCATTATAACGTGCCGTATATACCACCAATAGCTGGCATCGAGCGTTTTGAAGAGAGGTATCCCGGCTCGATACGCCATTCGAAGTATTTTCGAACAGTGGATGGGTATGAAGGAAAGGTATTGCCCTATGAGCCCATATAATAAATCTGAAATCTGAGCACGATACTAATACCTAACTCGACTCTAGAGAGTCATTGTGGTTGGTAATTCGGCCAGTGGGGTTGATATTTCTATGCAAATCTCCGAAGTTGCTGAAACTCCTGTCTCCCAGTCTTGCAGGAGTATAGGCGGCTTTAAAGAATTCCCTTCCCTGGCTGGGAATAAAGTGAATATTATGCCCACAATCAAGGAATTCATACTTGATGACAGAACCGTGGTATTCACCGATGAGACCGTTGAGACAAATATTGACATCGTACTATTCTGCACGTAAGTCATCGATTTATCAATATATCTCACCCCTTATACCATAAAGAAATATTCGACCCTAACAACTACCGATAGAGGATACCTACACTCTTTACCTTTCTTGGTCGAATCTGAGAATTCATCTGAAAGAATGATCACAGATGGTTTCTACGTCCATTGTCTCTACCATCATCTATTCTACATCCCATGTCCCACCCTTTCAATTGTCGGGCTACCTACCAAGATCATACCTTTCCCATTCGTTGAATGCCAGTCAACCGTTGTTGCAGGGGTATACTCGGGCCGCTTATCGCTGCCTTCAAAGGAAATCATGGATAATTGGGAGAAAACCCTGTTGGAGGAAAAAGCAGCGGATAGACACTTTCATTACCTGAATTTTCCGCAAGATGCAGATTATATGGATCTTTTGAACAATTGGAATAATGAGAAAGCAGACGTTGGGAAAACATTATACCAGGCTACGCAATGGACTGGGAAGGAGCGCTGGATCAGGGGTAATGTGGCCAAAATGAAAATGGTTTTCGTACAAGCAAAGAAGTCTGGCCGGGTGGTTAGAACATTAGGGGAACTGGGTTTTCACTTTGAGTAACCTCTCTATAGAACTGTTAGTCGCGATTTTATTCATAGACCTATATCTTAGAGGCAGGAGTACTCTGTAAACATGTCGTTTATGTTACACTTTCACTTAGTTTCTACTAGCCTTATAGGCTCAAGGGGTCGTATACACATGTAAATTATTTCGCTCCATATCTAAATAAACTTGTTAGCCTTGTTAGACTTGTTAGACTGCCGCCCCAGAGACGGATTCTCTCGCTACCAAGTACATTGCTACGCGAGAAGTCCTAAATGCAACCAGTTCGAAATCTAAGACTTGAATCACACTATCAAGCGTTGACAAACGCTCCTTATTAAGTGGAGTCTCCAGTTCAAAGTTTTCCCAGGAGCAGCCAAATTGACTCATCAGCCATGGTTCGAAATTACGTCGGAAATCAACAAAATCGTCGAATACGAAGTTTCCCGTATTGACAGACAGAGACGGTGGTCCGGAATTAATCCGTCGGATTAATAGGTTATACTTCCTTTCAGTTCCAGTACTACGAATTGATACCCTTGGAGAGCTCCCTTCTGTGGACAAGGTCCCGGCAGTCGGTTCGCTTCCGAGACCTAGATCTGATGGAGGCGGTATGTCATATCGAAGACTTTGACTAGGTTGCATATCTTGATCCATTGATACTTCATCAACAGAAAAGTTCGTAGGTCTTCGGTTGGAATTAGTCCTAATTCCACGATCCGGCCAAGAAATCGCTTTACGCAACTGCGAAGCGCCAGAGTGTACCGTAGAAGACCCCTCGGCATAGATTTCCGAGCTAGATGCGCTACCCGAGGGTACCGTATTGATTAAGGCAGTTTCTAATAGATTTCCGACCTCAAGGTCTATTCGCAAAAGATTTTAGTGGATGAGTTGTTGAAGGAGAGTGCGTAGGAACTAGCTTACGAGGCGATGGTATAGGCTTATGTCCCCAATTCGGATAGCAGAATCGAAAAATATCCTCCCAAGTTTTCGAAATCCTGATGCCGGCTGGGTATTCTTTGTCAAAGTGGTTTCTCTTAAGGTGTTCTCTAGATAATTTTAACTTCAGGTCAAATCTATCCGTTCAGCATATGATTAGAATATTAAAGCTTACTTAACGCCCGAGAGGTCCTTTCTGCGTATCAACAGACAGCTTGGATATTCATATGGAGAAGCCCTTGCATATGGGCAAGCAAATTGATTATTAAGGAACTTGTATTGTCGCCGTTTGGGTATAGGCTCAGGTGAAGCAGAGGGTCGCGTCCGCTTCCCCGGTCCCATGATTTCCATGGGTCCTTTGAATTTTATACTTGGATCAGATATTTCTAAAAATGCATGTAAGGCTAGGCGAATTGATAGAGGGCTTGTTTCTTCCTGCTGCAGAACGGAATGCAAAAGTGTCTCAGTCTGGAGAGAATCTAAGAGCTCGAGGTAGTGTCCATGGTATTTCCAGCTTGAGTAAAAGGAGATAACTTTCTGAATCGCATAAAACAGGGATGTTCTTTGCCGATAAGTCACCGAGATCTTAGATTCAATATGTATCACCACCATGCAACTAGAGCTTCTAGGCCGAGGCAGAATATCTAGTGTTTGCGAGGACCGGAATGAGTTATTATCAGATAGCGATACATATTTCTGTATCAATAAGAATCTTACCCACCTGAGATATGATAGAGGAAATGAACGACGGAGTTCTCTCTTGTTTTGATGAACAAAGGGTCTACTATTCCTACCAGTAGAATCTGAGCAATATGTGGCAAATATGGCCAGCAGAGACTTGAGATTGTACTAGTCAGACTGGGACTCGATGTTTCATTCGGGCTACTTGGAGGAGTAATTATGGTAATATCTTCCCGGGGGATCAGCTGTCTTTCCGACAGGGCTTCCGAGTGTTGTTGTAACACTGATTTATAAATTCTTCTGCGCTGCTTCTGAATTTTCTCTGCCGATACAAGGTTGTTCCTGAAATAAACGGCTGTCTCTTTCCCTTCATGCTTCCGCCGTTGGACAGTATGTTCAATATATTCATAATCAGCGAGCGTTAAATTTTTCCGGAGTCCCCAGATAGTATTCAGGCGATACTCGAGCTGCTTGATACTAGCGAAGAGATTAGGGGTTTGTTGGGACTTGAGGCGAGGCGAGGTGAAAAGGAGAGGCGGGTACCTGACATCAAAACCATACCGAGACTTTAAGGTATCGCGTATGTCCCTCAGAGTAAGGCTTCTAAAGTACAATTCAGTAATAAAATTACGATGTTGCTCCCACTCGGCGCTTGAGTGCATATGGTCGGGAAGCATCTTTGCGGAGGATGGACTAAGGTTTCGAATCTAAACATAGGTACGAAATATGCAGCAACAGATTGTCGGTGGTTTTGAGATGCTGTCCATGTTGCGCAATCGATATGATTGGCTGATGCCAGAGACCGCCAAGGGCACAATCCAGGCTGCAGTCTATAACGTTGTAGCTGCAGAATAAGATTTCAAAGGGCGTATTGCATTTCGCGCTATTCTGTTTCAGGTAAATCACTCATAGCAACTAACGCGGCTGAAGCAACTGCTTGACTTCGGGTAACTCGACTTCGCCATTCCCCTAATCCACCCGGACCACCAGCTCAAGATAGATATCCTTTGATTCGCTCTAACCCTCGTGGAAAATACCATCGTCCTTCCCGAATAGACTAAAGCGCAGCAGGTAGTCTTTTGGATGATAATGATGACGATGTCGAAGAGCTCCAACCCGTCTGTAAGAGCTCGCAATAGACAGAGTTTAGTTGCAAATAGTCCCTATTTTTCGAAGGATGCCCCGGACGGACACCCCGGACGGATGCCTTTCCCCAACTCACCGATGTAGTATACATATGTGGCTCTCTAGTCCCATAAAATGCATTACATCTCCCCTTTTATTAAGATCCTTTTTTTTCTTTCTCTCCCTCTCTCCGACTAACTTTTCTTAAGAAAACGCCGACATCTTGCGATTTTGACATACAATTATCCAACCATCGCAGATAGCTTTACACTTCATATAGAAAGGGAAAGAACAGCTTATTAAAAAAAAGCGATATTGTCATCATGGCCGGTCAACAAGTCGTTCCCCTTACCGCAGCGGTTCGCTCGATCAAATATCTCCAATCCGCCCAGCACCCTGAGACCGATCCCAAAAATAGTAAGACTACAGTCAATAATATAGTCGGCACTATCACTGACAGCTTTCAATAGCAAATGCTACCGGTCCTGCTCCCGATCCAAAGCCAGCTCCAGATTCCACCGGCAGTACTGATACTGCACCGCTGCCATCAACCGTATCAAAAACTGCTGCTGTCAACGAAGTACGGTTCATCACACCAGTCTCAGCCCCCCACCATACTGCAACAAATATTCTTTACTAGTACCACTATTGGATATTGAATGGTCGTTCTCATCATTCGGGACTCTTATCGACGTTTAACGACCATCGAAACATCTTCAGCTTTGTATTTCATTAGATGTGGTATATTGTGCGTTGTGGGAGTTTGGTTAGGTACTTAGAGGTATGTTGGTTTAGTGGAGTTTGTGAAAGGTGGAGTTTCTTGGTTTATATTGGGCTAGATTTGCGGGAGTAGGCGAGTTTGCGGGGCGTTTCTTTGGTAGGCAGTACACGGGGTTTAATGTATTATGTTGAATGTACTTTACATCTAATCATTAACGCGATCATGCATACATCAGTGTCGGTTCCTGTTTTAGCCTCCTTGTAACTAAATTTGATACTATATTTCACTCGTACTCGGTTGTGACGTACCACAACCACATGGAGCATTGAAAAGATGTACTCATCTTTGACTTTTTTTATTTTTTTAAAAGCCCTTTTAAATCCCTTGTTGTAAAAATAAGTTTCAAGTTAAACATTTTATTTTATGAAATAAAACATTTTATTTAAGATAATGATCTTCACCTGCTTTTTGGATTTTGGAGAGCTCAAGAGTTTGTTCACCCAGGTCCTAGTTGCTCGCACAGAACGGTTCGTGTGTTGCTTGGTTAACGCTTTGCTGTTGACATGCTTGCGCCAAATTTCTCCTAACCTTTAGCACTAGCTAAGCAACCAAATCTAACTAAGCCATCAACATCCGACAATTAGCCATTCCGTCGAGAAACGAACAGCTTTGGGCTTCTAGGAAAGGAGATATAGCGTCCTATCATCTTGGATATTGATTTTATGTCTTTCTTCTTGTCCTTAACATCTTATTTACTCCATAAAGACGCTCCTTCGTGCTACTCCTGACCTTTAAATGGAATCAATCAAACACCCTTAAAAGACCATAACATTTGCGAACATGCCGCGACGAACAGCCATCCCCCAGAGCCAAGCCCCATACAAACCCGTGCATCGAACAACAGCAAGCGCAGAGCCTCACGAATTAAGAGGAAATTCTCCTGTCAACTACCAAAGCTCTACCGAAGAAGAGCCATCTCAGAAGGATGCGAGCTCTGATATTGGACAATGGTGGGAGATCCGAAGAATAACAGCAGAACGTGGAAAGGGGAGAAATCGAAAGTATCGTGTTGAGTGGGAAGGGACGGACCCCGATGGCCAACCTTGGCCGCAGGAATGGGTACGCGAGATTTTGAAATTTATGGATGGTTTTCTTGGGCTAATTTATGATATAGAAATTCGCAGAGGAAATCACTACTGCGGTCATTGATTCTTGGCTTGAACGCAAAAAGAAAAAGAGGAAAAGGGAACCATCGTCAAGTCCATCTCCTGTTCGTGAAATCCGTGTGGCAAAACCCGTCGAGATTGCTGGAGAGGAGATAGACCGCTTTCAACGTGCAAGGAAGATTCGGAAAACGACAACAGGAGCGGATCCAATTGTTATTTCATCATCGCCAGCGGAAGAAGCCATAGAAGAAGTTGAAGAAGCTGAAGTAGAAGAACAAACTGGAGAAAAGCAGGTTGAAGATGATTCTACCGATGATACGACTGGGAACTTTTTTCAAGAAACCCGTCCAAGAGCCCAGCGTCGAAGGATTATCGACTCAAGTCTTGAGTCGAATAAACAACTGGGAGAAGAGGGAGAAAAGGACGAGGCGGACGATATACCTGGATCTAATGCGAGGACTCGGGGCTTAGTCGCCGTGAAAATTCCACTCCTTGACGACTTGCAGCGGTCTCAATACATCATCTGCGCTACACCTGACCCATCACCTGACCCAGGCGGTAACGAGGCGGTTAGTGAGGCGGATGGCGAGGCGGACGACGAGCCCATAAATGAACCAAACTACGGCCCTCATAGTATATCAAGTCTTGAGGAGATCGAAGAATTTGGACAGATTGAAATTTTCGGGGTCTCTGAAGATGATAGCCCTCTGGAGGTCGAGGTCCAACTACCAAACACGCAGAGCTTACGTAGAGGCAGAAGAGAAATTCCAGACTCCCAATCATCTGGAGCAACGCCTGTCATTCTAACGCCAGTAGACCAGCGGCCCGTGCCGGAAACTCCACTTAATATCGGTCCCGTCGTGGTTCAATCTCTGCCAGACCATGAAAATCTGCAAGTCATTCCAGAGATCCTTACCTCTGATGTCGCGGCAAACCATCCTTCTTCCCACCTTGATCTTGACAATGACTTTGCAGATATCCCAGACTCATCAAATAGAACATTCTCTCAGGATGTAAGAGAACTCAAGAACGACGAAGCTCAATCACAAAGCAGTTCAAAAGGTTCACAAAACACGAACCGCTCACAACAGTCTCAGATGTCGATCCCCTCAGCACAACTGAGCTTTGGCAAAATTGGAGTAACCCCATCTTTCCAAAGTTTCTCTGAACGAGAGCCCGAATCTTCTTCCGTGAATTCCAGACAGTTGCACGCGAAGGTATCGAATAGCGACACAGGCGCCGTAGTGGCTGTCGAGTCTTCAGGGCGGACTGGAAAAAGTGTTGTGGGTGAGGCTGCACCTGCGCTTTCACCTCGCTCTGATCAGCAACAACCTCTCGAAACCGAGACACCTCGCAGTCCACAACCAAATCATCCTCGCCTCGACCGAGAGAGCGCTACTGACACTGAAACTTCGTTTGTGACTGCAAAGCCCACATCTGAACGTCTGCTTGATGACTCCCTGGCAAGTAATATCCTAGAAGATCTATCGGAATCACTTCCATCACATCAACGTCTGGAACGTGAAAGTGTCCGAATTCTACAGCAAGCTGTAGAATCGCGTCCGACATACATCGTGGAGGCGCATTCAGAGTCTCCAGCACAACCAGCTCAGGTAAGCCCACCAGATTGATAGCTCGTAAAATCTCTATATATATTTCGTGCTAATGTAGTTACTATTACCGCGCAGCTGGAAGCCCTTCAGTCGCAAGATCAGGAAGGGCAGAGACAAGGCGAAGCTCTTGCAGGCATCGATTCATCATCGCTTCGCAACCTGCAACCTTACGAGCCTCTATCGTTTGGTACTAACTTTGAGACCTTTCCTCCCCTCTTGTCACCAAGAACACCAATAAGGGAAGATTCTCTTCAAGGTGATCGTCCAGCAGCTTCCACCACTTATAGCCCAATACCTGCGAGCGTTAAGCCCGCTCCTGTAACGGTATTGGGCTACTTCCCATCCAAGAGGGACAACCAGAAGGCTTCGCAGGACGGGCAGGCCCCACATTCTAGAAATAATACAGTCGAGAGTAATTCTCCTTTGCAACAAGCTCTCTCCGACCGCAGTCGTGAGCAGCCACCCCCATCGCCCTCAAGGGAGACCCGTGCAAGTAGAAGAAAGAGGCTTGAAGAAGAAGATAATATGTCTACGGCTCCAGTTCCTCAGCTACTTCATGTAGCCGATATCCCTAGTCCCGTTGATCATCAGTCTAGTCCTAGAAGACAAGGCGCGGTAACGAGGTCCTCCAATTTGCTGTCCTCCCCTTCGCAATCTTTAAATACACAAGCAAGTAATGTGGTGGACCATATGGAGATAACGCCAGCTCTCGAGGATCCTCCATCCATTGATGATGAGCTTTTAGCAGCATCGCAGTCTCTAAACGTGCTTCAGGCGCCGACACAATCATCCTCATCCGAGATCTTCTTAGCCATTCCTCTGAATGACAAGCAGCAAAGCCTTTACAAAGAAACCCTTCTGGCGGCTTATCAAGATTTTGAAACTTTCGTTGGTCTTAATAATACACAGAGTCAAGAGGATGGTACTTCTGTATCTGTCGAAACCATGGAGAATCTCATCCACAAATTGGATGCCATTGCTACTCACTTAGACCTCCCTGACAATTTCAAGCATTCCCAAGCAGGGCCGAAGGTTATCGAATGGTTCTGCAAGCAAAGCACCAAGTTCACCTTGGTTTCAACTCTGCTCCAGAAGCTTGAGAACGAGACATACACTGTAGCTATAGTTGCAGAAGATGGGATATTGATGGTACTTCATAATACCCTACCTGGCATTGATATTGAGAGTGTCGGACTAACATGGATATGCAGGAATATCTTGAGATATTTGTGAGATCCGCGGGATATAAATATATTCGCTATGGTGGCGCTACGGACTCTGGAGATCTCGAAACGAAGCAAACTGAAGGACTACATATCTCTTTAGTGCCGTCGAGAGCCAGCGGGACAACCGATTTGGTACCTTATACCTTCTTCGATCGCCTCAATATGGGCTCATATTCTAACAGTACCCTAGCCTTCAGCAAACGTTATCATAGGAATGGATTCAACCTTGGACTCGTCTGCTCCACATATAGCGCAACTACAAAACAACAGCGTGTCTACCCCTGCGCCAATTATCCACTTGGTGGGCATAAACACTGTCGCACACATCCTACTATGCCTCCCAAATTCTATCCAAGCAAGCAGACAAGAACATATCAACCCTGTCCTCTTTGCTGCATATCTCATACGTGAAGACGTTGGTGTCCTTTCCCAGAATCTGCTGGATAAACTAGATGCATTATCGGTTGAAAACGCGATTTCATGGATTGAAAGCTTGCAAAACTCACTGGAGGCATTGCTTCCGCCTTTACGATATGATTCACAAAATACGCAGGGTAGTGGATACGCTACTCAGGGTGCAGTCTTACCTGCGAGATTAAAAAGGGTTCTCGTACGTGAAGACAGTGTGATTTAGCCTTCTCTTTTCTCTTCTCTCTCTTTACAAATGTACTAAGAGTTACGTGTCTTATAGTCTCTAAGTGCAGCTCCTGCCATCTCGAGTGGGAAGCATAAAAAGGCGAGAATAGACCCGTCTCAAGCGTCGCCACCTCGTAGGGCAGATACACCAATGGCAGACTCCGAAGACACCGCCATGATATCCGAAGTTGTTGTTGAAGTCCCCGAATCTGAGCCTGCCGAGGAACCTTCGAGCACCGGAAAATTCGTCAATGCGGGCGACATTACACATGTAACAAGCACAATTCCTGAAAACACCAAACCTGAAGAACCGATACTAGCGGCAGAGGAGGTTCAAGAAGAGCAGGAGGAGGCTCAGGAAGAAAGTATGAACGATGCCGAACCCGTCGCTGAAGTTGGCGAAGCCAATCAAGAAATTCAAGAAAATTTTGATGAAGAAGAAGAGGAGGAAGAGTCTGAAGAAGAGATCTTGAATGCCATGGTAAGTGACTCAAATACCAGTTTTGTCTTTTACTGAATATCCGCTATCTTGTTTTCAATTCATTAGGCTTGCAAATCATCTATTACCTCTCCGTCTTGCTGAAACTAACTATTATAATAGGAAAAAGAAGATTTAATCGCGTTGGTTCGGGAATACCAAGAAGACCTACTTCGCCGTACGCGGCATACAGATGAATGGGAGAGGCACATTGAAGATCGGGAAGTCGACTACCAAGAACAAAGAGAAAAAATACGTCGAATTTTAGAGGAGAATCGGGAACAATTGAAAGAGATTGCATCCCTGACTAAGCAGCGGGATAGGTCGAAAGCCTTCGCAGACCTAGCTGTTGAGGAGCGCAATCAGGCTCGAGATGACCTCAAGCAATTCAAAGATACTCTCTTGGATAATCCGGAGGCTGAATCAGCACGTACCAAAATCATGTTTGACAACATGGAGCTGAATACAAAAGTCATCATTTTTGAAAGGAAACGGAAATCTTTGGAGCAGGAAGTCGATTTCGTAAGGCAGCAGTACCAAATGGCATCGCACGCGGGAGGCGTTTTGGCGAGAGAAAAGGCGGAGCTTGAAGTCCAGCTAAGCGAATACAAGCGAAAAGCTGACGATGTAAAAGTCCAGCTTAAAGCTTTGAATTTGGATAAGGAGAGAGCCAGGTACCAGCATACGATCAAAGAATTACGGGCAAAGCTAGATAGGTCAAACAAACAGATCATTACCTTGGAAGCAGAAAAGAAGCGTGTTGAAAGAACTCGTGGGTTACAGACGAGAGGCTCGAGCATTCCTCCTCGGGGAGCTCAGTCTAGTCCTGCTCCGACTCGTCCAGCGAGCCCTACACCGCCAAGCCACCGTCATATGTTGAGGAACATTGATAATGCGCAGTAATCGTTCCGATTGTCTTTATCCCTTGTTTCCCAATCTAGCTATTTCCCTGCATGCCTGCCCCCCTTCAACTCCATCTCCCGCCGCGACTTTCTTTTCCTTGATTTTATTTATTATTCTTGGTCTGCGGAGTTAGGAAGTTGGTGGTGGTGGTTATTATTTTTATTTATTCTTGATTTCATCTATTTGGCTTGGATTTTGATGGCCGTGACCCACAGGGATTGAGGTTCGGTTGGCTATTTTGCATCTTCTCTTATCCTTTGGTTGTTAATGTTGGTTCTTCTTTTCTCCCCCGAGGTCCTTAGTATCTGTGGGCATGTGTTTTTGAACCGGCTTTTATTACGAAACAAAACGAGTAAAATGAAAGTTATGATGATCCACAATACACCTCTGAAGACTTCAGTGATTATTATATAGTTGTCGAAAAGAATAAATATCCCATTCCGTAAGTCTATAGTAGTGATCAGAGGCTAAAGAAACTAGTATACATTTTTTTGTTCGTCAAGGTGAAAGTTGGTTCCCATACCCCATTTCCAGAATCCCCCGCATGAAAAGGTCATAAAGAAAGTGATAATCCAGTCTCAAAAGAGATGCGACGAGGGCATGTTGAGAAGACCAGAAGTTCAAAAACAAAAAAGAGAATTTCCCGGAACGCTTGTCGGAATGAAAGAAACCACTAAGGCTCAAAGTGCACAAGAGGTGCCCCTGGCTAGACGAAACGATGGTCTCGGTCTTTTTAGCCAGCGGCTCGAGTACCCAGTAAATTTTTTTGTACTCGAAAACACACAATTGCTAATCCATTGGAAAAAAAAAATTTTAACAAAACAAAAGAAAAGGTGGCGAACAAAGTCATTAAAATCGTTATATTTTTTAAGATAAATTTGAAAGAAAACGCCCGGCAAAAGGGTGAGAAGGAAGTCGTGATCTCATATGAGGTGGTTTTGTACAGAATTGAACACGGTATCGGGGAGAAAGATCAAAAACTCCTACGTCGTGTTCTTTTATTTATTTATTTTTAGTGGTGCCGGGACAACTTTTCTTTCTCCTTCTTTCAATTCGACGCAGTGGCACTTTGCTGGTGGGGGTAGTGATCCATGGATAATGTTCCTCTGGACTGCGCGTCCCGCGCAAACCTCTCCATCTGCTTCATTGTGTGTTCATATAAGATTCTAGCATACTCTTGACGAGACGCGGATGAGTCGTGGTCGTGCTCATGATCTGTAAATGACTGGGGAGATGTCGGCGTGTGATAGCCGTTTGTGAATTCAGTCGATGATGAAGTGGTAGTTCTTGAGGACGCCATTTTGGATGTATTATTGATATTCTGAGATGTGAGTTTGTGGTTGTGGGTATGAGTGATGGTGGGAGGCAGAGAGAGTTGGATAACTGGTGGGTATATGGGGCTTTTAAATTCTGATTGATTCTGGTTCCGTTTCCTCGAGAGTCGGAGCTTTTTCCAGTAGGTGCCTATGATCATAAATAATTTTATTATAGATCGATCTAGGTACTACGGTGATATATTTATATCTTTTTGGAGCAAGTTGGATAGGTTTGTTGAAATTAGTGTGGTTGATATATCTCGGTTGGGAGGAGGACGACAGAAGAAGTATATAGTAATCGAATGGTCGAATGGCTAATGATTTAGACTAATGAACAAACTGGAAATTTGGAAGGGCAGCTCGTGATTTCTTATACCCACTTCCAGTCCGCACATGCAGAGAAAATGCAAGTGTGGGTAATCAGAGTGGAAAGGCAATGCGCTCAGAGGGAAATATGATATCAGACACGGGCTAGAGGGTTTGGTTGCAGGAGGCAGAGGCGGAGGCGGAGAACAGGGCACCCAAAAACAAAGTAGGCTTTCTCTCTCCTTGCCAGCTCGTCAGAGTGGAGGCGATTTTAAGCTTCTAAAAGGTTATATGGGAATCGGATAAGGGTGGAGGCAGATCAGACACCATGACGATCTCGCTGGCTTCACCAAACGCACTCTTTGGCCTCTTCGACCACTGTGTCGTATCTGTTGAAGTAAAACAACGACCGTTTTCTTTCTTTCTCTTTTCCCCGCACGGCCAAAAAAAGCCAGGCGGGTGCCACTGCTGTTCGCAGTGGGCAATTACGTCTTAAAGAGACGGCTCATTTTCGCCCAGGGTCTGTCGTCGATCCTGCTTTCCTGCTGAAGATCTGAAGCTAATCCCATTCAACAACAGGGCAGCCATCAAACAATATTGGAGCTGGGCTGGTAAGACTTGCAGGGGGCGGCAGGGCAGGTATATTTGACAATGCATCTGAGAAGGGAGACAAAAAAGAAATAAAAAAGCGGCATTATGGATTTGGGATCCATGAGGCCATGATGACGGCAAGTGGTGCCCACAAAGTGAACAAGCCAATCATGGCGCCACAGCCTAAAGAATAAATCTGTCCCGCGTCTTCTTCTCTTCAACAAGCCAGTTTCTTTCTTTCGAACCGAGCCAGGGACAGGGTAGTATCCGACCTGTATGTAGCAATGGTTTGACCCTTTGCTGGCTTCGCTCTTATCGGACCTGGCAGCGGCCTATCAAGTGTCACTGCATGAGTCAAGCATTTAGTCATTGTACACCGGCGCCATTGCCTTGAACATCGAATTCTGAGATCGAGAAATGTTGATGCTGTCAAGATTTTATCTCTTTCGCCGCATTGTCGTCACTAGAATCCATGGATCCCAGCCCGGCATGCCATAACACACGATATTAGCCAAACGGCCATGATTCAAATAAAGCTAAATAATTAAGACTTTCGAAGACCAGCATACCTTAAGTAATGATGGGATTCTGATTTTCCACTTCGTATCCGGGTTCAGGGAACCCTTTGGGGCTTTCGCAAGAACGCATCTTGTTGCGAATACGTCGAGCTGCACTGTTCGCCCCAGATGCCGTCATACCTCCTTGGCAGATTTGGGAGCTAAGCGGCTCCCCGTCAAGGAAAGAAAGTGGATTCCTTGGTTGGAGACCCTTGCCAGCCCTTTCGTCAGGATATGCATGGGGATTCAGGGTCCTAACCAGGATTCAATCTCGACATTTTTGATCGAATTAGAATTATTCTCCTTGTCAGCTTGCAGATTTCTGGCCTGTGATTTTCTGTGTTTGGCTTGTCTTCCGACGTGTCTTTGTACGACTGCGAAAGCCAAGTTTTTTGTTTTTTTTTGTTTTGTTTGTTTGACCCGATGATATATCAAAAAATCTCCTCCTTCCACGATTCGCCATGGGCAAACTGCAGTCTCGATTCTCGCCGCAATGGACATTCTTCACAATTCGATTTTTCCCTGACGCAAGATACAACAGAGATCCCCGAAGTCGGGTCCCAGAACTGCGAGATCTCCTCGCCTTTCCCTTGCATCGCAAACTTCCAAGTTTCTCATTCGTTTCACGTCTCCTTGCCTTGACAACGTTAGTAGCTAGCCGTTTCTTGCATCTGTATGCAACATCAACATTCAAGATCAAGGTAGATGAAATTCATACTTTCCTTCGAACAGCCGAATTTCCGTGTCAGTTTGCGGTTGAGTGTTTGCTCCCCTCCTCTGAGGTTATGACGTTGGTGGCCGAAATCTCAGTAGGTTGCGGAACAAACCGCTAAGATGGATGCAACAATCCAACACAAGTTGTTCACACCATGACCCCCAAACGCCAGGCGCTAGTATCATCTCCGTAATAAAATAAAGAACTTCAGCTTCTGACGTTGAAACATGACCATCGTACCCTTTTTCATTAAAATTTGCGCCCGTTGTCGGTCCATCCATGTAAAGCGTTTTTCTCGAACTTTTTCCCGAATCTTATTATGTCGTCGTTTGATTTTCGGGGCGCCGTTGTCGACGGCGGGGAGGCAAAAACTGGCTCCGGATCGCACCGCAGTATATGCCATCATGCACGAATTGAAATAGGGTAATATATTTACCAATTTTTTAGGATTAGGTAAATCTCGCGCAAATTCTAGACTAATATCAATGGATATTATTACCTGAGTCTTCATTGACAACACTTTCTAGCGTTAAAAGCAATGTTCTATCATATAGTTACAAGGCTAGGAGCGATAATTGTCGATTTCCATACCGTTTAACGTTATAACGTGAAGAGCTTTCAAACCTGCCTGTCATAGACCAAAACCCGTGTTCAAATAATTATATAATTGTAAAATCTTGATTTATTTCACTTCACTATGATTACGGTGTGCAAATCTCTTCCGTAAATAATCGCGAACGCCCGGTGTATCAAGCTTCGATGCCAGCAAAAGGAAACTCGGACAATATTTTTATGCCGCCAAAGAATGTCTTGAAGATGTGGAAGCCTTACATTGTCCTCAAGGACCATGTTACACAATGTATGGCATTCTTCACAATCCCTCAGGCGAATGGTCGGTTACAGATACAATCGCCACATCGCCTCCCGTATCCTCCCAAATCGCAAGATTGCTTCACAAAAGCTCGATTGTTACCTATTAAGTTACAACGAAAAAAAAGGGTCCCACTATGATCCTATGCGAGAACCCGAGAAGGAAAAAGGAAGAAATTGGAAATTGGAAATCGGAAAGTGGTAAGCACGCCCATCCCTACCAAGAGCGAAAGGCAGCAGTATCATAATGCCCTTGCAAAAAAATTACCGCCCCAACGGTCAAAACCACAGTCAAATATTGAAGCGGTATAAACAGGAAACCAAGAAATAATGACCGCATTTCCCAATAACACCACAGAAAATGCCTAGAATCTAATGTATACAACAAGTAATAAACAGAAGCGAAGGAAATATGATGATGATGAGAAGGTGTCAAGGGCTCAAAACGGCAAAAGTATCCTTACTTAATAAGAATAAGAAGAACGACGCCAGGCTAAAATGAAGCAAAGGGAGAAAAATAATACGCAGCACCTCTCGCTAGTGCTCGTTCAGCGCCCAAAATTTCTGATCGTTCCAAAAGTACCAGAGAGAAAATTCCAAATCCACAGGTGCAACAGGGTAAACAATGCTGAATGAAACAATGAACAATAATAAGAAAGCGAGACCTAAGTAATCAAGACATATATATTTCTAGATCCAGATATTGAAGGTCGACTACGACTTACTAGCAGCTGATGATGACCGCAGACCAGATTTTTTCGGTGACGACTGGCTATCGAGTACTATCGGATCGTGAACAGCATCCCCTTTTCGCTTCGATGGCGTTTTCGGTTCATTGGGGTCCTGGGAAGACGGGGGCTCATCTACAATTCTGTCATTTGCCAACTCATGGGCCGATTTGCCTTTCAATCCCGCCCCCGAATAAAGCATTTGCGGAATATCAGGGTTTGAGCCTTGTGATTCTTCAATGTCTTCAACGGGACCTCGAGGTCGGACACCAGTCATTGTTGTGTCTCCTTCATCGTCGATAATATCATCTTGTTCCCGTTCCTGTTCAACCAACTGGGCCATTTCGCCATCGATGCTTAAATCATTGAAAGAAGCAGTTGTGACGAGCGTCGGTGTGCTGATACCGTTGGGTATATTACGCAATGAGGGTACCGAGTTAATAACTACGAGAACGTCATCGTCGGGGAAACCTTCAAAAACAGAAGGAGTAGTAGCGATAAGGCCGTTGGCAGCGACCAGGGGCACATCAGGACAGACCAGCTCCTCTGCATCCTTCATAAGACTGTCGTCATTCGGCTCTTCAATTTCATCTGGCGTCACCAAATCCCTACTGTGCGGTATCTCGGGCGAACTGCATCCCAGTCCTGGAGGAACGATAGGCAAAGACGATATAATCATATCATCCGGTGTGTCCGATTTCTGCTTCTTAGGAGGATGGCTGACTTCCGGGCTGACAGATTTCGCTCGTTTTGCTGGCGGATTATGTTCATCGCTTCCGCCTGATTTCCTCTTAGCTGGAGAGGCGACTCTCTCAATAACCTCATCTAAAACCTCGCCCTTAGCTTTCGGAGATGATTTTGCAACAGCCTCTACAACCATCAATCCATCCTCCCCTCCTTCCTTTGGCTTCTCGTCGCTTGCAACAGGAGGCTCCTCTATTTCCGGGAATTGGGTGTATGGTTCATTATTGAGAAATTTCTCGTGCTCCTCCTTCATCCTCACGTAAAGTCGCCACATTCTATCCCGCTTATCTACGACCTCAGATATTTTCCACAACTTTCGAGCTGCCTCCTCGCTTCCAAAGTCTCTTTCGTAAAGACCATCTTTGATCGGAGAAGGATTTTCGAGCCACTTCTCGATATAATGCAGCATGAATATCCCACAGTCGGAAAAATTGTCTTGGCCTGGAATCTTGCGCGGCGAAAGCCCTGAGATATCCTCTAGATCCAGTTCGATACCTTTCTTGGCTAAACATTCTGACTTCAGATAGCTCTTGACCCCTTTGAGTGTATTCATGTGTGGTCCATTCATAGAGTCGAGAATAATAACCGCACATTTTGACGAAGGCACCGGACCTCGTGTACCCTTCTTAGGGGTGGTTCTTGGATCTTCCTTAGGTTCGACGCAAAGCAAGTCATCTTTGTTCTCTGCCCGAGCTTTAGCATTTGCTAGTGCAGATGGCAAGTTACAAACAACTGCAAGAAACCAATGGAATTTCTCGTTGACCGGGATGAAAACTAGCTCCTTCGCAAATATATCGACATCCTTCGTCCACCGCTTTACTTTGTCGTAGTTAAACTTCCCCTGGTCATTTTGATTGGCAAAGGCGTCGTATAGGTAGGTATTGAAGAAATGGACTTTGGTAGCGAACTCTGGGTTGTCTTTCAATAGCCGCTCTCTAATTATCGCGAGGTGAAAGTTGAGGACTTCGTCATTCAAAAATTGGTCCGCATCTAGGAGGCGGAGATTTGTACATTCCAAATATTCGCACGGTCCTCGTTTTTTAAAGGGAAATTTCAAATTGTCGGCCCAATTTTGGGTTGGATGAGGTTCAGGTTTCGGAATAGACGCTATTTGCTTGTAGGAATTGTTTCGGGTAGTTCTTCGTACAGGTCTATCTGTGGCTGTCCGAGGGACTTTCTCTTGGCCCATCATATGTGATGTTAAGATATCACCGGCATCGATCTCGTCAAAGGGCTGGTATGGCTGAGACCGAGTCCGCCTTCTGTTATCTTCAGCTCGTGGCTGAGGTGCGGACAAAGGTCGTCTGGTATCTATAGCTTTCCAAGGTACATCTGTGTTCTCAGCAGGTGGTGAAATACTGGTAGATTTAAATACTTCCATTTCCTTAAAACGCTTTTCAAGAAATGTCCTAGAAGTTGAATTAGCAAAACCCTAGCTGATCCCTGTAGTCAAAGAAAACCTACTGAGGTTTAAGCCGAACATCAATGTCGCGAGTATTCATCCATCCCACAAACACCATGGCATCGCGCTCATCAGGGAGTTTCGACGTAGGATCGGGCAGGGCCTTGAAATCCAGCATTATTGCGTCGGATAGTGCTAGGGTATTCTTAGTCAGCTATGACTTTAACCCACTCTATTTCGAATGTAGACCTTACAATTCTCACGGCTTCTCAGCTTTATGTAGACATAATTTTTTTCCTGTCCTTCATCGGTGTACTAGTGACAATGTTAGCATCATACTATGGTATGTGCCTCAGAGGCATGAAGCCCGTATTTCCTTACCGCTACATATTGAATGTTATCAATGCGAGTATTAAGTTCTCGCAGCTCTAGAGATCCCATCATGATTACTATGTGGTCGCCGCCCTGATATCGGACAACTAGGTCGGATCCGGCTACGCGAAGCGGTCCTCGACGAACACTCTTGAGTGTTATAGTAGTATTTGACTTTGGGGGTTCATGTTTCGTAGTCGGTCTCCGAGCAGAGGATATTAGAGCAGAGGGGGCTAGCTTTGATTTCTGTGTAAATGTTGTCGTTCGTGGATCGGTTTTGTCGCGTACATCCCATGGTTTACCTTTTTCGGGCTCACGGCTATAAAATTCATTCGCGGATACCGGCAATGGTTTGTTCCTTATAGAATGAACTCCGCCCACAGGATCCGAGGCTGGGTGGGATATGGCTACATTATCACTTCCATCTTGAGCAGCTGTAAACGGTAGCGGGGACAGCTCGGGATGTCTTTTCGAACCCCCCACATCTTCTACTTGATTTGATCCAAGTGTGGTATTCGATCTATCGTTGTGTCCGTTTAATCGAGAGCTAGCGTCCACGATGGAGGCATCGTTGCCCGAGCTTGTGGGCCTTCTTCTACTGCGACCTTGAACCTCTGACCCATGATCCCGGTTATCACGCCCCCCGAGGGCATTGGCGTACTTGAGATGAGGTTTGTCCTGCCTCCTTGCATTCTGTACTTCGTTTTGGCGAGCGCCTTTCGATCGGTTGCTTGAATGGAGGTTGTTTCGCGGTTGATAGGAACCACCCTATTCCATGCACATCAGTTCAAACGCACGTACGTCGACCTCCTGAAGGGAACTTACCACAGATATCTTGGTTGCGCCTTTGGGATTTCTATGCATATGTCAGTCCTTGAATACGCGAAGAACGCAAAAATGAACGACACTTACCCGGATTTGTGTCCCTGATAACCCTCTGCGTAGCTTGCAGAAGATATATCTTTTCTCGAACCGAAGCTATCTCTCCTCGCACTTTTTCTGGGAGAAGACTTTGGGTGTTGTTGTGGCTCATCCTGTCATTTCATCAGTACCGTTCCAGCCTATATTGAAAAAATTGCGAATTTCCCGTCAAACCTGTTCAGCCGAACTACTTCTTAACTCGCGGTCTTTCTTATCTCCATTAAGAGGCATGTTCAGAGTCAACGACACCCCCTTGACTAAGTTGTTTATTCCGTTGAAAACCTGGTCAAGCATGTATTTTTCTTCGTTTTCGAGGTTTCTAGAGTATCGGAGGGCATATCGTCAAAGGGTCCAGGGAACAGGTTCGCTTCGACTCTGTTCTAAGCTTAAGAGCGCATCTCAGGGCGGACGGGGAAACGAATGCTCTGGTATGCTGTTGGAGTACGAATGTGGTAGGGATTGGCTAGGTGGACGAGGGATGATGCTATGAACGCGAACGGTTTGTAAACGGTGGGCGGTATCAGAACGTGTCTCAGTAGATTCGTATGGACGCAATGGAGGTGTTGGGTAAGATTTGAAGGCGGATTGGAAGGGTAGAAACGTGAAACGGGAGAGCAGGCGCTCTGTTGCCGGTGGTGGTGGGTTGAGGTTAGTGGAAAAGATGAAGTTCGAAAGAGGT
The DNA here is from genome assembly GCA_036971295.1 of Dactylellina cionopaga. Lineage (NCBI taxonomy): Eukaryota > Fungi > Ascomycota > Orbiliomycetes > Orbiliales > Orbiliaceae > Dactylellina > Dactylellina cionopaga. The sequence continues at coordinate 504,161 of JAJTTY010000018.1, read as the reverse complement.
ATCGCAGCAGGATCAGAGACAAGACAAGCACGAAGGGTGGAGGGCGAGTCTTGGCAGCTTCAAAACATATCCCAACTCATCTGCGCAAACAACACAATCACAACCTCACTCTATAGCAATCATTCTATGTCACAACAGCGGAGGGTCGCTCGGCGAGATTTATTCTGTGTAATCGCTTGCTGTAAGATATTAAATACTTGGAATCGTCGTCCTTCTTAGTGCAAAGGTAAGTTATGAGGCATCTGGCCAGTCACACTCAAGAAACTCCAAATCATTTATTAGCCACTCCTGCGGTTTTTCGTATTGAAGACAAATATATTCCGCTACTACCAGCCTAATGTATCTGATGCTAAAATTAGTTGGACTTTAATTGTAATTGACGATGTGCCGCTTCCCGCTTGAAGTCTGGGGTATACTATTCTATCTAGTCTAACTATCAACTATGAGATTTGTAAGATTTGGCTAACGGGGGTACGTTTGCGTCATCGCCGTATTTTGAGTCTAGTCACAAGACTACCAGGTGGAGATAGTTTGAAACTCTCCCAACTTGAAATTAACGTACTACCACGTGGCTCCTACTAGATACCTCACGTACAGTAGAAACAATTGGTATAAAACCGAAATCCTATCGTTGTCTATCGATAGAACTAGAATTGTTTGGCCTAAGGAGCTCTAGAGCTAAATGCTCACTCCTGGAAGTCATCAACCGTTGCTCTAGAAGTCTAGTAGATGCTCGAGAGCCTTTAGAGTCATCAAAAATTATTCTTCTTACCTCTAAAAGGTAAATTGAAGCTTTGAAGCTCGGCCGAAATATCACGATCTACCTGAGGAAATAGTATATTACATGAGCACGCTGTAGGACAAGTACCAAGACAAACTATATCTCGAGATCTCCCGAGGGAATTTACCAGCTACTAATGGTTTAAAACAAAACTAAGGTGCAATTTTTGAATTTTTTTAAAACATCTCGTCCGCTGGGGGGTTCGTTTTAACGATGCTCCAGGGCAAACTGAGGCGAGTCCACTGGGCAGATGTTGCATTTTCTGCGTTGTCCTTACCATCGCCTAAAGAACACCGAAGCCACTCGTCAACTTCAGCACCCTTGCCAGCGTCCTCTCTTTCTCTCCTTCAATTAAACATCATCGACACACGACCTCCAACTCTTCGCGGCCTGCCCCCAATTCCCCGTGCACCATTGCACCACCCGCTCACAATGGCACAATACACCTGGCTCCTCGCAGCCCTCCTCTCAATCCTCTACCTCACCCGTCCAACCGCGGCAACCGCCCTAACCTATAAGCTCGCCGCGAACGAGCAGCACTGCGTCTACGTCCATAATGACAAGAAGGGCGTTAAAGTCGCCTTTTATTTCGCCGTACGCTCCCTGATCCCTCCTCTCTACCCCCCTCCACATACCGTGAACCAGGAGATCCTAAATGAAGACTAACCCGACGTTCACGAGATAGGTCCAAGCCGGCGGCGCCTTCGATATCGACTACACCGTCAAGGGACCAGGCGATGTAATTGTCCTCGACGGCCAAAAGGAGCGTCAAGGGGACTTTGTCTTCACCGCGAACGAAATCGGCGAGTACAGCTTCTGCTTCTCGAACGACATGTCCACATTCGCAGAAAAGCTCGTCGACTACGAAGTCGCTGTAATTACCCCCTCCATGCCTCCCTCCTTACAGTCCGAAATCCTTTAAATCGTAATATAAACTAACTGCGTTAAACCCTCACAGCTTGAACACGAACAACAAGCCGAACTGCCCACCCGTCCCGGCACAACGCCTGAACAAACCTCCAATCTCGAAGAATCTATCTTCAAGCTCTCGGGCCAGCTCTCCACCATCTCCCGAAACCAAAAATACTTCCGCACCCGCGAAAACCGCAACTTCTCCACCGTGCGGTCGACGGAGCAGAGGATCTTCAACTTCTCGGTCATCGAGAGCTTGATGATGGTCACGATGAGTTGTCTGCAGGTGTTTATCGTCAGGTTCTTTTTCCAGGGCGCGAGGAAAGGTGAGTTTTATACGCATATCTTTATTTGACTTGAAAGGGTTTTCACTGTTAGGGAATATTATAACCACTAACATCATATACCTTTTCAATAGGCTACGTTTGAACAAAATCCGAATTCGAAAAAGCTTCCCCCCTTTTCTGCTTTTTGCCTCCTTATGTATCCCAAAAACCTACATTCATCAAAGCCTACCTACCTCTTATCGAAATCTCTCCCCTTCTCCTGGTAGCATAAGTTCCCATAATTTGAACTTGTCTTTTTTGGCGGGCATTTCAGTATATCATATAATCACATATATATAAGGCGTGTATAACGAAAGAAGAATAAAATCCAACAAGTAGAAGAAACTTCGGCTTTATTATAAGGTCTTTCTTGGCGTATGTAATCTATTAGCTGGTATTCACCATTAATAGAAATATTAAAATTTGCAAATCCAGATTTTTCCAACCATGAAAGTACGTTCTTTAGATAAAAATACATGTTGATATAGGAACAGACGACTTTAAATTAAGCCATCTCGACACCAGACGCCAAATGGTGGTCCGTGCTTTGGTACACAAGGATTCAAGACAGCGAGTGACCACAATATGCCCACCAGAGAAACGCATCAAGAGTATGTAAGGTTGCAATATCTAGGCATACCATAAGACCTATAGACCCGTCTCCCATTTTTCCTTGCAGCAATTATCACATATATTCAGGAACTCCTAAAAAAAGTATTGTAATCACCAACTTATTCTTTAACAATGAAAAAGACCTATCAACGACAACGATAAGATAGCCCTTCTTCTTCTGCTTTATTTATTTCTTCATCCCTTCATCATCACCTCTCCACTTCACAAAAACTAAACAGAAAAAAAAAATTCTTTCTCTCTCTCTCTCAGTTTACAAGTAGCGGACACAAACACCAAAAAAAGCGATCGAAACAGGATATGTGATGAAAAAAGAGGATGGAAAAACCCAAAGAACGACAGTGATAACCCACCACCTCCAACCTCAAAACGGAGAATAAGTGATAAAAAGGCAAAAACAAAAGAAACAAAAGAAGAAGAAGAAAGGAAGGGTAAACGCGAATCTCTTTCTCTAAAAAAAACCCTATAATACCCTAGCCCATATCGCGATACGCAAGACAAGAGTTATAGAAGGGTTAGTGCAGATATAATATAAGGGCAAGAAATGGGTTGCATTCTAGCTTTTTTCTCTTTCTTCTCATCCTTCTCAAGACAAAATCTATCAACGGATAAAAATCGACTGCTCCTGTCTGCCAAATAGTCCACCTCGTGGTGTTTTGTCAGGATGATCGAGACCTAACAGATCGTCCGGCTCTGTAACCAAGTCTGACAGAATGTCCTCTAAGCGGCGAGATATATTCATTAGCAAATATTTAAGAAAGGAGTCCTAAAAAGCTTAGGAAAGCAATCGTACCGTCATTTAGATACAGCGGTTTCGAGTAGCTCGATCGCTTAACAAGTGCAAACTTGATCTTTTCAAAGTTCTTGCCCTTGAGACCCGTCCGCTTTTGCAGCCGTAGCTTGGTTTCCGAGAAGAGTTCTCCCTATAAAACAATCATTAGACTCAAAATTACATCTCAGCGGAGAGAAAAATAATATAAATACCTCTTTAACAACAAACTGAAACGGCACACCGTGCGACTTGCTTGGCTCCTTCAAGAAATGGAAGCTGTTGATGATATGTTCTGATTCATCCTGAGGTGTACCCTCTTCCGGTCTTATCTCGCCATACAGATGAATAAACTCCTGAATCCCGACCACGCTGTGGTCTAGGCTCAAATCTTTATGATATTTGCAGGCATGTGCTTGCCAAAAGTGTACTTTTTCTAGATCTTCTTCGGACAGGTTGACCTTTTGTTGTAGCCCTTCGAGAACATCTTGAACAGTACCGGCCTTCGGTACCAGAATTTCAAATGTCTCCTAATTTTATACATTAGCATTGTTAAAAAATTCTCCAGGAGGGAACCAAATAGTTTACCTCTTTCGTGAGACCTTCTGTTATCCAGTTCAACTTGACCAATTTCTTTGTTTCCAACTCGCTCAGACTCATGTCCAGGATTTCATAGTATAGAGCGTCCTGCTGAACCTGCTGCATATACGTCGATTGCATCATTTGAGCCAACGAGAGTGCGTTGTTACCTCTCTTAATTTGTGTTTTGGGCAGACCGCTAGTGGCTGCTACCGTCGTGAAGCGCAGATGGGTAGGCGGAACACCGAGTTGGTCGCCAACTTTGGCAGCAAACTAGATGGATTGTTCAGTAACGAAACTAGTAAGCAGAGAATTTGCAGTGACTACCTGATCATAGTTAATTCTCCTGTTCACTTCTAGATCAAAGTTGCCTTTCTCGCTGAGCCCACGCTTAGGAAGAAGGTGCAAGACAACTCTGTTCAATAGGAAGTCGTAGAACTCCTTAGCATCTGCATACCCTCCTACCGGAACTTTCTCAATTAACCTATAACCAATTTGTTAATATTTGTGAATAAGAGATTTCGAGAAATGTGGGCCTTACTCTTTTTCAGGTAATTGTTTCTGGAAACAGATGACATCGCCATCTTGGATTTCCGCCTGCGCAAAGGTTTGCTTAGACTTCATAGGTTCGATCATGGATGGTTTTATTTCCTAGCATCACATGTAAGTATCCGTCTTTGAGAACGGGGCTGAAAGACCGATTTACCTCCCATAGCTTCACCATCGTTCCTGACGACCATCCCATTTCAATAGCAATAACGCCGTTCAACTCTGAGACCTTGTCATTCTTCTTCATGTAAACATGGTTGACGCCCTTAAGAGTCTGTGTCTCGGGATCGAAGTATTTGAGGAATAGAACGGATTGGACATCAGAGTTATAGGTGTAGCTCTCCAGCCAGTTAACCTTGGCGGCATCCGGTCCGGTAGCAACTTCACACCATAACCTGAATTCCTGTCCCTTTATCCCGTATTTACCACCAGCTTCTTCCATTGCTATTTTTCTGTTAGCATATACGTCCGCAGTAAAAGAGTTATGGAAAATCCGGGCCACCTACTCATGTCTAAGTTCGACAGTGGATGATCTGGTCGCACCGTCTTGTTTTGGCGATTAACCATAACCCACAACCGTAATTTTTCCGGCGGCTGTTTAAGATCGCTGGCGACCGTGGTCAGGAAGGTTTTGACTGTAGAAGCTTTCAGAACGCGATGATGCTTCGGTGCATCTGGAAGTCCTTGATAATCCCAAGCTGCGAGATCAAATCCTTGGTGCGCTTTGAACTGCTCGTTTGTGACAACCTTAACCATCATGTACAGGTGCTGTTCCTCTCGTTCTTTCCTCCTCTGTTCGCGTACTGCCTTCTCTTCGTCCAATCGTTTCTCTGAATTCGGGTTGTCAGTATTATGGGTCCTTAAAGGTCTCAGCCTTAGAGAGAGGGAAGCCCTTACGGAGATGGGAAGGAGCCGGGTAGTTATCTGTTGGAAGGGTATCTGCCATCCGGGTTTTCCGGATGTAAACCAACATGTAGGCGCTCATAGATCGCTTAAGAGACATCGTCCTAGTATATGGGTTTCGCAAAGGTCCGAGAAATTGAGAATTCGGGATTTCGCCGCCAAAGTTATCATCCAAAACTTCCTTAAGGGTCGCCGGAGTTACTCTGTCGTCATCGAATTTGAACCACTTGCCGCCAGCGTCTGGTTTAATAAACGCATAGTAGTGGCCCGCATTGAAATCGCCGCTATGGACGAGTACACTAAAACAAACGTTAGATAACAGTATTTTCTCGGCTTAGCTGAGTTTTGCTTACCCGTGTAACACGTATTCATATGGTTCCGATTTGTCGGCATCCTCAGATAGATACGGAGAAGCATCAAATTCTTCCGGGAATTCGTACATGTCGTTCACCTATATATCTTGTGTTAACGTGACCTTAGCCATCCAAAAAGGTATGTATATATCTATACCTTCGTGATCGCGTCTCTCATAAAATCATAATCAAATCGTTTCAGATGGACATGTAGAACGGGTGGGAAAGATTCAAAGATAACACCCTTTTTAGCGTCTTGTAAGCCGTGACCTTCAGCAAAATATTTGTTCTCTCCTTCTAGCGTCTCGTAGGCGATATAGTCTCGGAAAGATTCATCAAGATTCTTTTTGCCACGAACGGTCAATTGAATATCCCAGTACTCTTCTATCCGAGATGACTCGTATTCAACGTCTATGCAGGAGATATATGTTTTCGTTTTTCCAACAAACATCTTGGCGAGGGCGTTATCGGCTTCGGTGTCCTTCATCTTCTCCTCGAGCTTCTCCATGAGAATTCTACACAATTCTTGGACATCCTGCTGCTCGAATATGTGTTTCGTCTCCCAGCCGAAGGATTTGGTAAGTTCATTCGTTCCGAGAGCGTCGTTGGAAGTTTCGAGGAGATAAAATAGTCTCTGCAGAGTCAAAGCGCTGTTGTCGGTTTTTTCGTTTTCGGTTGGGATTTGATAAACGGACTACACGAAAGAGTTAGACCGGAAATCTAGACAATATCTTCGTGGGAAACAAATACCTTCCGGAAGGCTTTGGTAAAGTAAAGTGACTGAATCAAAGAGTTCAAGTAGCAGGTTGCGCCCTGGTTCTTCAAGCCGACGTAACCGGTTTCCTTCTTCGAATCGTAACTATTTTTTGCTTCATTAGACCCATCCAATGCTCTTAAATAAAGTGGAGGCGAGGGGCGTACTTGACAAAGTTATGCCACAAGACACCAGTCGGGTCTTTTACGATGCGGATGTAGGCTGTGATATTCGCTTTGTCTTCTTCCACCATCGGCCGTTCCTTATCGGCCTCCTTTACACGCAGCTTCCGAAGTTCGTAAAATCGCGTGAAACCCCAGTCTGCTTCCTCGATATGGAATCGATGGTGGGCATCTATTTTATACGCCCAGCTTCAAGTCAGATTTCGTGAAGCCAACAATAGAATGTGCCCGGTTTCGTTAAATGCTTACGATGCGGGAAGTATACGGTGGGATCGTTCGGATTCCACAGGACGAGGGCAAATTGAACGCATCTGTACCAATCCTCTGGTGGTTTGTCTTCAAACCCATGCTCTAGGTATAGTGATGCGTAATCGGCATTGTTGCCGTGAGGGAAAAATAATATTCTCCTGGAGAAAGGCGTGTTAGTTATAAACGAGGATGAAGGATAGAATTATTTGTAGAGAGAAGGGTACGAACCAGGGAGTGTCGCCAACGTTAAATACAGGTCCTGTTAAGCGCTTAGGTAGCGTTGACCAGTTATCGACCTCCCAGGTAAAATGGCCCTCTGCGAGAGTTTCAAGATCAGGAATCTTTGGGAGATGGGTTTCGAGTATTTTGGCATCTAAGATTTTGGTGCATAGTATGTTAGTAGATTGGGAGGGACGATAGTGTTTATTTTGTGAAAGATTCTGGCTGGACTCACGGTCGTCGGCACGTATGGGAGGTTCTTTCTCTTCGCACTCAAGCTTGTCCGCCTCTACGGGTGTATCTATGATAGCTACATCCTTTTGATCTTTGTCATCAAGTTCAGTCTCCAAGATCATATCATGGTCCTCAAGCGTCTAGTGTTTGGGCCCGCTCGCATTAGCGTTACGTGTAAATGGCGATTTGGAGGCGAATGGGTATGGATATATCTACCTCTTCCATATTTGCGCGTCCTATACAGGAAATGGGTCCGAGTGGGGAATGCTAAACTTTTTTTGTAAGGATCGGGTGGATATCGGTGCTGGCCGAAAAAGCTAGGATATACGCCGGTGAAGGTGTTATCTACAAGGGTTTAGAGGGAGGCGGGAGGAAGTGGCGGTGAAGCTTTCCAGCTTTCAAGTAATGAACGGTGGAGCTGTGTGATGATGGACGGAGTAACAGTAGGATGAGGTTGAGCTTTCCAGTTGCCCCAGTTCGTGTTGCGTCTCTTTGCAGCAGAGCAGACAAGGCTAAAAATAGCTGATGGCGTATATCTGCGTGATCGAAGCCGGTATAACGAGACGGGTTTATAACGGGAGGATGAGATGATGCCCGATGGGGAGGATCGAGAAGGATGGATAAGTGAATGAGTGGGAGATTGAGTGAGAGAGAAGCGGTGACGACGATGGTGATGGGAATGGTGGTAGTGGTGGTGGAGGATGTGAACGGTGGAGGTGGGAGGTCGCAGCTTCCGGCTAACTAACAAGTTAATTACATGCTAGCAGTTATCTTAGTAAGGCTGTTATTATTAATGAGAAAGCTACTACAACGGCAGCTTATGATGATGATGATAATATAATATTGACAACTCCACGGCTTCACGACTGACTGTAGAACCAGTTACTAACTAAGTACTTAAGTAAGTAGTATGTATAATTAAGAAAATATAATAAGATAGGTTCGTGTTACGTCGATACAACTGACAGCAAGCACGCCCGCCCACACGACGGCAGCCAGCCTTACGAGCAAGCAATGGTCTTTACCATATCATCAACGCCGCCATCCGCCGCCGTCATGTTATCACAATCACAATCACCACCCTAACTCACACACCCCGGCCGGCAACCAGCTGCCCCAAGCGAGAGCCACTTCTTATTTTTACTCCATGCAGCCGGAATGAGCCTCTCTACCCGCCCAATGATATATCACCGTCAACCTCACCAAGCATGCATAAACATATATAAGTAGCTATGGGCATAGTGCAAGGGAGGGCCACAGCTAACTAGCCACGACACTAAAGGAGAGAAAGCAGTGTAACGAGGCTACGCATCTCGTCCTTTGGCCCTATTTGAGACGATGGGTTCTGTTCTAGTTTGCTGGTGCTCCAGGTCGCACTTGGGCACTTGCTCGGTCCCATGGGAATCTCCTTCTGCCCGAGCCACCTGAGCAACAGAATATAGTTATTTTCAATATGCTGACCAGCGAGACGATCTATCGTCGATACACCAGTCTTATATATATCCAAATAATTATATTTATATATACACACACATATTGTGTGGTTGTGTGTATATCTGTGAATACACGTGAAATGGCAGCAGAGGCGGCTTGCTTCCAAAGCTGCGGCTCTGTTGTCCAGCATGGACCAGACACACAGCCGATTTTAGGCCGACCCACCAGCCCATCCTCGTTACAACAACCCAGCCCAAGCAGTCTAAGCGGGACCGGCGCAGATGGTATTAGTGGTCAAATACCCCACATTGCCCACCTTCTCTTCTCGATTAATGCCTCAAGCTGGGCCCGCCGTGTTCTTGTTTTCTTGACCTGCTCAACTTTTCCCAACACGCGAGCATGGGAACGGTACGGTGTTCGAGATAATTCTGCAGGTACTCTCAACTACTCTCTCAAACCTCTGCCTTCTTCTTTGTTTCTTTCTTTCATGTGAATGCACTTTCTAACTGACTAGCTGGTACAGGACAGGACAGGACAGGACCTGGCTGAGCCGAACGAGAACAGGGAATAGCATGAACCACCCCTCCCCAGCTATTCGGATTCCATACATACACCCCCCAAAATAAACAATAAAAAGGGTCTCTTGGTAATATTATTATTACTACTACTATTACTATTGTATCCAGATCCTTTGAATACAAAAGAAGGACGTTTTGTTATTCCTTCCTTCTTTCCCTTTCGTCGTCGTCCATGGAGGATAGATTCCATCGATGTCCAAAGCCGCCGCATCCTCTCTGCCCCGGTTGACCAGGCGGTGCAACGCATTCGCTGCCCCCAAACATTCCCGTCTGCTGCCCTCTAGCAACTTCACCACTGCCCCTCGAAGACCCGTCTCCGTCTACCAAGCATGGCGACCCTCGTCTGCCCTCGAAGACCACGTAGCCAGAGAAGCTCGTCCCATCTCCCTCCGTCAACTCACATTCTTCGGCCGTAACCTGACCCTGGAAAGACTCCTCGACTCCGCCAACTATGTGCGAACCGAGCTCCCCACCCGGCTTGCCCATCGGATCCGTGACATGCAGCGACTACCTTACGTCGTTGTCACGAATCCGAACATCTCGAAAGTGTACGAGAAGTACTACAACTCCTTCGAAGAACTGAGGAAGACGGCCGAGGTCAAGACATCTGAGGAGAATGATAGGTTCTGTCATCTGATAAAAAGAATGTTGACCGAGAACCTGTCCGTGATTCCCGATCTGGCTGTTGGAGTGCTGGAGTGTCGTGATTTCGTCCCTGCTGCCGAGCTTGACAACTTTCTCAAAACAATGTTGAAGAGTGTAAGTCAATTCTTTTATACCTATATGATGCATATCTATTTGTATAAATATATATTATCGAAAAATCACATCTAATGTCATTTTACAGAGAATATCCAGAAGAACAATAGCCGAACAGCACGTCGCCCTCACCGAAACCTTCAACTCCCCCTTCTACTTCCCCCACACCGAAGGCGCCACCGGCGACCACACCAACGGCGTCGACTTTGTTGGCGAAGTATTCTTAAAATGTAATGCTCGTGAAGTCGTCGAAAAATGCGGCAAGCTCTGCCAGGACCTCTCTCGCCAAGCTAACGGTGCTGACTCCCCCGTTCCCGAAATCGTCATCGAAGGCCATCCGGAAGCCACGTTCCCCTATATCCCCAGTCATCTGGAGTATATTATCGGAGAACTACTACGGAATTCAATACAAGCTACAATTGAGCGGCATGGCAGCGATTCCAGCACAAAGCTACCACCGATTAACGTGCTTATATGCCAGACGCAGCAGTACGTGATCTTTAGGATATCGGATCAGGGAGGCGGGATACCGCATGATATATTTCCGCACATATGGTCGTTCAGCAAAGGTCCTAGAAGGCAAAAACAACTGCAAAACATCTCGTTGGTGCCCACGATGTCGGCTACGATTCAAGAGTTATTCCACACGGGAGCCGGCGACGGGGTGGATAAAGATGGGAAACCACTCAGAGGAACATCGCTAGCTCCGTTATCTCATCGACCGCCGAATCTGAGACTTGGGCTGGGATTACCGCTGAGTAGAGTTTATGCTGAATACTGGGCGGGGAGTTTGAAGCTGCACAGTTTGGCGTCGTACGGTGTTGATACGATATTACAGATTAACAAGCTGGGGAATAATCTGGAGAGGTTGGTGGAGAGAAGGAACTTGGATGGGATATAGCAATGACAGTGTACGGGTGGTACGCAATGTTTTATAATTATTATGCGAGTAAGAGGTTATGTATCTTGTCAGCAGTTGAGCGTTTTGTAATTTCTTTATATCACATCTTAGTGTCGGAGCAGTCAAGTTTACAGGTTTAAAGCTCTGGGATTATACCGCTTTTGGATGTTTGAATAGTAAATTATAGCATACAGTATCTAATAATTCGAGTTTCTCGGAATCAGATGTACATCTTCATAGTCACGAGTGTAGCAGTATCGTAGTCACAGTCACTCTGTAAAAGCAAGTATCAGTGTCATTGCGGCTCGCGTGATGGTTTTGTAACAATGGTTTTGTGTTGCCGCGCCAAGACCGCCGGACTTTCTGGCTGTCTCGAAAATTATCTGAATCATTTCACCATCACCAAACCTCAACCTTCCTCTCCATCGACCTATACCGCCTCCCTTCACGATGGCAACCCTCACCAAATCCCTCCTGTCCGCCCTCCCGGCACCGAAGCAATCCTCCTCCAATGATATCGCTCCCACAAAACCCGCCGGTCCTCGGATCGTTGGTGCCAACAGCGCTGAATCACAGCTAGTCCTCAAGGTAATTCCTCCCTTTTCCTCACAGGCCCTCTCCTTAAACCTACATGTGCTAATTCTTCCTTCCGGGCAGCGTACCGGCCCTCCCCCCTATGGCCAACGCGCGAACTGGCGTCCCAAATCCGTCGAAGACTTCGGCGACGGCGGCGCCTTCCCCGAAATCCCCATCGCCCAGTACCCCCTCGAAATGGGCCGCAAACCCTCAGCCTCCAAATCCCGTAACAACGCTCTAGCCCTGGAAGTCGACGAGCAAGGCCTGGTAAAATACGACGCGATAGCCCGCCAGGGCCACAACGACAAACGTATCGTTCACGCGTCGTTCAAAGACCTCATCCCGCTACGCCAACGAGCCGATGTGGGCGAAATCTCGCTGGAACGACCTTCGGAAGAAGAAGTCGCGGAGCAAACGGAGAAAACCCGTGCCGCGTTGGCGAAATTGGTAGCTGGCGCTGTTGCGGCGCAGAAACCGAAGAATATCAAGGGTACGAATCGACCTGAACCCACGTTCGTGCGGTACACGCCTGCGAACCAGATGGGGGAAACGGGGAAAAAGAACGATAGGATTATCAAGATTGTGGAACGCCAGCAGGATCCCATGGAGCCGCCAAAATTTAAGCATAAAAAGATCCCTCGGGGTCCGCCGTCGCCGCCTCCGCCGATTATGCATTCGCCACCTCGGAAATTGACGGCGGCAGATCAGGAGGCGTGGACGATTCCGCCGCCGATTTCGAATTGGAAGAATCCGAAGGGTTATACGGTTCCGTTGGATAAGCGACTCGCAGCTGACGGGAGAGGGTTGCAAGATGTGGCGATTAACGACAAGTTTGCGCAGTTCTCGGAGGCGCTATTTATCGCGGATAGACATGCTAGAGAGGAAGTTAAACTCAGGTCGACTATGCAGCAGAAGCTAGCGGAGAAGGAGAAAATGGCGAAAGAGGAGCATTTGAGGAAATTGGCGCAACAGGCGAGAGAAGAGCATAGCGGTGGCGCAAGGGGGAGAATTGCAGATCGGTCATCGCGGTCACGTTCGGGATCGGGACGCTCGGATAGCGGTAGCAGGAGTCGTAGCGGAACGCCTAGACGGAGAAGGTCTAGCTCCAGAGGATCTGGCTCGGACGAAGAGAGAGAAGTAAAAGAGAGAGAAGAAATGCGACGAGAACGGCGAAAGGAGGCAGAGAGGGAGCTACGGATGAAGCGAATGGGAACAGAAAGACGTGTGCAGATGCTTGCTCGTGAGCAGGACCGTGATATCGGCGAGAGGATGGCGCTAGGTCTCGTTTCCAAGCCTACGCAGTCTGCCGAAGCGATGTTTGACGCGAGGTTGTTCAACCAGAGCAGCGGTATTGGCATGGGCGCTGCTGAATTCAACGAAGACCAGCATTATGATAAGCCGCTGTTCGCAGCTGCTGAGATTTCGAGGAGTATATATAGGCCCTCGGCAGGCCAACAGGAAGATGAGGACGATGGCAACGGTGACATGGAGAGATTCTCAAAGGAGAACCGATTTGATGTGCTCGGCAGAGGTGTGTTCAAGGGCTCTGCTGACCAGGAGGCCAGGGAAGGACCCGTGCAGTTCGAGAAAGATACGTCGACATCAGTGGATCCGTTCAACGTTGATGCATTTTTGGCGGACGTTAAGGCTGGGCAGCAGAAGAAACATGGGCTCGAGTTATCAGATAAGCACAAGGATAACAAACGAGCCCGGGTGGACTCTGATGACGAAGACTGATTGGCAATTTGTGGGTTCTGTCTTTTCTCTCTATTGCACTTCTGTAGCGGCTTCTTTAATTGACCAGTAGGGTATGGGGTCTATTTGGCGTAACGTTCTTTCAAGTTTTCTGTATCATATAAAATTCATTCTAATGTATATCCAAATTGGACACCGGCATATATCATGGTATATGTAACACCCCCTTCGCAATCTGTAAATCTATCTATCGTACAAGCATAGTGTCTTCGGATTATTCCGTCTTCCAAACTACCACAGTCCCGTCGACTCCAGCCGTGACCATCTCCTTCCTCCCATCGTTCACCGCCACGGCGCTCACAACCTTCCCCCCATGCGCTGCCTCTTTAACCACACACTTCCCCTCCAAAATATCCCAGGCCCACACCATCCCATCCTCACTCCCACTGACCACATAACTATCCACCATGGCAAACACGCTCGTCACTCTAAACTCCGAATTCTTATGTCCCCTATAACTCTGCAAGCACCCCCCGCCAGCTTTATCCATCAATCTAATCGTCCCGTCCAAACTCGACACCAACACCGCATTCTCATCCCTCGTCTGCGTAACGCTAGTAACCGGATGCCCAATAACATCAACATATATCTGTCCCATCCTCAAATCATACCGTCGAATCTTCCCATCCACGCAACCCGTAACGACTTCTCCGTCCCCAACGGCCAAAGAAGTAATACTATCCTTCCCATCATCCCACACCATCAATGGCTTCGTAGAGTTACTTTTAACATCCCACAATCGAACCGTTGCGTCAAAGCTACCCGTCACGAGCACGGATGCGTCGTGGTTGAACCCGCAGGCGTTGATACGGGCATAATGGCCCGCGAACCGACGGACTGTTTTCGCAGTAGCGACGTCCCAGAAGAATGCGGATTTATCACCGCCGACGGAGGCGAAGCGGGCGTTGTCTGGGGAGACGGCTAGGGAGAGGACTTCGTAGCCGTGGGCGTCGTAGGTTTGGATGTGGGAGGTAGTGGAAGGGTTGAAGAGGTGGATTTTGCGGTCTTGGCCGCCGGTTAGGATCTAAGTAGCAAAAGTGTTAATTTATGGGTTTGGAAGAGCTTGGAGGGGATGATGGAGACGCACATATTGACCGGCGCCGGCGCTGTATGCTACACAGTGGACAGGTCCTAAATGTAGGTTAGTATGTGTCATTATATTGGAGATAGTAAGTGGAACGAGGTAGCTTACCGACATGACGGGATATGGTGGCCGCTTGGTGGCTCGGAAAGAGAACCATGAGAGTGCTACATGAATTAGATGCGCGATCGAGAAGTTGATGTTGGCGACATTGAATGATTGACGCTCGGTTGAAGTTAGAGAGCAAGCTAAGCAAGATTGAAGACAAGATGCAACAGACAAGCAACGCGCTTTCACGAGACTCACGTTGTAAGTCCGACTCTAGTCTCGATTCCACACAAATCATATTATGGATTACGGCATTATAAAAAGCAATTTATTGAGTATATACCAAGATATGCACTTTTATTTGGCTCACGAATGTTTCTAGGTTTAAAATTTTGCAAGAACCTTTTGACTATGTAGCGCTCTACTCGGCTATTCATTGACATATTTGTACCTATTTCCTGTCAGTCTAAATTCAATATATCGCCTATTGTGAGGTCAACTTACGGATTCATAATTCCCTTTGGATCAAAAGTCTTTTTCACCCGTCTCATAATCTCCAACGAAACTGGATCTCGACTGTACTGCACATAGCCCCTCTTCGCAAAACCCAGCCCATGCTCTGCGCTGATACTCCCCTTCCTCTTCTGAATCCACTCGTAAACCCAAGGCTCCAACAACTTCTCCACGGCCTTGTCGTACCTCCTAACACATACATTCAAATGCAGATTTGAATCCCCTATATGACCCCACCCAACAACTCCAATGACTGGTTTTGAATCGTCGCCATCCGGACCACCAACCAAGCCCGCCTTTTCAAACAGTTCCCTGCAATCCTCAACTATCTTATAGAAGTCGTTTAATGGAATTGACAGATCATACTTATACGTTCCACCCCAATGCGTGCAGGCTTCGGCCAACCCTTCTCTCCACCGCCACAGTGTCTGCGTTTGGGTCTCGTCCTGCGCAACCGTTCCGTCAGCTACAATCTCCTCTTCCATAACTTGCTCTAGGAACGCTTCTAGTTTCGCAGAGTCGTGTTCTCCGTTGGAACCACTAGTTTCGATTAGTACGTGGAACGGATAGCGATCAGCTAACGGGTAAGGTTTCCCCGTAAATTTGTGGAATAGATCTTGCGTGAGACCGTCCATGAGTTCGAAAGCGGAAAGAATCTCGCCTAAATCTTTCTTCGCCTTTATAAATGCTCGTTTAACGTGATCGAAAGAATTCAGTCCAAAGTACGCCGTGTTTACTGCATTCGATCTTCTAGGGCAGAGGATTGAAATCCCGGTGACTATCCCAACAGTACCTTCCGCTCCGATAAATATCTGTTTCAGATCAAATCCGGTATTGTTCTTCCTCAGAGTCTGAAGATCGTGCAGGATGGTGCCATCCGGGAGAACAGCCTCAATACCCAATACCGTTCCGTGAAGACTTCCGTAACGTAGTAATCGTAGCCCTCCTGCGTTTGTTGACACGTTACCCCCCACGTGGCAGGAACCTTTGGCACCTAGATCTAATGGAAAGATGTGGTTCCGTTCTCGCAAGTAGGAATCTGCAGATTCCAGGACTACACCGGCGTCGCAGACCAGAACACCGGAGACTTCGTCGAAGCTGCGGACGTTGTTCATGGCGGAGAGGCTGATTACGATTTCATCAAAGACGGGGACGGAGCCGCCTGTAAGTTTTGTTAGTACCAAGTTGCAGTCTATATCACTAAGAGCTAATAGATCGCTGAACGTACCAACAAGTCCAGTATTTCCACCTTGAGGCACAACAGCGAGATTCTTCTCATTGCAGTACTCCAAAATCTCACTCACTTCTTCTACTGTTTTGGGTTTCAAAACCAGCTGCGATTGGCCACGGTACTTGCGCAGCCAATCTGTATTGAAGCCGTCTAACTCAGAAGCATCATCTTGACCATCTATAACTGATGAAGGCGAGCTTAAAACACTCTTAAAATGGTTGACGTCTTCTCGGGTTAACTGAAAGAACACAGAGAAAGTTTTGTCAGCCAACCTCGTTCTGTGAATCTTGAGGGGTTGGATTGCAACTGACTTGCGAGAAACGAGGATCTCGTTTGACATTTGGGTGGCTAATAGTGAATTAGTAAACTGGACCGTAGGATTGGTATAATTTGGGTATATCTGCAACGTACTGTTCGGCTGTAAATTCGACGTCTTTCGAAGCAGCGTAGCATCTTTGCGATTGCGTCGTAAAGGCTCGATAGCTATTAAAAGGGGTATTTAAAGATATTCTGCTGGAGTGCTGATAGCCTTGTAACACTCTGACTGAAGCAGGCCCTCCGCGATGGAAGCTCTGCGTAGCAGCATCAGAACGTACGAGAGTTTTCAGCGTTCTGCGTCTGACAGACTGCATTTTGTTGAATTGTTGCAAACTATTGGGTTTTTCCAACCCTCAGTAGAAAGTGATGTCGAATTGATCAGACAGGCAAGTTCAGCGGACTTATGCGACTGGTTCCCAAATTGGTCCGATCTCGCAATCGGGACTCGCCCCGCGGCCATGATGCCATGCTGCAAGGGACGCGTCGTTTATCCGGTAGACGAGCCCCCACCAAAGGCGCTTAACTTTAAGCGCTATACTTGGCAGACAAACACGTCGGACCTCCAACCAACACTCAACACAGCACGATTAGCTTGCCTGACGGTGGTACTACGACGCTTCTCCTCCATTACGCAGCTCCCCTCCATCCACCCTTCATCACCAACATCTTTCTTATCATCCTGCATTCTCCGCTTGCTGTGGCTCAATCTCAATTACCTCAAATAAGTATACGAATACGCATCATCCACCATGTCCTATGATCGTGCTCTTTCAGGTAAGTTTCTAGCTCCACAAGCTGCTCGCATTGAACCTTGAGCTAACATGAAGCTTAGTCTTCAGGTATTTCTATAACCTATAGCTCACACCGATGAGGTACTTCAAAGTATCTAACGAAATAATCGTTTAGTCCGGACGGTCACGTCTTCCAAGTCGAATATGCTCTCGAGGCCGTAAAGCGAGGTACTTCACTTACGCGTCACCTTCTTCCATCCTCTCTCCGACGCAAAAAAAGCACATCTAACCATCTCAAAACAAAACTATAGGAACCTGCGCCGTCGGTGTCAAAGGCAAATCCATCGCCGTCCTCGGCTGCGAAAAGCGTTCTGCCGTAAAACTCCAAGACACCCGCATCACCCCCTCCAAAATCGGCATGGTTGACACCCACGTCTGTCTCGCATTCGCTGGTCTCAACGCCGACGCACGGATATTGATCGATAAAGCCCGTGTTGAGGCGCAGTCCCACAGACTTACGGTCGAGGATCCGGTTACTATCGAGTATATCACAAAGTTTGTCGCTGGAGTGCAGCAGAAGTACACGCAGAGCGGAGGAGTGCGGCCGTTTGGAATTAGTACTTTGATAATCGGGTTTGATCCGAAGGATACTACACCGAGGTTATATCAGACTGAGCCGTCTGGGATTTACTCCGCCTGGTACGTTCAGAGTAGCTAGTATATTGGAGAACGAAGATGTTGACTGGTGGAATAGGAAAGCAAACGCCATCGGTCGATCGAGCAAGACTGTCCGAGAGTTCCTGGAGCGAAACTTCAAGGAGGATATGGATCGGGAAGAGACAATCAAGCTCACCGTCAAGTCATTACTAGAGGTTGTGCAGACTGGTGCAAAGAATATCGAGATTGCGATTATGGCACCAGGAATGAAGGTTGAGGTGTGTACCAGATTCAATACATATCTACAAGGGCCTATGGCAAGAAGCAAAGGAACTAACTTTTTTTGTCCCTCATAGCATCTGGAGGCCGAGAAGATAGAAATCTACGTCAAGGAGATCGAGGCTGAGAAGGCAGCGGAGGCAGCGAAGAAGAAGGGCGGAAGAGGCGCGACTTCCACTTCTGCCGCGACAGGTACCAGCACGCCAACCACTACCCAAGGAGCTACGGGATCGTAAGCGGATACTTCGAACTTAAGCGATACTCCGACTGTAAATTTGAAGTCGTTTCTACCATTATCAATATGAATAATGAAAAATAGAACATGGCATATATCTAGCAGGTAGAAGAAGAATGAGGAACTTTTGGGTCTCGTTGGTGATAGACAAAACCCCCACGTGAAACACCAAAGCCAGAACGCCTGTATGAACGCTTAAGAACTTCAAAGGGTCGCGAAGGACATCCTACAATGCAAATCACGTGATTATATGTAGTAGCAAGCGATTACCCTAGCCTATCAGCCGTCTCACCGACGTCGAACAGTTCCCTTTCATCAAAATCCTTCAACCTCTCATCTCTGATAAACCTATTCCTCAAAGAAAATTCATGTATTAGCACGTTCCAGCCTTTAGGCATCTCGTGTGAACCCCGCAAAAGAACCCACCTATTATCCACCCTGACATCCTCGCTCTCAATCTTCAACATAGGCTTCGCTATCTTCGCCTCCAGTACATAGTGGTTATCGCAGTGCGGGCAGTACTCGTCCGCTTCCTCGAACTCGCTCGAGTCCTTTCTGAATGCCTTTTTGCACTTCTTACAGACCAAGGTGATTTCTGCGTGTTTCAGGAGCGGGTGGTTCTCGGATTCGGCGTGGCAGTCCGGACAGTCGAACCATTTGCGACCTGTGATTTCGGTTTAGCTAAGGGGATTATCGTAGAGGGGTCTTGTGAGGGTGGGAATTGGCGTACAGCAGGGAGAGCGGATGGAAACTTGGGCGTTTAGGATGTGTTTGCTGTGTGCCACAGGGAATGGCAAAGGTGTTAGCTGATGGTCTCCGACCGGAGTAGGAACATGAAGAAGCGTTGTAGACATACCACATTGTTAACGAAGTGGATATTTTGAAATGCTGTCTATGGTACTTGGAGAAGAGGTGGGATAGCTTTAATTTTGGATCTGGCAGGGTGTTCGAGGCTAGTGCCTACCAAGCTTTGACGACATGACTAAGCACTGCGATTTGCGTTAGTCTCGATATATCCCAGCTGATTCGTCGGAAGTCGCAAGACTGGCCAAGGTTCCTCTGGCGGAATAAAACTGAGCTTCATTGACTTTGGGCTAGTTATAATGTGAACTCATAAAGTTAAAATGGTTCATCATCAAATAGGTTCATCTAAACTAAAGAGAAGGGACTCTAAGTTCTTGGGTGGATTGATACCGGCTCTTGCGATTTGGCTTTCAGTTGTTGCATTGAGAATTTCAACAGCGCATGCTTCATGAAACCTTTTTGATCCTTAGCGGTTATCTATCACGGTCGAATAATCTCTTATGCTCGAATGCAGTGCTTGCGCTTTTAATTATCAATTTGTTTCAATAATGGAATAGACCATCTTCTTAAATCCTTATATTCTACTGTGCCGACACAATGCGATGTCGCCAATCAGGAGGTAAAACAAACTTACCTGAACTAGCAACACCTCTACTCCACGTGCTTCAACATGTATTGCCAGCGTCTATATCAACCAACCTAACGAGTCTACCTTTATCGAGGATGTCTATATTTTGAACAATTAAGACACTAAAGAATCAAGATTTGTCATTTTCTTCATTGTAAGCTTCCCACTGTTGGTATTTGATTAACCAGTTTGAACTTTTACGTACACAATAGAGCTTGCTTGGTTCTTCGCTTGGCCAGGAAACATTCACGATGTCGGAAATACTTCATTGTCTACGAAATATTGGGACAGATAACAAGTTGTATTTCCAGAGAAAAATACAATTATTGGTGCCCCAAGAATGACCATCGAGATTTCGGAGGAGCAGAAATCCTATTTACCCCAACCAGAAGCTGAAAACCCGAGGATCAAGATTCTCTAGAGGAGCCGTTAAACTGAATCCAAAATTAAAACAAATAAAAACCTTAAAGCTGGCTTGATCGCGGAGGGATATCGTTGGATTACAAATACAAGCTTTTTTTTTTGAGAATTATAAGCCTTTACGATTGAAATACAACGCCTTCAACACAAGCTACCCACGATAATTATCAATCTGGATAGCACAAAAAGGCTTCTCGAGAAACTCCAAACCCATACGAGTGGAAATGTTCTTTAATCTGATCACCCGAGATCAAGATATAATCGTAGTTCGCAAATTAAATCACGTTGCAGATGAGTAATAAGAATGAATGTGATATTAAGCCCCAGATTTCAGCTAAGAATGAATGCAACCCCTTCCCTAATAAACTCCTTTTCGCTATGCGTACATGAGTAAAAAACAAGTAATCCTGAAGAAGCAGTGGTGAGAGAAAAGAAAAAAGAGAAAGAAAAAAGACATCAAGCATGAGATGCGTAACAAGATTGATTATGGTAATGACAGGGTTGCTAAATTGTAAGAAACGACTCATAGTTAAACTTCTCAGTAGGCAAGTTTAAAAAGCAATGAATCGCTTGGCAACCTTGTTGGCTTTACCGGCCTTACCAGCTGCGGCACCCTTTCCGGCCTTTCCAGCTGCTCCCTTACCACCCTTGCCACCCTTGCCAGCTTTACCAGCTGCGCCCTTGCCAGCACCGGCAGCGTTATCAGCAGCAGCATCGGGAGCTGGGGCAGCACCTGCAGCCTTATCAGCGGCCGCCTTGTCGGCAGCAGCTTTTTCGGCAGCTTTAGCGGCGTCATCGAGGATCTGGACAGGGACGCATCCACCAAAAGGCCCGGCACCAGCTTCGTTCTGGCATCTGACCATGCAGACATTTGTCTTGTCACCGAAAGCTCCAGTGCACCTGGTCGCAGCGGCGAATTGAACGAACAGGGCATTTGTCGAGGCGTCTCTACCACTGTTACCGCCGGCTCCGGCGACTTGTTGGCTGACCATGAGGGGAACAAAATTGGCACCGGTACCAGTAGTATCAACCATACAAATATATGGGCCAGCACCGTCGCCGTTGACCTGGTGGAGCGTCATTCGGAGCTCACCACCCGGTGCGATCTGTGCGATCTTGCCAGTGGCAGCCATGGCTTTGACAAGGGCGCCGACTTTGTTAGGACCACCCTTGGCGGTGGAGCCACATCCCTTTGCGGCGGCGACGCTACGTTGGCCGTTGAAGGTGGTTGAGTCAACTTGGAAAGGTGCAGGGGCGGTTCCTGTACGAGGAACGCTGGGATCCATGCCCAAAGCGGCACCAACTGGGCCACCAGCGTTACCTACAGCGGCAACGATAACGCTGTGTGCCTGAACGCTGGAGGCAGCGGCGGCGAAAAGAGTAGCTAAGATCAACTTGGCGTGCATCTTGAAAGATTGAAGTTTGATGTTTTTTTTATAGAAAGAGAGAGACGGAGAGAGAGGCGAGAAGATTAAGTGAATAATACTCGATGTACGAAAAGAAATAAAAATGTAAAGATCGGCAAATCGTCAAGATCGCGCAGAAGGAAGGAAAAAAACCACCAGGGTAAAAGAGAGTGAAGATGCTTAGAAACTGAAGATCGAAGGCTTGCTTGATGATTGAAACAGAAGAGAGCGACGACATGATGCTTATATAGAATTCCAGGGTGGGCAGTATCCCAGACCATACACCAAGGCTAGACCGAACTGATATGCCTATAATCGTGAAAGTAGCCTAGCCTATCGTACGAATCCTGCAGGAAAACGTATGTGGTAGCATCACGCTGCCGGCGGCCGAATCTTGGTAAATGTGCTAGGTATTTTGGGAGTTAGCTCGCCCTGCGTTTGTGGGTGTGATGTCGTCTGGTCTTGTCCCCAAACTGCGAATGCAAGGAAACAGCTGGCTTTACCCCCCACGATAAAACACAAAGTCGGAAAAACTTGCAATCCGTAGCTTAGTTTGATCGGATGAGAGGTCCAGTACTGGTCTAGAGGGAGAGCGCCGCCACCACTAGTCTGCCTTCAAAAAAAAGGTTCTTCATACGAGTTCGTTAGATAAAACACCCTGTACGGCTCGGGTTTCCTGAAAAGAAAGTCTCGATATCTTGCATATAGCGTAGAAAACTGGTATAGAATTTGAATTTCCCCGTGCCAAGGTATAAAATAACTATATTGGGATTCTTGGGAACTCCCCGATTCGTTTTATCTGTTTCGTTTACTCCACAATAAACAGCAGCCTCGGTCCAAAAAAAAATGCAGACCAGAACCTGTGCCTGGCCTGTTTCCGAATGTCTGTTCCCAAACAGAGGGTTGCAAGGCTAGCGCCGCATATGACCACCTGAAGTGCGGCGCCGTCTCTGAAGAACTTTTTTTTTCTTTCGTGGGCTGGGAACACCACCAGGAACCGGATATTAATTTTATGTTCAGGGACCACAACTTGAGGCAACCTGAGACGACTTTAAAGCATTGCCGGCACCCGGAGTTCGCTCAGCCACTGATAAAATATAACACACAACGCTTTGTTGTAATCAAAAGGCAAAAGCCAAGACTACATCTGTACAGATGATTAATAAATTTAAATCAGCCAATAAAAATATAAGACTATATCTACAGACTCGTACGATAATAGTTCGTCATTCATATCTAAAAAAATACGCACCTTAAACATTTACAGACACTTAGGACATCAAAAGCTACTAAGCACTAAGCTGCTAACTAAATTGATCTATATTTGTTTGTCTAGAAGAGCCCAGCACTGTGTCTCTCTGTTAATATTATGTTGGCCTAGAGCTCATGGCCTCAAAGTGTTTATCTATTTTATTAATACTGTGAATACCAAATTGGCAAAATAATGTAATACATTCTTACACTTAGAGCCTGAAGCTTCAATTCTTCCTTCTTTTCACCCTCGCCTTTGATGTTTCACCAGCCTCAGCTAGAAGCATTCGTTTACTCGAGTAATCCATTGCTGTTTTGCCGTCGTCGTCCTGATAGTTGATATCTGCGCCACATTTAACCAGAAGCTTTGGTATGGCACATTGCCCTCGTTTAATTGACTGAATCAATGGTGTCATCCCGGTTGGGCCTTTTCTGTTAATATTAGCGCCCCCCTCCAACAAAATTTTGACTAGCTTTATCTTTCCAGCGTCTACCGCGTCGTTCAAAGGTGTCCCTCCATGGTGATTCTCGATACAGTCAACTAATGCCCCGTGGAAAATGAGCGCTTGGACAGCATCGAGATTGTTCTTACGGGCCGCATAGTGCAATGGCGTCCAAGAATCTTTATCTACGGCATTAAGGTCTGCTCCATGCTGCACTAATAGTCCAATTATATATGTATCGTTAATATTCGCGGCGTGGTGAAGTGGGGTGTAAGCTTCAGAAATTGTCGCCGCAAAATTGACGTCTGCTCCGTTTAGTAGGAGAGAAAGTATGTCTGGAGTTCGAAACCATGCCGCCCAATGTGTTGGAACCTCACCATTGTAGTCATAGTTGATAATTTGAGGGTATATATTCATCAACTCTCGAACTTTTCGAACGTCTGCTTTTCGAATACTGTTAAAAAACGATGCAACAGCTTTAGGTGGGATACCAGGAGATCCTGGAGGAATTGAGGTATGTTTTGGAACGTCAACTATTTCCCAGAGATCCAAGGATAAACGAGACTCGCACAGTTTCTCAGAAAGTGCCAGCCAGGCGTCTGCATCATCAAGCAGGCCTCTCATCCGGAAAATAGCAGACCTTTCAAAAAGGGCGCGCTGGAAAAGCGTGCTTTCCCTATATTTTGTCCCGTAAGCTGCTTTAACCGCGTCGATAATGCAGAGGCATTGGGCGTCCGCCTCAACCAGATCTTCTATCTTTATAAACTGGTCTAGAACGTCAAATTGCGTAAGCAGCTGCTTGATGATAGCTAAACTATTTGTCACTTGCTCTGTAGCCGAGTTGTCGTGGAGAGGAGAAGAGACATGATTCAGCCAACCGTCAACATGGCCGTAAATGCTTTCTTCGTCACCAAAGTCGACAGTTCTCGTTCCCTCCGCATCAGTGAACATTGAGACTGTCATAGAGACTAGTTTCCCCGCATTCTTGACACATTCGATGCAGCATTGCATATCGAATAAGTTGATGAGATCGTCCATATCGGATCTTAGTTGGGGAGACTCTTTATCTGGGTCTTCTGTTTCGCTGGGGCGACGGTCATCCATCCTAGAATCGCCATTTTGCTCATCTCGCCGGGTTACGATGTTATCATGAACCTCTTTGACATGAACAAGTATCTCATCTAATCGTGGCGATATCTTCTCTAGAGAGTCTCTATTGCTAGATGACGATACCCTATAAGTAAAAGACATTGCGGTTGATATACTTTAGTTTAGACTTGACGCAATAGCATACATCCTTTAATATATGAGATTGCACGCCGCGCTAATACGCGTATACGTACAAATTGAGTAGTTGAAGGGATATTTGCAGAGCATCTTTGCTGCTTTGTATCTTATCTGAATAGCCTTTGATCCTTTTCTCCAAAAACATAGACTTGAAATGCGCCCTCGCTCTGCCGATAAATTTACTCTCGCGAGCAGCCTGTAGGTCCAGTAGGTTTTTGTACAAAGCTGCTGTCGTCTGCTGGCATTCCGCCAGCACTCGTTCCACGCATCGCCAATGTTGCGCTTCGTGTCCAGTAGCGGATTTTAAGGTCTTGATGGCACCGTCATCCAGAGTTGCTTTTATATTATCGGCTACAGTTCGAAGTTCACGGATTTCTAAGAAAAGATCTTTGATTGTGCCATCAATCTCTGAAAGCGCAGAGGTAAAGGATATGGCGGAACAGGTAAGTTGATAACAAAGAGTCGAGACAGCAGCCACCGACGCAGTGATCGAAAGGGGGTCGGCCATGTTGCCTAATCCCTCTAGTTCTTTGAAAATAAGGTAAATTTTAAAATAAGACTAAAACCAATACAAGTGTGATTACGCGTACGAGTAGATAGCCAGATTGCTGGAACCATTGCCTTTAAGTCTACCACCGAATTCAACCAGCCTTCCGAGGTATTCTTACTATCTGCGTGTTGCCAAGCCCATTAGGTCTGTGAAGGATTACGCTTATGAAGGATTCGCCTATAGGCCACTGAAACGGCTGTACGTTCGTGGGGCGAACGAGGAAATGATATAATGGATAATATTGTACGAGGAGAGTAGTTAGAGGCGGCCTCTAGCTTCCGTGCGAGAATATAATATAACGTTGACACCCTTGTCCCGTAGACAAGTACCTTATTCTTTTTCTTGTATCATTTAATTTATATGTAGCTAGCCGGTTTGATATAACTATAGAGTTTTAAGTAGGCGGCCCAATGGATGCCTTGTCAACGCCTGGATACCTAGATTTCATTAACATATACACGATTATATGTATCATTAAGCTACATTACACTCATCAGTGTATAAGTATTAGTTCTTGAAAGGTGTCTCAAAAGGGTTTAAGTCATGTGATACTGCAATATTATTGATTGCATTCCTACTTATCGATGTCGTCACAACCGATTGATACATGGCAATTCGGAAACCATCGAATTATATTAATCACAAAACGTGACAGGCCGTAATGGACGATAATTGTACCTTTCCGGACCAAAAGTTCATCAAACCCTCTCTCGAAGCTATATTAAATTTACCAAGCCGGCTGCCAACTCAGTCATCCATGCCTTCTTTGCTCCTATTCGCCCGATTAACTCTGAATTCTTGAACACCGATAATATATCACCCTCACCTTCATCCGTCGTATCATATCTTCGTTCCCTTCAGCGTACCCCCTCAGGGTACGGTCATGGTGACCGTATTAGTCAGTAACAGAAGTGGAATCCGTTTCTACACAAATACCCACACTCCTTGCGATAGATGAACACGACCCAGGGCAACAAGGCGTTGGCACTTCCAGCGCGCAATCTAACCCAATCGAGTAGCAAAAGTATTCTATCATCTCCGTCGTTGTGGCTACCGTTACAGTGTGGAACCCAGGTCCATGGATGGTTGTTGACGGCGAGGCTTCCGTCGCTAACACAAACTTGTAAGAAGTATCCGTGCAAGAACTAACGGTGATAATCGTAGTTGAAAATTTTGTAGCGGTCTTGGTTTTCGTCGTAGTTTTCGTCGTAGTTTTTGTCGTAATTTTAGTCTTGGTCGGCTTGTGGACGAGGGAGGAGCAGGCCTTGGAGACTAACAATGTCGGCTGATGGGAGAGTTGCGAGTCCGGGTAGGTTATCCAGCGTTTCACCTTCTTGTCTTCAGCACTAATGATAGGACCACCAAAAATGAGGAATCTTTGGGTGGACAATGATTGTTAGTTGATCTGTTCTCATTTGAGGCGGAGGTCGAAGCAATATTCTTACGCGTAAGGCTACTTGCAATTCCGTGACTACGATGACAAGACCAGAAAATGTTAGAGGCATGCCAATAATTTAAGAATGTAAAGCGAGAAAAAAACTGAGACGTACTCGTCGTAGCGGGCGCGATGTACAAAATCGTAGTGTCAAAGGTATACGGGTCGGTCTCAATGCATGCCGTCGCTGTTACTGTCCTCTTCTTCAACGAGGTCTTCGTAACGGTTTTCGTAACGGTTTTCACAGCGGTTTTCGTAACAGTTTTGGTCGAGCTCGTGTAATGCAGAAACGACGAACACCATTTCTGAGTCTTTTTGCACTCGATAATTTGGACAATTTTGCCGAACGACGCTCAATATCTTCACCGGCTTGCTCGTGCGCTTCTCAGCAGCAAGCGCGCTAGCAGAGGCTATGTCTGCCAAAAGGAGAAGAAAAGAGACGACTGAACAAAAGGCGCGTCATGCATATATATATTTAGAACACTGCGGGGTTATAGGAAGATGATGAAGGACAAGAAAAAGCCAAGTTTCTCCCTGTACCCTACGGCGCGTCTTCTATTTAATGCCCATTTATTCATTCCAATGGTGCACCCAAAACCGCTCGTCTGTTGCGTTCGGAATTAGCGCTGTGGGGGGAGCGGCTGAAGCTGAAATTTGAGTGTGCAATCAAAACCAGGAACCAATGCCACGATAAGTGCACATCCCACTCAGTCCAGAGCGATCAGACCGCGAGTTATATGTGAACCAGCCCCACAAGGACGAAGCTAACTGGACAGTTACGAACTCGCCTTGTATAGGGTACGAGTCAATCCTTATCGCAGTCGCCGCAGTCGCCGCATTCGTTCCGTCAATAGAAGATCGAAGAGTTAAACTTGAATTGAATCACAGCAGAACCATATCATTCTTGTTTCGGCAGATGCAACGCGGATAATACCATAAGCGGTGGGTCCTACTCGCTACTGCGTAACATAGTCTGGAGGGAATCTGCGGTGGCATTGGAATCCAATCCTACTCGTTTGGCGGTATAAATAGAGCTCCAACTTGGCTTACCAAAATACCACACACCACTCTTTAGGTTCATGCCTGCGATAAATTTATCATATTAATCGCTGAATGGTAAAGGCACAATGTCTACAAAGAGCATTCTAGATCTCCCCAACGAGATCCTTGCCGAAATAATAAGGTACATCATTCAATCAGCTACTGGTAGGCGCGAGGAACGAGGCTTCGTCCTAACTTGCCAGCGTTTCTACAATATTGCTCTTCGGCACTTATGCACCAGGTGCAGCATTACCATATGTCGAAACGTGTTCAAGTATCGGGAATGGCGGGACAGACATGAACTCGAGTGCGAGTCTTTCGTTTTCGCGGATGACGATTATTTTATCATATTCAATTCTTCCCATTGCACAGACTACCCTAGGGCACGGCTTGGGGCACGGCTTGGGGCCGAGAGGCGCGCCGAGTTATTCGTCGAGCATGGTGAATTTGTAAAGTGAGTAAACTTGTGGGATTCCGGTGATATACCTATCATACCAAAAGACATGGTTTTAGGTACAAAATGATATAATTACGCAAAGAAGAACAGAATACCTGAGCGTCTTAATAGATTATACCATCGAAACTAACCTTTTCTGTCATTAAACAGACTTCTGAACCTCAATTCCAACGGACTTTTCATACGCACCCCCCCAAAAACACCAATATCCCAATGCATTAAATTCGACCCCAAATTTTTCTGCTCTCTAACCTCGAGCTTCAAAAACCTCACCCGGGCGAACATCAGCGACACGAACATCCTCCCACCATCACGGACCCTCAAATTCGTCAAAACGCTTCTCACAGACTGCCTCCTGCTGAAACAACTCTTCCTCCAGACGCATCACGGCTATTACTCTTCTCGGGAACCGATAGACTCATTCCTTCAACCTTCACTCAATCATCGGAATATACCTCGCGCAGCGCTAGTAGAACTAAACCTCTATTTCACCCTTTGTAAATCGGCAAAGGCACAGGACGAATCGACCGTCAAATCCCTCGGTCCGCCCTGGCTTCTCTCTGCATTTATAAAATTATTCGCGCCGGCGCTCCAGAGCGTTAAATCTCTGAATTTCAAGTTTGATATGAGTCCCACCCCGGAAACGCCGCCAGGTGTTGTGATCAATTATATCCTCCCGGCGTGTAAGGAGATTCTCAATCCGATGGGTAACATTCTACAGCTGCCGAAACTACACCGTCTGCGAGTAGACTTCTTCCATGACTCCAGGCTCGTTTTTGACGCTTTCGTTTACACCAATAGGGAACACGTTGGGGAATTGATGGTTACGAATGCTAGTACCGTGATTAGAGAGGAGGTTAGACTAAGATTATTCCTTGAACACACCCACATGATGCTCTTAAATTATTTCTATCTCTCTTACTAATTACAATATTTCTACATGCTATAGCTACGCACTTTCATTTCCACCTTCCCAAATATTCAACGCCTCTACATCACTGAAGTGGACAGCAGAACTTCTTCGAATTTCAGCATAAATCCGATTCTTCAACCTCCACCCACGGCATCAAATGTAGCCACCGACGCGCCGACTACAGCCGCCTTCTGGCAGTTTTTCCGTGATCTAAAACCACAGCTTGCGAGGCTTGAATCTGTAACGGTGTATACGAAACTCAAATCGCGGGATATGCAGACCCAAGATCTTGGTGATGAGTTTGTGATAAGTAAAAAAAATTACGTAGAGGGAGTACGCTATAGTTACGCAATTACTTTATCTTTTGTCTGAAATAGGAATTAAATGAAACATCTTACGGGATCTGCGTATTTATTAACGGACAATGTATTTTTTACCTTTTTCAACAAAGAATTAAAGATTAAACCCTGCACTTGCATGAATTCGAGTTTTAATCATCAGCATTATACATATGATATATAATAAAAAATATGGGTATATACACGTAAAAGGAAAAGGTAGCCTTGTATATATACAGGATCTCCTCGTGTTAATTTATGTAAAAGAAAGTGGGAGGGTATATCGCAATACCATCGGTGGTCCCATCTCTCAAAGACAAAGTCAAAAAGTGCATATATCTACAATAAAAAGAAGTGGTGAAGTATTGGAACCTGCTCTAGGCTCCATACCTGGTAAAGAAACACAAGAGCTCGACAACTTGTATACTACCCAAACAAATACTCATAACCCCCAGGCGGTTCTTTCTTTTCTTCCTTCTCCCCCCTGTCTTTCTTCTCTTCTTTCCATTTCTTCACCTCCTTTTGTTTTTTCACCTTTTGCACTTCTTTCCTCTCGCTTCCCTCCTTAAAATCTTTGGCTTCCTTCCTTTCCTTCCTTTCCATTATCTTCTTGTATTTCTTGTCCTTCATCCTCTCGTATTTCTCTCTTTGCTCTGCTTTCCATTTCGCTGTCTCAGCTCTCAATTTCTTTATCTTCTCGGCTTTCAATTTCTCATGTTTCTCATGCTTCTTAATTTTGAATTGTTCGGGTGTCCCTTCCTCCCCAGATATTGCATCTTGTAGAGGATTTCCATGCTCTCCAGACTTCTCTTCCGTCCCGGACGTCTCTTTCTTCTCGGATTTCCCTTTCTTCTCAAATCCTGCTTTCTTGTCAAACTTCACTTTGTTTGGAGATTTCACTTTCTTCTCGTATTTCCCCTTCTTTTCATACTTTCCTTTTTTTTCGTGTTCTCTCTTCTCCCTATCCGTAAATTGCTTTTGAGACTCATCCTGACTCCCAAATAATACCTCCCCCTTAGGTTCTTCCTCCATCCCGGATGTATATCCCGTCCCGAATACTTCGTCCATCCATTCATCTTGTTCCCTACTTTCCTCTTGCTTACCGAGCCCCTCTTGCTCCTCTACTTCTTCTTCATCCCATAATTCTGCTCCCTCGTGTATTTCCGTCTGATTCGTTTCTTCCTCATGTATTTCTGTTTGAGGCGTTTGATCTTCGCGTGGCTCCTCGACAGGCTTACTGACAACCCGCCTCTTCCATTTCTCAGAAGCAGCCAAGCGTATATTAATGTCGTGCTCCGTATGCGCCGCCGTCACCTTTAAAAATTGATCAACGAGGTGGTCTGGTGCACCGAGTTCTCCCCGACTTTTCGCGCTAGACTTGTTAGTCGTATCCGCTTCAAGCACCCCGAGGGCTTCCCGTACCAAATTTCTTTTACGCTCGTCGATGAGGGTAGCGAGAACGCTAGAGATATTCTCCGCGTCGTGTTCCTCCTCACCAGCCTTCGCACTGGATCCTTCGTTGCGTTGAAATAGCTCCTGTAAGCCTGAACTGTCGTTTTGGTAGGATTTCGTTCCGGGAAACGGTCCGGATTTCCTTTGGCTCCAGATCGGAGTCGACTCAAAGATACTAGAAGCAGGAATTTGTGGAGGTTCCCCCATCAGCCTTCGACGCTCAGGGACAACCTTTGGGGAGTTTTCGAGATGCTCTTGGTGGATAAGGTTAAAAAGATCCGAAACTGTGGTTTTCGGGTCGGATTCTTCTTCGGAATTCGCTCGAAGTCCTTCGCCGGCTTGTTCCTTGAGTGCTGCCTCCAAATTATCCAGTTTCCCCCCTGTAATAAGCCCCGATTCGGAGTTCCAAAGCCATTTCCCAGCACCAGTTTTACGTATTCGAGGTTTCGTATTAACTACTTTCGGAGCATTCGCCATACGCTCTGCCCAGGGTGTCGAGCTATTACGAAGATTATGTCCGGACTGGTTCTCAGCGTTGCCATTGTGAGACCGTGCCATCCCAGCTCGCACCACGCCCAACTGGACAACGTCCTTCAAATAGTCGCCGTAGCCGGTCTCCTCCCAGATATACTTTGTCCGCTGGAACGGAGCTGGAATACGCTGCAGGTGATATTTGAAGTCTTCGTCCAGCTTGGGATTGTCAGTCAGCGAACGTGCGAATGCCGCGGAAGCACGCTGCGGGGTGAGCGTGAATATTTCTCTGATGGCCTTTTGGAGTTTTCGTATGCCTGAAACTATAGGCTCCCAGTCGGATGGTGTGTCCTTGTTAGATAACTCCCGCACTCTGTTCGCCGTCGCTTCGAGCCCGTTGACAAACCCCGACATAAACACTTCCCGAATTTGTGAACAGATCATTCTCATGTTTTCCGCCGTGCGATGCGGAGATTCCATATTGAGCCAATCCGCATCGATTGCTTCGGAGACGTAGGGAACGTCGGCGGTCGGATCATAGACGGAGATGGAGAGCTTGCCCTGGTCGAACAGACACCCGATGATTGGGGTGAGCCGTTGAAGAATTTCACGGTTATAGTAATGGCACGAAAAGGACTCAGCAATGAGCTGAGCGAGATGATCACGGAGCTCTGAGGGTGTTGTTTCCGGACTCTTCTCGACTGACGGGTTTGTTGTTTCTAGGCAGACTATGACGGGGGCGCCAAAGACCGTGTATAAAGTTTGCCGCCGGGCGTAAGTATGGCGGTAGTTTGGGTCAAGGGTTACATGCGTGGCTTGGAGGTAGCCATTGAAGTATCGCGCAAGATGATCAAGCATCATGGATACGACAGAATGATCTCCGCCAGAGTTACCACCGCGGATCAGGTGATAATTGCCAACATCACGCGCCAGCTCCCACAAAGTATTTAATGGAACTTGAGATTTTGTCGGGTTGAGAAGCGGGAACGCTTTAGATATTGTGGGTGTGTCGATAGTATGCTGTGGGCGAAACATAGAAGCGACATCTTCGTATCTTATAGCAGGGAAATTAAAGGGTAGCTTGGTTCGCTCCAAGCGAGCCCGCATCCCCGGAATATCCATTCCAAAACGCATAAGTTTGAGATTTTCGAGAGAATATTGGTATTCATTTCGACCATTGGTCAGGGCAGAGAGCAGTTGGTTGGGATTTGCTAGTCGTTTGTTTGTCAGAGTCACAGGTTCCATGGTCTTTGCTAAGGTAGTTTTCTCTCTCGGCTTGTAGGAACTGGAGGATTTCCAAACAAAGTCCATTTTTGACGGCCCCTGAACAGTTTGTGTAAAGATTTTCGATGTCCTTAACTCCTTATCTTTCGGTTCTTCTGAAGGGAGAGCTGTGGAGGTAGAGCTTAGAGGCTTTGTACCCTTAGCTTTTATCTCCCCCGCAAGCTCGAGACTAGGATGACTACTACCTACAAGGTTGAACCCGTTTTCTTTAGTGAATCTGGTCCACCGATTGAGAAATTCTTCAGAACGCTCTTCTACCGTTCTCTTCGGCCTTTCAGTTTTGGTATCTGGCTGAATCTCAACACCTGCTGGCGTTTTCGGTTCCGGTTTTGATCCTAACCTTGTTATGGGTGCTTGTGAAGGATTTAACTGAGCTGTTAGGCTTGAGACTATCTCTGACTCCGTTGAGGAAGAATCAAGAGCGCTTATGAGTCGAGCTATATTTTTATCAGGGGCCCGTTCGGGCGCTGCCGTTGCAACAACGCTACCACGTTGAAGCGTTAAATCGCTGTCGGCCTTGGTAGCAAAACCTTCCCCTACGAATGGCTGGGGGACTGGACCCAGACTTCTTTCCTCCTCCAATCTGTTTTTTTCACGCCCGAGAGGATCTGAAGGGTATATCATACGGATTTTAGGTCCCTCAGCCTTGTCATTAACTATCAATGATCCCCAGCTAGGACCTGAAACCCCGTCATGTATTAATTGACCCGTGCTGGACTCGGTTTCTTTAACAGACTTGTTTTTCGGAGGAAGCTGTAAGACGATCTTATCCGTCAGGCCAGGCGTGCTAACCCAGCCCACTCTACTAGAAGCCTGGGAGCTAGTAGCTTTTGCGAAGTCCACATTAGAGCTATTCTCCATAGAATGCAATTCCGACGAAGCGAAATTATTGTCCTTTCCCTCTAGCTCATCTTCTGCAGGATCCGGGCCTTTGTTGAGCTCAGAATCTTGTATCAGCCGTGTCATCCAGCCCACATGGGCACGCGGGTCCGCAGCCAACTTGGCGATAATAGCTGCGCCTGTTTCGGTATCAGAGTTGAGATTTCCGGCTACATATTCTTGCCAAATGTTCACCCGCGACATTTGCTTCGATTGTGCTCTATTGAGGAGTTTGGCTTGTCTTTTGGATAGCTCTCTTTGTTTCTCTCTCAGATTTATCTCCTCTTCCTTCGGCTTCGACTGTATCTTGTTAAATTCTTGTTGGAACTTCTTGCCGGTTTCTGTTTCTGCAGCTTTATTCTCGGATTCCCATCGTGCGAAGAGATAATCCAGACTCACAGGACCGTTGGGGCCTGGAACTTTGGAGTCTGGAACCTTGGGAGCTGGAGGTGAGGGTATCCCCTGTACTTCATCCCAATGATCCAGAGTATCGTCAATGTTCCAGCTATCGTTGGAAGCTCCAGGGACCTCCTTCTTCTTTTTCTTCTTTTTGGTCTTAACCTTGGGTTTTGGTTCTGATGGTGCAGTCGCCTCTTCATGGATATCAATATCGGACGGCAGGCTACCACTACTTTCCTCAATATTCATTTTCTCGAACATAAGGGCGTCTATAGAGGCGTTGTAACCTTTCCAATCCAAGTCGGCAGAATCGAGCTGTGATAGCTGTTCCCGTCCGTCTTTTTCCTTTGGATACTTTTTTTTCGGAGTTTTCTTTCTGGGTGGCCTCTCGGGTGGTTCTGAGCCTTCCGGTGGGTGTCCTTCACGCGGATACCTATCATGTTGGGATCCTGATGCTCGTGGTTTGTTCGTCTGCCTTTTCGGTGTATCTGATGCCTCGGTCTGCCTTTTAAACGAATGCTGCGGTTCATTCCGCGATTGAAAAACTGTTGATTCCCCATGCTGCCTCTTCAGTGACGTTGATCTCCTAGGTTGTTTTTTTGCATGGTTTGTAGATTGACTGTCCGGTGCAGGAGATGCTCCCGGTTCGTCGCTGTTTGGAGTATTTATTTTGGGCCGTTTGGTTGGAGGAGGGAAGTTGCAAAGGTGGGAGACGGTGAACAGACGGACGGTATGGTGCTGGCAACATCGTCGGAATGGAAGCCTGATAGCTCTGATTCCGGACATGTTGGAGGGTTATATGCAAAACGAATGTCGCGTCGTGTGAGCACGGGTAGCCGGGTGGTGGGGTGGTGGGAGAGTGCTACCGGCGTCTGGATGCGAATGGTCCGATTGGGTCTGTCATGATTGTTGTCGGGTGGGTCAGATATCGCGTATAACTGCATCTAAGCGTACATGCTAATATCTGAATGCGAGTTCCGGGTGAGTTCCGGGACAATTGGATGCAGAAGGTGGTGCGACTGGTCGTCGTTTGTGAAAGTTTGAAGTCTTCGATAGCATCCATCTGTGTTGTTTAGCGATTTTTTTCCAACAGAAGAAAAAAAGGAAGAGAAGTTGACCGGGGTATTACCGGGAGCCTATTCCCCGGAGCGCAGGGGTGCCAAGACACCGACGTGCCGAGGCGCCGAGGCAACGCCGTGCGCTGACGTCGTCAGCTCTTTATTAGACCACGCCGGAACACGCACATATGTAAACAGTGGACATGTTTTAGGGGAACCGCTCGGTCGGGAACTTTGCTATTTCCGGAGCTGGGTTATTGGGTATCTTGGGTCTGCGAGTGTCAAGGAAGCAGATGCGTCGGGATGATATGTGATACAGAAGCGGTTTCTGAGAGCGACGAGGAAAGGACAGAGCTAGAGTGTGAATGGTGGTACCGGATCCAAGAGGCTTCATGTACTCCGCCTCACATACATACATATATACAGATGTACACCGTCTGTGAAAGACGGGGTGTTACTGACTAGTGTACCGTTTTCCAACGTTTGCCCGGATGATGCCGTGTGATTGGCTCGAATGCAGGAACCGGAGTGCAGATGCGCAGTTTGACTGTCCCCATTCGATGCTAGTCCCTGACGATGGCTATCCATGGAAAAAAAAAAAAAAAAAAAAAAAGATTTTTTTGTATTCGAGCTGACTCCTAAGCTGTGAGCTGTACTGACACCGAGCTATGGTGTGCTGTGGTGTGCTGTTGATCCAGGTAGCTTGTAGGGAAGAATGCTGAGACGCACATTGTTCTTCGCCTGCAGGCTGAGATGGTCAATTCCTTGTTTATAACATTGGCATTCCTCAGTGCCGTCGTATAAGTGTAAGTGTAAAGACTATCGAGTCGTATTTATCCAGATTAAAGAAGACATTATTCCCCATAGTTTCGGGGTCTCCTATAAGACGCCACTTATCGTCCGGTTTATTAATATAATATCAGTCGTCATCCCTCTTTAATCTCTTTTTTCGGTAACTAATACATTTAAGCACTTAGTTACTTAGTTATCTTATTTTCTCGATCTCGGAGGAGCGTATTCTCTCAGTCTTTCTGAGATTTGATATTACTCGATCGGACCAGATCAGCACACTTTCCTGTAACGAGCAGTTGACTTTTTTGATATTATATTGATTTAATTTCGCATGTCGAATTTCCGCCTTGTTCTCCTTCCTGCTTCTCCTGGTGCTGTGCTGAGCTAGCCCTATTTTCCTTTCTTCTGCTTCTCACCCTGAACGCTTTTCTTTAATCCACTTCCCCAATCAATCAATCAACATTAAACATATCAACATCAAAGCCACTCAACCCAAAACACCAAACCCGAAAACCCAAAAAACCGAAACTTCGACTTTCGATCACTCCTTCTCTCACATGCTTCGTTTTGCAGCCAGACGACTAGATCAATAACTCTCACAAAGCCGAACGTCGCAGGTAGTTACAGCTGGGCTGGATATCACAAGGCACCTCTTTCGCTTCAACCGACAGCTTTTTCTCTCCAACTTTCATAATACTCCCACAGCAGCCAGGCTTCCGCGATCAAAAAAAAAAGCTTCCTTTAATTTTTACGTAGATGTTCCGGCTTTGTACTAGTTCGCAGCCAAAATGGACGAATCTCCTCAGGTACAGCATTCTCTCTTTTGATTTTCCAAGTTTCGTTTGATATATACGTTAAGGACGAATGCTGACATGCGACCATTCTACGCCCCACAGAAGTCCGTTTCTACCTTGCGATCCCGCTTTGAACAAAGCGGCGTAAACTCTCCGTCCACCTCTAACCCCGCAACTCCACTCGCCAGGGACTCCGGTGCTTCCACTCCTGTTGAAACGTCCTCTCGCTCGAGATTCGCTTCAACTGACCAGACACAGGATGCCAGGATAGGCCGGCCGACCTCTATCCTTCGCAGAGATAACGAAAAACCACCACTACCAGTTGGCTCCAAGCCCGATTCTACCCTCAAAACGCCAGTAACGCCTGGTAGATCCCGTCCGTTGTCGATTGGCGGCTTCAGGTCGACTATACCACCGACCGTTACCATCGACTCACCGAAATCTCCACCGAACCAGCCACTCAACGGCTCGATTGTACCTCCACCCGTTCCATCACCTCGAGGATCAAAAAACCCATCTCCTTCTAGAACCCCCCCTCCTCCAGTAGCTCCTCGGCCGAAATCCTTAGCCTCTAAACCCGATGGATATTTCACTCAAGACGCTACGGCGCCGGAGTTTAGCATATCACAGAAGAAGGCGCCGTTAAGCCAGACGATGCAAGCTCTACGAGACTATCCTACACCGAGCGCCTTGAATGCGAGAAGAAACGGTGCAGCTACTGAACCTCTCTCAATACCGCCTCCCAGGCCCGCTAGATCTCGAGAATCGTTGCTGAGTCGGACGAGTACCGAACCCGTTCAAGAAACAAAGCCCATTGCTGTGGCTCCCCCACCACCACCACCACCACCTTCGAGACTGACAGTGAAAACGAATGGAACAAGAAGCTTGGCTCCGTCGACAGGCAGCGAGGACGAACGATTATCTCCTTTCAGCACTCATCCTAGCGATGACGAAGCTTCAACAGCTGTCCCTACCCCCGTTCCGACGACGAATCGATTATCCAAGCAGTTCGAAAGCTATTCACCGTTCTCCACACCACCGCCAGTCCACCATACGATAGCCGAGAAGCGAGTAAAGCCTCCACCCCCGCCTCCACCATCGAACCCATCGCGGCCAACAGCTCCGAAACCCTTATTTGCACCACCGCCATTACCTTCTACTCGAGATGCACCGAGACCCTCGATATCTCAAGAACGACCGAGACCCTCGATATCTCAAGAACGACCAAGAGCCTCGATGTCTCAAGAACGATCAAGATCCCAAGATGCTGCAATTGCAGAGTTCCGACCTTCCCTTCCTCCCCGTCCATCCGTCGATTCGGCAAAGGCGGTGCTCATCCGCGGTCGTAGCTCCTCCCCTCCGAAACCTTCCATGATCGCTTCCCCACACGTCGACGCTAGCGAACTCCTCAAAATGCCGCCCCCACCGAAGCGTATTCAGTCAAATCTCAAATCTGCTAGCCCTGCTAGAGGCTCGGTTAGCCATGGACACAGCTATTCCGTGGATGTGACTTCCGTTCAGCCGACAATATCACTCACTCCCTCCATCCGAAGCGCATCCATCAGCTCTACAACAACAGCAATGACGTCTAGAACCGCAACAACAACATACACCAGAGATGCGGATGATGAAGATTCTGATCCGGGAGCTCCGAGCTCCGACCCTAACGAGTACCCAGATTCATCAGGCGCTAACCGAAGAAAACCGGTATTCAAGACCGGACCGATGCAAATCCAAAGCAAGAACGAAGTGAAGCTCTTCGCCGTGTGCGGACAGTACGTTTGTACTACTTCTCACGTCACAGCGGTATGGAATCTACAAACCGGCGAACAAATCATGGCGCTGAATCACGGTGAAACATCACGAATAACAGCCATCGCATTCAAGCCTTCGGCAGATATCAACACGGAGGGATCGGTATTATGGCTCGGCAACCAATTTGGAGAATTGATGGAAATCGATATAC
The DNA here is from genome assembly GCA_036971295.1 of Dactylellina cionopaga. NCBI lineage: Eukaryota > Fungi > Ascomycota > Orbiliomycetes > Orbiliales > Orbiliaceae > Dactylellina > Dactylellina cionopaga. Next base: position 465,557 of record JAJTTY010000018.1, on the reverse strand, counting down.
GTTCGCACAGGCTTGTGGAGTCTAGGTCCAGCGCGCACACTAAACGGGAGATTGTGAAAATCCACCGACACGGATATGAGTTGTGGAGCTTGGACGATAGCGGGAAGTTACAAGTGTGGCCGCCTGATGCGGTCACGAACGAACCGAATTTGAGAGGGTCGCCGAGGACATTTAGGGTGAAGGCTGGACATAGCTATTCGCTTGTTGCCGGATCGCAGTTGTGGCTCGCATCGGGGCGCGATGTGATGGTGTACCAACCTAGTGCGGACCCCGGGGTTGGGTTTCATCTGGTGGACAGACCAATCTCGCAGCTAAAGCACTGTGGTGAAATCACATCTGGCGCTTTGATAAACTCGGCGCCGGATAAAGTATTTTTCGGTCACAGCGACGGCAAAGTGTCGATATACTCCAGGAAAACGCTGACTTGTATTGATGTCGTCAGTGTTAGTCTGTACAAGATCAATACGATGTCCGGCGTTGGCGATTACCTTTGGGCGGGGTATCAGACGGGGATGATATATGTCTACGACGTTAGCTCTAGGCCGTGGAAAGTTATAAAAGACTGGTCGGCGCATCACCAGCGGCCGATTACAGAGCTTATCGTAGACAGGAGCAGTATCTGGAAGGTTGATAGGTTGCAGGTGGCATCTTTGAGCTCCGAGATGGTGATCAAGGTGTGGGATGGGATGATGGAAGATGATTGGCTGGGTAGGTTTTATCCTTAAAATTGGTATCATACTATTGAGACTAATTGTACGATTGCTACAGAGGAGGAGATGCAGAAACGGGACACCGAGTTTTGCGACTTTAGACAGGTGAAGACGTTGATATGTACCTGGAACGCTGGTGCATCCAAGCCGTCCGATCTTAGGAGCTATCGGGACAATGATAAATATATCGCAAATGTTCTGAGCTCCTGTGAGGGAGATCCGGATATCATTGTCTTTGGTTTCCAGGAGCTAGTCGATCTTGAGAACAAGAAGCTCACTGCTAGTAGGTTTCTATTATTTAAATATGTTTTCACCAGTCCTTGTCTTCTAACCTGTGATTTTAGAATCGATCTTCAAGGGCAAGAAATCAGAAAAACACCTCAACGCCGGTGTTCAAGAGCATATGAGCCGACAGTACCGAGTCTGGCAAGAATATCTCGCCGAGTGTATCGAAAAATACATGCAAGGCGAGGTTAAATACCAAATGCTGCATTCAGCCAACATGGTCGGCCTATTCACCTGCATTTTTGTGAAGGCGTCCGAACGCGGCAACATCCGCAATTTTGGAGCGTGTACCGTCAAAACGGGATTAAAAGGTATTCACGGAAACAAGGGCGCCCTCGTAACCCGCTTTTTCATGGACGACAGCTCCGTCTGTTTTGTCAACTGCCATCTCGCCGCGGGACAATCCGGCACGCGAAGCCGAAATAACGATATCGCGGATATTCTGGAAGCTAGCAATCTAACCGTTGAAACGGACCCCAACATCCGCGCGTATAGTTTTGTAGGCGGCGGTGACGGCAGTCGGATTCTCGACCATGAAATATGCATTCTCAACGGCGACTTGAACTACCGTATCGAGCACTCGCACCGCGACAACGTGATTAATACGATCCGAAATGGTGATTTTGAAAAGTTATTGGATCGTGATCAGTTACTCATCGAGCGGAAGAAGAATCCGGGGTTTAGACTGCGGTCTTTCCAGGAGGCTCCGATTACGTTCGCGCCGACTTATAAGTATGACGTGGGGACGGATACGTTTGATAGCAGCGAGAAGAAACGGATACCGAGTTGGTGCGATAGGGTGCTTTATAGGGGACTGAGAGTTCAGCAGCTGGATTACAGAAGGCATGAGGTACACACTTCGGATCATAGGCCAGTCAGTGCGGTGTTTTCGATGAGGGTTAAGACTGTGGAGAAGAGGAAGAGGGAGGGGGTGATGAAGAGTTGCGAGAAGAGGTATGCGGAGGTAAAATTGAAGCATGTTTGGGATGCCAAGTAAGTTTTTTCATTCTTTCATTCTTTTTTATATATGGGTTTGGCTAATGGAGTTGTTTTGTTAGGTTGGATTACCTGATCAATGTCTGCGGGTATCCTCCAGATCTTGCGCACAAGAGCCTGGCGAAGGAAGCTCAACGGCACGGCGAAGCTAGCAAATCGGCGAGGTAGAGGAGAAAGTGAAACGAAAACAAAGCCGAACAATAATCTAAATTTTACAAACAAACGGCTCTTCTTTCCTAAGAGATATTTTCTGAAGAGTTCGGGTATATACAACAAACATACCGATTTTTAATACGAAAAAATACATACAATGCATACATACGACAATCATAATACCTTTGTGTTCTAGCGAAGGGGGATAGGGGAAGGTAAAAAAACAATCAACGGCGTCTGTGGATGAGGAGTTCTTTTTTTTTGTTTATTGTCTTGCGGCATCATGTTAAACTCATATAACTATATATATTTTGGTCCTTTCTTTATTCCAAATCTTCTTTTTGTTGAATGTTATATGGATTTATTTCTCTCTAGAGGATATTACTGTCATGTAGGAGTCTTTCCTCTATTTATTTTAGCTTTGGTTATTTGGAGATCCGGACTTTGTTTTTGGACGGGTGTTTTTTGTTATAATGCTAATTTAATAAATTGCGGATGGGGTTCCGCTGGGATAGAAGATATACGCATTGTGCGATTGTCTTTGGTTCTATGAGGCATTAGAATTCTAACAGTGTCACAATATGTAAATACTAAGAATTTGCTATATATCTTAAAATATTCTAAAGGCGTGTAGAATTCTAATAAGCCTAGCTACAGAGCTGCTATAAATCTACTTGGTCTCTAAGACGTTGTATCTACGATATAAACTCTCATCTACACCCAAAGCAAAAAGTCTAGCCATCTACACCGACCATTTTCCTCCCAGCCACTCATAAACGAAAAACCAATCAACCGACCAAGCAAAGAAACTCTATATTTTACTAACAGGCAAATGCACTCCGCCCATAACAACCGCCTGAATCAACTGGTTCGCAATAGCGGTCTTGGGCGGCAATCGGAGGCCTCCTTCTTTGTAACCTTCAGGTGCGGGCTCGTATAACCCGGAAGTGAAACTCAAGGCTTCGATTACTTCTGCAAACGTGAACCATTTCGCGCCTTCGAGTTCTGGATCGTTGCCTAGGTCGATGGCTTCTTTGCCGGGAAGGGCTTCACCGATTGCTCCGATCCTGTAGGGGTTTTAGGGGTCAGTTTTTAATTTATGCGTCTTCTTGGGTAAAGAGGGGGGGGGGGGAGAAAATACATTAAACTGGCGGGGAACGGCCAGGGCTGAGAGCTATGGATTACAACGCGGCCGACGGTGACACCGGATTCCTCCCATACTTCGCGCCGGACCGCTTCTTCGATCGATTCACCGGGCTCGAGGAAGCCTGCGAGAGTTGAATACCAGCTGTATATGAACCCCCCGTATTAGCATCTTTCCCGTTTCGGATGGCAACAAAAGAGTAGTAAAAAAGGATATAAATTTACTTACTACTTCGGCCACTTCTTCTGCCTCCCCAATAATATCTTCTCTCCATCCACACTTATAACCGCCATAATAACCGACGGATCCGTCCTCGGGAAATTGATATTATGTATCCCTTCCCGCGAGGTACACGGTTTCCTATCCACCCCTCCATCCTTCGGCGGACAAGCCCTCTTCGTTCCCGCGTTAACGCTCATAGTCTTCTGTCCGCAGCTGGCGCAGTACGGCGCCGTAACATTCCAATTCGTCAGCGTGCGCGCCGAAGCCCAGATCGCGGCATGGGATTCCAAGAGTTTTAGGTCAATCCGGGAGGTTTTGAAGTCCCATGTTGGGTATTTAGATTTAATCATTGCGATTACCTCCGTGGCCTTTTCGTGGTATGAGAGGTGAGGGCGCGGGGTGACATCGACGGAAAAATAGGCTTGGCCTTTGTATTTTCCTTCCTGGGCGGAAACGCTGTCGGATTCCGCAGCGGATTCGTCGAGGCCGAGGAAGATTGTGGTCGGGTGGTCGATTGCGCTGCTGAAGTTTTCGATGGCGGTTTTTTCGTCGGTGGTGTACGGATTGGAGATTAGAGGGGAGATGTCGGAGTAGGTTGCGAAGGCGAGAGAAGTCGCGGAGGAAGCGAGCGGGTCGAGGTTGTTAAGGAGGAGGAAACGAGTTGAAGGGTGGGTTAGGGCTGTAGAGAGGAAGGTGTGATTTGTACGGAGAAAAGCGAGGCGGTTGAGCGGGGAGCCGGAAAAATAGTTCTAACGTCACAATATCAGTCAATGTAAACGATCTTTGGATATAAAGTATACACAGTCTCTGATGTATAATTTGTGAATTGAGGTCGCAAAATCGTATAACGAAATCGTGTTGTTTGTGTGATATTTTAGAGCTCACCTCGACACCAGCGCCAAACTTCTTTGTCAGGAAACCTTCGTCGGCCATATTTCCAGCGGCGGAATGAAAACTAAACTTTCTTCTATGATTCAGTCGAGAATTTGAATGGAAGTGTAGATGTCTGGTATATGCGACTATGTATAGAGAGTATTTGGGCATGCGCTCAGGGAAAATAGGGAAGCTCGATATGTAAGTAGATTTGAAGACGAAGCAGAGAGCTTTGGGTTATAGGCCGGCACAACCGCGGCTATTCTTTCTGTCTGCTTATAAACCCATGCGCACACCCAATCAAAAGGCGTCTTTCCTAAGATCGCCGGCGGAGTAATAAGATATCCGAGGCGAGTTTAGCAACGGATCCCAGATTATATTACTATACTATATCAGACCAATTGAATCGCAATTATCTCTGATTTCTGTATTTCGCTGCCTCGGACCACGGATCCAGCTGTCAGCTGCAACGGCGTAAAGCACTAATTGGAATCGATCGCTAATGTAATTAAATTCTTGCGTTCGAACATCATCACAGTTCGATTCTTCCGAAAGCGTAGATATCTGGTATACGCGAAGACCTAGAGATTATTTTGGCATGGGCTGAGGGAGAAAGATCGAGCTATGAAATTATGAAATATAAAATTAAATGCGAGGCAAATAGCTTGTACTACAAGCTGAACAGCACCCGCCCAGATGGTTCCAGACAATGGTTTGCGTTGCGAGGCCAAATGAAAATGGTCTGGTTTTTGGTTTCAGAACAACCTTTTAATACTTGACTAATATCTATAGCATATATAATTTAGATCACAGTCGCTAATAATTCTTAGCTTCGATTAGAAACCCAATTAAGATCGTATTTTAGAGGATCCTTATATCTATTGCCTAAAAATGTAAGAGATAACCACCTCTGGCTGCTAAAACACAGCCTATAAATGTGATGAGCCACTGCGCGCAGAGAAGGATAAATCGAATAAAAACCACAAGCATACTGAAATATCAAACCATTAGTCTTCTCATAAATCTCTGAGATTGCCCAAAAAGATTACAACAGACTAAGGAAAAAACCCACCTACTAACAGAGACTCGGGATGAAGAGATGAAAAATGAAATGATATTTGCATGCCCGAGTCGCCTCCCTCGTAACTCTAACTTATTTGTTAAACCGTTTGCGACTCTATAGTCACCAAGTCTCATTAAAAAGGGAGTGGCGTTTGTGATAGAGGATTCTCATCGCTCTGTATTTTATTACTTCATGATGTTTGCAAATTTATGCATTCTACATCATCCATCTCAAAGCCGTTGCAAATACTACTTGTCAAGCTGATACTGCCCCATGTGTCCTCAACAGAGTCCGCGCCAATAGCACAAATTCCTTCGGCTCCACCTGAGAATCCGTACTGAATTGATTTGCAACCGGGAGTCTTTAAACATTCTTCCCAGCACTGATCCTTTGTATAGCCAGTCTCGAAAGTGATCGCCCCTCCATTTCGACAGGCTGGAATAACACCGCAATGTATGACCTGTACCGTAGGAACCACTACGATTGATGTTGACACAGAAGTCGTAGTTTCTGTGGTGGTAACGGTAACAGGCTGAAGGGTTATAGTTTTCAAAATGGTCATTGTGCCGGTGATTGTAGTTCTGGTAGTATATGAGGCAGGAGGGGATTTAATGAAGCAGGAACAGGCACTGGAGACACGAGGTGGTAGGTATGTGGTACGGAGCCATGATGGGTATGGGACTACAAGGCGTTTCTCCACGTTTGGTGTTGGGACAGCTGTCGTTGGAATAAAAGAAGTGGAGGTGGAGGTGGTGGTAACCGTTGCTATTATTCTAAAGTCAAATTAGAACTATAGGGAAAATTTTAATAACTATAACTTAATCAAAAGCGCCAAACATACGAAACATCAGTCTCTGTTGTAGTTACTGTATCTGGCGTTATTGTTTCCGTTGTTGTTGCCGTGGAAGCTGGGATGCTCGAAAAATTCGTGATTATGGATTGAAGAAAGATAGAGCAGAAAGAACTTGCGCTGAAACTGTAACGCGGGTTGTGAAGTGCTCGTAATGCATTATCTTTTAAGCACCCAGACACTCTATCGCGCCTGTCGATCGGGGCGTCTACGTGCAAATTCGGATATCCTTGGGCTATCCTGATTATATCGGCATTATCAAGGATTTCAGCTGGGATGGGATTGGAGACAGGAGAGGCGATGACAAAGCCAAGAAAATTTTGAAGAAACCAAAAGTGGCCGAAGCTATGATGAAAAGATAGCCTCATTTTTATATTGAGTTATGGAATGCAAGAAATATCAAGCGGAGCAAAGAGAGGATTAAGTAAGGGTTCTTCAGCAGGTTCCAATAGTTATATATCAAAAGTTGACACGCGTCCAATGCGTCCAATTTCAGCCCTGATTTTCCAGTGGACCCAAAGTAAATTTAGAGAATCTGGACCCTGTATCGATCGTGGCTTTTTATTTTAAATTGCCACAAGACTAAGCTTTCCAAAATACTAAGTAACCGAAAATATATGGAATGGCGGTAACACCCCGAAAAGTCAAGCAATATTTTGACGGCAAGTTCCTCAGGGTGCTCCGCCGCATGATCAAAGCATTTAAATTGAGGGTACCGAATGGTGTGTTTGCATACGCATCGCAATGAAAAGGATACGAAAGGCTCATGTCAGATCTGGAGATAGTTTAAAAGAAAGGTTTGAAAAAGTTTAATCAGAAGTAATAACTGTGTTGTATTTTCGTGTTATAGCTTTATCAGGCCGAACCATATTGAGTCATCAATTCGACAAACAAAATATATCTTAAACAGTTAATTTTGAGCTTAAGATATTGGCCTGATTGACCTGCTGCATACGAAGTAGATGATCGCTGAAAAGAAACTAGCTTGGGCTAAGCTTTTGGGCTAGGCCAAGCCTTCCACGATAAATTGGAACATCCAAGCTTGGCTGTTTCAATGATCGATGCGTACGAAGGCTTGCAAAACATATAGAAAATACATGTTCGCAATCAAGTTGAGCTATTTAATTGCGCAAGTTGGCCTGGGGCCCACTAAATTGTAAGACCTAGAGGCAATGTAGCGACGCTGATATATTGCCATCATGAAATGCACAAATACTATAGTAACCCCTGCAACCCCTGCAACCCCTGTAACCATTATCATCACCATGCCTCTCACATGCACTACTTGGATTGCCACATATAACCAATTTATAGTATAGATTATTTTTCCCCGACCAATGTAAGGCTCAATTTATGGTTTGGGTGCACAAGAGATTTCGGTGCAGATATTAAAAGATTTATATTTTGTATCATTTAATTAATTAATGTCATATCCCGGGTTCTCTCAGATGCGCTCCATCGCAGACGTGTCGAGTTTTGTAAATGATAAATCGGCTCTGTGAGTTCCGCCGCAATCGATTCGACTCGGCCGTAGAACGTGGGCATGGCCTGTTCCGGCTTGGTGTTTGCGATAAACAAAGCTACCGCTGTGATCAAGGCGAAAGCCAAACCTGCAATAAGTAGAAAGACCTGGTTGACAATTAGCTTGTACGACGTCCACATGATACCTATGTCGAATCCGGTGCCGCCAACGAGCTGCGTCTCTCCAGGGCAAAAATTGGTATCGTACTCTCGGGACTTGCAAAAGAGCTCTTGCTGTGCGATAGCCAGAGCGGTCATGGCGTGCGCAAGGGTGGGGAGTAGTGCGAGGATAATGATTCCAATAGGACCGCGCTTGCCTGCGGCAGGTAGCGTCTTTGGTTCCCAAATTTTGAGGTGGTGTTTTGTACTGGAGAGTGTCGCGCTGTGCTCTAGGGATGCCCATGTCTTGTTGAGGTAGAATATCTCCATTATAGATAGGTTGAGCAGTGAAATCAATGCGAGCATCACTTGTGAGGCGGCGGTAGTCAGGGCTGTATAAAAGTACGCCGCTATGGGGCTAGAGGCGGAAAACCCGTTTACTTCGTACGCATCGAGGATAGTTGAAGTGCGTGTAGTGCCGGTAGGTGGATTAGTGTTCCAAACAACCAACATCCACACACTGAGCCCCACCATGGCAATAGCCGTTCCCAGTCCAAGGATCCCAGTCAGCCAGCCAGCAGCTTTTTCAAATCTAACTACGGGTGTTTGCACTTGTCGCGGGTTTTGAGATCGGTTTCTAGGTAGGACGGACTCGAATTTTCTCCACGGAGCCGAGAAACCCTTTGCTGCAATACGTTGCCCGAGTAACCTTGAGTGTTTCTACGATTTATGGAGACTATAACGTCACGCAAAGATTCAACCACCGGACCTTTTGCTACCAGCGTTTTGTATTTATTGTACGCGTAGCTCATGGCGAGTGCTTTGGAAAGCATCAGAGCAGCCGCCAAGATAAGGGGAACCACGCGGAAGCTCAAGTCCGATCTGCACTCATAAGGTTTTGCGTCTTCGGTCCTGATATATTTTGGGAATACCAGTAGGTATTCTACATCGACGCAGAATCTAGTGGACACGCCAATCGTGTCATTAAAAACCCCATGTAGCAAAAATGATGTTGTAACGATGATATACCAAGACCGTCGCATGCCAGTAGAGAGGCCCGGGGTTCGAGGAGCGTGAATATTGTTAACAGCGATAGTTTTCCATTGACCGATAGCGTCAACGATACTAGACTCTGTCGGGGTGATGATGGCGACTTGGAACACATGGCTGATTGCAAATACCGTAAAGACTGGCGAGTTATTTGGTACTATAAAGTTATTTGGTACCGTAAGTTATTCAAATACAAATTACGTATAATACTACGGGATTTTACGCAAAACTTAAAATCACCATACAAAAGTTTTCGGGCTTTGCTGACGGTCCCGTGAGTTATTATATAATATATCGCCAGTCTTTACGGTAATAGGGATGATAGAATGTTCAGCGCGAGAAGGACTACGATCTTTATAACTGTTCCATTCGCTGAAAGAGGATAAATGATGCCCAAATTTGAGCCATCGCCAGCGGGGAATCCCCAAAGCTGCAGAGCAAGGTAAGTATGTGGTATATAGCTTTCCGATGCCTGTAAGTGGACTGCGAGCTACTGGGCATCCAAGACAATTTACGCACCCGTATCGCGCAAAGAGAGCCAACCCCCATATCCCCAAAGTTGTTATCCATATAACTATAAGGAGCCAGAAGAGCTTCTGAGAGTTGGAGCCGTTCTCACTTGACTGAAGGTTCATTTTTGTTGGTGTCCTTGACCTTGTTACAGACTGGGTTCCTGCGTAGGAAAATATAATCCGGCGAGGAAGTTCCAGATGCAGATGTTGCGGCTGAGCAAAAAGTCACAGCCCCGCGCAGCCGCTGGAGGATTCAATGAGCATTCCAGCAAAACGCAGAGCGAGGACTTGGTTTTCATTTTCTTCTATACAACGACATTGGACATGAGTTGAACTAGTCTTATGTGTTGAAATGATACCACGGCGGCATACGTTAAGAATAACGGACCAAACCTCCAGACCGTTGAGGAGCCCAATGCGGCTGGGGATAATTATAAAGTGTTGTTTGGGTGGTATTCGAAGCATATCGCCGCTGCGAGGGATACCATATGTTGAACCAAACAGGTGACCAACTAATTTGGACTTAAAAAAGGGAATCCTGCAATCAATCAAATTTAATATCGGTAGTGTTTTTCTTTAGCCGCGCTTCTCTAATTTTAAATTAAATATTGGGGGAGAATTAAGAGAAGCCAAAACAAAGTTTGTTTGCTCGGAAGATAGGAGGTGGCGTTCCAATCTTTCTTTGACACCTGTTAACCACGCTGATACTATGGAACTAAAGTCCGTCGTATATTGGAGAATTGCCAGTCAAGGGCAACGAGGAATTCTCTCAGTCCGAGTTTCAAAGCATGCGGTCCTCACAGATTAGCAAAATTTTGCATCTTTCCTTGTAGGGCTCAAACATGTTTATTACAGAAGGAGACTAGGCTTTTATTAATATTATATATATAATATACAATTTCCCAGCAATTCCTCCTTTAAGATTATCGAATTTCAATTGCCCATGTTATCATCATTTCTATTCCAACACTTAAATGCCTGGCTCTATCAGATCAAATTCGGATGGGTGATTTGAAGCTCCAAATTTTATAGTATAGAATCGGCTTGATCCCTTTCAAAGTCTCTTCTTCTACATCTGGACGAATTTGAAAGAAACTCCCGTGACAGGTGCAGGAAACCTGCTACGGAAAGCTTCGCTATCTCCGCCTCCATATATATGATTGCTCTGAGCGAATTCTACAGTAACCGGCTCGCCTGAATTATTTTGTAAGCAGCGAACTTCTTGGAGCAAAACAACATGGGAGAGAGAAGGGACGAAAATGGGAACTTACTATTATCAGGGTTGATCCAATGGCAAGCAATTGCGCCAGTCACAAGATCAACGGACCAGACTGCAGTCTCAGCTTGCCTGTCAAGACCGGTAGAAGTAGAGAAGAAGCTAGGTACAGACTGGGGAGTCGCGCCTGGTTGAGTGCCCGGGCTGCTTACTGGATCGAGGTACAGGTAGTTATAGGAGCCGGGGGCAATACTGCTACTAGTAGAGTCTCGCCCTACGACCAGACCCAGGAACGAACCTCGGTTGTCGTTTGCCATATTCAAATTCAACCGACTTCCGCTTGTCGCACCGGTAAGGAGCGTAAAAGAAACCTTGAGAGCGGCGTTAGGATCAGGTGTGAGTAGTGGAGTCCAATAATTGGGGTCAGGTGCGATATATCCAAGGCTTGAAGAACCGCTGAAAACTTGGATAGCGCCGCTATATGTGGTATACATAGGGGGTGTGATACCCCAGCAGGCACAGGCACTGCTGTACCTCACAGTGCCTGAGCAGGCGCTGGCGTATGTAGGGACTGCGGTTGCTCTAAGATTTGGTAGTTCCATTAGTATTAAATAATAATGAAAGAGCGTGCGTGAGGCGAGCTGAGGACTTACGGTCCGGCCGTGGGCGTCATGAAGCTGGAGCAGTCTGCCTGGCGAGCAGTCACGGCAGGTGTTTTTTGCGTTCCAGTTACCGCTCTGGCACAATTGTCGGCGTGGCAATCACGAGTATCGAGGATACCGCCGAGAGCTCCTTGGGCCGCAGCCAGCAGGAAGGCGCCATATATGAATTGCATGATGATGGTGGTGATGGGCGACGGCTTGGGCGTGGTACACTTAGAAATGGCTGGGTTATATTTATAAGATAGAAGTTGATTTCTTCAACGTAGAGATGGCGATTGAGAGAAGGCGTGGTTCCTACGAGGCGGGCACCCAGGTATTTACATCGTCCCCATTGCCCTGGTTGGAGTCAATGGCCCACACATTCTTGAGGCCTTGTTGAGATCAAATTTGCACTCGCTTGGAAGGCTGAATTCGAAAGGGGGTAATGCAGAGTTCTATCAAACTTTGGCGAGGTGTAGTGTACGTGCGTGCACCTATTGGAACTTTAACCCAACCTATCAGCTCTAAGGGTGACGCTAATACGAAGTAGTACTGAGATTCTTCTAGATACCAACAAAACAAACATTTTAATGTCTTATGGGTGTGCTTCGAAAGTCGGCGAGTCTGAATGCAAGGGAAGACAAGGCAGGGGATTCGACTCTCTCTCAAGGAGAAGTGTTACTGCAGCCAAGCCATGCATATCCTCACTCTATTATGCAGGGAAAAAAGCGGCGTCTTGAACTTCTTTAGTATTGGTGGAAACTTTATACTCATGTTGCACGAAAATGGAAATTCGGATCGACGCCGTATACACATCCAGCCATCTCGCATGCCAAGACAATATTGTGACCCGCCATCTGCGGCGCGGGAACCGAACTCACATTGTTGCTTCCTTTATCTCGGCAAAAAGAATCCTATGTACAAAGTATCTACCTATTTCAGCTTGATCGGACTAAACTATAATCAGCCTAGTATTCGATTCTCCACATTTTGTTGGGTTTTTGAGACTGGGAATGTGCTGAAAACAATCGAGATTAAGTTCCAGGGCTGAAAGATGGTTGATCTCGCTTAAGTGTTTAATTAATATGCCGGTGCCTGCTAATGCCGCCTGCCGTCACATTCGAGAACGCGTTGTTCCAATGATTGGCCAGCTGATCGTGATCGATTGGTATATTCCAAGTTGACAAGTTGATTAACTACTTGTCAAAACTTCACGTCATAAGAGCTAGAGCTCTTCGTATACATGCCTGAAAAATTATGTTTGGATAGTAATGTGGACCCAAATGAGGGAAAATACCTGCAAAGTATAACGACGGCGTCCGAGTTGCATGATTTTAACTTAGTGACCTAATTTACCAAACAGTGGGTGTCGCTCGAGAATGGAACACGCAAAAATATCTCATATTTACTTTTGAGGCTGAAAAGTCTTCTCTCGGTTATTTTCACCCTCGAGTTGCAATTCCTTCCCGCCTACAGTTAGGTGACAAAAATATTCGGACAAACACAATTCCCTATACAAAAACGCCGTTTTTTACGATTTTCAAACCCCAAAAAATCCACCAAATCCAACTGATCTTAGTTCAACATCAAAAGTTATAAAATAATACACAATTTTAAATCAATTTATGAATTTTTTAATTTTTTCTAAGATTAGTATAATATGAAATACTGCCTTGAATTCAACTACTTCAAGGATTTTCTAATTTTACATACAAATCAAGACTTTTCACATACAAAAATCTTCAAAAGAAATACAACAAAATTTTAAACTTTATTATCTTAATGAATATTCTTAATGAATATTTAAGTTCTTGTACAATTATCTGAGTTTAATATTTATCTACTTATTAATATTTTTATTATTTTATTTTATTTGAAGATATTTAATATTTCGGGTATTAAAGTTGCTCACTTTTGGTGCAAAATGAGGTTTGTCCGAACCTTTCTGGCCTAGTACAGTAGATATGTATGCCGCGAAGGCTGCGCTTCATTAAATACCTGCATGCGTAACCATGTATCAAGACGTCGCAGTCCGAGACCAGTCTTTCGAGAAGCCTCGCCCCGCCAAGGAATAATGGCGAGCATGAAACCGCAGGGAGGAGGCACATTTTCGCCCTCCAATTGCGACTGCCAGCTTTTCCTCTTCGATTGCGCATGCTTTAGGAGCCCCCGAGGTACCACTTGAGTAACGTAGCACGATACGAACTGCGCCTGCGGCTTGGAGGGCCTTCAACGACTACTTCATAAGTTAAAGCTTTATCCGGCGGCTGCTTTTTTGCAGAGTGGTACAACGCGAGAGGCTGCTGCGGGGAATGAGGTCAAACGTTTTAGATCAAATGCAACAACACTGGACCAATGCAACGCCATAGTTAGCAACACAGTTTGAAACGTTCGAAACCCTGCCTCGTGTTATTCTAGAACTAGAAGGAAGTCCACGAGTCCACAGTCCTACATTATCTATATAGACCTTTGCAACCGCCTTCAATGGTTCATGATGACCAGTGTAGAGTAAAGAAATTTTGGTATTTCAGTCTTTCATTCGTTCTTTTTTCTCTTCTTTAGTTAAACGAAAGCTGGTCTTTCGTTTTCTTGTCATTTTATTCGATTTTGTTCTTCTTTTTTCTCTTCTAGATTCATCTATCGCTTAGCGCACTCGCTTCCTTCATAATGGTGGAATTCAGATGTGGCCATGGTTATAACCCTCGCACTAGAGGTTTGTTCAGGCGTCAAGCCACCGCAGATGCCAGCAGAAAATGGCCCGAAAACTTTGCATTTCGATGGCAACTCAATGGTGTCATCAGAGGTCTTGACCAGGCCACTATGGAAGCTGGTATCACCAGGGCGTTAGAAAAATGGGGCAAACTCAGCAACTTCACCTATGCGCAAGACGCTAGCAACCCCAACGTTAAGATCTCAGTTATAACCAGGGATGGCGAAGAACCAAATTTTAGCAATGAGTTTACCTTGGGCTACTCTGGTGTCGGTCCTTCCGGGTCAGATGACCAGCTCAACGGCTACGTCAGGTTGAACGACACTAGCACAGCAGGCACTAGATGGAACCCTAAACTTCTTCATGATATGTTTCTACACGAATTTGGCCATGTGCTGGGTCTCGGTCATGCCTACGATGAAGATGCAGTCATGGCCGCAGCCGTCCGGCCGTTGGGGAATACTGAGCGAGAACTCACCAACATAGATATTACCAAATTCCAGACTTTCTACTCGGCGTACTCTTCACCGGGCCAGTATCCCACGACTAACCAACCAACCAACCAAACCCCCGAGACTAAACCGACCCCGTCGGATCAATACCCAGCGAACCCGAGTAATAACAATAATAACAACGGATATCCAACGATACCGACTAATAACGGCAATAATAACGGATACCCGACGACCCCAAGCTACGAGAACAATGCGGGGCAAGCTCAGAACCCACCGTCTACAACCGGAAATCGTCAAACTTGCGATGATGCGCACGCCAGATGTTTGCAAGGGCAAGCTCCATTGCGACGACGAAAGCGGCGGGGAATTGACAAGCCCAAACGCCAAACCAATGACTACGGTGACCCTTGTCGTGCAGAGTGGGAGAAATGTATGCAGCAGCAACAACTCATAAAATAATGGATGTTCAACAATTGTAATCATCGATAGGGTGGTTTTAACACAACGCTATATCTATCGTTGTTGTGAAATTTGAACGACTGTGGGAAAAAGGTTTGGGGTATAAAGGGTAGTTGGGTACGAACTTGGGGAAATAGGGAGCTTGATATGAAAGTAAAGACAAAGCAGATAACTTGAATAATATAAGCTAGCTAAACCGCAGCCATTCTTTCGTTCCACTTCTAAACTCATAAAGTGCCCGGCCGATCACTAAGCCACATTCGAAAATCGCAATTGCGATTATTTTCTGATTGATTTCAATAGTTTGACAGCGCATATGCCTAGTATATATGCAGCGATGTAGGAAAGTGAATATAGGCATGCACTGAAGGGGAAAGTTCGAGATGCTATAGTTAACTATGCATACATACATACACTTACTTAAGCAGGTGGTAGTATTGAAAGAATATTTCTATTTATAATATACATGAGGCGATGCTACAAAGTTAGAATTTTAAGCGGATAAAATACAATTTATCTAAGGTTGGGACAGCCGGTAGTAAATCTTACGTCATTATAATAATAATGTTTTTAAGCAATCTTGTCTTTTTTTTCATATGAGGGATAAGGTAAGCCCGCTGTAGTTATCTTAAATTGTGTTCTGAAATCTGAGGCAGAATACCGGTACACTCTATGGAGTGCTGTAATTACGTAGGTTACTGTAAATCCCATGCAGCTGCAGGCGGACACCAATTTGGCAGTCCAGAGCACGGAGTAGTGTATGCGGGGAGAGGCTGAACGGTGGGGCTTTGACTTACCAGCCAATGCCAACAGTAGGTTTTCAAAAAATATTCAAATTATTAACATGTGAGAATTTACACTATTGACGTCATCCCTATCAAGGGACTTTTGGTATTAACAATAAATGTCGCCTGCGGCTACGGCCCATAGTCTGTAGTTGCGTTGGCTGTGTTACTGAACCCCCTGATCAAAGTCAGTACCTTACTCTTTACCGAATATACCAAATGGTGCTTAGGGAGATTTACCTCGAGACAATCATTTAAAGCATAACCTGCCTAAGTTGGGGTTGTTGCCACTGCAAGGAGGAAACAAGAAAATACTGGTAAACCGCATTCCGGAAACTGACTGAGAGGAACTTTTTAGGGACTTGAAATTTCTGTGAGAGACAAAATATCTAGATTTTTGAAGGAGAGGTCTGCGTGACACCGCGTGTTTATTTGGATATTCAAGGCGTCCAGCCTCTTAAGCTATTAAGCATATGTTTAATAGGTATAATACCAAATATAATGTTATAACGCAAGGACATATATATCTTGATTGAGATATAAGAGCTAGATTGAACTGTTTGTATAAATATATAGAGGGAGCTCTATCACTTATAACAAATCGGATAAACGTTGGGTATGTCTTCTATAATTCTTGGCTCTCCTTTTATTGGAGTTCTGGGCAACAAAATTGCGAAATATCCCAGTGTATAGAAAATTTCGTTAATCGCTGTTACTTAATGCTGTCATCTTGATTTTTTGGCATATCATGGTTGAAATTCAAGTTAGAGTCTGCGAGGGCCAGTTCCTCCCGGGCCACCGTAGCCACTTGTTGATAGCGAGGCAACTTTTTGGTTGTTTTATTAAGTATTCTACTAGTATAATCTTTTTAAAAAAATTATTACCGTGACTATTATTGGCACAGCAAACACTGGCACTGAACAGCAAACCACTCCATCTGCTACGACATCAATTTTGTAGTAAGTAAAGATGTATAGAAATTTGAACCTTTATAAAATAGCCCAGGTAATTATGTGAATATATCAAGTTGGCTCTCCGAGAACTTTCATTGGCTTGACTGGTAGTTATGGCCCCACATGATTAATAAACGAAAGCTAGCTAGAAATTATATGAGAACGCAATAGACAGTAATATTGAAACCATCCCAATACATAACTACAGCAATAGTCGTATCGGAGGAAGGGCAAATAAGAAAGAACTCGTTGAAAAATGATAGGTTTTAGATATAAAAAAAAAACTTGCAATTCAATGGAGCAGAGCTAATTGTTGGGTATGATCAATGATTAGAAAACCAACGTAACCTGACTGAAATTGCAAAACGATGAGACCGTGATAGTCGCGGAGGCTAATTGGTCGATACTGCACATGGAACCATAAAAGTCTTTCTCCATTCAGTGTTAGCCACCCGTCTCGGTGATGGTAATAAAGTGTTCTAGGTATTATAGGGACTGCAAGATTCGTAGTAGAAGTGGGGAGATATATTTGGCCGTTGTCAGTGTCGAGAACTTGACTATCTTTCGAAAAAGATATATCATTCGTTTTCAAATTGAACGTGTGCAATAGCGTTCTAGATGCCAGATCCCATAATTTGACTGTTTTATCGGATGATGCCGACGCCAACTGTTTGCCATCCGGTGAGAATGCCACTGAGTTTACCCCATTGCTATGGCCCTCGAGTGTATGCAATAGTGTTCCAGATACCAAATCCCACAATTTGACTGTTTTATCGTATGATGCTGACGCCAACTGTTTGCCATCCGGTGAGAATGCCACTGAGTATACCCAATCGCTATGGCCCTCGAGTGTATGCAATAGTGTTCCAGATACCAAATCCCATAATTTGACTGTTTTATCGGATGATGCCGACGGCAACTGTTTGCCATCCGGTGAGAATGCCACTGAGTTTACCCCATTGCTATGGCCTTCGAGTGTATGCAATAGTGTCCCGGATGCCAGATCCCATAATTTGACTATTCTATTGTATAATGTCAACGCCAACTGTTTGCCATCCGGTGAGAATGCAACTGGTGTTACCCCAAAATTATCGTGTTCTAGAGTTTGCAATAGTGTCCCGGATACCAGATCCCATAATTTGACTGTTTTATCGTCCGATGCCGACGCCAACTGTTTGCCATCCGGTGAGAATACAACTGATGTTACCCGATTGCCATGGCCTTTGAGTGTATGCAATAACACGCCAGACGCCGGATCCCATAACTCCATCTTATCTTCTAATACTGAAACTAGCTGTTTGCAATCCGGTGAGAATACCACTAATCTTATCCGATCGCCATGACCTTCGAGTATTTGCAACGGGGTTCTGGATGCTGGGTCCCACAAACTGACCGTCTCAGGTTTATCATGTGATACCGACGCTAGCTGTTTACCATCCGGTGGGAATGCCACTAATTTTCTCCGATCGCTATAGCCGTCGAGTATTTGTAACGGGGTTCTAGATGCCGGATCCCATAATTTAATGGTCTTGTCTTCCGATGCCGAAGCCAGCTGTTTGCCATCCGGTGAGAATGCAACTGATTCTACCGTATCGCTATGGCCCTCGAGCGTATGCACTAATGCTCTGGATACCAGATCCCATAATTTGACTGTTTTATCGCCTGATGCCGACGCCAACTGTTTGCCATCTGGTGAGAATGCAACTGATTCTACCGTATCGCTATGGCCCTCGAGCGTATGCACTAATGCTCTGGATACCAGATCCCATAATTTGACTGTTCTATCGCGCGATGCTGACGCCAACTGTTTGCCATCTGGTGAGAATGCCACTGAGTTTACCCGATCGCTATGGCCCTCGAGTGTATGCAATAGTGTTCCAGATACCAGATCCCATAATTTGATTGTTATATCGCCCGATGCTGACGCCAACTGTTTGCTATCCAGGGAGAATGCCACTGAGTTTACCCCACTGCTATGGCCTTCGAGTGTATGCAATAGTGTCCCGGATGCCAGATCCCATAATTTGATTGTTATATCGCCCGATGCCGACGCCAACTGTTTGCCATCCGGTGAGAATGCCACTGAGCTTACCCAATTGCTATGGCCTTCGAGTGTATGCAATAGTGTCCCGGATGCCAGATCCCATAATTTGGCTGTTTTATCGTCTGACGCCGACGCCAACTGTTTGCCATCCGGTGAGAATGCCACTGAGTATACCCAATCGCTATGGCCCTCGAGTGTATACAACAGTGTCCCGGATGCCAGATCCCATAATTTGGCTGTTTTATCGCCCGATGCCGACGCCAACTGTTTGCCATCCGGTGAGAATACAACTGATGTTACCCAATTGCTATGGCCCTCGAGTGTCTGCATCAGCAGGCCCCAGTTCCTCGATACTTTTGGCGCCCTCCGCACCCAGCAAAGGTACTTAGGAGCGAAAGTGGTTCTGACAATGCTGTCCTCTGGCGTGAAAAGGAGGCCCGAAAAATACACTTGCAGTGGTGCATGAGTGACTATCGATTGATTGAACATGACGAATCGGTCGAGGTCCCAAAGGAATTCTGATAGCTTTCCAGCCCTGTTGTGGTTCTATATTGGATCCTTCATAAGTATCGAGCTAGCGTAAGATAAAGTATTGAAAGCTGGGTCTTGCTACTCACTAACATCATTTTCTGCAAATCCTTGACTAGGTATATGTTGTTGGAGGCTATTCCAAGGATACTCGTTGCTTCAAGCCAGTGTAGTAGATGCTCCTGGAGAAATTTATGAACGGGGCCGTCGTCCTGGATGTCATCTTGGCTCTTTTGCAGGTGGTGCACCCAGTGCTGACACGCGTATCTGAGTTCTGGAGGGAGACTCTGCTGTATGACATCAGGATCAATTTCTGAGGTTAACGCCCCAGGCGACCGCAGACCGCAAATGTTCATCATGAGTTTTCTCGACAGCAGCGTGATGCACTCTTTGGCTATTCTCCTGTGCGTCTCCCTCTCATCTACAGAGAAAAGATTCCTGCTCTTCTGCCTAGGGTCAAGAAGGAAGTCTCGGAACGAGAGATGGAAGGTCTTTATCGAGAGATTGGGGTGGACAGGAACTACTAGGATCGAATGGAATGGTCTGAGTCTATAATGGATTGTCTCTTCCTCTATCCCGATGAGTTCTGAGAGTGACTGTCGCGATAGAGGAGATTCGAGCATAACGATGGTGCTGACGATCTTCTGAGTTTCCGCGAGGATTATTTCTCTGTCGGCGTTCATGGAATCCAGGCCAGCTAGCACCTGTTCGAAAACTGTGAGGTATATTTGGTAGACTCCCGGCGCTTTGTAGCACGCCGTTAAGATAGTGTCGAGGCGTTTTGCCGGAGGAAAGTTCTTATCGTCAACGAACCGGCATATAGTAGCAGCAGAGATGAACAAGGGATCCGCAATGTGTACGAGCTGCCGGATGTCTCCTTCTTTGGGCCAATTTTCCGGGACATCGTCAGCTCTGTCGCTCTGTATACGTGCGAACTCGTGCTCCAGATAAAGCCGTATATCCCGCCTAACGGTTTCTCGATCGACTTCGTGAAGGGCCAGATCGTGATGGTGAGTGTTCTCCCTTGTCAGCTTTTGGAAACCAGCCAGCGGGGCAAAATCTGGTCGGCTGGTAATGAACACGCGCAAGTCCACAGTGTTCAGCTTGCTCAACTGGCCTAGGAAGCCGAGGAGGAGCAGTATCTCCTGTTCGTTCTGACACTCGTCGAGAGCATCAATGACCACAACCACAACCGCCGTCGAAGGACGGTCCATCTGTGAAAGAGGCTCTAATAAGAGCTTCTCGAACTGATCCTTGAAGCTTTTCGCACAGACGTCAGGGTTGTCCTCGATTGCCGTGTTCATGTGCGGTACTAGCGAAGGTATGTGCTGCATGAGACTGTAGGCGAGGGTTGGGAAGAACCTCGAAGCATTGCTGCGCTGGACCTGCGATCTCTTGAAGAAGAAGCTTGCTCCTAGCCAGCCGTTACCTTCGAGGTATCTAGCCACCGTGCGCGCAATAGTAGACTTTCCAGTCCCGGCCATCCCGCGCAACCAGAAGATGTGCCTGTCTCGTGGACCCGTCGCCCACCGTTCGATGTCCTCGAGAACTTCCACCCTAGTCTGAGGGAGGCACTTTGGTTCGTGTTGGTCCTCGGCCGACCCAAACATCGCTTCTTTGGCCACGGGAAGTTTTTCGAAGTTCGCTTTAAGATCCTTGAGGGCGACAATCGATACGTTATCAATCTGGAGTGCCAGCGCGACGGTTGATTGCAGCGCTCTGAGATTCCTGACAATGGTCTCGACGTCTTTCTTCTTGAAGGGCCACTTCAAATCTTCGCTCTTCAGCCCCTTCACTACTCTTTTCAAGAAATTGGTTTGTTTCGATTCCCTGTTGTCCTCTAGCCCTCGCTCCAAGTCGATTATCAAACTCTCGAGCACCCTCTCACCTTCGCCAATCGCATCATTCAGCGTCTGGGAAGCCTTCAACTTGAAGCCGAACGGCCCGTCGAGTAGGTTACTAATGTCTTTAAGCAAGCCGCCGAAGATCTGGACCTCTTTTGTGATCCTCGCCGCATCAGCTTTAGCGCCTCGGACGTCGGTAATGTACTTCGCGCAGAGCAGTCCGACCTTGCCAGCTACCTCAACCAGAGCTATGGCACTCGAAACGCCTCCTAATACTTCCATGGCTACAAGTAGTGAGATAAAAGTGAATCAGTCGCGAAAAACTTCCTGTGATTGATATTTGGTTGATATCAAGGCCCGGAGATGTACGATTTGGTTTTAAATACTTACAGCCTTGTAAGAATACGAAGCCTCGCGAGCAACGTGTTGCGACAAGAGGTAGAACATCTCTAGAGGTGGGACACTCGAATGAACTGTATCATGTATAAAAAATTTATTCTTTCACTATTATCCCTTGGAAGTATTGCTTCTACTTTGTGTGAATCTAACCTACCTTAATTAATTTCGGACTTTATAATTAGTATTTGACTTGCATTACAAGTAAATTAACCGTATTTATCATAGCACTCACTATATATTTGGGTGCTGTAATTAGAAAAACCACAACAGCAACACAATACTAACACACCAAACAGGGCAGCACCCTGAAAAACCATCGTCCACTCTAGTATCTGGTCTTGCAGTGTGACCTTCCGCTGTTGTGTTTCTAATACAAATATATATTTTGTTATATTTATCAAACGCCTGGATGTCTCCTACAACTAGTCTCAAAGTTCCTCTTTTAAACAATAATCTCTTTACAAATGCCTAAAGATTTTCTTTAAATCAAAAAATGGGGTTATAAACAAGAGCTAAGGTAAAGGTGTAAGGATAGAAGTAGGTATTCGGGTGGTTACAGACGGGCCGTGTTGAGGGGATAGGTGCAATTAATAATACTTTATAATTGTAGAGTTGCTGCTCGAAATGGTTTTCTGAGGTCAAAATGAGATATCTAAACATGCCTTTGCTAACTCACTTCTACAGTAACATGAAAGCCTTCTAGTACTTAATTACGTAGTTAGTCTAGTAAATTTGTTGTAGAAGGCTGAATCGAAGCTGGGCAGTCGAGATGGGGTGATAGAAACGCAAGATATAATTATCTCTTCAGGCGACGACTCAATCCCATTGCCTCTCTCAGCTGTTTGCTTCAAGCTGAAGTAGATTCTGAACGTCTGTATCTGTCATCGTTTTAGGGCATACTCTTTCTCTCTTTCTATTAGTGCAGATGCGAAAAGCTACATGGTGTAACCAGACCTGCGGCGGGCTGCTTTAACTAGCGTTGCGCTGCAGTTTCTCGTTTTGGACGTCGAGATGTGTTGAAGCAAAATTTCACGCCTCTAGATAGAAAGCTCTAGTAGCTGCCACGTTAGCGGACGTATTATAGTTAGACGCTGTTAAGCTTAACCGCGGCTATTTTTTTCCTCTGCTTATAAACCCATCAACCCAGGCTGGATAACTAAACCACATTCGAACAACCTCCCAATTCAATCCTTTTTTAACATCTTCAAAACCATGGGATAGCAAATATTTCCCCTGCCGAAACGGCACATCTGTCGATTAAACCATACCTCTCCGAAATCCCGAAAGGAAAAGAAAGAAGAGAAAAAAGAGAAAGAAGAAAAAAAAGACTACCATGACGTCCTTCCTCCGCGCCTCAGCGAGAACCCTCACTCGCCTCTCGATCTCGACCCCCCGCCAATTCCACACCACCCCCCTCCTGCCCCTCCAAATCCACAACCCTCAATCCTCCGCAACCGGCCACCCTCTCTCGATAACAATAACCCCAGCCGCCTCAACCCGCCTCTCCCAAATCCTCTCCAAAGAATCAAACCCATCCCTCGCCCTCCGCGTCCTCGTCGAATCCGGCGGCTGCCACGGATTTCAATACACAATGTCGTTAACCGACACGATCGATCCCGTCGAAGACACGATATTCGAAGAGGAAAGTTCGGGCGCAAAAGTGGTTATGGATCTGCCGAGTTTGGAGCTTTTGGACGGGAGCAAAGTCGACTACGAGAGCGCGTTGATCGGGAGTCAGTTTAAGATTGTGGATAATCCGGCGGCCGTGAGCGCGTGCGGGTGCGGGACGAGTTTTGATGTTAAGTTTTGAAAAAGTGTTATCGGATATACTGGGTGGAGAAAAGTGTATACTGGCTGGTCTTCGGGGGAAGAATAAGAGAGGATATACGGCTCCACTACGTCATCGAGTGGAATTCTGGGTATACCCCGAAAGCAAAAAAAATAATACTGTTGCTGCGGCTGCCATTGCGGTTTCATCCCGTAGATGAAATACCTGCCGAAGTCTGCTATCGATAAATCACCACTTTTATCGAGTCACAAATGGGTACAAGGGCATCAATAAAGCTACAAGCTATCGAACTCTTCAATTGCTGATTGGCTAAACCCTCATGTTACTAGCTAATAGATAGTGCTTGCGCTTATAACAGCGAAATCCTAGGAGTTAGGTCTTCAAGAAAGGAGCAAAAATAATAAATTTACCTCTCCACCTCCCAAATAATGATAAACGATAATGATTCCACAGGCCACCACCGAAGAATATGAGGAAATTCGTAATTAAATGAAAATAATGATAACAAAAAGGTTCTCAGGGAAACGCCTTTCGTATGCAAGAAGCTTTTTATGTGCAACCTTTCTCCCTCTCTCCCAAAATCTTTCACAACTCCAAAATTCCCTTCCACAGACCCTCCGAATTCACAAAATCGTGATGGATAACTGAAACTAGCCACACATCGTTCTTCACCTCATCCAACAACTTTGACGTCGCTGATGACAGTGGATATATTCTTTGCCACTCGCTCCAGACGTCAAACGCCTCATCCTATCCTCGTTGTTAGTATTTGATCCTTCTGCAAGGTATGTAGGGAAGAATGTGTACGTACCCTCCAAGCCCGGAAGGATACTTCTTCGATGATAGTAGGAGTTACGATCTCCTTGCCTGGGAATGCTCCCCACGTTACGGCGTTCATGGCAGTATCAGAGGGCATATTGGTTATAAAGTCTCCCTGTTTGCCATTTTGTTAGCTCCGAACCCGAACCCGAACCAAAGTTTCTGCACCTCTTCCTAGCAAAAAGCCAATATAGAACCTAAAAAACTTACAGCCCTATTCCCCGCGTAAAAAGACACGTCCTCCCCTCCATCTTCCAACCTCTTCTTCAAAACAGCCCACTCCTCTCCCGGCACGAAAAACTCCACAAACGCCTTCTGAAAGACAAAGCCGTTCTTGGGCCCCCACCCGAACGTCGGATCGCTACTTTTTGCGCTATTCACCGCGGGTTGACTCGCCACCGTCCACCACCCTCTCGAGTTCAATTTAACCAGCTCGTCTTTGATCAGCCCGGATTCCGGATTAAGCGTATCTTCACTCCACGGCATGGCCTCGAGGTCGCCCTTGACGTGTTTGACGAAAAGGTCGGAGATATCCTTCTTCGAGGTGGGTTTACCCCACAGCCGTAATGCTTCGGTAGGGGTGCGGTGTAACGAAACGCCGTAGCCGTCGATTTCGCCGAAAGCTGGTAGAGAAAAGAACAAAAACAAAAGAACGTGATGGTTAGTAAATTCGTAGTATAAAAAAGTAAGTTATAAATAAAAAAAACACGCAAAGTAAAATTTTGTAGAAGGTTACTCGAAGCAGGTGTGGTGCAGGGGGTGGTAGTGGGGTGAGACCAACCCGGCGACCTAGCATCCCCCCACCGTCCATTAGGGAAATCATCCCAAGTGGCTTCTCGTCCCAGTGCTCCCTCGCCCTCCGAGATGGCCAGATTCCCTTCCTGGCTGCCCGGGTCCAAGATCTTCGGTGCCCCTGCCTCCCCGGCTTCGGCTTGTAGGTCGCTTCTGGCGGAGGAAACGGTGTCGACGATGACGCGGTTGTGCGGATCGGAGATTATAGAGCTAGCTCTACGGCTCCGTCGGATCGCAGCGTTGACCGTCAACAGCGCCGTTTGCTCGTCATCGTCTACGACGGCCACTTCTTCTTCCTCCGCAACTGGTAGCTCCGGTATCAACCCGCATCGCTCGACGATAAACGCCACCGCCTTCTCCAAATTCAATGTGTAGAAATGGAACCCTCTCGGCATGTTTTCTTCGTAGGATGACGTCTTTGTCTGCCTGATTTTTTGAATTATCTCCGTAACGATTTCTATGCCGTGTTCCTTCACGACCTCGTCGTCCGCTTTCACTGCCTCGAGTCGATCCGTGATCGTTTCCGGCACTTTCACACTGCACAGCTTTGTAGTCCGCCGGAAGATCTGGTATGATTGTATCGGCATGAGACCTGGTATGATGGGAATATCCTTAAACGCCCCGCTGGAATCCTCGCGCAGCAGCTTTTCGAACGATAGGTAGGCGTCTACGTCGTAAAAGAACTGCGTCATGATGAAATCCGCGCCCGCAGCCGTTTTCTCTCGTAAATAAGGTAAATCGTTCGCCGCAGCTTGCGCAACGGGGTACGGTGTCTCCGTGTAACCCTCAGGGTAAGCGGCGACGCCAATGGCAAAGTAATCACCATATTGCTTTCGAATGTATTTTACCAGATCGATGGCGTAGACAAAATCTGTTTCTTGAGAGCCGGATCTTACTTGCTGCGTGACGTCGAGATATTCGTGCTGCCGGGGCTCGTCGCCGCGGAGGGCGAGGATGTTTCTTATACCGATCAGTTTGGCGTTTTCGAGGGCGTCGTCGAGGACGGATTTGGACATGTTTGTGCAGGTGAGGTGGAGGACGGTGGTCAGGGAGAGGGAGTGGCAGAGGGAGGCGAGTTCGAGGGATTTGGTGGCTGTGGAGCCACCGGCGCCCCAGGTTACATTTACGAAGAGGGGCCGGAGGCCTTTGGACATGCGGTCGAGACGGGCGTGGAGATTTTGGAGGCCCTACGGGGTTTTTAATTATGAGATTTATATACCTAAAGTAGAATAGGTGAAGTGTAGATAAGATAAGGGAATATTACCGCTTGTGTCTTCGGAGGGAAGAACTCGAGGGAGAAGTAGGCGGCATCCTTGGGGAGGGCCTTGATCTTGTCCGTGATCTTCATGGTCGTAGTCGCGATGATGATGTTGAGGTCGAGGAGGGGAGGCGGGGCGAAGGGTCGAAAGTTGGACGTCAGGGTCTTGTGAGTAACGGAGAAGGGGCGAACTGGAGCGAATGCCAGCTGGTCGGGTGATTATAATTAGAATGGAATATAATATGATCTAGTATTAGGTCTTCGGAAATCCCCACGTTTCGGATGGAGCAGGAGGGCGCACTCGATAACGTAATATTACATGAACTGGTCGAAGAGTGTGGGGTGCATGCGAATATCTCGAGCCTTGGTGGGGGGAATAATGCGTATGTCAATGGCGATATAGCGATTATAGCTTCACAAAAAATGGTCGATAGAGTAATTATAAGAGAGAAAAAGTTGTTTGAAAGCTCAATTGGTAGTTGATTGAGAATAATCAAGATTATATAGTTATAGATAGGTAAAGTACGAGCTCCGGTTTCGGTTGATATCGCCGGCACTTTGGAGGGGTTGAGTCTCAAGGATACCTAAGTAATTGTTGGAGGGGCATTCATCATATTATTATCATCCCGGCGCATATTCCTTCGGCTGCGAGAATATAGCCTAACCGAAAGGACTTAGCATTGGATCTATCAGAACTTTTTTTTTTTTTTTTTCGCGATTCGGGGCTATATCGGATCAAATATATATAATAGTACGATAACATCATGTCTACAGAGTTTGTTGAGTATCACGATTAGCACTTGTTATAAGAGGAGGCAGTGAGTGTGGACGGCGATAGAATTTGGTATCAATTGATCAGAAGTGAAATATTTCATGTGCCTGTTCGACGTCATGTTCAACCACGTCGCCGGTATCATAAATATAAATATATAAATATAAATATTATATGCCAGCGCAGGCTGAGTCAGGTTACCATAACGAAGCGGTGTTTTCATCACGATATCGGGAGGTGGAAGTATATTGAAGAGGACTGTCGACTCACTTTCTTCTGTTAGGATTATTAACCATTTGCATTGGTACGTATATACAAGAGCAAACAAAGGAGACATTGTATTGCATTGCATCGCATCGCATCGCAGTATCGCCATTTATACATTTGTTTAGTCGCTACGGATACGAGTATATACGGAGGGGTAATTGTGTAACTGTACGGTGTACGGGTGTTGGAATGTCCCTATCGCTTCAGGTCGTCACCAGCTTCATGGCGTCTGCGAAAGAAAAAAATCTCGCGACACTCGTAGCAACGGTTTTAAGGAGGGTATCTACAAATATAATCCATCTTGACACCAAAAGGAGAAGGGAAGCACGAATGCTTTCCCAGCTTCCGTCGGAATCGCCAGCCGAGTGGAGGAAGGGTTTTGTTCCGTGGGGAATAAAAGCCGGGCGACGATGATTTGAGTCGGGTGTCTTGATGGGAGAAGAAAGAAAAGAAAGTGAAAGGATTTTTGGCGACAGGCTGCGATATTTATATCATTTCCGTCCCAATTCATCATCATTGGCTCCCACGACAACACGAAAATGAACAATATAAAAATTCAAATATATTAGATTCGATGTACTAAAAAAGGTTGAAGTTGAAGGTAAGTAACTATAGCTATTATTATATACCATATTCTTTTATTTTGCTTTATTTTATTTTCCGAGAAGATAAAGCAGAGTGGAGCCTGCGTAGCGTGTGTGTAATTGGCTGTGTTCTGCTGCAACGGCTGTTTGAGAAGGTTAGGTATTTTGCATCTTCTTGTCTTCTCTTTCTCCTCCTATTTTACTTTTTCTTCTTTCTTCTTTTCTCCTCTTCATAACTGTCTTCTGCTCTGCTTCTTCTGTTTCATCGCTGTTCCTCCGCTGTACGATTGACTCCCGACAACGACGTAATTTAATTACAACTTCTTCGAACACTTCGACACTCTTCTCCTTGCTTCTCTTACTTACTTACAATATTGTTATTATTATATACGCCGGTAATACGCTAATTGGTCTCATAAAAAAGCCTGCCTACGAAAAGGGTTCAAACGGTTGTTCGTCTCGTTCTGCGTACCTTTTCTACCCGACACACCACACCGTCCATCCCCGCAAACCAAACCCAAACCCAAACCCAAACCCAAAAACCACACTTCAAATCAAAATCAAAATCACCATCACAACCACCAAACCCAACAAAACTACAAACCGCCACAGCCATCGGATATCGGACATCACATTCATACTCATCTTCACGCTCGGGATATTGGTCATTTCGCTATACCGCTACATCATCTGGATCTACTCGGACTGCTCGCTCTTCTCTCTCATCCTCCTACTGCCAGGCGACAAACCCCTTCAATCTTGCCAGCTTGTGTGTTTTTTTCTTTCTTCTCTCTCCCAGGACCTCCAGTCAACGGTACCTGCAGGACTGTCGCTCAACCTCACCAAATCACATCACATCACATCACATCGTCACCCGCCGAAAGCGCATCGCAGCTAAACTTTTGT
Source organism: Dactylellina cionopaga (assembly GCA_036971295.1). Taxonomy (NCBI): domain Eukaryota; kingdom Fungi; phylum Ascomycota; class Orbiliomycetes; order Orbiliales; family Orbiliaceae; genus Dactylellina; species Dactylellina cionopaga. Next base: position 436,858 of record JAJTTY010000018.1, on the reverse strand, counting down.
CCTCTGGCCCTCCCTCTCTACCCTTCCTCATTATTGGACCGCTATTTCGCCCACAACTGTCAAACACTTTTGAACCCGTCGACCATTAAAATTCCTCCCCCGCTATATCACCAACAAACACACCACCACTACACCACCACTACACCACCACCACCACCTCTCTCCGACTTAGAAGCGATATCGCTCATCACATAATTCTCCCTCCGATCCTCCATCCTGAAGTCATCCGTCTATAGACTGAGCGTGTCCTTTTTTCACCTACTTTCCCCTCCCGTCTTATAGCAATTTTTCATCCACTTTTTCATCCTTAATTCTTCCGACGGCTTATACCCGAGTCCGTTGCTACGACAGTCGAACCCTTTTTTCTTTTCATCTCTTTTTCCTCGGGAGCCAGAGGACAACGAACGTATACTGATTTTGTTATTATTTCCCTTCACGAAACACCCTCCAGCAAGCTCTTCCTGGACCCACGAGCGACCCACGATTCTTGATACGAGTTTCCTTTTGATCTAACAAAATCTTTTTTCACGTCTTTTCAGTTTTCTTTTTTTCCGCCAGCATACGTCAGGGGTTCATTCGGTTTATTTTCTTTTAGTCGTCATTTACCTTTTCGCACTTGCTCCAACCTTATAACACCTTTCTCTATTCCCTGTCAAGCCAATGAGTTCTACGCTATGGAACCGTCGACCAACGTCAGTCCACCTGTTCTTCCCCTTCCTTTCCTACAAGACAACCTACTAATCGATTACTCTTTTTATACAGTCCGGGAAAGCTTTCTTTATCGCTCTCTAACTCCACCGACGAAAACAACGGCCCCCCCTCCGCCCGAGGGTTCGGCTCGGGGAGGGGTCGAGGGGGTCCTGCCAGCAGAGATGGTGTCGGTCGTCTTGATCCACTCAGTGCCGTGGCTCCGTTGAGCGCTGGTGGCTCCTTCAACAGTCTTGCATCTCCGAGTACCGCATTCAGTTTGGGCTCTGGAGCCTTCGCCTCCTTCGGTGCTTCTATAAAAACGCCCACCAAACCCCCAAATGGTGACCCGATCGCTGCTGCTGCTCCACCTGCTAAGGAGCCTCAAGGTCCCGCCCCGGTGGGCTTGACGGCTGTGACCCCGGGTATCAACGGACCTACGTTCGCATCCGCCGCCGCCGCCGCTGCTGCCGCCTCTCAAAAGAAACCTCCCGTTGAACTCACCAAAACCCCTCTGCGCCATACCTGGGTGGTCTGGTATAGAGCACCTGGAACCAAATTCCAAGACTACGAAAAGTCGACCCAAAAGATTGCTGCATTTTCCACAGTCGAGGAATTTTGGATGGTTTACTCGCACCTTCGAAAACCTCGAAATCTGCCTCACGTATCCGATTACCACCTCTTCAAGCAGGGCATTCGTCCTGTATGGGAGGACAATGAGAATCGTAAGGGTGGAAAATGGATTATTCGTCTTAAGAAGGGTATCAGCACTCGCTTTTGGGAGGATCTTGTTCTTGCTATCATTGGTGACCAATTCGGAGATACCGGCGATGACGTCTGTGGTGCTGTTCTTAGCATTCGCAACGCCGAAGATGTCCTGAGCATTTGGACCAGGACTGATACTGCCGTCACTCTCAAGATTCGGTATGTTATTACTTTGAACGTTCCTCTCACAAACTGTAATGCTAATATATGATAAAACACACAGCGAAACGATCAAACGTGTTCTCGCCTTCCCACCAGAAACCATCATGATGTTCAAAACCCACGATGAATCCATCGCGAACGAGCGAAATGTCCATCAAGGTGGTCAGGGACAAAACCCGAGCCACACCCATGGCCCGAACCAGCGACATCAAACCGGCCAATACAGCAAGCAGGATCGCCAGCAGAACAAGAACCAACACCACAACCACCACCAATACTTCAACCAGCAGCAAAACCAACCATCTGAAAAGCGAGATTAGAGATCCGCTTCTCCATTCCCGGCACATATATGGCAGCTAAGAAAGCTTTTGCTACGCCATAAACCGCCTTCACGACCCTAGACCTTTGGTCACGTTTTTTTATTATTACTGAAGACGTTTCATGAATCTCTTCGATCCATAACGCCCCGCCCTCTACGCTAGAACACCGTCCCGAGAAGTTTCATATACCCGAAAGGCTTTATTCCCCAGAGCCATCGATCGCTCGATGCAATCACCGCACTTTCCCATATTTTCCTTTTCTTCTTGTCGATATCCCCTGCTTTTTAGTCTTTTATTCAGCTTTTGAAGCGAGTCGCCTGGATCCATTTATTATTTTTTACTTTACCGCGTGATCAAAATCTGGGAGGGTTCTTCTACTTCTCTTACTAGTTGCGAAGTTCCTCTCTCTTTTTCTTTTCTTCTGTGTATCGTGTACTATAGGCAACATTCACACACAAAAATCGGAGTTACTGATCTTTGTTGAGTTTCTTTTTTTCTCCTTTCCTTTCCTTCTTTTTTTTTTTTGCGCATCTCTTCTCCCTTTACTTATTTTCATTTTTCTTTGGTATGTTTGCCTTTTAGTTTTATTTTCTCTATTTGGGATAGGGGAATTGCCATTTGCCGGTTCTCCTTTTTGAAAACGAAGTTAACTACTGTTCGACGATATGGCACGATGTGGAGAAGTTGAAGGGGATATATTTTGGCGAGACGTATATGAAAATGACGGGGCTTTTTTTGTGATGCCTTTTAACGTTGTTATACGGTTCCTATATCTTGAAGTATGGATCGGATCGGATCGTGGGGGTGGGGGAAGGGTCAATGTACCTTAATTGAAAAACAAAAGGGAAAATTAATCAAGAAGTTGGAAGGATGTTTTTTTTCTGACTTGAAATTCTATCATGATAGTGAATTGTGTAATGCCTTGCTAGGTTGGTCAAATATATCTATGCCTTGACAGGATGAATCTACAAAGTCGCAAAACCAAATACCACTACTCGATACTCCGAACCTCCCCACCCCTCTCCCGAACTCTCTTCAACCCTTCTTCAACACCCTTCCAAACCTCCGCCGTAACCTCTTCAACCGTCCCGCCGGCATCTACAACCCACCAATCCCCCTCCCCACCATTCTCCCTCGCATCACCGCCATCCTTTTTCCTCATATCTTCGAATAACATCCTAACCTTCCCCTGCATCTCCGTCTGCTCGTACCGTTCGCCGCCGAACCCGGCACGCTTCGCAGCGTTTTCTTGAGAAATGTTCAGAAAGATGATTATATCCGGGCGCGGGAGGCCGACGTCAGGATTTCGACACCAGGTCGGAGAGAGAGGTTGTGGGAATTCTAAGGGGGTAGGGGGTTTTGCGGCGGAGAAGACGACGCCGGAGTAGATGTAACGGTCGAGGAGGAGCGTAGTGCCAGCGTTTAGAGTTGACTTTATACCTTCGCTGTTTTTATTATTTATTGTTAGTATTATTATAGAACCTGGAATGAGGGGCATGAAAGCTTTTTTTCTTACCATGCTTCCCATCGGTTCGCGGAGAAGAGAAGGTGGATCGCTCGGTCGTCTAGGTTCTCTGAGTTTTGGAGGTACGAGTTTATCATCTGGCCGATTGGGGTGGTTCTATCTGGTTAGACTTAGTAAAAAGTCATTTTGTTAGCGCCTATTTATAACAATTGTACATATCATAGATGCTATATGTTGTAAAGTAGGATAGATAGCTAGATAACTGTACACACCGGGAAACTTTTGGAGTTTGGCGGGGACGTTAGAGGCGTTCAGTCGGTCGAGGAGGAGACTGCATTGTGTGGATTTGCCGGCGCGGTCGAGGCCTTCGATGGCAATAAGGGCCCCACGAGGAGCGGGGTTCGATGAGGGTTCCATCGTGATGTTTTGGGGGATGTTGCAATCGGCGCCTAGTAGTCGAGGTTGAGGTTGAAGCTGGTGCTTAAGAGTTGACGTCGAGGCGCATATTGGCGGCAATGGGGTCGGCCTGATCCCGTGATCGGATTATGGTTTGTCGCGCGGGTCGTTTGGTTTCGTAAACGAGAAATAAATTGGATCTGGAAATTTCCTAGTTGGGAAGGTGTCTATAAAAACGCAACTGGGATTTCCGAGGCTAGGCTTGTGGCACCATGGACGTCCGTCGTTCAAGTATTTATAGGGAAAATATCGATTAATATTATAATCATATTGTGTAACGAAACTGAACGTTCTATCAATTGGTCTAAATGATGCAAAATTTAACTAAGAAGAGGCCATCGGAGCCCGTGCATGCGTCTATTATTCATGCTGAAATTTATAAAGAGAGAACGCTGATAAACAGATAATCTCAAATTTATGGTCGCCTTCCTTCTTTCGCTTCTTTCGCTTCTTGTGCTTCCCTAGCAATCCTGTCCTCATCACTCTCACCAATATGTCTATCCGTCTCCGGCTTCCAAGAGCCTAAATATTTTGTCCAAATTATTAGTAACTTTTATCATTCCATTCGCTTCCTAAGAATAGGGTTTTTGATTACCTTCAAAATAATGTTTAACAAAGGCTATCGGGTCGTCGTCCTCACCGGCGTCGAAATTCTTAACACCAGGGCTAAAGCTCGTGACCGGTAAAACAACAAGATCCCCAATCTTCATCGGTACCTTCATATGTGTAAAGTTTTCCCAACCCACGCGGGTCTCGGGGGAGACATTGAAATAAGTCTCATCATTCAGATAATCAAATATCACATCCGTCCAAGCCGCAGGGCCTGTAAATTCAATAATCTCGTCCTGGGGTATTCGTACAACCCCAAGCCGTTTGCGCTTGAAAGTCTTCTCTACTATTCTGGCAACGATTTCGCGCATAACTGGGTGGCCTGGTTTGCTTTGGATCGTCCACTGGCAAAACTGTAACCTTCGGGAATACCACTTTTCCCAGTCATTGCCGCCATCCGCTTCTACCCCGATCACTAGACCGATCGCGTTCAGGCGAAAGTTGAGGGGTATCCAGCTCGTGGCAGGCTTCAGAGGTGCTGTATCCAGGTCGCTGTAGATTCCACCTCTTGCGAGTAAAATTAGATAGCGAAAAAAATCCGCTTTTAATATAGGCGTTGGTAGAGAGGTGTAGGCTTCGACCACTTGAGGCACTGAAGAATAGAGGTGCTGAATTAGACGCAAAGCTGCTTGGTCGGTAAGAATCTTAAATTTTTTTTATATCAATATTATGTTAGAACCTATTACTGGATATTTTATTTTTATTTTTATTGTTCTTATTTTTATTTTTGGGAGGATCAAAAAACTTACTGGATGAATAAAATCCGGATGAAGAATCGTCCAGCCGCCAACTAACGGTCGGTATTTGTCGCCGAATTTTCGGTTAGATAGAGTATACTTCCACGTTTGCCATATAAACGCGGGGAATTTGCCAGAGACGTCGTAAGGAAATTGATAGGCAAGTTGGTCTCGGAGAGGCTGGTTTTTTTGGTTGCCCGTTTGCCCTGCCGAAATCAGTTAATTGAGCGAACAATTTTAAAAATTTTAAAACAAAAACCAACATATGGAAAGGGTGGGTTTCAGGCGCACTCTGTGTATTTGACTTCGGGCGTCGGTTACCCCTGATAATGCCGGGCTCGTCCGCAACTCCACTTCGCTGTGAATGCGTTGAGAAACTGTAGAACAATATGGCGAGGAATATTGCTAATATTATCAAGGCGCGTTTAGTTCTCAACATGTTCGTTGGACTCAATACCTGATCCCAAGGTCAAGGCGGGGCGGGGCGCGCTGTGTTGATTTGTCGCAAGATTTTTGCGAAAGAAAAGGGACGATACCCCGACCGGCTTTCAGAAGCGTCCCCCAAGATACAATTACCGTTAGTTCCAGCGTACGTCGGATAGCCAGCTATCTAGGCGATTGATTGAAAACATGCAACGCTAAAAGGTGGAATGATGGAGTGCCTGATCTATTCCAATGCCGTACATTTACAAGAAGATGGCTTGCATGCGCACGGCTCTCGTAGCCAGATCTAGACGTTTGTTTTGCGCGGAACAGACGGCCAAATACAAGTTACAATTATGCGAGGAGACGCACCTTTTTCGGCGAGAATCCTGAAACGCAATTTGTCCCCGTTCAATTGGTTGGATGCAGGGTTTATCAGTCTTGGTCGCTAGAAAATTGGCGAACTCTGATCAAGAATATTTGTGCTCGTGGTTCTTCGATCATCTTGGCTTAACCTTGCCTCCTGCCAAAACTCAAGCGCACCATTGTGGGAAACGAAGGGGTTGAGCTATGAGGAGACATTAAGCCTCCCATCTTTCGGATACAGTATTTCACGCTGGGTGAATTTAATAGAGAATTGTATGGAGCGAGCTGACGTGGGTAAAGTTGCAGCGCTTGGCGAAAATCAATGTATTGATCAATATTACATGGAAGTACACCCCACCCCCGCACACAGGATCGAACGACATATGATGCAGCCGAAGTGAAATCCGGTCTAACAGATCCCTGTTCTCCCTCGCCTATAGGCTTGCTAAACTCGCAAGTTGAGGGACTGTAGAGTTTTCAATTTCAACATGTCAAACGCTTTGCCAAACCTAAGCCGGGTGCCCGGTGAAGAAAATTTAACAAATTATTTAGCGTTGGGGGGAGGGTTTTTGGGCTATTTAGTGCTGTTTCTTAAGCTAAGCTATCTAAAACTCGTGGAGGCATTATTTTCAAACGTGAAAAGCAAAATGCGTGAAAAGATACTAAGAGGGACATGTGGAGGGGATTCCTATGTGCGCATATATGCTCCTTGGGATCAGTTATAATCCTTGAATTTCATAGTGCTACCTTAGCTTTATTGGTTGCAAAATTTGCCTAAGCTATTGGAGTCCAAACTTGAAAGCCTAATTGCAGTTGGCTACGGAACTGTTCTACAATGGCACAGATCTAGATTGCCCATGCTACAGCTGAAGAATTGCTAGGATTAAGTTCTTCGTGAGTGCCATAGGTGGCCATCCGTAACCATTAGACCATATTTAGTAATATTAAAGAACTAATGCTTGTTTAGTGAATCTTGATATTATGTTTGTATGGGATATGGTTGACACAAGGGCTCGTTTTCGCCAGAACAAATGGAGTGGAGTAGTATATGATAACATTGTATAGAGGATTTTCAAGCAATCCTCTGTTCTTCCAGTTATTCTTTCTTCCCGTCTGCGTCAACGAGCTCCTTTATTTTCATTCCAATAACAGCACGAAGCAAATGTGCTCCATACATGACCCGTTTCAACTGTGCTTCCTGGGTCAACCCAGTCGGGACATCAACTTTCGTGCCGGCTCCGTCTCCGGAGCCTGGGCCGTAATAAATATTGTCCGGGAAGTCACAAATAGCTTCAAGGGCCCAATTGATCCATGACACCGTTGCGGCCCGGGTTCGTAATTTCCAAGTAGCTTGGAGGCTTTCTTTCACGGTTGTGTTGTTGGGTGGAGGCTGGAGGTTCTCGATAGGGAAGGTGACACTTTTGGCGTAGAGAATTTGTATCCAATTGTTCAGGGATTCACAGCCGTCTCCAAGTGAATGGCCTGAGAGCTGCATCTCAAGAGAATCTCGAATAGCCAGGTAAGGCACGTAGTGACGGTGAAGCTGGGTCCCACGGGTGGTATCGCCATCCTTGGCCTTGACTGCCGCTTTGATCTTGGTCCATTCAAAAGATGTGCCTCGCGCTGGGGTCAAATGGAGTATCGTATCGTTCAGGTAGTGATGCCACTCATTGTCGTTTACCATTGCGGTATTATCGCCCTTAGTGACAAACTCCATATTGCACGTTTGATCTTAGATTCGTTCGGACACCAGTTATTTGACAACTATTTGACGCAATTTCGTGGCTAGATATCTCTCTTGTAATTAGTTACAAAACAATAGATGGTGAGATAATAGTAGATATATGTACCAGAATTTGAAATTCTTGAAGAGAACGATGAGTGAGGTGCCGATCTTCTTAATTTACTTATGAGCAGTTTCCGATGACAGGACAAACAATTCGATATTATATATACTAATCGAAATCGTTGCCAATACTAGTGCCTTCGCGGAGTTCGTAATCGGGCTAAATAGAGACGTTCGTTTTCAGCTGAGGCAGGGAGAATGTCATACTATCACGAATGTGAGTTTTTGTTGGTCTCTTACACGCATACACCTTCGAATTTTCTTGGTATTCGGACGGCACAGTGGATGTGAAAAGATCCGATTGCGACCATAGCACATCGGAATAGCTCTAATATAACAGTGGTGCACAGGAATAACAACGGATGTGCACAGGTATACGTAGGCGTCGGAACTCAGCTATTCCTATGTGCGCCGCGACTTAGCAAGTCAAAGCTATTCCTATATGCGTCCAGCTAGGGCTTGACTATCGCTGTGAGCATTGAAGGATGAGCGATATTAATTCACAAAAATAATTCGAAGGCAAAACCTAAAAGTCTTTACACTTTCGGTTGGGTCTAACGGAAAGTCCATTTTCTTGTCCAATCAAATGCGAAGCCGAACCGTGATTCAGAAATTATGTGTTGATCATGCTAAATCTAACACAAGGCACATCTGATGCATGTACGTACGTACCTCTGATGCATCTAGATGAAAACGCCACTGGAAAGTTAGTTCAGCCGAAATATACACGAGATAATCAGTTTAGCTGGTTTATTAGTTTCAATTTTCAGCTTGATAGCAGGATACCAATCGTATTTGCCTTCCGGGAGAGATAGTTTTACTCTAGCTGTAACATAAAAAAAGCGTCAATGTCCTCCCACCTCCCAATGCAGTTTTCATGAGTATCTCCGAATCTCTCTGCAGTTCAGACAGGGATTAGTGCATCAGCCCGAGTTAACGCCATTTCTTGTTCGATCGGGCCCTCATTGGACGCACCAGCAGAGCGTTAAGCAAAATTTGCAGCAGCGTAAGTTTGCTGAGTGGTACTAAGACGGGCGGCGGCAGAGGCAGCAGCAGCTTGTTGAGCGAGTAGAGTAGATGTTATCCCACCCGCCGGTGTTAGCGTATTGGTGAGCTGCTGGCCAATGATATCCTATGCACTTAGAATTTCGGAAGCCATGATAAATGTAATTGGAAATTAGATTATGCAAGATCTCTAGGATATTTTAAGAAATAGAGATAGATTTTATTATATATTGGTGTATGCAAACTAATACTTCTCGGAATATGCGATACACCATATCTAGGTTGGTGCTTGCTTTGACAAATTGTACAAACTAGCAGTCCTGATTCGCAGTGACTACGACGCTCGATCTACCGATAATGCTCAGAGGTCGGATCTGCTGAAGCAAACTGTCGATAGATTTGCAGATTTCAAGTCGAAGGTAGATTACACTTTCAATACTATTGTGGTGGTATATTGGAAGGTTAGGGATAGTACTTTATGAATACTTCCTGTTGAATAGGGTTTCGTTAGCCTTTAGGCATTTTTAGCCATGACTTTAGTGACTCTTTTATCTCGTATGCCTGCCGTGTCTCAAGAGTTGAAGAGTCGGGATCATTTGTAACTTTTATAAATAATGTAGCGCTAGTTTTGGCACGAGTTTCGGGTTAGGGTAATCATTGACATGCGCATACTCGCGCATGCTTCGGCGGCGTTCGATTCCTCCTCATCTGATAATGCGTAAATGCGGCACAGCGTCAATTATAACATGGGTTTCCGAGGCGAGGTGATCCTTGACCAAGAATGGCCGGTTAGCGCTCTCTCCAAGTCTGTTTCGTAACAATTGCACTAGCTCAACACTACAGTGCCAGCTATCCTCACATTCATGTGCATATCATATTATTGTAACATGCGGTTCAAACATTGAATTTATAGAATAGTATCGTATTTTCCGCTCTGCAGCATGCTGAACAAAAAGTATACACCTGTAGTGTGGATTAATTTTAGTAGCAGTTGCCATTCAAATCACACTGAGCCAGGCTAGGCAAAATATCAAAACGAGAGCCTTTCGAATGAAGGCTGAAATAACATCCGAATATTCATTCCACTGCCCATGATGAAAAATAAATATTTTCTCGGCCCTCACTGCAGGATTAAATATTGTGCATTGCTTTCATATGTATCTCGTATCCAGCCGCTCTGCAGGAGGGTGTGCGTGATACAACCTCAAGCGGTAACACTCTACTAGGTTACAATTGGCGTATCCTTTAGCAGAGTAGCCCTGGAGCTTCCCCAAGTTATCAGGATTGAAATATAGACTTTGAATTGATATGAGGTGTTCGATACTGTATAAATGATGGCTGGTTTTATCTATAAATATCGGGTTTGCCGTCCATGTAATTTTCTCCTTTATTACTCTCATCTGCATCCGCCTTTATAATTGTACAAGGCTCCTCCATTCTACCTCAATTATCGCCCAATAGCTATCTATTAAGCAACATATATATAATATATTCATGATGTTGAAAACCTCTCTTCTCTACTACCTCTTGTTCGTTTCGGACACCCTTGCGGCCGCCGTCCCACCACAGCAATCTGATGTCTCCACAGATATCCTCAGTGTTGATACTACTGCTGTCACCACTGCTGTCTTGACCACTCTCCCGGCTCCTACCTCAACTGAGGTCCCCAGTATAATCGACGATATCAGGCCGGGCGAGCTCCACGATTATCTTCACTCAGATGTTGACTATACTGCGGAATCTATCGACTGTCTTGAAGGAGAACCAATTCTCGCCGAAGACGGGTTAACGGTTGTCGGATGCCTCTTTCTGGATTCAAAAAAAGATATCGACACAGCAGTTGAAGCCATCAAGACTGCAAAAAACTTGACGAGCATCGAAAATGAGGGCTTCGAAGCTCCTCCCCGCCAACTACAGAGAAGAGACCCTTGGGCCTATACACAACTCCATTGTTACGGATCGGGCGTTTATAGTTATTCAGTCCCCGACTTTGACTGGAGTTCTCAGACAGTGTGCAATTCAATGAACGGATTTGCGGGCAGGTATGTAAGTTACGCTACATTCACAGTGATTCAATATGGTGCCAATGGTGTTGGCTATAACATGTATGCTGTCGGAGATGGTAGGCAGATCAAGCATGTCTACTTTTTCGAAAATATACAGGGTTACAATGATTGGGTCTGGAGTAGTTTTCATGGAGAATGTATCAGAGCGGTTAATACAATTTTGAGCGTTTGTCGTGGGGGTTCAGGTTATGATAGTAGGGGGGGCATCATTGATATTAAGGACACGGCACAGCAAAGCAATCGCCTTTACAGAATCGTGGCTGATCCTAACCTTCTGAATGGTGGCGGTTAACGTATACCAATGTGAATATTTCAGAGAAGAGATATGTACAAGCAAACTGTCCGAGTAGATTCGATGTTGGATTTCTTAGCTTTAATTTGGAATTTGGGGCATTGGAAAACGAGCAATGTCCTTGTTGTTTGGTTATGAAGTTGCACAATATAACTTGCTTACCAACTACAACGAATCTACCACAATGCATTAATGGTTTTGTGTTGTCTTATTTTATTTGGCGGAAATGCTTCTTATTTAGAAAACCATTTCATCCACATGATCTTGGGACCAATACCACAACTATTTACATAGACAAGAGGGGCCTCCGGCCCGCGTAAATCCGACTGTTCCGTACGAGTTTGGAAAGATATACAACCGCTGGCGTTGAAACTGCTTGTATCGGGAGTGTACAGATACAGTCAAATTTGATGCGTTTAATCGGAGAATGAGGGCAAAATGTCTGCAGCCAGTGAAATTCGACGTATAAATGTCGCCGCAACGAGGCAACCAACGAAGTCAACACAAAACACCCATGTCCCTGTCCACCCTGATGTAGTAAATTCGCCTGAAAACCGTCAATTTCAAATAAAAGAAAATACAAGTGGAGATTTAAGAGTCTACTGTAATAGGCACCTGGATAAATTTCAAGCTATAGGATCGTCTCGAAAACTACGTTTTTGAGTGTACAGTGGTTGTTTTGTGCCCGGGCAGGTGTACTTGCCGGCTCCGTGTTGACCTTGTTGGAACGTTATCAATCTCATCCCGTCAACATTCGCCTTCCGATTGCTGCCGAAAACTCATGTCCATGATCGTTTCTCGAATCTAGTCGGGGGAACCTTGCCATAAGGCCAACCAGTTGGCGAAGATACTTTGACATTTGGAAAATTTTTAGAAACTTCATGAACCGCGAAAATACACTTCAACTTTAGCATTCATACTTCGTTTTGGCGTGAACACGAAAACCATCATAGCAAGCAATAAGTGGCTCGGAATGATGTCAGAGTTCGCAAATGAATCCAACAATAGCAGCAGGAAGCAAAGAAACTGTAGAAACTTCGGGTTGGAAAGTCACCCGGAAGAGAATCTATATCCCTTTTTCCCTTAATTATGAGATGAAAGATCCTTGCAACTCTATGATTTTAGACCGGTGCGTGTATGATATGATATCTAAGAGTCCTGTGCAGATTTAAAATTGATCTTGCGTGCAATGAGAGCACGATAGGCTCGATTGATAAGGGGGAGTGATTATAGTATGGCATGCGCATATGCGCGATGAGATCTTGACGACATTAACTCCAACTGCGAACTTTCGAACTGGCGTATAATCATGGCATTCCATTCCAATATTTCTCGACGACGGTATCGTAGGGAAGTCAAAACTCGGACAGGGTATGTTGAATTTTCGCTCACATCCACATGCAATGTCGCGAGCGAGACCGGAAAATAGTATACCTAATGGATGTCTTAAGTAGGTAACCGCCTGTCATCAGCTCCAGACATCAGGTGTGCGCTCTATCAAGCACTGCATCCTCTGAATCTAGAGTGATATCCCTATACTCCATCGCAACGTATAGGCGATGGATATGGTGCAGTCGGACATTTATAACTGTTGATCTAACGTTACATCACCACTAACTTCGACCTCGGTTATCGGAAATTTAAAATACCGTAAAGACTGGCGAGTTATTTAGTACTATAAAGTTATTTGGTACCGTAAGTTATTCAATACAAATTACGTATAATACTACGGGATTTTACGCAAAACTTAAAATCACCATACAAAAGTCTTCGGCCTTTGCTGACGGTCCCGTGAGTTATTATATAATATATCGCCAGTCTTTACGGTAAAAAGAACACAATCTGCGGGCCACAAGGGTTTCCCGCACTCAAGGCAGCAACTTATTATGTCCGCCCTGACTTGTAATTAATCTAAGAGTGTGTGCTTCCTTGTGATCGCGGCGATTTTAGTTCTTGCCTTGGCTCGCTCCCGATAATCTTCCCGCCCTTGCATGATATGATGCCTGCTCGCTAATATCCGCACGATCGATTTCCCACACCTTTTGGGGCATGGACCCTCAAAAGTTTTTTAATACGCTCGATGCATGATTGTCGATCAAATATCAATAAAATAGGATAGTTGTATCCAAGGAGAGAGCCCACTGGCTGATGAGAAGTATAGCCCATCATTAAAACAATATTAGTAAATGATTCAAAATACCTTGCCCCGCAAGTTAATTCCTGAGTATATAAGACTATATAGCTAGCTCTGATCAAGATTCTCCCTCCATAACTACAATTTGCCCTGCTTCAACAAGCTGTACAGTCTTGTATTTTGCAACAGTATTTCAACTGTTTGTAGCAAACTTCATTTTGCTCCAGCAACACTCAGTTCCACTAAGAACAATACTACCCGTTCAAAATGAAGCTGGAAGTCGTTTACGGTCTCCTCGCCTTGGTCCCGTCAATTGCCGCTCATGCGGCTATAATTGCTGCATGGGGTGACGCGAGCCCGGTCCGCGGCGCTGGTCTTGGGGTCAGACCACGGACTAATCGCAAAGTCACAACTGCGCTAGGGCAGGAGGATTCGGCTGTTTTCGCTTATCCAACGATACCAGAGGGCCCTGCCTGCAAAAAAGCGTCATCGTTCAATAGCCAGTGCCCCGCTTGTGACTGCACCACACATTGCAAGGTCGCGGCCAAGCGCATGCGCAAGCGTGATCCCGCTTTTAGAAAGCTCCCTCCCAAAGTCGCAGCCCCGGCTCACGCGAAAGCCATTTAGATCAAGCAACCTATAAACTTTTTTGCACAATGCAGGTCAACGATATGCACGGGCAAGTGGCTTCCCAACTGCCAGAAATGTCCCAACGCCCCCGCCTCCGCCCCCGCCCCCAACAGTGGATGTCGTCAGCAGCTTCCGCAGGGCTGCGGCCGGACTCTGTATGTCGACGATTCGGGTTTATATAACGTCGACGGTTTAGATAAGTGGAAGAGAAAGACAGGTTCATTAAATGTTGTCGCTTGGACTTTGAAAATGGCTCAGTCCAATACCATTCCGCAGGTCTACGCAGGCGGTACTCTCTTCATGACGCTTCACCAAGTTAATCCTGATGGAGGAGGTCCCTATCTCTGTAAGTTTTTTTATCTTATCTTATTTATCTCATATAACCCAGCATCGCTTGTATCTGTCACTATCGGGCCTCTCTCAACTATTTTCAAAGTTGTGGAAACTAACTAGGCAACTAGGCCGAATCGATGAGACTGGTACAAGGGATAGTTTCGATTCAGCATCACCGTTGGTAATGATCGCGCAAATTCCTGGGAAGGCTGGCCTCAATCCTTGGCAATTGAAGCAGCATCCATTAACTGTCAAGCTTTCCGCAAACATGAATTGCACCGGAACCTCTGGTGGCAGGCAGAACATATGTATGGTCCGATGCAATAACGAGGCCCCCAACGGCCCATTCGGTGGATGTGTTCCCTTACAACAAATCCATATAGCTGGCTCCGAAGTTCCTCCACCACCGCCAGTGATAATTCCTCCTCCAGTATTCGCCGCAGGTCCTTGAGGGTTTACCAGATGATCCTGAGGGCCTACTGGAGAAACTTGAAAATCTACTAGAAGAGCTTAAGAATCCGCTATAAGAGCTCGAGAGTCTACCAGCGGAGCTCGACGATCCAGGTACAGATCCAGAAAACCCACCAGAGGCAGATGATAGCAGAAGGCGTTCCCCTATTCCTGCACACTGAGTGAATATTTTTTCGACTTTAAGCACTTGAGTATATATTAAATTTATATGTATTAATTTCGGATGATTCTCAAAAATTAAATTCTAGGTTATTCATTTAACTCCGTGAAGTTTGTGGGTCTAAGTAAGTGTGCCACACCCCTATTGATTCTGTTGTGAATTTATGTAGTACTAGACAAAAAGTCTGTTATTATGGCGTGTTTATTGGAAAAGTCTTGTCAGATGAAAATCATGATTACTTGATTAAATGTCTTGTTCACCACAAGGGGCCATCTGTGAATTAATAAATCCAAGAGGCTGGTCTTGTTTCGTTATTATCTGTACTACAACACTCATGTATCAATGTGACCCGCTCGCATGCTCGCATCAGACAAGAAGGGTCCTTCGGACTGCGTAAACCCTACTAGCAGATATATAGTTAAGCATGAGCAACAAATTAACTTAACAGACCTTAACAAGTCCGATCATGCCCTTCGCTCTATATCCAGGCGTTAGCCTGGCTTCAGAGCTCGCCCAACCACTCCTTGATTAGACTTGTTAAGGAGGAGTGAGTGATATAAACTATCTTTATATACTGGCTGGGGCATTGGTTAATATATATTAAATAGCGCACAAAAGCCACTAATAAGCCACCCAAAGCCAGAAACACATATAATATATTAACGGATCTCTGAAAGCCCTCGGAGGCCAGAAAACCTCTAAAACCTTATGACTTCCAGAAGCTAGTATAATCTTTTTATAGTGGGTTTTTTCTATATATTAATTAATAAACTGGCTAGCATACTAACTAGTTAAGTAGCTAATAAATTAACAAATATACACCAGCTAATAAACTAGCCAATAAACCAGTAAATCAGCCAACATGTTGTAACGCGTTAAAGATAAATGATCTGCAAGAGAAACACGAAACTTGCGCGAGACCGGCTGACTTTTGGACATACAAACCTGCCTCGCGGAGTTAAGTTCCCTCCTTAACAGTCGGGCACATCCACAACTTGATCAATTACTCGATTATCAAAAAGAGCCATTTGTGGTTCTTGCTGTTATTAGTTGTAACTTTGCCGTTTATTAGTAGAGTATTAGTAGAGTATTAGTAGAGTATTGATAATTTAGGTGCGGATGAGGCCACTTGGAACCCCTGTAACCTCCAAGGATATAATATAATGAGGCTGGATGCGAATGCGATTGTTTCTCCCATATTTTGATAGCCAATTAGCACTCCAGACTCGGATCCTGATTTTCGTTAAGTGTGGGGAATTCTAAGCAGTTCTCTGTGTGCCAAACCAGAGCAAGGTTCAATGTTATCAAATTGTTTCATACCTAGATTTCTACGACTACGGTTATCAAACTTTTCTTGTAGATTTCATGGTTAAATTCTTGGAATCAAACTGGTCATGTCGAACCCTGAAGACTATACTGTTGGCTGGATCTGCGCCATATGTACCGAATATGTTGCCGCGCAAACTCTCCTCGACGAAGAACACGAAGCGCCCGAGTTTGTGTCTCCGAGGGATAACAACGATTACACGCTGGGCAGGATTGGAAAACATAATGTCGTTATCGCCGTTCTACCCGATGGCGAATACGGAACGGATTCGGCCGCCTGTGTCGCAAGAGACATGTTGCATAGCTTCCGTAATATTAGAATTGGTCTAATGGTCGGCATCGGCGGTGGAGCGCCAAGCGATAAGCACGACGTTCGCCTTGGTGATGTTGTGGTTGGTGTTGTTCGCAACGGAGCCGGAGTGTTGCAGTACGACTTTTGGCAAGACGATACAAGGCCGGAGCTTCCAAAATACGAGGTTCTTGGACCAAGCTCCAACGCTGCTACGGACTGCGGTCAATGGCATCAGGGCCCAGTACACGAGGAAAGGCCATCGGCTCTCAGAGATCATTTGCAGCATCCTCGAAGAAAATCTAAGGCTGCAACATGAATACCAGCGACCAGACTAAGACCTGTTGTTCAAATCTGAGATCGTTCACGATTCAAGTTGTGATGTGGATTGCAGAGGTGACCTCTCAAATTTAATAGTCCATCGTGAGCGGACCAAAGATGAAGACAATCTAGCGATTCACTACGGACTGGTCGCTTCTGCGAATCAGTTGATGAAAGATGCTTCGATCCGAGACAAAATTGTTGCGGAAAACAATGTCCTCTGCTTTGAAATGGAGGCTGCGGGTCTGGTAAACCATTTCCCCTGCCTAGTCATCCGTGGGATATGCGATTATTCAGATTCCCATAAGAACAAGGACTGGCAAGGATATGCCGCAATGGTGGCTGCCGCCTATGCAAAAGACCTTCTCTCTCGCATTCCTCCGAATAAAGTCGAAGCTGAGAAGAGGATTGAGGATGTCGTTTCTACTAGTCAGTCAAATTCCAACTTTTGATTTTATAAAATACATCTAACGACACGTACTAGTTCTCGAAGCTGTATCGAAGACCCAAACTGACATTGAAGATATTAAATCCAAGTGGGATAGAAAAGAGGATCTTGAGATCCTCAACTGGCTCGCACCAGTTAACTACACCTTGCAGCAGAATGTCCATATCAACAGGTGTCAACCAGGCACCGGTCAATGGCTGCTCGACTCGGCAGAATTCAGGGTGTGGATTGAGAATAAAAACCGGACCCTATTCTGTCCAGGCATTCCTGGTGCGGGCAAGACGATTCTCAGCTCGATAGTAGTCGACCAGCTTTGCGAACAATTCGGAGAGGACGCCACTGTTGGGATCGCTTATCTCTATTACAATTTCCGACGGCAGGACGAGCAGAAGCTTGAGGATGTGATGGCAAACCTCCTAAAGCAACTAGCTCAAAGCCAGCCATCTTCACCGAGCGAAGTAAAATACCTCTATTATCGATACGCGACTACTCAATCGCGGCCCCCATTTGGTCTGATTTTACGAACGCTCGAGTCCGTTGTTGCTGCATATTCTAGAGTTTTCATCATCGTCGACGCATTAGACGAATGCCAATCAGCCGATGGTTGCCGGGTAAAATTCTTATTAGAAATTTTTGGCTTCTAGGCTGGGGCAAAGGCGAACATTTTTGCAACGTCGAGGTTCATACCTGAAATCACAAAGATGTTCGAAGGTAGCTCGTTACTAGAGATACGTGCCACCGATGAAGATGTGCAAGTGTATTTGACCAGCCAGATGAACAAGCTACCATCTTTTGTCCTTGAAACCTCCAGTTTGCAAACCAAAATCAAGGATACAATAACAAAGATCGTCGACGGAATGTGAGTATTTCTTCAACAGCCAGAGGCGATAAGTTCTAAATTCTTTTTTAGGTTCCTTGTCGCCCCTCTTCACATAGACACGCTAGCTCGCGAACCAACGGAAGGCGATATTGAAATTGCGCTGCAGAACTTGCCTCCAGGTTTAAACGAGACCTACGAGCAAGCGATGGTCAGAATTGAAAAACGAGGCGGCTTTCGGGAATTGGCTAAAAAGATTTTGTCTTGGGTTATCTATACGAGAAGAGTTCTCTCTACGTCCGAGCTGCGACATGCGGTTGCGGTCAGGCCTGGGAAGTCGGGGCTGAATGAGAAATTCATCCCAAACCTCGAAATTATATGTTCTATCTGTGCGGGCCTGGTCACCGTTGATGTTCAGAGTGACGTTGTTCGATTGGTTCACCACACTACGCAGGAATATTTCGAGCGGATCGGTACGACCTGGCTTCCAGATGCAGATTCTCACCTCGCTACAACGTGTATTAGGTACCTATCATTTAATATCTTTGAGAATGGAGCCTGTTTATCGAACGCAGAATTTGAGGATCGACTACGGCTACATCCATTCTACGACTACGCTGCATCTAATTGGGGACACCACGCGCGGGAATCCTCAACTTTATCTCCAGAACTCTTGGCTTTCCTTACGCACGAAAATTCGAAGTTGGAAGCGTCGGGCCAGGCGCTAATGGTAACTAAGGAAATGGGCGACAATTACAGCCAAAATTTCCCTGGCTAAATGACCGCACTGCACTTTGCGGCATACTTTGGGATTGCGGTGGCGGTAAAGTTTCTCATCGGACAAGTACAGGATCTGAATTTGAAGGATAGCGATAATGGAACGCCCCTGTCGTACGCCGCTATAAACGGGCACTTGGAAACTGTCAGGCTACTAACCGAGGCAGACTTGGAGACCAAGCACGCTCGAACTGCGATGAGCCTGGCTGTTTTAAACGGCCATGAAGCCGTAGTATGGTTATTACTAGAGAAGAGCGTCGATTTTGACTGGGAGTCAGATACATATAGACCGTTGAACATAGCTGCTATAAGGGGACATCAATCGATAGTGCGATTGCTGCTGGATAGAGGTGTTAGCATTTGCGACAAGGGAAAGGATAGGTTAGGCAAAAACACAGCACTACATTGGGCTGTCTGCTCTGGGCGTACAGATGTTGTCAAGCTCCTTTTAGAGCGCGGGGCTGCCATTGAGGCAGAAGGTGATGGAGACCTGCCGCTATGGAAAGCTGCAAAGGGGGGAAGCGAATGGTGTGGTGAATGGAGGCCTTCAGAGGGAGGAGGTGGTTTGAAAGCATTACATTTTGCTATCCACTTTGGTAGCGAGGCAATCGCTCGACTGTTGCTCAAGAATGGCGCTGATATCAACGCTAAAAGCGAAAATGAGTGGACAGCGCTGCACTGGGCAGCATCATCATTTGATGAAAACAAAACAATAGCCCTACTACTTGAAAATGGAATAAATTTAGATGAGAAGGCATCTGGTGAAACGACAGCGCTGCACATGGCCGCTAGAAGTGGAAAATGGACAGTAGCGCAGCTGTTGGTCGAGGCAGGGGCCGACATCAATGCACAAGACAATGAAGGGAATACGGCGATGCATTATGCGATTATGAGCGAAAATGGAACAGAAGCGGCTGTTCAACTACTTCTTGAAAAGGGGGCCGATCTGGGAGCTAAGGATGCCTTTGGCCGAACAGCGCTACATGCAGCAGCATATTTAGGTCGCGAGGTGGCGGTGCGGTTGCTACTCGACAACAAAGCTGATCCTACTGCAAAAACTCTCAGTGGAGATAAGCGCTCCATTGGGCGGCTTGCTATGGGCATACAGCAATAGCTCAAATGCTACTTGATGGGGGTGCTGATATGAATGCAAGAGCTTCAGACGGAAAGACCGCGCTGCACTGGGCAGTTGCTAGGGAGTTAGCAAGTGAAGCTGTTGTAAGGTTTTTATTAAAGAAAGGCGTTGAAGTCGACTCAAAGGATAGTTCCGGCCAAACGCCACTATTACTTGCGATCAAAGGAGAAAATGTAGCACGGTTACTACTCAGCAACGGAGCCGACCCTACTGCGAAAGCTGTTGGTGGATACACGGCACTCTACTGGGCAGTTTATCACGGGAATGAATCAGTGGTACGGTTACTGCTAGAACAAGGAGCTGAGATCAACTCGGAAGATATTGTAGGTCAGACAGCACTATTTCTTGCCGTCAGCGAGGGGCATGAGGCGATTGTTGATCTGCTACTTGCCAGCGAAGGGAGTAAAGCCGACTCAAGAGACAAGCTCGGTCGGACACCGCTGTATTGTGCCGCTAAAGGTGGCTATGAGAGGATAGCATGGTTGCTTCTTACGAACGGAAAGCTCGACTGCAGCTCTGGGGACCACTATGGTGCAACACCGTTGTCTGTGGCCGCAAGATTCGGTCACGATGCGATAGTGGAGCTATTCCTCGCCCAGGAGGGTGTCGATTTCGATTTCACAGATAAGCTCGGTCGAAATGCATTGGCTTGGGCTGCATTGAAAGGCAAAACGAATGTTGTACAACTCCTGGTCAACAAATACCAGGAGAGGGGTATGCCCAAGCCTAGCTTGGGCACCATCGTATTATCCGAACCTTATGTCGACAGTAGCATAGAATGTGATGTGTGTCTATTCAGAATCCCAGACGGCCAAACTTACTACAACTGCACGATTTGCAATCCTGGGTATTTTGATATGTGCAAAGAGTGCTTCGCGCATAAGATGCACTGCCTCATCGATTCTCACGACTTGGGCGAGCGTAAGACTGTTATCAAAACATAGGAATCTTCCGTTGATGGCGATTCGGAAAAGTGGCGAAATGAGCCAGTCAAGAGTAAATAACGTGTATTATAATTTTTGGGGTTTTTATTCTGAACGGTTTGTGATATCTCTGTCGCTAGAAGACAGCTCGATGTGAGGTAAAATGTGTTCTTCCGAATGGAAGTATGGCTTCTATGAATCAGGTGAAACAAGACGATTCCTGGCAAAAGCTGTGAAAAGATGGTCTATATTCCGTAAATCTGTAGATACATGTCTATTATGAATGAAAGGGGGTGATTTATTAAAGGATTGAAAAGAAAAGACCAATATAAAGAGATTCCCCACGGTTCCGACCGAAACCCTACGCTTCCCACGTGACTAACGGGCCGAACCCGTTGACATTATGATTGAACGAACGAGTAGCGCCGTCGCGCCACCACTGGCACTCAAGTTACAATGACTACTATTTTCTTTTTTTACTAGTAGATGCTAGATTTTGATAGACAATACTAGATTTGGGCTTAGACTCAAGACTAGATTTAGTGTTGGATTTAATATTAAATATTAAATATAGCTTCTCTTACACTAGTTAAAATCTATACACGTGCTGTAAAGAGAATAATGGAGCGTTGGGATTTCCGGAAGAAGTCAGATTTTAGAAATTGAGAACATCCAGGATAAGCAATATACCACGAATCATTTCCAAACATTTCATTATAGTTTTAGCTAAGATGTTTCCTATTTCGGAAATTGTTCAAAAGCACGCGCCGGCTGATCCCGAAGCTAATAATAGAAAGGCTTGTCATACCATCGACGTCAGCCGGGAGGCAGCGTCGATGGTAGTGTTGCATAATGCTTCGCAAACTAGACGTTGGCACGCTGGATATAGAAGCTGCGTAGGGCGGAACTGGCGGCGAACCCCAACAGCTCGACGCAACATGATATACTACTTGACAGGGAAAACTTTATACGCACTGGGCGAGTTTAGAGTTGGCCTTAGCCAAACAACATCAAAAAGAAACATGGCTTCACAGGAGTTAGGTTGATCTACAATAATATAGAGAATTGGGCGAATCCGGGTTGAGAGTACTCTGCCGTAGATAGACAAACGATTTGCACATTTGGCTAATTGGCCAAGGTCTCGTGGCCACTCAAATCCTCGTCCTTTGGAACGTCATTTTAAGCCGCACAAACAAATATCCCAGCGCGCATGAAGAAATTCTTTGCATTCCAAACGAAATTTCTGCATGTTGGTCAAGTTGTTTGGACAAATATCCAATCATAATATATTCTAAGCGGCAGAAGTACCGGTACATGTCGGATTTTTTGTTTTCAAATAAAGAGCTTGGACCCTAGCTGCGCAAGGCTAAAAAACAATATTCTATCTCAGGTCGGAACCTAGGATCTCGATACAAGGCTGGAAAATGCGATAAGGGGTTCTGATGGCTTGACTTCAGCTCTCCATTTGTCCACATCTTTTTTTACTTTTCTGCAAACTTAAAGAGAAAGGACGGCTGGCTCTAATATCTGTTATCGATACTGATTTTAAAGTTGAACTCGTTCAGGTTTTCTTGACGGAATGCCCAACTCTTCTGTATACGCTTGTACCTGTTTCGGTCATCCTCCTTCTCTCCTCCTCTCTTCCTTGGCCTGGCCCTTTCCGCGCAACACACTTCTACTCCTAAATGTCAACGGCTGAGGCGCAAGGTGAACTCAACGAACTCGAGCCTCCTTCATGCAACTTCGATGGCTTGACAAATATCCTGTGCGATGCGGAACCCAGCATTGCAACCCGTACTTGGTACCCTCAACCATGGCTTAACCAAGTTTCAAGACGATTTCTTCCCTTTGTCCCTTTACGAAATCTCAGAAAGACGTTACAAGAGGCGGATTTCTATGGGATCCTCAATTGTAGCTGTGCGTACTGCTACCCCCAGACTGAAAGGGCAAAACGCTATGATCATCAGTTCGATTATGGAGCAGAGGGGCGTGTGAAGGTTGTGAAAGATATTGTTCTTGAAGATTTTTGTCGCGTTTTTGCTTTACTTATAGCCTGCCAAGTCCCCACATATATACAGTTCTTCATTGATATATCGCGTGGTGATGGCTTGGGCAAATTCAGGCAAGACGAGCTCACTCGAACACTTAGATTCAAACCAAGCAATCCTGAATCAACCGTGTTCACGAACGAAAATATAAGATATGTCTTACAACGACAAAGAGTATTCTTCGAGGAGCGAATCCCTTGGAGTTTATCTGTCACAACGACACCTAATTTTGATCGCTTCTCCCGTCTGCCGATAGACCATGACGTTACATCATTGCATGTCGATGGCCATGATGATGGTGGAACGCAAGGTCAAGTTCTTGCAATCAATATCCTTCCCGAATCCGATTCCAAAACCCAATTCCAGCGTCAGATGCCAACTCTCCTCGATAGTGATATGAAAATTAGTTTAGAGCCAAAGGTAAATACAGGAAAGCGTAACCCTTCCTTTCTTAACGATATACTAACCATGCATCTAGCAATATCCATTCGTTATTAAAATCTTCAGAAGGAACGATGATGGCGAAAAAGAAATGCAAAGGCTGAAAGATAAACGAATGAGACACAAGGATATTCGAGAATATGTTTGTATGGATCTCGCCTCTTTTGTTTATGCGGAAAGATACTGTATAATATTTCCTCGAGCTCTAGGAACCCTTGAAGATTTGTATCAAGGGAATTTGAACCACAAGAGTAGAGTTCGGCCCGATCTTTTAAGTAGGACTTGCAAAGAGATATCATCTCCAGCTCTTTGGGACCAACTCGCTAAAATCGGCGAAGGAATCAACTTTATTCACAAATCGCTCAACATGCAACATCTAGATTTAAAACCTTCGAATATTCTAATCTTTGAAACTCACAATTCCGGTGGAACTCAACATGAAATTTGCGTCGATGCAGCTAGCGAGTCCTCATCTCCTAGTCTACCTAGACCGTTAAGCGAATCTTTGAGGTCCAACAATTCTAACATGGAAGGTTTTGTGATGTTCAAGATAGGCGACCTTGGCCAGAGCAACCTAGCAGCTGATGATAACCGCGAAACGTCCACCAGCTCAGGCCCTCCGATTGTCCTTGGTCTACCGAACTGGGGCCCTCCGGAGTGGAAAGTGCTGTTAAGCACGGGAAATCAAGAAGCCTTTGAACAATATGATTACTGGAGTTTCGGCGCGATTTTGCTGGAAGCAGCTGTATTCGATACATGGGTGGAGACTACCATCAAATCAGACGGCGTGAAGGAATTTCGAAAGCGTCGACAGGAACAAGGAAGCCGGGGATCGAATTCTCTAACATTTTATACCAACTATATGGAGAAATGGGCCTTAAAAACTGTAGTTGCTCAGAAACTTCGAGCCCTTGGGGAGTTTAATTATGGTCCCACGCACGATTCAGATGGGCATAAGGCGCCACCTGTTGCATTTTATCGCCATCTTTCACAGCATATAGAGCAGCTTTTGAGTATTGAACCTGAAACGAGGAAGCCTGGCCCTTCACTTCGCAGTATCATCAAATCACACTCTCCTAGACCAATAAGTCCAAAGGAGCCCGGGGAGTTCTTACTGTCCCCGGGGATTGAGCGTATATTTGACCTTCCGGAGGCCGAGCCGAGACACACATATATTTTCCTCGATCCTCAAAATGGAAATTACTATCTGTAAGACACCGTATTCGTCATCGCATACCCTGCGTATACTTCAGCAGACTTAAAGAGTAGACGCTAAAGTTTTGACATCTCATAGATCAGGGGAATGGGGTTTTACATTACCCGATATTCAGAATAAAGCCAGATTATATATTAATATTTCTAAGAAAATCATGGATGGGGCCGAAATGCGCGGCATATGTGAATTTGTACCCCCGAGCTCGAAGCAAAAATATAAAGGTAGGAACTCTCATAGACTAACCCATGCTTGAAAATGTTACGTTTTAATCCCAAAATATTCTTACCGGCTACCTTACTCATGATGTTGCTTTTAGCACGCGCTGTATCGCTTCCTCGAAAAGAGTTCCAAGGCCCTTGGGGACTTGAAGATGACGATGACTCTCTCAAATACTGGAAATTTGCAACTGAAAATGGTACGTGGATATTACCCCTGATCACGCTAGGTTGCCTTGGGCAAGGAAGCAATAAGTTCTAAATACCGTTGAAGATAGCTAATTACTTCAGGGTTTAGAAGGATTGATTTTCTTTACCGCGTTGACAGGTCTATATTTCTATACTACGTCTCAGTAAGATGGATCAGCAATTCAACACGATATATTACCATAATATCTTTAACTAATATCTAAATCCAAACCAGACCTCTGAAGGATGTCAAAGTAGTCCGGTTCTCAGTAACAATTCCTGTTAGTTGGGGCTTCGACAAGCACATCAAGCTTAAAGACAAAGGCTTTACTAGTACTACCTATTTTTGGACGAATAACCCTATTCCCGACAGCACGCAACAAAGGGGTGAATTGGTATGTTTGCAGGTCGGGGAGAGGGTTTTGAGGCATAATAGGTTTAATCCAAAGAAGTTACGCTAACTCTTAATGAACCGATCTAGTCAACTGCTTCGATAGCGTTTCGACCCTCGTCTCCTAATCCCTCTACACACTCGGCTGTTACGATGAGCTCAAATATCACAGGTATTAGTACTGCAAATACCATTAGAGATCGTAAAAACCCTGTAACACGAGGCTGGCTTGTCATTATACCCGACCCAGCTATCTCGGCTGAGGGATTCATCTTTAACAGTAGGCTCATCCGAATCACAAAAGGGTATTAAACCTAAAATCTAACAATTTGCTTGGCAAATACAGTTAGAGCATGCACAGAAATTTATTTTCAATCGCGGACCGAAATCGAGATAAAAGAGACGGACCGACCTGGTAGGCAGGCAAGAGTCCTCGGTATGCCGCTTAAATTAGAAACCCCATTTCGAATCGAAGGAGTTGGGGATCTACTAAAATGTGATGATAAACAAATCTTTGCGTTCAAAGATGAATCAAGTCAGTCTATGCTTCTTGAGACAAATTTCTAGCAATCTAATCAGGGCCAATGGTTGATATAATTTGGGAAATGACTAATATTTTGCTTGACTACTTAGGCGCGACTGCATTTAAGGATGCCTTCAACCACATTAAAGACCTTGTTATAAGATCTACCAATAATCTTCGAAATACCCAGCGATACTAGCATGTTAGGCGTTCACATCGCCCTGCGGTGGTCTTTATGGGTCTGGCAAATTACTTTTTATACACGTAGGGTTGTTTTTATAGAGGTGTTGAATGTCATAACAACCATGTCGATTGTAGATCTATTGTTATCCCTGTAGAACTCAAAATATTAGAGCTATATTATATAAATCGAGAAAATATCATGTTATACTTAAGGTTAGGAGAAGATGTTACTATTTCTACCTGCTAGGACCTTCTATTTAACGAAACTATACAGAATCAAATATCAAACGCCGATGGACCTGACTTAGAACCCCGCTATATATCCGATACACGTGCCTTATAGCCGCTCTGAGAATTTAATAGAATACGGTAGAACTTCCTTTTCTTCGCTTCTACGAGAGGAATGCCGTACTCGCACCCAAATCTTGTGGAATAATCTCTTCCCGAGTTGCATTCTCCACAAAGCCCATGCAGCGAATATCGAAGCTGTGATACCTATGGCTGTCACAAAATAAATCCATAGATTTTTCGCTACAACTATACCTTGGCTATTACCGTCATAGTTGAAAAAGTTTGTTCCAAAGATGCTCTGTGAATCGAATGGCTAATATGTCAGCAGGCTCAATTAATAGAAGCTACGAGGCTGTGACAGTAGAAAGCAAAAATACACATACCGCCACAAATGTTGCTGGGAGGAATATCGCGGTAATGATTGTGATCAATTTCATCATTTTAGTATCTTTTGCACCTTTTTCTGCAATCGTAGCCATATGCTGGTTCTCTTCCACACCAGCGGCTGTTAATTCTTGCAAATTCATGCTCATAGTCCGGTTTGACTCTTCGTTTCTGAAGTCTAGGACTTGGCGAACCTAGATAATATTAATAAAGCTTGCCCGCCAAAATAATGGACTGGATTCGTTGAACTCACAAGGGTTGAGATGTCTCTTGTTCTATCAAGAAGTGCCGCAATTCTCGATTTGGATACCTCTAAACTAAACAGATGCTCTTCTATCCCTGCTAAGAGTTCTTTAAGTCTAAGACTGACATCGAAGTTACATCTAGCATTCGACCATGTGGCTATTAATCTTTGCGCAAGCTTCAGAAGTTTCTGCGCTAGGTGTATATCTAGATTAATCAGCTGCAGTAATCGTCGGAGCTTGTCGGAGAGAAAATGCAATTCTCTAACATCCGATGTTTCCACTTGAAGAGATTCTATACCGGGACGGGCTATAGGTTGGGAATAGAATCCTCTATCCGTCTATATTCCGATTATTATTATTATTAGATTTAAATTTCGCCCGCCATTTCAACGCTCTAAGATTTGACATACCAGATCTTCAGCAAAGTTCTCCAAATATGCAATATATGGCCGCCAGTTTTCTCCGTAGTACACCAAAATTGTTAAATGTATCTCAACTTGGAGAGCAATATCCTCAGGTTTCCGATTGAATTTCTCCAGGAGAGATCTTAAACGTTCTTTTAGGCCGGTTGCTGCGTGGATGAAGATCCAAGTGGATATTTTTTCTCGTGGAATAAATTTCTGATACACCCCCGTTTGCCTTACGACAAATGGATCTTTAGGCCGATCGCGGTTGTGTCTGGCAACATACTTAATGTTGTAACCCAGCTCTGATATGATGTGATATTAGGCACGCAATATTGGTATTGAAAGATTGCTTCACTCACCATAACCGTTCAACTCTGTAAATACGGTTGAATCTGTAGTTCTAAACGGATCCAACTCTTGAATTTTGTCAAAGTAAGAGATATAGCTCTCCTCAGTAGCATTAGTTTTCTCGCCAAAAGTAAGAAGAATCGGTATTAATTTTGGTAGAACCAAGTAATTTGCTAAAATCTTTCTAATAATATCTTCCGTAACTTGAAGCCGCGACCAAGAGTTTCTGGCATCAAAGAAACTGGATCGGAATTTACCAAGAATTAGTCAATCAAAAAATAGATATACCACAAATCTAGGAATATTAATAGCGAGAAATTGACAAGAAATAGAACTCGTAGAACCTACTATGCGATTGTTTGCTGTGATTTCCAATCATTAGCTTGCTCCAGATGATAGTCCAATTCCGGAACGCTAGTTATGAGTTCGTCCCTGACCTCTTCGTTGGTCGGGCACACGCCTTCAGCCTCAAGTGTAGGTGTTGCCCTCCGAATTCCAGCCCTACGGCGGAAGCGCAAACATCTCAGCCTGCTTTTTTCTTCCTCGGGAATGCACAACTGAACCACAGCAGCTTTGGAAAGCTCCTCACAAAGCTCTCTCATTTCAGCCTCTGATACTAATCTGTCTTCATTGAAGCAGTGCGATGGATAGGTTCTCCACCTAACAAGCGGGTCTTGACTTCCATACTCTATTTCATTATTAGCCATGGCCGTGCTTTTGCTGTGTTGCCGCAATTGTTAGACCCACGAGGGAAAATAAAGATTATTGGATTTATATTTAGACTGTATAACACTAAATGGAGCTGAGGGATCGAAAAAGAGAATAAATTTTCATATTCGAGAGAAGTTACAGAGTAATATTTTATACAAAGAAATGTGTGCTTATAGAAACGCCGGGTGTGTCGTACAGGTACATTTTTAAGGCAGCCACGCACACGGAGCCTGTTGCGTCTCAAAAAATTTCGGAAAAGCAAAACGCGGAATGGCTGAGCGAGAGAGCCTTCCTCCTAGAAGTAATATGATCTCACATAACATGTGTCTCATACAGCCAGTTGGCGAAATCGAGATTTGGAACTGTCTCTAGACTCAATAGATCGGACCTTGGCTTCCTGCATAATATCGCTGATCTGCTTCTGTTTGTATGGTTATGATTTCTACCTTCGAGAAGTTAGAATACTTGATTTCAAAAGGGTGCACCGCGGTGAAAACACATACATTATTTAGCAATCGAGGGACAGTAAGAATCCATTTCGATGCGCCATTTTCTCCCGGTTCCTTCATTAAGAAATGACACTTGTGAGCTAGAGTTATTCGCAGGAATATAAATATAGTAGATCTAGTATATCATACCCTGACTTCAAAATCCTGGTTTGGGAACCATTCTCTCAAGAAATTTTCTATGATCTCAGCATACATCGTGTATCGAAAAGCGATATACTGATTATGTCCACGTGGCATATTTGAATGATATTGGAGCAGCAGCCCCTAGGATCTGCTTTTAAGAAGTTTTCGGGGCAGGGAAGGTTCAGGTATCGATATAGTCGACTGATCGGATGCCGGATAGTGTGAAGATGGTGATATCAAGAGGCGATGCTGAGGTCATCTATTCTGTTCTAGAAGGCCTGAAAAGAGTCCAGGTTAATCCTTATATACGGTGTATGCCTTTAGATCAGCCTCTACTCCGCAGACTCATATCAAATGGAAACTGTATCGCACTGGCGGTGGCGGAGAAATTCGCGTTGACGCGAGTCCATTTACTTGCGATTTCAGGATCCGACGAGGCTATCAAATTCATATCCCGGGTGACTCTTGAAGCGCCCTCACCATAATGAAACTTATGCGAGAAAAACAGCAGCGGGAAACAAAAGAATCAGCCGCTCGTGGTTATAATGAGAAGATTTAGGGGAAATCAGTTTAAAATGTGCGAAAGTTCCGTTTCGAAACTTTTCCATCTCTAAACTGTACTTTCGACCTTCAACCCGATACAGTTACTTATTCTAAGCTTTATGCCTCGTATCCTTCATACCTACTTTCCCTCCTCTAGGATCACATCAGGCAGCCTGCTCTAGTTGCATATTCATGGAACGAGCACAATGTATAGAGTTGGATGCCTATGGGCATCCAAATCCGGCCGCCGAACCAGATGACTCAGCTTCTGCTGAGATCGAAGACCGAGCCCTCGGAAAATGGGACATTGTATCTTTAGTTGTTAATAAGATGATTGGAACTGGAATTTATTATACTCCTGCCCAAATCCTTGTCCTGACTGGTTCAAAATGGGGTGCATTAGGAGTTTGGTTGTTTGGTGTTGTCTACACTTACATCAGGTATGCTTTCCCACCTGGCCGGATTCGTCACTGAGCCAACCACATTTGTTGTGACTAGATGGTTTTCCGTCAAGTACTTTGACTAAATTTAACCAATTATTTTATGACAACAAAGTGCTCTTGTATACCTCGAGTATGGAACCAAATGGCCATATATGGGTGGTGAATTTACATATGTAAGTTAAAACTGCTCGAATTGTACACATGTAATATTTATGGTGTGGAAATATTAACGTCGGTCACATTGATTATTTAGATCTTAAAGATCCTGCCACGTCCCAACTTAATCCTATCGACTGCGTATGCGTATTTTTTCACAGCTCTAAGCTCTTCAGCATACAACTCTCTCATTTTCGCCATCTATGCGGTCTCCAATGGTCAAAGCCACGAATCTGAGAAGTACACTTATAGATTAACCGCATTTCTTGTGGTCTTGGTCATTTCTCTGATTCACCTACTGCTAAAGGACTTCGGGCTCGATCTAAATCTATTCTTAGCTGGTCTCAAGTCTGCCCTTTTGGCAGTAGCGTGCATTATTGGCTTGATTGGTGGTTTTATACGACAAAAGACTGGCCCCGAAGCAGGCTTCCAGGACTTTAATCTTATCAACCTAAATTCCGGCTCCCAAACTGATAGTGCTAGTGTTATTATTGCAATTATTCTTGTCTTATATGCTTTTCAAGGATGGGAGAATGCAAACTACGTAAGTATGTCCTGTCCTGGTTACAAGCTCTCGCAAAGCTAACTATGATCGTGATTACACATTCAGGTCACCGCAGAGATTCAAGGAAACTTCGAACAACGAAAAAAGATATTAAAATCAGGAGTCCTTACTGCGATTACTCTCGTTAGCATTTTATACCTATCATTCAATATTATTGTGGTGCGTTTAGATCATTGTCAGAAACAATTTTTTTCTTTGATGAATTGTGTATCAACTAATATATATAGTTTAATGCGGCATCTACAGTTCCTGATATTGGATTATAGTACCATTGCACAGTACAATAACTATGTATCTGTCTTTCATGGGCTATTTCAAAAGGTGTGCCCTATTCATGTTTTGGGCACGATTTTGTCTTTTCTGGAGATCTAATCTGTATCGCTGTGTTTTATCCAAGATTTTCCATCCTGTCCCACCAGGCGGGGAGTATATTCCAGGGGATCGCGGGACAAGCCGGGCAGTTGCAGCATGCATAGCGATGTCTGCAGCTGGAAATCTCATCGGAACGGTCTACACAAATGCAAGAGGTAATAAGCCATAAAAGCAGACCTTGTATTCATGTGTTTTTGTTTTAAATTTTGTTTTCGATGACTAATAATACGATGTTGATAGTGAAACGCGAAATTGCCCGACACCAATTAATTCCGTTCAGCTCTTTCTTCGCAAGTAGTAGTCACGTTAACGCAACCCATGACCACGAGGGAACCCCCACCGGCGGTTTGATTCTTAACTGCGTAGGATCATGGATCATTATTCTCGCCACACCGATATACGACAATTCCACAGAAGGAATAGCATTCGTGGTGCTTCTCTTCACATATGGACACTCTCTACTAGGAAGTGAGTAGAGTTTCCGCAAGTTTCCGTAAATTCGATTCCTTCTAACTCATTATGGATATAATAGTATTCCTAGGACTGGCTTTTGTTATCTTGGGCGACAGAATTCAAGAAAATGATATTCGTCAAGACGGCCTTGCTCTCCCGGGTGATCGAGACGTATCAAATTTCCCGCCAACAAAGGAGGCCTGGGCATACAAGCCGCTCAGGTACAAATGGGTTCGCCTAATAGTTGGTTTCACATTCGTTGGCATGAACGGGATTATATTCGGTCTTCCCTGGTCGAACAAACCAAAAAACGACGTAACTGGGGATCCAAGAAAGATACCGATAATATATCTTGGCTATTTCGTTATCGGGTTTCATCTACTTGGAGTTTTAGCTGCGGTTTATATAATGTTGTTTGCGAGACAGATGATATTCTTTAGGCCCCGAGGGCCACTAGAACCCACTCATGAGAGAGAGAACCAGTTTCAATACCCTACGAAAAGGAGCCTAGACCCGCAAGTTGCCGTGGAGATTTTGAGCAGGCGTGTAAGACGACGACGAAAAAATGAATTTGTTGAGGCAGTACCAGATGATAATAATGATGACCGAGCCTTGGATACCGGATATTATGTCAGAGCAAAGGATAGGAGATGGATATTTCTTTTTGATGATGTAAGTTTATCGTACTTTCCGTGCATACCAATCCATGATTATAGAGTGCGCTAACACAAAGTTTTGTAGCTGGGTTTAGAAGTGTTTCTATCCGTGAGGTGGGGTCAAAAGTTGAGGATAGCGAAAAACTCTATAGGTCACCTTTTCAAAAGCGAGGCGTGGGAGCACGGCCGCCAACGCTTAAGAAGGCTTGGAGTTAGATTGTGGGCGGGAGGAGAAAGAGAGTTATTAGAGAAGGCACATCAGGATCTCATTAGCGCAGGGTATTTAATTCATCCCAATGGTGATGCGGTCGGCGAGCCGAATGGGGATCCCTGAACCCCCCTGTTACAGTATAGTACCATGGCCCGGCAAGTTCATCCATATTGATTATGATCAGATATGGCCCTGGGCACCGGCGCTCCTTTTGTAATATTCTAATTTAGCTCGTTGGATTTAAAGGTTAAGTTCTCATTTAATTGAGCTTGGCTTTCCTTTGGTCTCATAACTAAAGTCTATAGAGCGTTTGATTGACGCGCCCACCTTCGACTTCTACTCAAGCCTGGTTTCTCAGACAAGTATCTTGCATGCAACCATCATTATTATACTACAAGTTCTATCGAGTTGCGAATTGTCGAGGGTGCGAGTTACGAATTAGCTATTAATACCTAGTGAACGAAACATACTTACCGGGATTAATGTAAACGATTGGCTCGTGTAGCTCCTGAATCCTTTTTCTAACTTTGTTTGAGTTCAGTTAATATTCCACCACCGTTCGAGTGTTCTCACCCAAACCTATCTTGGAAACTAGACGCGAAACTCTCAAGACCAGGCAGTTTCTAGGTATTAATTATCTATTCACTGGGTCCTGTATTGGAGCTTGTTATTAGTTCGCAATGTTGGTATTTAGCTACCACTAAACTCTACGGGCTGGCATGAAGATGTTAATTTCCCGTACTGTAGTCCGATACATCCGACGTACCTATTAAAATGTAATTATAATAATTATTTTATCGCTTATTGTGGTTAGACTTCACCTTCGTTACGATCGGAGCTAGGAGCCCCACTATTATTATATTTTCTCGCGTATCTTAGAAACTTATTTAAGATCGCTAGCCTGTCCACGCTAACTAGCCGTTGTTAGACGCGAAAATGGTTTCGGCTGAAGTGCATGCACGGGCAAGACTAGATTCCCATAGCCTCGACATCAAAATCTCGACTATCCCAGAGACCAAAAGATCAGGAGGCTTCAGGTTTAGTTCGGGCAACACCGCCATGCTCTGTGCTATACATACGCAGAAGAAACTACAGACTAAGCGTAGCTCTAGGCGATAAAAGAAAGTCTTATCTAGTAATATCATGGCAAATAATATATTTCACGTTATATTAATATCTCTGTTGCCACGACTCTGTTCGGCGAATAGAGGAAGCTATTTCATTATATCATATTAACAACGCGCATTAACGTGCTTAACCGCAATACTCAAATCCGAAAAATGCTTAGTAAACTTATACCTTAGTGTAGTTATTGTATTATAGACAAAGTTAGGCAAACTGACTTCATCTCACTTGTGGGAACTCTGTTGTATCAAGTCTTTGAAAACAATCGTATCCCATTCCCGAAAGTCTATGGCTCAGATTAGTCAAGGTTCGTACTCTCATCTAGTTAGCGAGCCCTATGACATGCAATGGATTAGATAGTCAAATAAAAAGTTTATCAAATTACTACGCTTTGTAATATGGTAGATATTGCTGCGGTAAATACTAGAGTACGAGCTTCTATACGATCCTTAAGCCTACATATAACTAACCTTATGACCTGTTGCGTTTCATATTATCATATGGACAAAGCCGTGAAACCTTTTTGAGACTATGAAGGAATTTATATACTTTTGTTTACATTTCTGTGATAATTTGTCATCTTGGTATATGTGTCAGGAATGGCGAAGATAATTGCTTGAAAGGCTTTAGTAACATCAACCCTTCCAGCGTCATATTTTTTATGCGACAATGAAAGGAGTTGTGGCATCGCGATATCAAGATATCGAATGTTACAAGTTTCAAGTTGTACAAGATGAGATGGATATAATTTATTATAAGGTATTCTAGTTGAAATCCACATAGTTCTATACAAGTGGAAGATTCAAAATCTGGCATGAGAATAATTTAAAGTTGGAATATAGCTAAACAAAACTTCTTGTACACTATGTGGAGGGATGTCGCTCAACTGGCTCACTGAGCCGCAGCAGTCAGTTACGGTAGCCTTTCTCACAATTATAAGTCATAAGTGATTGGCATCAAGGAAAATCGCATCCACCAATATTCGATTACACAAAGCTGACCTCACGCCTTCCTCAGAATACGAAATTAGCTTACTCTCTTGCAGGCGTTACTATCGATATATCGTTTTCTATTTTAAATTTATCACCAAATAATAGAAGAAAATGCAACCATGCCGAGTTTCCAAATTGCCAAACCCAAAGTCCGTTTGGCGATTTTATCGCCGAGTCGGATCTCCCGGGTCATTAACACCGACCCCCAACACAGATTTCGTGGAATTTTCATAACCAATTAGAATACCCATTTTACGTCTTGAGTTTTAAAAACAGCTTTGTGAATCCGATCGATTCTTTGTTCCATTTCACAAAGTTGTCCTGCTTCAAAGGCCTTTCTGATAATTTCTCAAATCTTGCTTGGAGAAGATATGCCTCCTCGTGCGGCGCCTCGTTCGATACTCCGAAGCATAGCGACCTATACCCGTCCCTCACAGGCAGACGCATTAGCCTCACGTTGTCTGATATCAGCAACTGCGACGAGAACGAGTGCCGCACCAGCAGCCCAAACGGGGCGGTATAGCACCAGCGCGTCCACACGGACTAGACAGTACTCAAATATATACCATAGTAGCATTAGGCCCCGACTGATACCGCCAACCGCCACAACTGCATCTCTTCGTTCGTTCACAACTACCAACCCACTCTCTCACGGCGACCTGACACCCCCCAAACCAGGCGAGGAACTACATATTACTTTCGTTACGAAGGAGGGACAAAGTTTTACCTTTGAAGTAGCCGAGGGAGATAATCTGCTGGATATAGCCCAAGCCAACGATTTGGAAATGGAGGGTGCTTGCGGGGGTAGCTGTGCTTGCAGTACGTGTCATGTTATCGTGGAGGACCAGGAGGCTTACGATAAGCTGGAGGAGCCGGATGACGATGAGAATGACATGCTGGATCTGGCGTTTGGGTTGACGGAGACGTGAGTTTTTTTGACCAGTTTTTGTTTAGAGGATATTAGAGCTAACTAAGATTTCTTCAAAGGTCACGACTAGGATGTCAGGTCAAGATGAAGAAAGAGATCGATGGGCTGAAGGTGCGGCTGCCCTCGATGACGAGGAATTTACAGTCCAGCGATTTCAAGTGAAGATATCCATGTATAACCTTTTCACATTGGAAAGAGATGGAGGCTCAATGATTAGCGTATCGCGATTCAACAAGCATTTATACAAGCCCCACGCAGGTCAATATGAACTTTTTTGTACATATATTATATGAGCGATGTAGTAGGTAAAGGTATTGTATGTTTGTGTATTATACTATAACTACTCTGGAGTATATTACGGGTATATATTTGTACATATAAAAAGACATCGGCGATGCCTACCCCAAACTGTTTGTTTGGATATTCGAATCCACTTTCTAGCTTAGGGTAATCGCGGCTTATAGTCTCGTAACTGTCTCTCCAGGTTTTATAATTGATACACGGAGATCGTTTAGGCTTCCTTGTTTATTTGTCTTTTGCTTTTGAAATCATATCTAGAAAACTTTCCTTTGATATTTCGGTGACTGGTGATGGCGCTTGTCAGTATCATTTCACGTTCTTGAGGTACAAAACAAGGTGAATCCAAAACATACCATTCTTACTCCTCGTATCCACCCCAAGAGTTCCCTTAACTTTACCATCTTTCCTTGCCTCTTCTCCTTTCACTTGCGCCGCTCTCACGGCGTTAAACAGCTTTATCACACCCCGTTGCGCAATCTTCCGTAATACCTTCTCCTTTTCCATGACCGCTTTAACTCCCTCACCGCTGACATCATCTTTGGGTATCACATCCTTTACTCTTCCTTTTTCTAGCGCTTCGCGTTTCTGCCGGGTCATGAGGTGTTTCGCCTTGGCCTCGAGTTTCGAATCGTCGATCTTAGCAGTGATGTTCTTAGAGCGGACGAGGATGGGATCTTTGCGAAGATTTTTTGTTAAATGTGAAGAGAGGATTTTAGACATCGAGGTCGCGAAGACTGTGGGGTCGGCCCGTTTGCGCTTATTCGAAGGTGGGTTTACGAGGTCGGCGGGGAATTCGTCGTCGGCTTCGTCTTCTCCGTCCTCATCGTCGGAGTCTAGATCGTAGCCGTCGGAATCTGAAGCCTCGCCATTGGTGTCTGACACGTCGCCGTCATTCTCGTCGGAGGAGTTGGAATCATTATTATTGTCCAAGACCGCGCCGTCTTCTTCGACATGTGGTAGGGACTCGTCCGGCGTTGACTTCGAGATGGGTAGCTCCTTCGCGGGTCTTGATTTAGAGCTTGAGGGCTTTAGGCTAGATTTTAAGGCGATTGACTTGGTCAGCTTTGCGCCGTTGGCAGATGCGCCCTCGACTTTCCGCTTTTTGGTTGGTGGTATCGACATTTCGGAGTTGGAGATATCTGAGATGCAGGGAAGGTTGGAGTTCGCTGAGTCGAAAATTTCGAGGCCGCAAGTTGCGCTCTCGTTTCGAGACCCATTAGTTTGGAAACGTCTTGGCGCCATCGGCAACACAGCCATATCCCAAATACAACACACTTGAGAAAAAAATCCTCGTTTTCAAAAAGAATCATAATCTAACAATACTGGGACAAAGAGATTTGGGACAAAGAGATCTGGGTCCAAGCCGTCATCATGAGCTCGAGTGATAAACTAGAAGAGTTAGCGCATCCAAATTACTGGGATGACCGGTATAACTCCGCCAATGAGGATAGCTTCGAGTGGTAAGCTCTACCTTAACATCTACAAGTAATTCATGATCGACGTTTCGCTAATTGCAATACTCGAGCTCAAAGGTTCAAAAGCTACGATCAAGTACGAGGCTTGATCGAAAAGCACATACCTGATACAAGCTCTTCGATAATAAATCTGGGGTGCGGGAATAGTGTATGAATAAATGCTCATAGGCTTCAATTTTCTTTGGAAAGGGTCTTTCTCTCATACATAGTTATAGCTACTATCGCCGAAAATGTATGAGGCCGGGTATAGAAATATTGCCAATATCGACTTCTCCAACGTTATTATTCAGAAAATGTCAGAAAAGTACCCGGAACAAACTTGGAAAGTGGCGGATGTGCGAGAAACCGGGTATCCCGACAACTCCTTTGATGTAGCGATAGATAAGGTAGGTCCTAGCCGCAACTGTTGGTCCATTTATTTATATCTTCGGACTGGTTCATAGCAGATTCGGGAATTTCTAATTGCAAACTTATGAAGGGAACTCTTGATGCGATGCTGTCAGGATCTTTATGGAGTCCCCCAGAACATGTTAAGGAGAGAACAACAGCATACATAGGCGAGGTCGGTTACGAAGCTCCCTTTCTCTCACAATTTATCCTTTTACCCTAGGTCTATATAAAACTAACGATTATTCTCCATATTATCACCAGGTCCTACGAATCCTAAAACCAACAGGCAAGTTCCTGTATATAACTTACCGACAGCCTCACTTTATCAGACCGATCGTGAGTAGAGAGCACGCGTGGACTCTAGATATAGAAACGCTGAAGGAAGGTGAAGGGGTATTTGAGTATTTTGCTTATGTTTTGACGCCAATTAATTCATAAGATAAAGTAAAGGTTTCAATTTAGATTGATAGAATGAGTAATTACATCAAAACCTTCTAAGACCGACTAACGATCCAAGGTTATCATTGAGCTACTCCGTTCGCCTTTGAGCGGATTTCTGGGTCCAACGGGAACCTCTCAGAGTCAGGAGTATGGTCGTAGAGCCTGCCCCATGTAGCAACAAGCGGCTTGGGTGTTTTCCATGCGAATTCGTCATCACGCAGCCAGATCCGAAGAAGATGACGACTATAGTATAGCAGAACATAAATCAGCGTCATCTAGGAATATTTATATATATGGAAAAAGGCCACTAATCATCGTATATCGAAAATCTAAACTTACGTATGCTCCGGATCATCCTTAAAGGCATCTCTGGCGTGAAGTAATCCCAGACTGTTAATAAACTGGATATCTCCCTTTTGAAAGTTTAAGGCGAGGGCGTATTTCTCCGCTATATATTGCATCGCGTCGAGAGCTTCAGCCTGCGCCTCGCTGAGCGGTGGGATGTCTGGGTTTCTTTTCAGCATGCCGTAGCCTGTGAAGTTACGCCTGGAAAATTGAAGGATTATCTGGCCGTCTTCGTGGAAGAGAATGGGACGTTCGTAGTATAGGGGGTCGCGGAAAAAGCTAGTAGGGATTTTTATCAGTTCTTCGCCTGTTGCACCTCGAGAGAACACCAGAAAGAAAGAAAGAAAGCAATCATGTACGCATACTTGTCAAATGGCCACGGCTCCGAGAGAGTCTTCACGAGATCTGGCCTTGTAGCAGCAAGCTCATTGTATATTCTCCCACTACTACACAATCTTGACGTTCCACCTTCCGCAGCAACCTCCAGAGCGAGGAGACTGATAAGATCCCCGTAATCAGTATGGTAGACCTGACCTTCTGTAGTATATGAAGTGTTCCCAATCCGGTTTATGTCGTGGGTATGGCGCAGATCTTTGATGTGTCCGAGCACGGCCCCTGTGCCGTCCTGGCGTCCTCTGCGATTACCAATGTGGGAAGCAATCCCTGCATAGACAATAGCTACATCTTCTTTAGAGTAGGAGTCTATGGGCAGAGTTCGGAGGACGAAAAATCCACGCCCGGAGTATAGCTCTCGAGCCAGATTTCTCAAAGAGGTCGAGAGCGTTGGAAGGGGAAAGGCAGATGCAGATATGTGTCCTAGGGGCTTTTGTAAACCTAAGTTGATACAAGTTAGAATAGTTATTTCTCATCTTGAGCAATATGGTTGTACTACTTTTGAAGTGCCCAAGAGCGTCTTCAATCTCCTTCAATTCTGCGACATTGAGCTGATAAACCCATTGTTTTTCGTCAGTCCAGTCCTTTCCTTCCCAAACAATTGGGCCTTCTATTCTCGTAGGAAACCCGAATGGTAATGGGGTTTGAGGCAGGCCGGGTTCGGCTTGTAACCGAAGTGCAGTACGAGAGCGGTATTTGTCAGGGTCTGGATGGTACGCAATATCTGGCCGTTCGCCAGCTGGAACTAAAGTGAACCCGTCTGTGGGGATAGCCATGTTTTATGCCGGTGATATAGATTAATTAATTATATATTTATTGTACAAAAGAATCACATCTAATATCTAGTCTATAAGCGGGGTTATATATAGAGCTAGTGCGGAACGAGCCGACATTGTTAGTACCAGATCCTGCTAGTAAATCTACCCTGTTGCGCTATCTTTAGATTAGTATACATCTAAAAATTTGATCGAACTTTTAAGAACTGTGGGGGTAGCCGGGGTCAATATTGCTTCAAATTGATCCAAAAACTCTTGCTGTTAGGCGCTGCCGTGGGCGAGCGTTCATGCATGCTGAGTGTGTTGTCGCCGCATGGGATGCCAAGAAGTGAGAACTGAAAAGCGGTGTTCCTTTGTTCCTCCTCATCTCCTCCCTGTAACCTAATTCTGGCGACCAGGAAAACTAGTCTCGGAGACGCGGCAGTTGGAGGAATTCGAGTGGCATAAGACCGGATATTCTGCTAATCGAGTAGCAATGGGTTTATCGACTGTTGTTTTGTTTGCGGAGATGGAATTCGATGTTGTGGAAGGCTTCACCGCAGAAGCCATGCGCCCCCATCGGAAGTCGGAGGCTCAAAAGACACGGGCTTCGTCGAATCGCAAAATGACCATCCTGGTCCCATGAGGCGACTTACCAGCGGCAAATTAAATCTAGGTCCCTTCTACGTTCTCTCGACAGTTTGTGACAGCGTTGCTGTGGTTGTCTACGAAAGATAGCGGTGGAGGAAGGCTTTACACGTCAAGTGCCCTGGCAGAACTTCCGAGTCTGCGGTTAGACCCCGTCGGCATACAGTAATGAATTGCAAGAGAAAGACGAATATCAAATATTCGCTTTCAAGTTGGTTCTATTGCTGTCAACATGTCGTTCGTGGAAACCCACCAGATTCGAGTATTTGTTCGCGACGGCGTAGTGGAACGGCATCGTCGACATCGCCAAATATTTATCATCTCAGTGGTATGACATTGGGGCGGAGAGCGGCTTCGTCCCGCGCAGTTCGGGCCGGAATTTTCAGAGTGCTTCCAGCCTCCCAAAGCGCTCTTGGAGCAACACGACACCATATCTATCGATGTGCAGACGTCGAGCAGGTGACTGTCGGCTATCATTGGACTGGGGACTTCCAGCATTGCATCACGGTCAAAGCTCGCGAACACGTGTCCCCGGTGGTATCGACTGGAGGAGGGAGAGGGCCTTCATCAGGGCCAGTGCAAACCAGTTTCTTGTAGATAGTAGCTATAGTCGTGATACGTGCTGTAAACATCTCTGGCAGGATAATCTCCTGGCAATGTCCGAAGAGTTCGGGGCGCCGCTGATGCAGACCGAATAGCTCGTGTTCGGCGAGAAGCATCCCGGGGATATGAAAGCACCTGCACTTTTGGCTGAAGGCAGCCAGCCGATCGACATACGAATCTCACTCCCCAAAGCAAAGCACTTGGTTCGTCTATGCGCAACGGCTGAGATGATCGGGTGGGTCGGAGGAGAAAGAGGAGGGCCGGAGAAACAACAACAGAGCCGCAGGATGGCCGCCACCCGGGAGCTCAACACAACAGCGGCCCGGATTGACACAGGGGTGCTCCGGGGCCGCGGGAACCAGGCCCGAAAAGGAGGAATGCGAAATCAAACGGATCAAACCAGAAATTCCAGAATTCCTTTAACGTTACCTGCCAACCCGCGACGGCTCAGGACTCAACTTCGAAAAACCTCTCGCCAAATCGATCGGACTCGGAGAAACTTGCACTTTCGGGGCTTCAGACCGCAAGTCCTCCACTCGGCATACTTTTTCTGCGACATCCTCGGTCGCCTGCTATACCTGGGGCCGTCGTAAGGGTGGATATCCTAGGTAGTCGCGCGAGGGACGACATTTTTTGGTCGCGGTCGTTTGATCGTAGAGGTTGACTCTGAGGCAGAAGTCCCGTCCGTCTAGTACTATTTCCGCCCCTCTAAGCAGGCTGCATTCGACGGCATAAGGAGCAGAGGAAAGACAGTCTTTATCAAATCCGAGATACTGACGTTTATTTCTTTGTTCCGGGTGCGTACCTAGGTCCATCGTCCATCCATTCATCATCAACACCGTTGCCACTATCTCCATTGTACGTCAGTATCGAACCGCATCGCCGGCAAGGATTGAAACCGCAACTTCCTCGTGTCGATTTTCTCTTCAATAACTCCCTTAGACCCTTTCTGCCGTCTCAGATATCCATATTCGTTCCTGACGATGGTGTTGTCGACATTGTCGATATCGTATAGAAGGAATTTCGGTCGCTCCTGACGCTTTAGCGGTGTCCTGCAGAAAAAAGGAGGGTTGCTGGTGTCGACAATATCGGTATTTTTTTGGCTTTTGAGGGAAACACATCAAGATATTGTATCTCTTCCTCTTATAAGGCCGAACATAGAACGACCACAGATACTCTCGCTGCCTCTTGCTCCTACCTCGGCTGAGTTAAGGGACTTGGATTCAGACCGGACGTTTCTTCGCTCCTTCCCAGCGACTGGCGGTGGATGGATTTCTTTTCATAAGAAATAATAATATTTTATATCACTTTATATCACTTTATTATTTTGCTTGTCCGTCGAGATAGTCGGGCTGGGTTTCGTATCGATTGTCCACCTTGCTGCACGCACGTTTCCACAATATATTATTTATTATTTTATATCCTTCCCATCCTCCGCTTTCTTTCTTCCCTCCTCTTCACTCTTTCCTCAACAACCACTTCTCTCATCCTCATAACAACCATCTCGACTTTCTCCACCGCAGCCTCACAACCGCCTCGACTTTCCGTCATCATTATTAGCTTCTCACGGAGCAACTATCGTATTAACCATCAACTCTATCCTGCTGATTGACTTTAGTTCTGACAACCCGGCGAGCTATATCTTTTCTCTTTCTCTCTACCTTCAGACAACCCGCCATCAACCTCAACTTCGCGGAAATCTCACATCCCCATCACATTCTCAGCAGATAAACAAGCAATTCTGTATCGCCTTTTTCATCATTTCTTATCGATCCCCATTCTCGCCGTCCCCTCATCACTCTCGGTTCTTCTTTCCCGACGGTCCTTCAGTCTCTTTTAAATTTCTATATTGACATTGAAAGGATTCCCCGTATCTATTTCGAATCTGAGACTTCAAGGTTTTCTTCCACCTCCCATCTTCTCCACATCGCCTCTTTTCCTCCGATTCCTCTTCATTGTTTACAATGACAAAGAACAAATCATCACATGATACCTGGCGTCCCGTCTCGGGAAAGCAGCCATCTGGTAATGATGAACGGACCGAAAGACCGAAAAGAAGATACGCAAGTCGATCGCCTAGTAGAGATCGCAAACGAAGTCCTCCTCCTCCTCGTCACCCGTCCACACGAAAACGCAAAGGTCCCGTAGACACATATATTCCTGGCCAGTCTCCCTCGAGAGAACCATCGGGTCCGCCACGAGACCGTGAGCGAGATCGCGGACGGGGACGTGGCCGTAGTCGAGAGCGCAGCCGCGATAGACGCTCAGCATCACCATCTCGACGTTCTCCATCACCACGCCGACTCAGCCGAGACCGCCATCCGAGGCACAATGACGATGTTGCAGTTTTGGATCCAACAACGAAATCTGAAATCCGTGGCAAGTCACCCAAAAGAATTCGCAGCCAATCACCTCACAAATCATCCAAGAGATCGAGACGTGAAGGCCGCTCAAGATCCCTAAGACGACGCTCTCCAGAATCTCGAGCCCCAAATCACCGGCATCGTCCAAAAAGATCCCGATCCCGATCTCGACATCGTACCCCTGAGGATCCGAGACGATCGAGAAGAGATTCGCCTCCCAGGAAGGGCAGAAGAGATACTGATGATACACGAAACAGAGACGCTGACCGACGACCTCGTTCTCATTCTCGTGAGAATGACGATGGTATCCCACGAGGACCACGGCGTAGATCCCCAGGACCCCACTCCGAACGA
Source organism: Dactylellina cionopaga (assembly GCA_036971295.1). Classification (NCBI taxonomy): domain Eukaryota; kingdom Fungi; phylum Ascomycota; class Orbiliomycetes; order Orbiliales; family Orbiliaceae; genus Dactylellina; species Dactylellina cionopaga. The sequence continues at coordinate 393,160 of JAJTTY010000018.1, read as the reverse complement.
TATCATAAAACTTACCCTTCACACAAAGACCGAGCTTTCTCGCCAAGGAGAAGTCGCTCTCCACCATACTTCAAGCCGAAGGGTGAGAAACGACCGCGACGTAGAAAGTCCCCACGACGGCGAAACATTTCACCAGCTTTCAGAGACAGCGTGTCACCGGCTCCACGACGCGAATCTACACACTCCTCCGATGATGTCATGTCATCTCTCGCTAAGAAAGGAAATGCTGAGAAACATCCCGACGACGGAAACAAGGGATTGGCGATTGAACAAGACTCTTCTGCTGATGCTCTCCCGGTTAGGGTTGAGATTGCTTCGCAGATTGGATACGTCCCTCGTGTAAGAACTGAATCTCTTTCCCCTTACTCCAAACGTCGCCATCTCGCAGAAACCGCGGCCTCGAGAGAAGGACGAGGGAGAGAAGGTCCAAAGGCGGGACCAGGACGCCCAGGAGGGCCACCATACGTAAAAGGGCCACGAGAGAAGGATTACGATAGACGACTTCCTCCGAGTAATGCACGCTCTCGGCGAAGAAAGCAGAGAAGGTTAGCGGACTCGTATAATGGAAATGATGACAGATTTAGACGCTCTATGTCACCCTATAGACCACCAACAGGTGGTTCCAATGCTATCCCCAAAGGTCCAAAAAGTCAAGATATTGCGGACGAGTTCGAACGCCCATCGTCTGCCTCTAGTGTCGACTCGAGGACGAACGAATTTCCTTCAATTGAACATACCCCAGACCCGTACAATCATGAAAACGAACAGACAGCAGATGCTTCTGGATACGACGAGTTGATGACACAAGAGCCAGTCAGCCCAAAGGAGAACGTCGAGGACCATGCTCCTCCATCACCATCACCTCCACCACCACCACCTACAGAATCACGGGCTGAGAGAGATGCAGCACTTATGCCACCACCGAACGCGCCTCGTGGCCCTCGAGGTGACATTTCCGCCCTTGATGCACCACAAAAGCCATTGCCAATCGATGCTTCGAAAGGTAAAGTACGGTTCAGTTTATCCACGGGCCCTAAGAGCAAACTCCCGACAGGCCCTCGAAACCAAGAGTTTGGTCTCATGCGCCGTGCTTTGGGGACCTCGTCTAATTCCGTTCCGGTTGCCCCGCGAAAACACGCTGGCTCGTCGAGCACTTCCCACCGCGATCCTCCACCACCGAAGCAACCAGCACCGCCCAAACAGCCAGAAAGACGTGTTCCCCCGACACCCCGCGTCATAATTTCTCGAAAAACGCCCTTTGATCGCCTTGGACTTGTAGGTGAAGGGACTTACGGACAGGTGTACAAAGCCGAAAACTGGATGACAAAGCAGCTCGTTGCGCTCAAGCGAGTCCGGATGACTGCAGAAAAGGATGGGGTAGGTTCACTCAAGAGATGCTCAAAGTTAACTGTAACTAACAGTAATATCCATGCTTAGTTTCCGATAACAGCCGCTCGAGAGATAAAAATCTTGCAACGTCTTAGCAAAGGCAAAGATAATGACAAAATCATCCATCTGCTTGATAACATGGTTGAACAAAGTAAGCTTTACAATCCTCTATCGGGCTCACAGCCCCAGCTAACTTCGTCTTCTAGATGGATTCTACATGATCTTCGAGTATATGGATCACGATCTCACTGGAATCCTTAATCATCCAACTTTCCGCCTTGACCATTCTAATATCAAAGACCTGGCATACCAGTTCTTCAGTGGTGTCGCACACATTCATCGTTCCGGCATTCTGCATCGAGACATCAAGAGCTCCAATATTCTAATCAACTCTGCAGGACTTTTGAAGATCGCAGATTTTGGCCTTGCTCGGCAGTACGATAAGCTGAAAAGTGACCAACACTATACAAATCGAATCATCACACTGTGGTATCGTCCAGTTGAGATCCTGCTTGGTGAAACTGTTTATACCACCGGCCCCGATGTATGGAGTGCCGGCTGCGTCTTTATGGAACTGTTCACCCGGAAAGCAATATTCCCCGGCTCAAACGAGATTTCCCAGCTCGACTATATCTGGCATGTGATGGGTACTCCGAATCCTCAAACTTGGTCTGCTTGGAAGCAATCAGCCTGGTACTCGATGTTACGACCAGAACAGCGCTACGAGTCCATTTTTATTCCTAGATTCCAGCAGTATGTTACTCTCCACCTTTTGGTCCAAGGATAGCTTCTAATGATTTCCTTAGTCTCGTCCCGATGGATGCTTTGCTTCTAGCTAAACGGATCTTTACCTATGATCCTAACCAACGTCCCACTGCCGACGAGGTCCTTAATGACCCCTATTTCATGACGAACGCCCCCTCAGCCGAGAGGACAACCACGTATGTTTACATTTTACCCTTCGATTATAGTATACTCTTACATAACGTTAGTTACTCACTTAAATCCTTTTTCTGTAGTCTCCAAGCGCTTGATGGAGAATGGCATGAGTTGGAGAGTAAGAAGAGCCGGAAAAAGGAGAGAGAGCGGCAGAGTGCTGCGAAGCAAGCCAAAGCGCAACCATAGAAGGGTTCGCTTGATGGCGCGGGTGATTCTCATTCGTCAAACGGTTCTAAATATTCGACCCCACTGTACAATCCCACATCTCCACCCCCTCCTTCCGAATGGCTATTTGACTCCGAAGAATCCAACATACAGGCGGATACCTCAGAATTGAATATGTCATACAACACCGCGGCTTCCTCTGTCGAAGCGACCTCACCAGTCAGCCCAGTCAAGAAAGCCACGAACATTTGGCGGCTATCGGGTGGCCTTATCAACGACTATTTTTACCCGCTCTACCCCAACAAACAAGATTTTGGGCTCCATAGAGAAACTGAAGCCTGGGAGGAGCTAACTTCACTTAAAGACGAGTGGTTCGAAGAGCAACCTCTGGGGCGACTGAGCAGAAAGAGAGACCTCAAATGGTGGGAGAAAGTCTACGAAGCGCAACTGGGCCGGCTCAAGGCTGCAACGACTGGGATCCTAACCCCGAAAGGGGTGGCGGCGTTTCGACGCTTCGCCAGTGTAACCGCCTTTTTGCGGCTATGTTGTCAACAAGAAGAGTCGGGCACGCCCGCGAATGTGGTCGGGCTGGGTGAGTTAGACTTCCACCCGCTAACCAAGCCGATGAGGTTCTTGCGACTCCTCCTCGACTTGGAACAGTGGGTAGATCCCGGGAGCGTCTAGTCCCAGCTCCCGGAATACTGTTTCCCACTGACCATCGAGGAGGAAGAGCTGATCAGCACTCGGAGGATCCGAAAACAAATCGCGACGAAATATTGCATGTTCGTCGAGGACCCATCTTTTTGGTTCCAAGAACGTGCCAACCTCACACCTCCACCATATATCCGGACGGACCGGCCCGTAGCGGACGAAAACGGGAATCTCATCAAAGAAAGCCGCTCAAAGAAACGGGGACGGACAGAGGCGGAGGAGATGGAGGCGGATGGGGTCATGTCATGGATGAGGCAAGCACGATCGACGGCGGGGAAAGCCCCACCCCCATTCCTGGAGGAGACTTTGATGAAGCAGTGGAAGCGGTGGAAGAGGTGTAAACGGCTACGGTCGGATAAGGAGACGGAAGAGGAGGAGGAAGGTGGCGGTCAAACGTACGACGGGGGGACGAACGAGGAGGAGGAGGAGGCCCGAGGTCCGAAGCGAGCGCGGCTCAACGACGAAGAGGAAGAGGAAGAGGAAGAGGAAGAGGAAGGTGAGGTTCGGGGTTCAAAGCGGGCACAAACCTATGCCGAAGGGACGGGCACAGAAGGGGACGACGATGTGGTGTTTCTAGGGTCGAGGCGGGTAGGGTTGGTTGATTGAATTGGGTTGCACTTATGGCGTTCGGAGCTAGGGCTCAGATCTGGTGGAATGAGAGGCCACCATGATTTTTATATTGCTGTGTATACACCATCTATCAGGTACAGAAGATACAAAAAAATAAATACGGTATCGTACATGACTCCCACTTCAAAAACGTAGTCCCTGTAAATCCTATAAAATAAACCTGACAAACTTTTGTTCAATTATCACTATCGCTGAACCCATTCCAACCCGCACCGTCTTCCAAGGATTCGCCTTGCATTTGAACATCACCATCATCGCTCTCTTCGCTCTCTCCTTCTTCCCGTGCCATCAACCTTTTGGATTTAGAGTTTTCCTGTTGGCCCGATGATTTCGGTTTCGAGAGAAGGTAGTCTAATGTGTATATATTCTCGTCCGCTCTATTATTGCAATCACGTCGTTAGTACTCGTAAATTTTAGAATAGATGTAGAGAAGAAACCCACAATCTGGCCAATTCGCTCTGAATCCCCACCACACACTTCTGCACCATCCGAAGCTCGCTCCCAAACCTGCCGGCTTGTCCTCTCAAATACCTCCCGTGCAAACTCAACACGGCCTCGAACCAAAGCAGATGGAACTCCAAATGCGGACTCTCCTCCGATATCTTTGCGATAAACGTCAACAACCTCGAAAGGTACACCACGGGTAACTCCTTCACCACCAGCTTTATATCGCTCGCGGGGATGGCCTCGTAAACCTGGTGAATCAAGTACTTTTCGTTAAGTCGGAACGACATGACGAGAGCTTTTAGGTACTCTTTTCTTTTCAGTGTTGAGAGGATAGTCGACGGCGTGATGTCGATTTCTAGATCGAAGGGGTCGAAGGTGTAGTAGTTGTCTAACGAGTAGATTAATAGTCCTTCCGTGGACGCTGCAGCGAAGGATCTCCCCGTTGGGGAGAACGATACGGCGGTAACGCGAATTTGCGGTCGAACTCTGCGCACCGAGGCGTCGCCGCGGGATGCGCCGGGTAGGGATCTATCGATCCTGTCTTCCAGATCTGAAGCCTCGCCTTGGTCGTCGATTAGGTCTACGGGGCCGGCCTCGGTCATCTGTTTGCTGTTGAGCATTTCCTGGGTGCCGTCGATGGAGAGGTTGATCGAGACGCCGAATTTTTTGAGCAGCGAGCCGGTTTCCACGTCATAGAGGACAATGTACTTGCTATTCCCGCCGACGAGGACGCAGGTTCCGTCCGCGCTATAGCATATCGTGTTGAAGTTTTTACCCGCGGCGCTGTTGGCTGCCGTCCTGCGATCCGAAACTCTTCTGCCGCCGGAGATGTCGCGTCTGCCGTCTACATGGCCGGTTTGTGCCGCTTCGTCTACGGACCAGAAACTGACTTCTCCGTCGAGCGTGCAGGCGGATATCTGTTTACCGTCCGGGCGGAATGCTACCGCTAGAACGTCGGATTGTAGCTGTAAGGGTTCGGAAAGTTGGGTTCTGCCGAATATGCTCCATATTCTGACCGTATTATCCCAGCTACCGCTGACCAAACTACTTCCGTCCGAAGCAAATGATAGCGAAGAAACGGGACCTTCGTGACCAGCTAGCGAGTCGAGAAGTTGGCCTGTTTGCACTGACCACAGGTGAATATCGAACGAATCTAGCGAACCCGCACAGACAACCTCGCCGCTGGGATCTATCGCTAGAGAAGAAAACTGGAGTCTTGAAGGTGCGGTGAATGTTCGAAAATTACGGTAGCGGATTAGATCCCAGGCTCTTATCGAGCCGTCGAGGGAGGCGGTGAACAGGACGTTGCCGCGCTTGGCGAACGCGCAGGCTGTTACACCGGATGTGTGTTCTGTAAACGTAACGATGCAGAATCCAGAGGTTGTATCCCAGACTTTTATTTTGCCGTCGTCGGCGGTAGTGATCACTCTTTGGCCGTCCGGAGTGTACACCAGTGAATTGATGGAGTCAAAGTGGCCCTGCTGTTTTAGAATGTAGGATTCAGACTGCCATTCCCAGACCAGTAGCTGGCCGAGTTTTGATGCGGCGAAGGCAAGCCAGTCGCCAGATTTGTTTATTGTGACGAAATCTATTTCCTTTTGGGAGATGCTGAGGGTGTGGATCATGTTGAAGTCGGGCATTTCGTAGAGACTGAAGATGCCGGTAGTGAAGCCAACGACGAGGAGGTCTGAGGCAGCATGATATGTAGCGCATTTGACGGAGGCCGATCCTTGCATGAAGAAATTCTTCTTTATGATTCGCCATCTTTGATCTGAGGGGTCCTCTTCTTCGGCGTCGTCGTCGTCGAGCTCTGTTTCGTTCTTTTTCGGGCTGGTATACTTCCATGTGAACACGGCGCCGTCTTTGCTAACGGAGTATAACGTCTCCTGGTCGGCTGAGAAGTATGTACCAATCACCGATTCTTTATGCCCGCCGAGCGTCGTGGGCACAAACCCTTCGGTTGGGTTCAACGACCATATCCTCGACGTCAGGTCCTTCGACGCCGTCAAGAAGAATCTAGAATCCGAAGACCATGTGATATTATTGACAACATCGAAATGCCCCGTGTACACCCTATGTTTGACGAACGGCGCGAACTCTCTATCTTGGGAAAACGTCGGGGTCTTCCATACTTCTATCGTACGCCCTGTCGCTACGGCGAAGTGTCGGCCGTCAGGTGCGAATTGGAGGTCGTAGACTTTTGATTTAAAGTTGAAATTGTAGAGGGCGGTACGTCGTATGTAATTCGTGAGGATCGCGCGGCCATCTTCGTCGACGGAGAGGAGGAGGGAGCCCTGTGGTGATAGAGCTATACGGGCGACGTTTTTGCGGTGGGCGAAGGGGAAAGTGAAGGATTTGTTACTACGGTAAAATCGTTACGTTAGCTGCTGGAAGTTGTAAAAAGGGATGAGAGGTGGTATACTTTGCGAGGTCGAAGCAGGAAACCCGATTGCCTACGGGCGACAGCAGGGAGGCGCCATCTGGGGTGAAAACGAGGTTGCCTTTGCAGTAGACGGTGCCTAGCAAGTTTGAAAACTTTTTTAGTTTAACACGTTTTTTCGCGAGTTAGTGGGGTTTATTTCTTTTGTCATAAAAGTGCGATTGCTAGAGGGTAGAGGTGAGAGATGAGGAGAGGGGAACTCACGTTGAAGTCTGTTTTCATTGTGTGTGTGTTATCTTTCTATCATGCTGGGAAGAGATGTTGAGGTTTAGTTTGAATTTTGAAGCCGCAAGTAACCTCGAAATTTTTAGACGATTGCGACAACCGAAACGAAAAGTTTAAAACGATGGCACTAGCACGATGCAACACCAACGCAGACAGCCTCCTTGGACACGCGATATTGATATATATTTATTTTTGTCACTCGAAATTCATTCTTTAAAAGAAATTTCCACCAGATCATAATATGCCTGCGAGACTTTTTATCGAGAGGTGTTTGGTATAAGACTAAGCTAAAGTCTATGGGCCATCTCCCTCGTTATAAAACGGCTGCGAGACCAATGGAAGACTTTATTTATTCCTTCGGCAAGTGTATTCAATTCCTTTGTTCCCAATCCGGAACTGGCCAATCCCTTCAGTTCCACCCACAAGAAGCCTCCAATCCCTATTAATGCACCTGTAACAGCAGCTGTCGCTGGTACCATCCCCATGCTCTGAAGCCAAGCGAAGAAGCTTCCTGCAGCAACGTTGCCGATTGATGATTGCCAGCCCGCGGCAAAACTGCCTGCTACAGGGCCCAAGAGGCTGAATCCGGCGATTTCAAGTAGGAGGGGGATAGTTATGGCTCCTGCAGTTGTTAAAATGATCAATTTGATGAGCTCCGGATGCTCTTTGCAAAACGTGAGGATTTCGTCCACGATTTTTCTGGAATTATTTTGTTAGGTTTATATAACTGTATGTAACAGAATGAAGAGTAGACTTACTTGAGAATGCCGTACCCCTCGTTGAGCTTCTCCGAATCAGGTATCTGGCTTTTGAGAAGGTTTCCCACATTTTCGATAAATTTCCAAATGTCGCTTGGGTTCCAGATCATATTCTCGAATTTAGGTCGACTACCGATCGGGTTTTGCTTAGAGTTAGCATTCATCCAGTCTCGTGCAGCTAGAGCAAGTCCACTAGTGAGGAAGTACCTCGATCAAGAGCACGCTAGTTGCGAAGAGCAGCGCTGAGAATTGTAATATATATTATAGGTTAGGATAACTTGGATTTCAAAAAGTGAAATATTTCAAATTACAACGCAACTCTAGCAGAGATGCATTTCAAAAAGAATAGATCTCGGAACAGGAGAGAACTCGACTCTTTTATACGGGACGGACGAAGATGTGCCATGGCAAGGCTGATGTTTGTATCAGAACGGCGGCTACTCGCACGCTGTGCCACATAGACCCAGAAAAATGCCCCAACTAGAATTCAGGCATCGAAAGCTTGCCTGAAATATCATCCGCAAGCAGGACGAACTCAAACCCTTGTATGCAGCTTAGTGGCACAGGTTTTGACTGGGACAGCACAGCCATTGAATATTGGACAGCCACCAGAAGTTGGGGCCTCAATATTTGATGCATTTATATAATATCTAGATATATCCAGTCGCAGATGATTATACGCACGTTTATGGCAGATTCTGGTCTGATATTCGATAAGAATATCTCCGATCGTTCTGTAGTTGGGCTCGAGCCTCCCTACCAGCTCTATTGTTAGCGACTTGTACTTATACGATACTGCAGCAGCCACGAGGAAAACTCATCGATGTACCATGAACGGTGTCGTATACCTCGACTTACGGGAAAAACCCATCCAATATCTTGAGGTATACTTGCAAACATCGTAGTCGTAATACCAGGGCCAAAACACGATAGTGCTTCTTAATGATAGAGAATGCGAGGTCGATGCAGGCTAAGCCAAGCTCCGTTAGCGAGGAGAGTTTGGAGTCGCTTCCTGGGATTTGATTGCTAGGCGAGGCACTTTGGCGGTGATTTGGCGGCCCCCTTTCCACTTCCACCCAAAAATTGAATTGGCACCAACACCATTTCAACCTTCTCCTGAACCGAACCTGCTGCACAGTTTACGGCTTCGACCTTCCATCTTCTTGTCATCCTTCGACCTCTTCATCGCGTCGGACATTCATATTCACACCGACCTTACAGCTTTTCACCTATCGCCAGCATCGAGGTTTTAGCACCACCTTCATTTACCCCTACTCAACATCCACAATGGCTCCTGCTCAATCGGAATCCGCGAACCTTATTGGTATCGCCAATGTAAGTAGCTCCTTTTCCGCACCTCAAAACGCGTTCGGACGAGACAATGGAAACTAATCGCCTTCTTTACAGCTGCCAAACCAAAGGTACGCGCCATAGTAGACATGATGAGAAGCAAAAGGATGATTCGTTAACACTTGGGGGTCGTCGTTTATAGGCACAAGATCGTGGCTAAGCGCGGAGCTGCTTTCACGATAATGGTTAGCTACCTCCATTTATCATCTTCATCTCATAGCCTGTTACTGACAAAGGGATCGTTTTAGGTTGCTGGTGAATCCGGATTAGGTTGGTTATAAGCTCGAGGAACGACGCTCAATTCAAGGATATCGTAGCTTATCAGGAATCTTCCTCGAACAGGCAAGACCACATTCATCAACACATTGTTCTCCACCACCATCAAGAACTATGCCGACCACAAGAAGAGACACACCAAGCAGGTATGGGGTCAGATATTGCGATTCTCTATCGAGCACAATATTGACACTATTCTCGTCAATTTAGGTCGACAAGACGGTCGAGATTGAAATTACGAAGGCTGAGCTCGAAGAAAAGTTCTTCAAAGGTGAGCTCGTCTCCTACACCTTTCTTGGGAAGGCCGTTTGGATGTTGACGATTTCTCTAGTTCGCCTGACTGTCATCGATACCCCTGGATTCGGAGACTACGTTAATAACCGCGACTCCTGGATGCCAATTATCGAGTTCTTGGACGACCAGCACGAATCTTATATGCTTCAAGAGCAACAGCCACGCAGATCCGACAAGATTGATCTCCGTGTCCATGCCTGCCTGTACTTCATCCGACCAACCGGCCACACCCTGAAGCCTTTGGATATTGAGGTCATGAAGAGGCTTTGCACCCGTGTCAACTTGATTCCTGTCGTTGCTAAGGCCGACACTCTTTCTCCCGCCGACCTCCAGAGATTCAAAGAGAGAGTATGGCAAACCCGAAATCACAGATTAGCTTATTCAGTATGCTGACGTGTTTGGTAGATTCGCGCCGTGATTGAAGCCCAGGGTATCAAGATCTATCAGCCGCCAGTCGAGGAAGACGATGAGGCTGCTGCCCAGCATGCCCGCAGTTTAATGGTGGGTTACAAACATAATTTTCTAATATAATCAGCGTGTGTTAATAATTTTGATAGGCTGCAATGCCTTTCGCCGTCATTGGTAGCGAGAAGGATGTCAAGACCCCAGACGGCCGTGTTGTCAAGGGACGACAATACAGCTGGGGTGTCGCCGAAGTCGAGAACGAAGACCATTGCGACTTTAAGAAGCTTCGAAGCATTCTCATCCGAACCCACATGTTGGATCTCATCCACACCACGGAAGAACAGCACTACGAAGTTTACCGCGCCCAGCAGATGGAGACCCGCAAATTTGGCGAAGTCAAGCCCAGAAAATTGGACAACCCCAAGTTCAAGGAGGAGGAAGAGGCGCTCAGAAAGCGATTCACCGAGCAAGTCAAGATCGAGGAACAAAGGTTCAGACAGTGGGAACAAAAGTTGATTTCAGAGCGCGACCGTCTCAACAAAGATTTGGAAGCCACACATGCAGCGTATGTTTCTCCTCTGACGGAAATTATTGAATATTCGCTAATTTATATCACCTGACCAATAGTATCAAATCGTTGGAAATGGAACTCGAGCAGATGCAGGGATCTGCTGCTCGTACTGGCAGAAGGAATTAAAGTCGCTAGCGTATTTTCTCCATACTTTGTGTTTTGTGCGGTTTTCCAGAGAAAGAACCTTTGGCGGAGAGATCTGTGCTTGCTTCGCTTTCTCAGAAAAAAACAATTTACTCATTTAATCAATTTCTATCACGACAATACTACCACTACCTCTTCCTCCTCCACTTATGAATAACTAGTCGCCCCAAACCCCCTTATTCTTGTATCCTCCTTTTCCTCTAACTTCTCACCAACAAAACCATCGGAAACTCTGTATACGCTTTCTTATATACGGACAAAGAAGAATTCTACATATTTCCGATTTTGTACGCAAGATGTTTTTCCTTTCGTTCTTTTTCTCTTAGCGTCGATACAAGTATTTAATAAACTATTGAATTGACCAAAACTGAAATATTAAATAACTCGGCTTTGACAAGATCGTACAAATTGCAAAGCAAATTAATATTATATATTGCGGTGTCCTTGTTGACTAAAACACGCAGAAATGTTTACTACTATGCAGAAAATATTATGCTATCCTAGCCTACACGAGCAATCCAGCCACTACACTGATGGCCACCAGACCTAACGACCACTTTCCCACCTTTACACCCTCCGCGCCAAATGACGCTTCACACGACTGCTGATTCCCCAAACTCGGATTATTATCTGCTGCTCGATACCTAGCATCCCCGCTACCCACAGTCCTATTCTCCAATAACGTCTCCGTGCCCTTAGCCACCTCCGCAAGCCCACAAACCACCATGCTAGTTCCATTCTCAAACGGTCCGTTGGTGCACTCGTCCGCCGTGCCGTTGACGCACAAATATTGCGGGTCGTACCGAATCCACGCCGAGTCACCTTGTGCTATGCAGAACTCCGGCGTATCGACCCCAGCTTTTTCGTATTGGTGCGTGATGTTACCGCAAATGTTAAAAGATGGTGGAGTTACATCGCTATCGCCTTTATTCTTCGCCGCAGCATCGGATACAAGCATAAAGAACGTTTCCAACAGGTCGACGTTGTTGTTTATGGGTGTGACGTTGTATCTGGCGGATGCGGAGATGCCGCCTTTGCTGAGCAGAGTGCAGGAGTTGCTGTTACTGCAGGAATTTGAGCTATTAGCGGCGAGGGATGAGGTGCAGGTTACGAAGTCGGATATTTGGATTGGTTCGGGGAGGAGGAAGGAGTAGCCATCGTAGCCGTTGAGTTTGACGGCCCAGGTGTCGTTTGTGGTGAAACGGTTGCAGTTGGCGGTGACGGTGGTTATATATGTAAGTGGGAGGGTAATTATGAGATTACTAAAGTGTTTCATCTTGGAATATTATCTGAAGAGTCTTTGATATTTAACCTCGGAAGGCCGAATAGGTATATGATTATAGAACTGGCTTGTTGGAGAGAATGGTAGGAAAGTGTGTTGACTTTGTGGTATTTTATCTTCTGCTGAAATTCGGTGTAAAAGATTGCATATTTCTCTTGAAATAACCTAGCACTGCCTAGGTACCCGTCGAACCTTTCTTATTTATAGTATATTGATTGATTTTATTTCTTTAAATATCCCGTCGCAGAATTCTAACGCTTGGAGATATCCTTTGATGTAGCGACTCTCGGCCGATGCCTTCCCATCTGCCGGATCTTCAATATAGGCTCGCCACAAACGTATGGGCTACAAAGACGTCATGGATATATTTCACCTATAGCATGCTTCGGTACATAAGATCCTCGGCCCTAAGCATAAGCTTTATAGTTACCAAGGCAGAAACGTATGGACATAATATAAACTTCGATCAATTGAGCAGTGCACATTGACACAATGTAAATCGGATGTGCTCGCATAGCCTTACAAAGGTCAAACTACCACATAACTCTGGCTTAAAATAAATATTCTTGAAAAGACCTTTTAACTAGTCTCATTGCTAACTACCAGTAGCCGGTAGAAACATGTGTGCATGTGCACGTGTGTGAAGATGCGAACATTTTGAGAATTCTGAAAGAAGAAAAAGGCTTTACTTTATACGTACCTTGCATATCTAAATTCCAAGGCTGCTATTATCTCTCATGAAACTTGCCCGTGAACCCCTAGCCCTAGTCTTGTACCACTTGGAGCCTATATCTCTCTATTTTAATTGTTTAGTAATCTTCAAACTCGTATATTTGACTTGGCCCACGGCCGGCCAGCAACGCGACAAGAAAATCTCACGGAATTTGCCACAACGGATGAAAGATGTCCACCAAAATTCTTGAACACAAATACCTATCAACAATAAAATAAATTCTGAGATATCATGATATCGGTTTTTTCTTCTTATTAGATGTCTTCTATTTGGGTCTTAGTTTACGCCATTAGTGTTTTTAGTGTATCTTAAGGAATATATGCGTCGACTGAAGGCCTGAGGCTCTTTCGCTTATATAAGCTTATCGGAGAGCTTTCAGAGGATCAACCGATTTGGTACCTGAGAATGGTGCTTGCACCGTGTCCTAGCGAGTCAATCCCTTGAACAAAGAGCCGGATGACTGAGATAGCCTAAACACCGTATGATTACAATATGTTAATATTTTGCAGGCTGAAGACTTACTAAGGCCGCTCGTAACGCCATGTGGCTGCACCCCTTGCGATGCATCTTGATCTTGGCCATAAAGCCATCTTTATTTTGAATTATTGAGGTCCGTTGTTATATTCCCTCATAATGAAGGCTCCTTTTCGATAAACTTCTACTTAATGCTTTCAAAATATAAATACCTCTAGTGTTCGTAATTCTCTCTTGGGTGTTCAGCTCATTCTAACAGCTGGATAATACCTCCAGCAAAACTGCACACAGCTAACGCCATGAGCAAGACAGCCAACATGATTGAAAGATTTGTGTCACAATTCGCTTGGCCATTTACAGGATGGACCGCTCCGGCAACCACGAAACAGGAGGATCTGGGCACCCTTTTAAGGCCCATAATAACTAAACTAGTTTCAGATATCGGCTACAAGCCTTACAGAACTGACAATGCAGCCCTCATCGTCGAGATGAGGAAAAGAGCGGTAACAACTGGAGTTGAATTTGACAGAGATACGGACCCTCATTCCCACAAACTTTTTGTTGCTGGAATGAACTACGCGGATGTATGAACCCTCAGAATCTAATATATTCCTCTTACAACTATACTTGTTAACAATATGTAGGTCTGCTTCACGGGCCACCCTGTCGATCTAAAGGCGTTCTTGGGCGTTTTTACATGGCTGGGACTCTTGATCGATGATTTTACGCTACATACACGCGAAGATACAGAACGATTCCACGAACGATTCCTAGCTCGGGAACCCCAGCCCACCCCACTCTTAGAAGCGTGGTCAAAATGCCTTCAAGAGATGTACATCCACTTTCATCCAGTGTGCGCAAACTTGATCGTTTCAAACTCTCTCAACTTTGTCGCTGCCAACGTTCTCGAGACAACGGAGGAATTTAAAAGATTAAAGTCGACTCCGGGAGGTCGAAACTATCCGTACTACTTGCGAGATAGAACCGGTATTTCAGAGGCGTTCGTGTACTTTACTTTCCCGAAAGCCATGTACCCGGATTTTTCACAATATCTGGAGGCCCTGCCGGATATGTGCTTCTACGTCTCGATATGCAATGATATTTTTTCGTAAGTCAGCGGCTGCCCTCCAAATCTTTTACTTTATGCTTACATACGGCAGTTTCTACAAAGAAGAATTAAACGGAGATATGGGTAATTATATCCGTAATCGCACTCACTATGACACTAAGGATGTCATATCTGTACTCAAGGATATTGTCAAAGATTTTGTGGACTCCCATGACCGCGTTTTCACGATCTTGAAAGGCAGGGAGGAGTATACGAAGGCTTGGCACAATCATGCTATGGGTTCGATCGCGTTCCATAAGCTTACCAAAAGGTATCGACTGTGGGAAGTCGGACTCGGAGAAGATCCGTCTAATGCCACTGCCGGAGAGGTCTATGTTGATTCTATCAATGATTTAGAAATCGTTTACCGCGAAATTAAATGAAAGTGGAGGGAGGAAATAAATAGCTGGCCTAGAGGTTGCGTTTGATCTAATTTAGTTTGGAGTTTTGAATATAATGTATAGAATTGTTTATAGAGTTTATAGCTGTTGCATGACGTGTGCACGCCGTTCCATAAGGAAATTTGTATACAAACACACGTATGCATTACAGGAGTGGCAGAACAGTATTACAATATTTTATATGGTATAATTGTATATATGTTCTAACTACTTATCCTTAATTTAGATGTGATAGGTCCGATCTGCATGGTTTCTGCTGGCGGTGTTCATGTCATAACTCAAGCTACAATATATGTTTCCAAATAACTAGGGTTATTGCCAAGCAAAAGAAAGATGCAATATGGCGAGCCGGATCTAGAGTTTTAAATTTAAGTAAAAGTCTAGCTACAACTAATGTGGTGAAGTAGGTAGAGTGGGCTTAATATAGTTTTCGTTGCTTTCTAGTATTTGCTTGGCTTGTTGTATTCTGGCGTCTCAACGCCTTCCTATTTCTTTCTCCGGACGTGTATATAAAGCAGAGCCCTCGAGGCTTCACCTTTCAGCGGGCATGCGGGCGTCTTCCTTTCTATTCACTCATTCATTTCCTTATTTCTCTTACATACTATCATACTCTCGTTATAACCATACAATAGAATAGTGTTATGCTCCTAGCTTTACGAACGCAGCTAGTTACATCTTTACCATAGCGTAATCCTTTGAGGCAGCCCTCTCGTGATTATCCTCTCATGATTATCCTCTCATGACTACCCTCTCTTCTTTACGATACCACCTAAGTGTGTGAGCCTCTCTGCTGTGAACTTCTCCCTGATAGGGCAGATATCCTCTGCTGGCCCCCAGAGCCCATTCTACAACTTTACACTAACAAGATATTTGAATGCATATTTTAGCACGCTGAATATGAAGGTCCAAGTCCCAAAAGAGAATGTGCAAAATTTCAGGAATAAAGAATAAGAAAAGCAATAAATTTGCAACAGCGACTCCGAGATTAGTATATATATAGTGCTAGGGAAAACAAACTGAGTTCCTGGGATTAAGTAAAGCTTGTATTTATAACTGTAATCCGATATCGCTCCACTTGAGCTCTGTCCTTGATCCAATCCCCATGCTTCCTTTTCTGGTGTGTATTCATATTGTCACGGGCTCGTACCTCCGTCCCCGCCGACAACCGACTCATACACCCCTGGAATAGACAGCGGAATTCATATCTTTCCGTCGAGTGGTGTTTCTCCTTTTGGTGCTTTTTAAGATTATCGCGGTTTGTATATTGTTCAATACACCCGCCGACGCTACAAGTTAAGATGGAACCGCTATAATTGGTTTTTGGCCTTTTCCGGTTGCTTGGGTAGCTTTGCGTCGTACGCGCCGATGATAGAGAGGCAGGGGATGTTTTTGGAGAGTTATCTGCAGTTGTGAGGAGATCTAAGGCTTCTAGTAGTAAGTCGTCTCTGTCTTCTCGTCTCCGCTTTCTGTTTTTTGAACACCCGTTGATCCGGATTGCGTGTGTATCAGTAACTGATGGCGATAGCGAAATCTCAGCTACTATTCCATCAGCTATGTTCCTCTCCGCATCCCCGCAGATAAAATTTGGTTGTACGTCCAGGGCCACAGGTTTCTCTTCGCTATCTAGTCCAATCCTGTGTGCTGCGGCTGAAGGGGAGATGGTCTCATGGCACGCTGGACGATATATGCATTCAGTTGAAGTGGCTGTTGCCAAGGTCGGCATGATCAACTGCGTAAATGAAGACACAACATTGTAAAATTCCTCAAAGAGTTCGAAATGCACTGGTTGAGCCTGCTGTATAGCAAACTCGCATGAAGTGCAATCTGGAAATGTGAAGGGGTCACCACAGCGGTTGCAACCATTCTGGTAGTAGCTTTCAAGTGAGGGTTCCTGGGTCGTCCATGTCATGATCGATAATATAAATCCACTAATGAAAAATATAAACATCTCGATATACGAAAGCCCTAATTTGAGAGCGTCAGTGTTGGAGGCTTTACTATTGGTTATAGTTCGAAACGTACGACTTAAGAACTTTAGAATAGTCTGTGTAATATTGGCGCAGAGTAATTGGGCTGCAGAAGGTTGCCATTTTGGATTGATGTATTCTGGCGGATCGAGGTGAATGTCCGTTGGAGAACAGGGGAGATATCTCTCATCCGGTAAATGGTCGTCTGGATAAATCGAATCATCGGAGATCGCACAGTCTGGCGGGACTTTTCCCAGGAATATTGGAGGGTTCTCAGGTTGGTTGTGCTGTTTTAAGGAACGCCTTAGTGCAGTAGGCAGGTTTCTGAGAGCATTATCGCCACTTCCGAGATCCCCAAATGGAGAATTTAAGCTGTATAGGTTGATCCATTTCAATGCACCATCTAATTCCTTCCACATGATATCCACAATTTCATCAA
This sequence comes from Dactylellina cionopaga, assembly GCA_036971295.1. Taxonomy (NCBI): domain Eukaryota; kingdom Fungi; phylum Ascomycota; class Orbiliomycetes; order Orbiliales; family Orbiliaceae; genus Dactylellina; species Dactylellina cionopaga. The sequence continues at coordinate 376,012 of JAJTTY010000018.1, read as the reverse complement.
AAATATCCCTCTCATAATAGTTCGTATCAGGCTCTAATGTAGCTGGAAGGCATTCTCTGAATATTTGCAAATCAGACCGAAAAGTTGAACCAAGTGTCTTGTCATCTTCATCATTTCTCTCGGCCTGGTATATTGCATAAGCAACATGCAGATAGCAATACACATCTTCCAGACTGGAGAGAGAATAGCCTTGTAAAATCCTATTAAGGGATGAGGACCCTATTCTGATAATTCGATCTAGATCTCCCAGATGGTCAACGAAATTTTGCAGCTCTTGTGACCCGTTTTGAGATTCTCGCTTAAGTTTATTAAACGCAGTGGATGCATTTCCGAAGAATTTTGATACATGGTTTGACTGTTCTGGTTTGATGTTCAAGTCAACTTGTGGAGGAGGCGCCAATGTGGTTGCACTGGGGCGATATTGAGGAGGGTCCTTGTCACTAGATTGAGCCTAATTGTAAGCTCTTGCGTAGAATACAGTGGTTTAATGGAATTATTTCATAGGACTTACACATTATTGTCACTTATGCTTGTAGTATTTGCTGACACCGGAATTACAAAAGATCCAGAAGTTGTCACGCCGTGGGGAGCTATCATTTTCCTCTTAGTTGTATGCGGAGTAGCAGGCAGATTTTTAAACTTGAGTCCCTCCTGCGATGTACTTTCGATATCGAGACTAGTCTTCTCATTGCCTTCTTGATCAAATCTGAGTCTTTGTAAATACGCATCCACCCAAAGAGGCTCCCCATTCCGATCTTCTAAATACCTCCTCAATATATATTCTCGTTCTTCAGAACAAGCTTCATGGCAAAGTCAATAACTTTTGTACTTATCACAAGTAATTAGTTAGAGTGAGAGCATCGCACCTACCGTATCGTTCCGTGCTCTTACCTATCGGCTTGTGGGATTCGATACATCCGTTTACCCCATGGCTAAGATCACTGTCCCTTCTTAAGGGGGCTACGCCTCGAACTTCTTTCAACTTTTTGTCGGTAGGCAGACCATGGCTTGCATTTATATTGAGGAGGTAATCTAGCGATTCGAAAGCCCCGTCCTCTGAAGCGGAGGGAACATCTAATATGGCCGGAGTGGGCTCATAATCCCTTCGGCCGTCATACCACATGTTGTAAATTTCGCGTTGCGAATATGGTGCGCTAGATTTAAGAGCGAAACTGGTCTCGTCAACCAGACGACAAAAAGTACTTTAAGGAAGGTCGTGGGTTCCGAGACCAAGCGAAACTAGCATTCAAGTTCGGAGGACTAAGGACGGGGGAGTTGCCAGAACGGCATGGACAATAAAGCACAAAAGAAAGAGAGCTAAGAATCCTTCAAGCGCCAGAATTGTACGCCAGCTCCTGATATACCCCCAGCATCCCGTCCTAATTCCATCCTATAGTTTTCAGTTCGTAGCCTCCCAGAACGTATTGCTAACCAGTCCTAATATTTCCTTGGCGGAAACTTGGCAATCGGGAAACAAAAACGTTGGTTCAACACAAGAAAGATTTTCGAGACGAAGAGAGAGGGCTGTTAAATTACCTGCGAGATTTTGGATAACTACTCGCATGATTGATCATCGCCACATCACGCCACAAATACGCTTCAAATAAATGCTCTTCACTTCTTCGCTGATATCTTCAGGTTTGTGCCTGAAACCCAATAGTGCCAGCTCTCCAAGAGCATCTCTGTCTCCTTCGCCCATCTTTTTACCCAGCCAATTTACAGCGTCACGACGCAGAGCAACGAAAACTTGTGTAGCGTGTGTGAGAGATGTGTTGCGCTTGCTGTGAGGTTGTTCCATCCCAAAACGGACGAAATGGATAATTTGGAGCGTATATCATATATTATTTGGATTTATTTCATCGTCCAAGGCACTTTGGCGGAGTGGTTAACGCGCCAGCCTGCTAAGCTGGTACCTTCGGGGTAAGCATCTTGATCCACAAGTTGAACCAACCAGCAAACATGCGCTAACAGTTAGACAGTGCGTGTGTTCGAATCACACAGGTGTCGATTCTCTTTTTTTGCATTTTTTTGGCATTTTTTTACCTACATTTTTTTGCCTAGTATATATGGAGGGCATCTTCCTCACTCAACAAATCGCTTCGTAGGGAAGTAATGCCGTTGATTGGGTTGATTTTTTTAGTTAATAAAATCTATTACAGCATGAACATGACGATATATACTATTAACTTAAGAATAACACAAGATGCTAACTATACTTACCAACATATCACAAAACAGCCATCTATCTTCAATCGTTTGTTCTTGAGCTTCTTTTATTGAGACTCAAGATTGTGAAGCCCTAAGGACACCCCCAGTTTAACTGCGAAACTAAACATCAGGATTTTGTCCAGTGCAATTTGTAAATACATAGCACCTGCTGCTGCGCTGCGTACTATCTCGAGATAAGCCAATACTCTCAAAGTCCTGCAAGGAAATAGAGGCAACAACTTAAATATCATCCTCTAACTAATCTATATAGTATTTCGCATGCCTACTTAATAAATACATGCTATTTGCAAATTTGAGGACAATTGTGCAGCCGACCAAGACTTCGAGGCAGACGATGATTCATTTTTTTTGGAAAGTAGTTATACTATGACCAAACAGGAAAAGATGGGGCAATCGAATGCGCGGAAATATTTTGTAGACAAAACAGTCTCTGAATCATCCGGTGAGTAGTAGAGGAGCGTGGATATTCCTATTTGATGGTTATGACTTTTGATAGATGGCAAAAAAAGCTCTTTGAGGGCTATAGTTCTGGGATGTAAGCAAACAGAGCTCATGGGAGTAAGCCATAGTAAATAAGCCATATTTTGGACATTCCCTAGGCCCTCAAAAATATTCCGGAGCCAATTTCTACAAACAAAATAAACAATAAAAGGAGGAGCATTCGCATCAATGTCTTCATCCATACCTTCATGCCTTCATACCCCTCTAAAAAAAAAAGGAGCTCTACATTAATCTTAGACGCCTCAATTTAACACATCGGCAACATCACAACTCCTGCTCGAAGCTTTAAGCTCACTTCGTCAACACAACACATACAACATGTCGAACTTTGATACCCTTTTGGCCAACTACACTTCAAAGGAAGACCAGAAGATCCCTGGCATTGTAGCCAAATGCGTCGACAAGAATGGTAACCCAAGTCTCCTAGTTCCATATTTTGCTTAAGTATATATATCCGCAGGTTAGAATGCATATACTGAATTGAAATACGGGACTTCTAGGGAAAGAAGTGTATAGCAAAGTTGCGGGTTACAATTCCCCATCGCCTGATGCTAAACCTCTTCAAGAAGATGCAGCCTTCAAGATAGGTAGTGCCACGAAGCTTTTCACCAGCATCGCGTTGCTGCAGTGTGTCGATAAAGGCCTCATCGGTCTCGATGAACCTCTCACCGAAATACTTCCTGAACTAGATGGCAAGGAGATATTGACGGGCATGGATCTGGCTTCAGTTCCTAGCAAGACCAAAATCACTGCCCGACACCTTCTTACTCACACCTCGGGCATCCCATATGGCTTCCTGCACCCTTTTGTTATCAAGTGGCGTGCGACTCCTGAGGGACTCAAGTTCAAAAACTCTCGTCTAACTCACGAACGGTTCAATGTTCCGCTTGTATTTGAGCCCGGTACCGGGTGGATGTACGGAGCTAGTCTTGACTGGGCGGGGGTCGCGGTTCGACGTTTGCACGACAACATGCCGCTAGAAGAATACATGATTGAGAACATTTGGAAAAAAGTTGGTCTTACAGGCCCTTTCCCGACGTTCAACCTCGCAGCCAGAGATGAGGAATACCGGGAAAGGCTCATGCAAGCAGCTCAACGGGACGCCGAAGGTCGGCTACAACCCTTCGAGTTCGAATTTGGTAACAACCCCGTGGATGCGGAAGGTGGTAGTGGTATGGTGGCGACGGCGAAGGACTTCCTCGCCGTACTCGCCGATTTGGTTTCGGATTCCCCAAAGCTGTTGAAATCGGAGACGATTTCGATGATGTTTACCCCTCAGCTTGAAGCCAACTCACAATCCACTACGATGTTAATGCAACTACGACCTGCTTGGGATAATGTAGCTGGCTCTGTTGATAGCAAGACCGTTAACCACGGGCTAGGAGGGGTGCTGCTCCTGGGTGAAGCAGCGGACCTTGGTCAACCAGCAAATCTGTTAGCGTGGGGCGGAGCATTGAATACAATCTGGTTTGCTTCTAAGGAATTAGGCATTGCGGGCTTCTTTTCAACGCAGGTGTCTCCGTTTGGAGATCCTGCTGCCCGGGAACTGATCGATGCCTGGAAGAAAGAATTTTGGGCTCACTTCCAAGCCACTCAATAATTCCAATACCGGCCTACATTTTGGTTTCCGACTTCACATCCTCTTATATAGATTCATATAATATGAGATCGAGAGTGCTACGGGAAGCTAAGAGAATTTTACGATATTGGCAGTTCTCTATAATATGTACCTTTGTTGCTATTGGAGCAGTTATGTATGTATGTATAAGGTTAAAAACCAGACTATGTTATTGGCAAAAATAGGATACAAGTGTAATATGTATGGAGACTTAGATATTATAACAATTTGTGTTTCAAGGTTTGCTGATGACATGAATTACTGAAGCGCGACAGGCAAGTGAGGGCTATTACGATTTCTAAAAACTAATAAGAAAGGAGAGTATGGTAATAGGCAGGAATAGATATAAACATGAAAATATGGGAGAGAAAACGAGGGAAAGAATATTCATATTAAAATATTATCGCTTTTCAACATTACTAAATTTTGGGTCAACTATTGAAATAATAACTTTCTCTCTCAAACAGTAAATATAAAATTAGAATATATGATACGTCATTTCTTGTTTTTCGAGGCTCGGTCAGGCGAAGATCATAAGACTGCTTCCACGGCTATCGTTGCCTACATGGGCGCTTCCCCTGATCGCCAAAACCTAGATATGCTGCTCAAATCCTTTCAAGCTAAACATCCGTGTACCAGTTTTATATAGCTTATATCCGATGCGGCTGGAGAAGTGATATAATGCAAAACGAAATACCATAACAATTAGCTATAGCTTTCTTTGGGTCATGCCGTATCTCGCCGGCAGAATGCGTACCTATCGAAATTGAATTTAAGGATAAAGTTAAAAATGAAAATGCAAATCGAAATAAGATATTCTCTTCTGGACATGGCTGGAGGATCTGCATTAGAATACCTAAATCGAGTTCTGTAGCGTCTGTGCGCAGCACAATCGCATAGAGGTCTAGTTCGTCTAATTGGCCGAAGCACCAAAATCTCCGAGTTGACTGCAGATTTGGGCCGAATTTGGCACATTCGCCAAGGGTGTTGGGCGCCGACCATACCGTATTCTCTCAATATCAAATCCAAATCCGATTCAGAGTCACCTCACCTTGCAGATAATTATCTTCATTGATCAAGGCACCAGAACTCGGCAGAGGTTCTGAGTGACTTGAGCAAAAGTGGCTTCATGCAAGATCTGCCGCTTTCGATCTATACCCGTACCGAGAAATCTGGGGCAATTGGCAGATTAGCTTGTCTGCATATGTGGGAACCTTGATTTTGATTAGACATCTGTAATATAAATTACAACAGCGACAGTAACAGCTACCTGGAACCAATATTTAAGCTAAGCTTCTGCGCAATTAAGGGCCTAGGCTAGCTAGTTATCTCCTGCCCGCTTGCGGGACCCCTCTAGATCTAGTTGCAGGAAATGCGTGCTCGGGCTATTCGTTGCAGATTGACGGAGTATTTCACTTAGCAAGTGTTTCCATCTGATCATATGGGCCTCTCTTGATTGGGTGCTATGCAGGTTCCTCATGTACATATTTCCCCTCACCTTCACATTAAGTTAGACTTTCATACCATATATGACTGCACTCTCATCAATCCCAATAAGGAGACCCGGGTTTTGCGAAAGGCCATCCCCGAAGCTATTAGGAACTTTATCAGCTCCCAACAATGCCCGGTTTATATAAAGCGCACATCTTTTCCAAAGAGACAGTAATTTGAATTTCCAAATATCCATCTAGCACTACGTGCAAATCCTTTGAGCTGCAAACTATATCTCCGATTCTTAAAAATGAAGCTTCCCAGCCTTTCCGTTTTGGGTGCATTCGCCCTTTTAGCTCCTGTTCTCGCGCAGCAGACATTAATGCTACCCAGGCCCGCCCTAGAAGGAGTAACAGCAGTCGCTCGCGGTGTAAAAACAGCCTGTGCAAACTCGGATACCCTGACATCTGCCGGCGCCATCTCGGATTTAGTTGCGAATCAACTTACCAAGCTCAACAACTACTTTACGAACACCGTATTCCCCAGTGTAAATCCCCAGAGGTTCATGCCAGGCACTCCTTTTAAGGGAAAGGACATGTGATGAGCGAAAGGCGATCTTTAACGCTTACAAGAACGTAAGTCTCGTTCTGCGAGTCGCCGCTACCAATACATGGGTCGCTTTAATTGAACGAGAGGTAGTAGCCAGTATTTGCACTTGTGGCTAATTTCTTCATGTGTAGCTCTTTATAGCTCTTACCGATGCCCGAAAGGCGATGCAAGCGGCAATTTGTCGCACCCAGATAAAATTGCCCACGGGCCTTGCTCTCCAGCCAAATTATAGAATAGATCCGTTGTACAAGAAAGCCAAAGACGCCTTACAAGCCACAGAAAACAATGTTAGAGTATGAAATCACCCCCGTGTGACCTTCCACATACAGTTGAAACCTTGGGTATTGAAGAACGCTGCTTATTTTTGTTATTGTCCTCCCTACATTACAGAAGCTCTGGGACCGCGATTATAACCAGTACAACTCATTCGATTTCTTCGTCTACGACTGCAAAGCCAGAAACAACAGCCCGAGCTGTCCGAGCAGCCCGTGTTTCTCCAACACCCTTGGAACGCCTCGTTGCCCAGCACTTGCGAATTGCTGTTACTACGGATTCGTCAACGGCAAGAATCCGAATAAAAACCAATGCTTTTCGAACGAGGCTGAGGTTGAGGATGTAGCGGGTGTGGACGGGCTTTCGGCTCCTGCATCTTTCGGATGGGTGAACCTTCTTGACTGTAGTCAATGTGCCACTGGGGATACACTGCCGACTTGTGTTGCTATTGCTGTATGTTTATAATTTTGGCTTGGGAGAGCAATATTTGTTCAATATAATGTATACATAGAGAAGTTTGCAGTCTGGTTTTCACGAGGCAATGGATAAATATATAAATATATTTGAGCACCGTCCATACTTGGGACATTTTGGTTGAAGGTTATTTCGTGTCCGGCGTCTGGTTAACGAGACAAGTTGAAACATGACGAATGATTAGACTATCTTCAGGGCCATATCGATACTAGCTATTGCCAGCACTACCACCAAACAAGGACTGCATCTCAAGAACAAGATCGGATAGTTTTGCTGATGCGTCATCGCCGTCACGCTACTCCTCAATAGTCTTTCTTCGCTGTGAAATTTTGTAGCAAGGATTGTGTCCTTGAGACTACAGGGCCTTTCCAGATTACTCGCCAGGCTTGTGAAGGCGGCTTTATGTCGCTACCGGTTTAGATATTTTATGATTCCGACCAATCAAGTTAGCTCTCGTTCTACTGTTATACTATCACCTTCTCCATTAGTAAATGCTTGTCTCGTAAACATGGCGCTCGACACGAGGGGAATTGCTGTAAACTACGATCGCATTGAAATATGAAGATTGCCAAGACGGCAGGCTGACTGCACTAGTTACAAGCACCGAAATATCAAGAGTCAACTGAAATGTAGAATGGGCTGCGGGGTAAGTAAAATCACAACGCATTTCTTCAACTCTCTATGCACAAATGTGATAGAAAATCGAAGGAATCGCTCTTCCACTTTTATTTTGCTGTGTATGTACTTCGTAGTGAATAATAAAAGGAGAAAAAGAATTCTAATAGGGACCGATAGGGACAGAGGGTGTCGCGGAAAGGATTCAAATATCTGCATGAAAATTACGGTGCGCCCCGAAGATAAAATCGCCCCTCCCGCTGTCGCCGGCGCGCGAGGCTTTGAATTGCGATCGACGTTGTATAAAAATCTAGACCGAGGTGTACCTCCACTCCAAACAGGGCAGAGACAATAAGAATTTTCCAACCTGCAGCTGAGTTTGATCGATTGCAGATCTTGCATTTGCTCGTGATGTCGGTCATGCTTAGGCTGCGCTCTTTCTAACCAGCTGGAGAGCTCATCTGCACTCTGGAGACTGAAACCCTGATACCAACTGAAACCTAGCTGCAGAAACAGCTTGAGAAAAAATATAAAATAAAATATAAAATATCTTGCTGTGAAGAATGCTTTCTTGTTGATAAGGACAAAAGCCCTGTCGATTAACAGGGAAAGGAGCCAATTGGTCCAGCCAGTCGGGCATCGGTTATCTCGATCTCGCAACTCGCCCAATGATTTGCGAGACGGGAGCAGGGGCGCTCCCTCAACCGAAGCGGCAGAAAGGTAGCAGGTCTCAGCATAAACTTTGGGCAAAAGAAACCTCAAGGAAAGGAAGGAAGGAAGGCCTCGTAGATTCACCAAGATTTTATTCTGGCAAAGTTTTGCCGAAAGGAACCAGTTATCGAATGTTCTTTAGGCAAAGGGATAAGTAGCAAATATTCTAATTCGGTATTGAAGCCACAAACATCTTTGTAAATGAAAGTCCAAGTCCTTGCGTCAGTTAATGACTTCCGGGCCTCCTTGATATCATACCCAGCATACGTATAATGTAGAAACGTGTATATATACATGTAAAATATTTACATGGGTGCACTTTGATCGTCGTCTTGCTAGGATATCCCTCGAGATGGATTGGGTGAGTGGCTGGGCCGGAATTCGGATGCTCGATGTTGCAGGCTTGAACGCCATCGTTTATGATCAATCACACTCATTTGGCTCGTCACGAGACTGCCTATCGTGCAAAAATGTAGGAACGCCTTCAATAATTATTTGTATAATTATTTGCACTGAGGGGATTAAAGTGACCGACTGAGACGAGCTGAGCTGCTGTCTGTTCTGCAACTGTGAAAGTGTATGCATATGCAGGTGGCTAGCTCCCTTGCTTGGGAAGCTCTCAAGCCCCAAGTGATTTGATGATCAAGAGTAGGCGACCCTAGCCAGGGACCCCTTGTTAGAAATATGCACGTTGGATCGCGCTCGAGACCCACGAAAATATTTTGTATCGAGATCCCGCGATCCCACCAACCAAAGGCACCAACTGTGATATGAGAATAATGGGGACGGCACCCGGGGCGGGGGTCATTGTTCCAGCTTTGGGTCTCAGTATAAATTCCTGTCATCGGCAACTTTCATCCGCAGCTGCATCTTTTCCACTTTCTAACTTTTGTCCTTTCAGCTTCGGAAGTTTTTATCCTCCAGCTGAGTTTTTGTTCTTATTGCGATCGTTGTGTAGCACGATCCAACCTCTTCTCAACACAAATACCCATCTACTTCTACTTCTTCTACATCTACACATATATCCTCCTGCCACTGCGGCCTCAACATAATTCTAATCTCTTTGGCAATATTTCAAGCTCGCCTATTTCAATCAGCCAAGTACCTTTAAATAGCCGCACTTGCATCCCACCACATACGATCTACCTCTCAACCCTCTTTAATATACCGCCAATATGGAAACCACAATATCCTCTCCAACTTCTGAATCTCCGATGAGCTATGAAAAGAAATTTGAAGCCGAACCCACAGTAATCGAAACCGCGCCGACATTCCCAACAACAGAAAAGAAGGAAGAAAAAGGAGGATGCTGCGGCTCCGACTCCCACGGGTGCTGGAAATGGGTCGTTACGTACATGTTTTGTCAATGCGCCTGCTTTGGATTTTGCCTTGAGCAAGTGGAAGGTTGGGATTGGGATTGCGACTGCTGCGGTTGCTGTAGTTGATTACACTAGAGAAGCATTCCCCTTTGCAGGGTGAGGAGAGGAGATAAGGAGACACGGAGTTATGCGGGAAATATCAGGATTTTCAATTCTTACGGATATGTAAATATAATTATCATTATGAACTTATGAATGGAAGGCGAATTTGGACAGGACCGTTCTCATATTCTGGCTATGGCATTTTTAATACGATCCTGCTATCCAAGCTCTATTATCTTATAAATGGGTGTATCAAGTATCAAAATTCTGCAAGTTTTGTTGATTAATATTGACATTAATATCACATTTTTCAAAGTACACGAACGATGTTACTATGCCCTGAGTACAATAGATACTGCTGGGGCCCTTATATCATAGGCTCGAAAACAAGTGCTACCAACCGATTTCTTGGCGCACTGATGCCATCCCAAATCTATTAAACTAACATATTACAACACTTGCGAGTTGAAGTTACGTATTTGCAGGTAGCCATTACAGGAAGACCAGAAGAAATATTAATCCGTGGGAACTTGTTTCTTAAGTGCTAAGATTACAGGTCTCTGAGAAAATGAGCACTCCTGCCACTTTTCAGTTGGAACCTTATTCAATAGCAATTCTTTAAAGTTAGAATTTTTATACTTAGAGCTCGGGTATCATACCTATTCAGTCTCTATTGTAAAATATATGCATAGGAAACAATTCCAACGTCGAAATATTGCACCTACGCACAAATTGATATTTCACCATATGCATACGCGTAGTAAAAAGTAGAGAGAAAGGATCAGCTTTTCGAAATACCAATCGATCCAACTTCAATATCGATCCATCGCACATCAATAGTAAGCAGCACAGTAAAAATCCCCCTTTATGCTTCAATAAAACCCATTGAAAAAGAAGAACAAAAAAGATTCATTGGTATCACAATTCCGCAAGCCATTTCGAGAGAAGACGTCATTAGTAGTAATAAAAAAGAAAACCATACATCATCGATCATTTCATAACGGAATTTTTCAGCGAGAGAAGAGATAAAACCTCCCATATTAGGTAGTAAGTAAGTCGAGTAAAGTAAAGTAACAAGCACCAGAACCGTCTTTCTGTCCTTTTTCCGGATCCAGAGAAGGAAAAGAGAAAAAACCCAAAGAACAAGAGGAGATAGTTATTTTGCTTCGAGTAAAAAAAGCATGAGGAATAATACCAATAAAAAAATGGAGAACGAAAAGGGAGCATAAAAATCAAAATCCCCAGATCGACGCCGTACCTAAATCTAGGGGATATCACAACAAAGCCAACTGTCGTAGATACACATAGGAGGGGGAACCCGGGGAGATGGGGTTCTTTTTTGAAGAAAAAGGAGAAGAAAATTGAGAGACCAAAAGCAATAAAGCAAAACTATCAACAATGTTATACTACAAAGTTCTTTTCATAAAAAGGCGTTAAGAGCGGGGGGGTTGGACTACAAAAGAGCATTAAAAGCTACCCCAATATGAAGGAACGAAGGAAAGAAAAAGAAGGGGGAAAAAAGAGAAGAGGCACATGCAAGAACTCAAGGTGGTGAGTAGTAATACTACGCCCTCCCAGCACCTCCGGTGGCAGCAGAACCACTATCTGCTTCCTCGCCATCATCATGCAAAGTCGAAAACTGCTGCAACGTCAACGCTTCATTTGCTGCCTGCTGTGCCAACGCGGCCCGTTCCGCTTCTTCCGAATGTGCCATGGCCCCAGATATATCCTTCATCAAAACGTCGCTTGGCTCTTGATTTGCAGATGCCGCATCAAACTCAAACATCGTGCTCATCTCTTGAAGATTTGCCGTGGAATGAAGAAGCTCGGGTTCAGAGTGTATTCTTCCGGGGATAAAGGAGACCGGCGGTGGTGTGGAGTTGAAGAGAACAGCGTCGAGACTGCGTCCGCGTAGAGCAGATACCGGCTCCATACTTCCTTCGTGAATGGTGCTGCTGTAAGGAGGTGAACCTCGTTCGCTCATATCATAACCACCGCCGTAATCGAATTGCGGATGATGAATTGTGGCCGGAGATGTCGATGAACCTGGAGAACCATGACGGGGAGCGGGTTTAATATTGGTAGGTGTCTTCGGTGTTCCCAAATCCTTCGATTTTTTGAACTGATGAGCTTTCGTTCTCAATTGGACTGGAAGCTCTTCCGGATTCTCGATCCCGAGGGACATCATGAGCTTTTGCTGTTTTGTAGGTCGTGGCTTCCGAGTCGAGAGAGACGCGGAGAGCACCGGTGGTGGTTCTGGTGCAACCGGCATCCACCGGTGTAATTCAGCGCGAAGGAAATTGTGCTCTTGAGCTAGCAATACCTCAGCCCCTTCAATTTTACGTAAGTAGAATCTCATCGTCGGAACCTCCGCATTCGTCAATCCGAAAGCGTTTTGACAAAAAGGATGAAGATGATCTCTAAACTTCGAAGCGACTTGAATAATACGCGTCAAGGACGCTTGCTCTTCAGGCTGAAAAGGCAAATCTGCAATCTCCGCGTCCCAATTTTGAAGATCTTCGAGTTTCGGCCGCGCAGCATCCCTCGGGATCTTAACCCGGTGGTCGCAAATGGGGCACGTGTATTTATCCTCCTCCTTAACCTTTCCGCGCGCAATCTTCAGGCACTTACCGTGGTACCACTCGTGACAAATCTCACACTCGATCATCATACCTGCTTCAGGTTGGCGACAGATGCAAAAGATCTCCCGTAGTCGCCCAGCTTTATCTCCTCCGAATGTTGGCACCGTCGCATTAGGATCCGGACTCTGTTCCCGAGATGAAGGTTCGACAGGTGTGCGTGGTCGGTCTTCGAGTGCGAAGCAAGAGTTGTTTCGTCCTTCGACATACATCATATGGCTCTGCAAAATATGCAAGGGTGCATTGGCTTTGCCGAACAATTTTTTCCCTCGCCTCATCCAGTCCTCATGCCTTTTTAATTCCTTCTCTAAATCGATCGTTCCGGCCGGTTTAACTTGCCCCGCTGTGAGGGAATCCATAACGTCTCTGGCGTCTTTGTAGTGAGGTCGCTGATGGATCTGGTCCGCTTTTGCCTTTTCAACGAGGTTCTGGACCTGGCGTTGGGCTTCTCTCTGTTTGTTTAGAATTTGGTCGACTTGGTCGAGGATCTCCTGCTCGTAAGGGTGGAGCTGGGCCATCCTAGACAACGAATCGAGCTGAGCATAATGGATTGGTTCCTGTGACATAACGTCCCGGGCCTTACTCGACCAAAGCTGACCTGCGCTTCTTTCCGACTCTAGCCATCGGAGGAGTTCATTCTCCTCGGGCTTCATCCCTAGTTCCAACCCTTGATCAATCAACGCCTGACACTCTTGCAGCGTTACAACCTTTCCCGTATACTTCATATCGTTAATTTCTTTGATCCACCGAAATTGCTGGATCACCTTGTCGAGCTGCTCCGTCTCCACCAAATCGACGTTGAAGGACCTCCCCGCCTCCGCCAACTCTTCGTACTGTTCAATCGTCATACCTCCGCTCGGTTGAGCATCCGCAAGCGCGTAGCGTGCTTTTTGCTGGAAGTCGCTGATTGCTTCAGCTCTTTCGCGGAGCTGTTCGATCTCAGGAGCCTCGAAGGATAGCTGGTCGGCCTCCTGTAATAGTCGCACAATATTATCAACCTTTCTGAGCTCTTTATCGCGTTCTTCTAGCTCTGCAGCCTTAGCATTGCCTTTCCTCCAGACTTTCTCATTCTTCCTGCGGTTCTGCTGCTTTCGTGAAATATAATTCGTCGCCTCTTCAACCCACTCATTTGCGCGTTCCACGAAAGACTTGAGGGCAGGCAGCTCAGGAATGGTGGCTGGAATCTTCTCCCCTTCAGCTAGAAGAGATCGCAAAGTTTTTAAAGCAGGTCTTGGGGATTCTAACATGAACTTTTGGAGTTTTGCTGTCCATGCCTTGGGCATGTTTGCCTTATCTCTGACCTTATCCACCAATTCCCTCAGTGCTTCGTCCGTATGCTTGAGTCGGAGGATGAGCTTGTCCGACGAGCAGTCGCAAATATCTTGGTGGTGCTCGATGCATCCGACATTCGTCGTACAATCGCAGATAACCTGGGACAGATAACAATACGACTTGCATACTATGCATTGGTATTGCTCCTCCACAAGGTCACCTTCTACCAATTGTTCGGTGATGCCTGGGACGATCTCGCGCAAGTTACTGCGGCTCTCGAGTTCGGCGTCTCGGATCTTCTCTAAAGCAGGAGCCAGCCTACCCACAACCGTTAGCGTTCCACTTCATGTACATTTCTAAAGAAAAATAAAAAATTTACCATAGAGCAGTCTTGATGGATGTATCTCTGGCTGCAGCAGTTAGCAAGAGTTCTTCATGTGAGAAAACAGGCTGCTTCCTGAATTCGTGATAACGTTCAACACCAGCTCGACCATAAGGTTCCCAATCGGGAGGCGCAAAGTTAACAGCTTCGTTGAAATTGAACTATAGGCAATCAAGTTAGCGCATCATCATCATCTATAAAGACTTTTTTAAAGAAAAACCTACCCCATGGTTGAAACCCGCGTGGTAGGCTTGAGGGAACGTAATCACAAACTGGCCTGCGCGTTGATCGATAGCGTAGACCTTTACCCCTGCCTTCGTCAACGCAGACGGTGTGAGAAGCGTCACCAGTTGAAAGAGAAGATCAGGTTGTTGCTCAAACAACTCCGGCACAGCGTCCCTCATCGCATTTTCAAACTTCAAAGCATCCGAGCACGGAATCCCATACCACGTTTTCGTGGCCCCGAAATGTTGATAATTTGCGGAATAGGTGTAGTGGTCTTCGTTGTGCCAACAGAACGTGGAGAAGCACATGCCAACGTATAGCCATGGAACAGTCATCCCGGACACATCCGACTTGATGTGTCGGAATAGAGACTCATTATGCAAAGGTAAGATGTTGAGATTCCATGGGTCGTGCGCGTACTTGTTGAGAGGGTCTTTCTCGATGACTGGGAAGCCGCTGCCGTGCGTGGTGGAGTGGATGTCAGCGCCGTATTCTACTTCAACAGTCTCGTGCAAACTTTCGACGAGGCGCCAAAACTCTTGCTCGACGTCGCCTTCGGAAACTTGTCGCTTGGAGTTGAGAATGGGATCGTATGACATCTTTGAAGCAAAATAATTCTCCTTAAAGTTGTTCGCCTTCTCCTGGAACTGCTTGAGGGAATAAACTGGACCATCTTCAAACCCAAATTCGCCAGTACCGACCAGACACCTATTACAATACCAGTCTCGGTCTGGAATGGTCTTTACCGGTGGATCCAGACAGTAGGTGTGGTAACCGTGATCGCACCCATCACATAGAAGCAGAGAAGTGGCATCATCACCACGTCCACATTTCTCACATTTCTATATTTTAAATTAGTGGCTTCCCTAGAATATATAACAAATTTGGTACATACCTCGCCAGGTTTTGTCTTGTTCGGTCGGTCCGGTCGTGGTGTCGTTGGTCTGTGAAAAATCATATTTGACCCGGCAACCGTGGGAGCTGGATTTCACGAATAAAGTTAGAACTTTCAAAGCCTTTTATATATTCGATGTATTGATATTATACCTTTCTTGAGCCTCTTGCTACGACGCTCGCCGGACTCCTTTTCGCCTTCAGTTCCGCTAGGATCTTTAGGAGGAGTCTCGCTGTTCTCGCTAAGATGTCTTTTCGACCCTCTACTCGACGGTCGTGGTGTTTCATTAGGTGCTGGGGTAGGTGTAGGTTCGCTCTCTTTTTTGATCAAATTCACGGCAGTAAACCCACTACCATTGACAGCCGTAAAGCCGCCCGAATTAACAGGTGTGAATCCACCAGCGGGGGCGGGAGTGCTATTCTCTCCGGGCTCAACTGGCGCCGCATCCGGCATCGGGGAGTCATTATCGGAATCTACAGGTTTCTCACGCATTCCGGAATTCAGAGCGAAAGTCGGACGCGACAGAGGCGAGTCTTGCATGGGAGATCTCATCGCATGCTTCCCGAGTTTGCCGGCGGGACTACCGGCGGGCGAAGGGGTAAGAGGTCCACCATACTCAGCTTCCAATTGTTGTTGCACACCGGGCTTAGCGGTTTTGACATATTCCTCGTATGGATGCAGGTATTTCTGGTAGGAGTTTTTAAGGGATGTGGATAGGGAGGACATGATCTTGCCACTGTAGCCTAGATCGCGCCCAATTTCGGCCCATTTCTTGCCTTTACAGACCTTGTCGAAACCTCCTCGGATGTCGACAGCCTTCTTTAATCGGTAGAGATCTAGAGGTCGTTTGTCGACGCTCGGGTATCGGTTGAGGGTCATTCCATGCTGAGAATGGAACTTGTTGAGTTGGTCGAGGTAGTTAAGGTTCGCTCGAGTTCCTGTGGAAACATTTTGTGAGTATGTTGGAGATCATGGGGGGGTTTGAGAAAAGGTTAAGAGAAAGTGGCCCACCTCCTTCGACGCTGTTGAGTTCCTGCCTTCGGGTCTTGAAATGGAAACGCTGTAGTTTTAAAGAAAAAAGTTAGAAATCTGTATCTCCTCGATATGCGACACTTGAAGCAATCGGATAATATAAGTCCAAAGGGTATACCTCTGTGTCGATGCAAAACGGCGGGTTCCACGTGTCCGGAGGGATGATCTTGAGAATTCCATATTTCCGTCCCTCGTCGGCGATGCTCTGGATGTATTTGAAAGGATCCTTGAATTCCTCCTCAGTCGGTCGATATGTAGGTGCTTCGGTGATTCCGTGCGGTCTGTTCCTCTTGGGTTGCTCCTTGACGGATGGGATCTGGCGATGTTCTACCGAGCTCATGTCGAGACCCGCGGCTCTCCTCGTACTCAAAGGGACGCCTTGGTTTGGCGGTATTAAGGCTGGATTTATCGCCACACTGCTGTTGTTGCCGCCGCCGCCGCCGCCCTTCATTCTGGCCGTAGGGGTACTTGATTGTCCTTGCGAGGGTGATTTTCGGGACCCATTGGTTGTCGACTTCGGGGTACCTTGAGCGGTAGCAGGACCGTTACTGTTACTCGAGGTACCCGCCATCTTTGGAGATGTTGGTATGGGTTTTGTCGGACCAATTGCCGAGACGGATAAGGGAAGAGGTGATGATGGGGTTTGGTTTGGAAGTTCTGGGCCGCCTCCAGTAACTTTTTGGGTTTTTGTCCTTGATGCCTTTTTTTGTGCTTTAAATTTGCCGAGCCTTTGAGAACATTGATGGGGTGGGAGGGATGAGACCCGAGAGTGAGGGAGAGAGAGAGAGCGAGGAAAAGTATCGAAAGTTCCGAGGTAGTATCGAAAAGCTAACCAGGTAGTAGGGGTTGGACGTGTTTGAAATGGCGGTTTGCGAACGATGAAATGGGCTGTTGCGATTGCGAGCAAAGCGTTAGCAGAGGTGAACGAGATGTGGTGAGGCCCAAGTTGCGGACTGAGGCTGGGCTTCAGTTAGCTGGGGTTGGAGGGATATCTGATGGCGGATGGTTTCAAAAGAGGACGAAACGGATGGATTGGATGGGTGGGTGGAATCAGCCGGCGATCTCGATTATAAAAAAGGTCGAGCCGCAAGAAACCACCAAAATATAATATAATTTCGAGATCTCGAAAAAAAAAAAGAGGGAGTGATGGAGTGATGGAGAGATGTTATCGGGATTGAGGGCAAGGATAGTGAGTGTCGATAGAAGGCAACGAAATTGGATCACGAGACGACTTACGATGAGGAGAAATTAGAACCAAAAGGTATTTACATGAACGATCCGAAGTCCAGGGGCGGGTTTGTGGGAGAGAGAGGAAGGTGGAAGCGTAGGAGAGGAAGAGAGGAAGAGGAAGAAGAGGAAGAGAGAGAGAGAGAAATGGAGATGAATGGATTGAGTAAGTGAATGAATGAATGTTCAAAAAGTAATATCCAGCGATAAACTTGGTAATATAACAGATATAATATCATACATTATACTAGTTAAGGTAACTATCTTATTACACTATAGCGCACCCAGAATAGAATTATCATATAGCGTATACGGCACATGAGGTCCTTTCCTTCTTCTCTTCTTCTTCTTTCTCTTTCCTTCTCGTCTCCTCCATCACAGCCTCAGAAAGCATGCAAACACCCCCCTAACTATAGCAGTGTAGTATACATGTTCTGGTATAGTTAGCATACGGATGGCGGGTACCTCTTCGCTCTCCCAGTTCCCTGCTTTCATATAAAACAAATAGTGTGTATCCCAAGCATGTACCTTAAGCAGACTGCATGCGATGTTCCAGAAGGACAAGACCGCGGCCTGAGCCAGAACGGATACGTGCTCCTCTTGGGACATAGCTCGCCGCCCACCACATACATGCCACCCTCCCGAAAGTCAACCTCTTAGTAGTGGCTTTTTTTTTTTGTAGCTAGCTGCTGCGCTATCAGATTTCAAGGTACGCAAGTCTTTCGAAGATAGGTTCCGGCTTCTGATGGACCCGCGCATTTGCGCCCGAAAATGGATTGGGAATTTCACCAGTTCGGCTTTTAAGCGGACGGTGTGAGGTGCATGCAACCACCATCCTTCATCCATGGCATTGAGCTAGCTGTTTCTTCGATAGTGGGGAAGCAAGAAAATGAACCAGACTTAATATTCTCGTTCTCCCCCTGCTGCATTATCATATCATAATCGTACACACTTTTCTCTCTCACTCTTTCCCTCCTCGCTTTAATTCTCTTTTTTTTATTTTCATTTTAATCTTTTTGCAGCTCGCGTGTGATACGCATACGCACATGGCGGGGTGACCGAGGCATTTTAATATTTTTATACGAGATTTCACTATCATATATACCGGTAGACATCGCCATTCAAAATACAGTCAGCAAAACAGCCGCTGCATTGTTATTTATCAAGATTAAAAATAATTTTGAAACTTCTAGCAAACGTCTTTTTTACCTAATATTAATATACTCGAGGCAGGCGAAGGCCGAAAGTGAACCGTTGAGATCTCGATCGCGATCCGTCTGCTTTGATTGGACTTTGCTCGTTCAGCCCCGGACCCGGTGGCTGGTGGCGCGCCATCCGACGCAAAAAGAATTAAATGTGATCTCGCTTCTTGCCATTGAATCCGAGATACGCAAAATCTATAATATAAAATATATAGAAACCTCATTACGACATGAAAAACGTCGTCGAGGCAGAAACATAAGTATATATCGTAGAAGCGCCGCAGTGGTGTCGTGGAACCACCCCTCGCTAACCCCAGACCAAAAAGTATTTTCTTAAAATACATTCTCTGAAGATGATGAGAATAATATATTACTTGACATGCTTCGGATCAACCCATCGATCATGTGTGTCTTAGCACTTGACGGACATTGCATGCTGCATATCATCCCCTCCATCCATCCATCCACCCATCGCATTGCGAGTGCCGCCGGTGGTGCGGTGCCAATGTCAGTGCTAGGTGCTAGATCAAAATCCCGGTTTTTTTTTTTTTTTTTTTTTGATCTTGACACGAATGACGATCCGCCCGGACTTTACGATTTGATCTTTTCTTCCAGAACTACAAAGGAATGTGAATCAATTTTTTAACTAGGCAAATCAACCCTCGATCGAGCGGATACTTTTTTAGCCAGACGAATAGAAAAGACGGGAACGGAATGCTTATTGGGTCTGGAATACCATACATACGAATGGTCCTGTGTTGAGGGTTCAACACAAAGCCTCTTTTGGCAGGCAGGCAAAAAATTATATCAGATCGATTCGACGGGTTAACATGTGATATAGGTATCTTATGGTCCACACGATAAGAAAATTTTTTGTTCAAGGTTCGGTTCCATTTCAGGCTACAAAAACGAGCAGATGTCAAAGTCACGAGAACCTTACCTGAAAATCAAAACTGCACTAGTCGCAATTCGCTATATGCAGGAATACCCGTACCCGCAGGGCAGACAAGGGTGTTTCAATTTGCATATTAAAATATACAACATTGCGCTTGGATTAAGATATCTATACTGTAAGGCTGCGAATATGGGGATAGATGTCTGATAGGACCATCACAGACCGGCACGTACATGTCAGTAGCTCAAAATTACAACGTTTGAAATATGAGGTAGAAGTAATCTAAGCAATTATATATGAAGACACTATATACAGAAAACCATCCGGATATCCTCTATCCACCTCCCAAGGGTAGCGCGATGCTCAATAATCCGCTCGATTCCTTTCGACCTATAATCGTCTCTCCCAATAAAAAGGCCCCTCGGGGCGATATCAAACACCATCTCCTGAGCACCCGACTTTTCTCCATACTTCGGTCAGTACACAACCTTCTTCCGTTCGGATTCCCCGACACGAAAAAGTTATCCATACTTTACTCATCGTATCCGCGAGCTCAACATACTGCTGTCTCTTAGGACCTCCTATAGGATTCTCCTTGATCAACAAATCACCCCAATTCTGATCACGGCTGTTAAACACGAATGGAATCTCCGTGGTATGTGTAGAGCCCATGTAGCGTTTATACCCGTTAGGCACAGCTTCGAATCTATAAGCCCAAACGGGGACGTTGTGCGCGGAATGCTGTTGCGTAGTAAAACGTCTGAAGGCGTGCATCACGAAGTCTCCAAGGTCTGAAGTACTGAGCGCCCAGCTTATCCATTGGAACGGCCGTACAACTCTCACATACGAAAGTCTCACGAGGTCAGTAGAGCCAAGCAGACTCTCCTCATGAAAATTACCCATTTCCAACTTCCATCTCGATAGCTTAACATCGGAAACCCCTCTTGAAACTCTTGTCTGAATTGAATCGATGTCCCAACGCCTTCGATTCCTCAAAATCTTTCGCACGAATCAGTCGTTGTATTTTCTCTCTCTCTCTCCAAATTTCGGCTATGCGAGCTCTGGAAGGAAAGTCTCAATTTAAAGTTCATCGCAATTGTCAAAAAATCTCGGCGGTAATTGAAAAAACCGACGGTGAAAGGCCCACGCGATTGTGGTTTTGGGCAGTTTGGCCTGACCGCGGGAAGGGACTAGCTTTCGCCATGTTCCGAACCTCATGCGGTTCCCATCCTTCCACTTTCGGCAGCCTCCCATTTCAGACCAACACGCATATATGCACATCAAGGCCCCTCCGTCGCTTTGACAATATAATATCCCTTTCGACAAGATCCAACTAGTGCGTATGCACTAGAAAATCTAGAAACAAATATATTCATGCATCGTTGCTTTGTAGGTAATTGTCTTGAAATGTGGCGGTTTCACGATATTGTTTATGTTATGTGGGAACATCCGATATGAATACAAGATGACAATGGGTGTCTCGGCCCGTAACCTCGAACTCTTGAATCATAGTCAGCTTTTGGTAGATCTCGAGCTTCTGGAATGCAATAGAGAGTAATATGATATACAATTAGCATCCCTAGATCGATATCTACGTTAGCAATATGGTTAGGAAATCACAGGGTATCGATGTTAGGTTGGGAGTCAGGGAGACCAAAAGAGCGTTGAGGTGTTGTGGTGTGGTTACATAATCGGCCAACGACAACGCAAAATCGTCGCAGACGAATTTGACATTGACGTCAAGTCGAATTTCGAGCTTCAACTCTGGTTAATTGATTGATACAACCGACGATGCCCCGCAGGATGGCTACCTTTTCGACACTCCAGCAATTTATCGAAGGCGCAAAGAATTCTTTCCTCGCCGCTACAAAATCCCGTCAACCTGTCAGGCTTGTCGTAGGCAATGAGGCTGCAGGTTAGCTATCCTTTGATACAATCCATCTCGAATATTATATCTAACCAGCCTTCTTTCTCTCAGACCTCGACTCCTTCGCCTCTTCCATCATTTACGCTTATATGAACGCCCTAGTGGAAGCCCCAATCCCTCCCAGACAAGCTTCCATCAGCGCCGCCGACGAACGCGAAGGCTTTTTCAAACGCCTCCCAGTCACAATCCTCCCTCTCCTCAACATCCCCCGCTCAGAACTCTCTCTCCGCCCCGAACACGCCTACCTTATCAAATCCCACCTCTCTTTCACCGCTGACGACATCTCCACCCTCGATGACATCCTCCCAAATCTCCGAGCTGACAAAACCACAATCGCTCTAGTAGACCACAACGTCCTCCAACCTCCCCTCTCCGCTAAATTTTTCCACAACGTAACCTCGATAATCGACCACCACGTCGACGAAAACAAACACCTGGACGCAAGCCCGCGCGATATAAAACCCGCAGGTAGCTGCGCTTCACTAGTCACCAACCACTTTCGAACGTACTACTCCACCCACTGGGAAAACATCCCGGCCTCCATCCACTCCGAAATCGCAAAACTCGCGTTGGCGCCTATATTGATCGATACCGCCAACCTAACTGCAAAAGTAACCCCGATCGATGTCGTGCAGGTGACCGAATTGCTCGAAAGGCTCGGCGAAGGGTTCGATCGTAAGGGATTCTACGACGGATTGGTCGAAGCTAGAAGCGATCTCGAAGGTATACCCGTTAACGGGTTGCTACGCAAGGATTATAAACAGTGGACCGAAGAAGCCAATGGTGTAGTTCTCGGTGTCAGCGCGATTACTCGGGCGTTATCGTGGGTTGTGAAAAAGGCTGGTGGGATTGAAAACTTCAAGCATGAATTACGTGAATACGCTGAAGAGAAAAAGTTGGATGTGGCCGTGGTCATGACGAGCGATACTAGTAACGGAGGGTTTCGACGGGATTTATTAATATACGGGTTAAACGAGAGAACGAAGCCTCTCACGCAGCGGTTCGAGGAGAGTATGAATGAAAAGTTTAAACTTGAGGCATGGCCTAATGAAGCCGATGAGATGACTGAGGGGTTTGAAGAGGATGGGATGAAGGCTTGGACGCAGGCTGAGTTGGACCTGAGTAGGAAGCAGGTTGCGCCGGTGTTGAGGGAGATTGCTAGCAAGCTTTAAATAGAAACGAAATATAAGAATTGGTGGTGTCGTAGATGATAAGGTATAAGTATTTCGTATAGCTCGCTTAAGTTCTAAATAACTTGGGACATTCACTAAAAGATATATGCTTGAGTCGACTACGGGAGGGTATTCACTAAGCATGGGTTTCTCGTAGTTATCTCATATATACAAGAGAAGGTATCAAAAGCCATCCGCGACCTGAGCAAACCCGCTCTTCTGCAACCCCGCAGCATCCATCTGAGGTCCTTCATCTTCGTCGGGCCCAGCGGCACTCTCCAATGATCTATACGCTGGCTCGTTCAGCTTCTTATCCCCTCCACTAGATTTATACTGATACCCTCTCAACCTATAAACACACACATTTATCAAATTAGCCAATCTTCAACCCTTAAGATACGAATCAGAAATAAAGATATATCTTAACACACCTAGGTCCAGACCCTGTTCCCTCTGGCAACGCCCTCACGTACTTCCTCCCAAACCTCTCCTTCTCAACCCCCCATTTCCCATCCTCAATACACCTCCTCACATCCCCAAAAAACCGTTCTATGACGCTCAAATTGTGTATCTGCAGCAAGACCCACGCCGTCATCTCCTTTGCTTCCAGGCAATGTCGAATATAAGCCTTATGATGTCTCGTGCACGCGTAGCATTCGCAACCTTCCTCCAATGATGTTAAATCCGTCGCGAATTTCTCGTCCCACATGTTTGTCGCCAGATCCAACTGATGAAGTGGAACCCCACCGTCGTCTTCTTCCTCTTCCTCTGCGTTACCGCTACTACCAAACTTAAAATGGAGCGCAATCCCAGCATCGGTAGCCAACCCCGCGAACCCAATATTAAAAATATCAACCCCTCGATCAATCATCTCCAGCACCTCATGAGGTCCCGTCGCAGCATCCGATTGTAACCTCGCCAGGTCTTGTAGTTCCTCTGGTAGTCGTGCCAGGTGCTCCGCCGCCGAAGCGTTAAACACCAATCCCGTGAGTTTATCAATGTTCTCTTGGAGATACGTAACATACAACCTCTGCTTCTCGATTTCGAGTGGTAAAACGGCGGCGAATACTGCTGGTATATGTTTTTTCTCCTTCTCCTTGTCATCTTCCTTCTGATCTCCTTCCGTCACACCAGCGAAAACCCTCCCCAAAAGCTCCTCAAGCCATTTCTCCGTCCTAACCGGGATCTTGGGAATCCTACTCTTCCCAGGCTTCTCCGAACTCGGCGAATCCGCTATTCCGAGCACGATATCTGGCTGTAACTTCACCACGGCGCTGACGTAGTCCTTTATCGGTAAATCGCGAAAGCCGACGGATGTTAGGATCGAAACGTTGGCGTCTGAGTTGGATTTGGGGCATGTGAGAGCCGGAGAGCGACGCGCGGAGAGAAGGAGGAAGTTCCCCGTAGGGAGGGAGATGAATTCACGTAGGGTGTTCGGGTAGGTGTATAGCGGTGGAACCCGTTGGGGGGCTTTTTCTATGACTATAAGCAATTTTTCGGCTTCGCATTAGTATATATATAACCTTTTAGGTATAAACGAGCAACGAAGACAAATATGGAAAAATAAAATAAAATAAAACACACAATCCTCCAAAGCAACATAAACGCCCACGACACCTGTATTCTTCTCTAGGTTATCCGGCGACAGATGCGGGACTACGCCGCGAGAAGTAGGGGCGATGTAGTTTGGAGTCGGCAAGCTGAAGCCTTTTGCAAGGTGGAGCACGCCGATGCGCGCACCAGACTGCGTCGTCGCTACATCTGTCACGGCGGTTTTGAGGACGCGGAAGGTGTTCATGGGAGATGGGAGGTGTTTTTTTTTCTGGAGGGTGTGTGGCGTTTGTGGTTTTTCGAAAGAATTTGGCGGGGCGGTGGGGGATGGCGTGAAAATATAGAAATTTTGATATTGGAGGTGTTTGGGTTGGTAGGATGGCACGATCTATAAATCCGAATTCGAAACTAATTTAAATCCCATAAAGTTTTTCCCAATTGAGAATTCTTTATTGGGTATCATTTGCTCAAATAGCAGTGAGTTTTATAATACAGTAATACAGTAATTGATGTTGTTTTTACGTTCAATAATGGATATATCTAATCTTTCTCACGCTACAGTGACCCAACTTAAAAACCTAACGTCGTTTTAGAATGATGGGTGCTATAAATATTCAAGAACTTTTTTCTTTCATTTCTATCTCTGTAACGAAACTGCAACAGAAAATCTTCCTAATTTTCTACAATTCATCCCGTCGTGAGCAGAACTGCTGTCTCAACAACCAGCCAGGCAATCTACGGTTTCTCGTAAACCCAGTCAAATTGGGCGGGTTTGTACTTGACAATCTCGGAGGGCTGAAACCAGAGAGCGATTTCCTTCTGGGCGCTCTCGACGGCGTCAGAGCCGTGGCAGACGTTGCGGCCGACATCCTAAAGAAAGTAACGCGGTAATTAGTTGATCATGTTTCCATTATGTAAGTGGGAGTAAGCTGGTAGGAACACGTACGATGGCGTAGTCACCACGGATGGTGCCTGGAGCGGAGGCAAGGGGGTTGGTGGCACCGAGGAGGACTAGATGTCAATGGTCAATAAATTATACACTGACAAATACGGGCGAGGAATGAGGGCATACTTCTGCCGGTCTTAACGACCTCACGTCCCTCCCAGATCATGGCACAAATTGGGCCAGAGTTCATGTACTCGATCAAACTATATATTAGGCACAATTAGTGTTCGTGTTACTATAATGTACGAATTGCAACTAAGTGAAGAACATACCCAGGGAAGAAAGGCTTCTCAGCAAGATCGGCGTCTATGGTCAATTGGTCGTTAGTCAGGACTTGTAGTTCTAAAACAGATAACGATAAGGTGGATTTGCCACGTACAGTGCTTCTCGAGGTGCTCCTTTCCAGGAGTGACGAGCTTGATGGCAACGAGCTTGAAGCTATGAAAATCGTCAGTGCGGTGTCTAATTTTGTGATTCGGGATATTTCAACTCACCCTCTCTGCTCGAAACGAGTGATGATTGGGCCGATGAGTCCTCTCTACAGACGAGATAGAGGTTAGTGTTCATGTCTTTAAATTTCGTAGATGTCGTCGATCTAACCTGGACGCCATCTGGCTTGATAGCAATGAAACTGTGTACAGAGCCATTGTTAGCAATTGATTGAATAAGAACATTGGCAATTGAATGCCAAGGGGAAAAGCATACGTCTGTTCGGTAGTCATGTTGAGAGATTGATGTGAAGCTGGTCAATGAACTGTTAATCTGGCTTTGGATGGTGCTTTTTTTTTTGCAATGGAGGGGTAACTGAGAGTTATAAGTGGGATGGGAGGATCTTTCTA
Organism: Dactylellina cionopaga; assembly: GCA_036971295.1. Lineage (NCBI taxonomy): Eukaryota > Fungi > Ascomycota > Orbiliomycetes > Orbiliales > Orbiliaceae > Dactylellina > Dactylellina cionopaga. The sequence continues at coordinate 349,926 of JAJTTY010000018.1, read as the reverse complement.
ACTATAATTAAGGTGGGGTCTTTCCATCACCTTCGATTTTTTCGTTGGAGACAAAATGGGAATCAGCCGCGGGGAAGAGACAACAACACATTTCTAATTGCTTCGACGTTGTTGCTGGCTCTGCATGCAGCTTGCTCGATAGCCTGCATTTCTTCAAAAAGAGCTAAGCTACGCCTCACGTTTATTGGCCTCGTCGACGACCGTCTTCAGCCGGATTAGTGGCTCCGGTCACTTTAACACGAGGATGCAGACATCGGGTTCCCAGCCAACATAATATCGAATTTGGAGAGCTGGAGCTACAGCGCCGGCTGCGCCTTACGAAAGAGATATATTCTGTCGACACGGTGCTCGTATCGAAAAGAGAATAAATAAACCGCCGTCTGCCCTCGTGGAGTGGTGAGGTTGAGCATCACGACGTTCAAATTTAAAATTAAAGTTACATTTTAGCTAACGTTGTCGGATGCTGTTGCCTCTCTAGTATGAGGTACATACAAAACAACGAATGTCCATGTATTCTTTGCGGTGGGACCTGCCCCCTGCGCTAACCGCTAACCTGACTTCCTCCCACGACAGCTCAGAGCTGTTGACCATGGGCCTGAATCAAGAATGCAGGTGTTCTCAGAGCTCGAACCTGCTGCTGCTGCGACTTGCGTGGTAGCTCCAGCTTGCCCACAGGAAACCGCATGCGTAAGCTCTGGGGGATCTCGTTCAATATTCGCTTCTCTGATTGGCCGACTGGCGTTTCATAGACAGCCATCTACAGTATACACCAAACGAGATCAATACCGAGCATGGTCAAATTTCATGCACGAGAGAATTTTTTTTCCCTCCGCTGTTGCTGTCTGCGTCGGATGCCTGGTTAGACTCGTTTCGCTCATGTCATTTAAACCGCAGCCATCTATTTACGGAGGTCTGGTCTTGAACCGAAATTAAATGTCGCGTAGTTTCATCGACACTAGAAGGCAACACTATGAAGTTATCCATGGCTATGGCATCGCGAACATGCTTCGATGCGTGAAAATGCAGATGAGCAAGGAATTCATCACAGTGGGGGGCGCGGTTTTGTTGAGCATGAGTTTCGTGAGACAGCAGCCGTGCGACAAAGCCTAGCGAACGAGCAAGAAAAAATACCCTTGCGAAGTCCCTCCTGCCAATCTCTCGCCTTATCCGCTTCGCAAAAGAGCTGATGTTTGACGTTCCGGTGCCATACGAAGTCGTAATTGGCTGTTTCCAAGTGCGTGTACCTCGCCGGGGGCAAGTGTTCGCCTGGTAAAATTGTGTGCAGCCATCCCTTTATTGCTCTAGCCAGCACCCCAGCTTCGATGGGCTTACTTTCGTACCCTTCGAAAAGAAGCGTCTCCTTTTCCCTCGAAGTCTTCTCTTCTCTCATTTCCCACTTCCCTTTCCCTTAACTAATACTTCATACTTTTATTATTAACGAAACCTCTCACCGACTGCTTTTGCTGTTACTATCATTTTCTTAGCAGCACTTTTTTTAGCACTTTGTCTTTTACCAAGTGCTTCTTGTTCTTCAACGCCCATCACGAATTTCCTTTCTAATTTTGTCGTCACATCACATTGACCACATCACAGCTCTGTTGCTATAATTACACTTTTAATTCTGTTATGCGCTAGTTGTCTGTCTGCTCGTCTCCCTGCCAGTCTGTCTGTCCGTAGTTTACATTTCTGTACCATATTATCATCACCTCCACAATGTCGTCAGCGGACCTCGTATCTCTGGAAGATACACCTCTCGCCACGAAGAGAATTAATGAACTCGAGCGAAACGAACCTTCGTTGTTGGACGCCATGCAGTCAGAACAAAGCCAGTTGAACACCCCAGCGCTTCCCACAACGTCCGAAAAAGCAGCCCTGAGATTGAAAACATCTCAGCTTCGCCGATCTGTCGACTTTCATCCTTCGGGCTCCGGTCTGCCCTTAGCCAACAACAGCCCAATTGTTTCACGCCATGCCAAACGGTCTTCCATGAGCTTTCCAGTCAATGTCACATCTTCCTACCACCCTTCAACACATTACAGCCAACTCCGAAGTCCCATACAACCCGCCAGGGCCTCGTCAGAGAGCGCTGCTGTTGCCCCTGCACCTGTAGTTGACAATGTCGAACCTTCCAGCGACCCCATGGGTTTTCTGACCGTTCTCGCAGGTCAGGAGCGAAGAGTATTAGAGTTGAAAGAAGAGTTACTCCGGGCTGATGCCGAGCTGGAGAAGCTAAAGAGGAAATGGGCCATGCATGAGGCCACTCGCAAGAGAACCGATTCTGCTACTGTAGAGCAAATGAGGAATTTGGAAAAGGCGGACGGGGATAAGAAACATGCTCGTCGCCAGTCTGCTGGAGTTGGACTCAAGCCCTCTAGACGGACTACGTTTAATGATAATACGAAGCATCAGCGCACGCTTTCGTTGCTATCACCCAGTGGAACGAACCTCCATTCTTTCCCACAGCCTGCAGATGTCGATGAGCCACTGCAGCCGTCGCCACCACAGCAGCTCAAGAGAGCGAATACGGTGAAGGAGACTTCATCGCATTCGTGGGACACCGGGTACGAAAGGTCTGTTTACGAACCCTTGAGGCAGGGCAAGAGAGCTGGTCATCAGGAAGCTCTCATTGCCACGGGCAAGCAAATGGCCGAGGATTTCAAAGAAGGATTGTGGACTTTTATCGAAGATCTCAGACAGGCGACTGTTGGCGAAGAAATGGCTGCTGCTAACGGCCAGAAGTCAAGTGCTTCTGGTACACCCAATACCACCCCGTTGAAGAAGAACAACCTCAAGATCACCCCCGTTCAGTCTCCCGCAACAACTAAATCCAAGACGAAGAAATCGAAAACCTCCGGGCCAAAAGCTACGAAGCTGGTTGACATCGGAGACGACTTTTGGTCCGAATTGGACCCAGACGGTCCTCTCAGCGCCAAGGTCAAGGAAGTTGACGAGATTGACTATTTCAAAACACCCGCTCTTCCCACAACCTACAAGAAGGGCCACGTCAAGCCAGAATCCGTCCGCTGGTCTACGAGCACTATCGTATCCGAAATGGGCAGTGATATTATGTCTCCCGGTGCATTCAGTTCCCCTCGCACCAGCACTAGGTAAGATTGTAATTTTTCGTTTCCCCTTCTTGATTTTGCTCACCATTTGCAGAAAGCACAAAGAAGAAAATATACAGAAAGATTAACGCGGCAGTCTTTTATAGCTCTCGCTCTCGCTCTTCCTCTCCTCATCGCAAGTTCAGCAATAGTGAGCCGTTTACGGAAAAGAACGCGGCCGAACTCATTCAGGCCCTTGCAGACTCTCAACAGGCACCATGGGGCATGATTTCCGCCCCTCTTGGCAATCTGAAACGGACTGCTACTGCCGTTCTCACTCAGCTTGAGAAGGGACTAGCTCCACCACCAGTTTCACAATCGACTTTTCTCGATTTGGAGAACGGCAGGGACGCTGCTGTTCCTGATTTCGGCACCAAGTCGAAGAAACAGCATTAATACCATATACGATCCTCACCATCACCGACCTATTTCTATCAAAGAATGTACTATATTATCACGACATCACGCGAAGCCGGAACGCAGAATTTCTTTTATCACATGCAATCGTTTTTACCTTTTGCGAATATTTTTCAAAAATATAACTGGGCGAGCACTTTGAGCAAGTGGCTCGATATTTTCTATTTTATTATATACCAGAAAAGCATTTATGAGAGGCGTGTTTCAGAACCGCCTGCAACATCAGAAAGCTCACGTTACTTTATTTTATTCCCATTTCGATTTTGACAAATGACGCTTATGATGATACGTTTCATCCAAGCAAAACACCTTTTAAAACACCTTTTTCTTCTTTTCTTCTCTCAAAAACTTTAATGATACCATTTCTTCAACCTTTTCTTTTTCTTGATTTTGATATTTGTTAGATTATTTTTATCTGTAAATATAGATTGTAGTCTAGTAATGCAATTGGAATTTACCATACAACCTCGAATATCAAGCACGAGCCAACTTTTCTGCTAAGCCCTACTGCAAACGTGATGACCTTGGCTTTTTTCTTTTCTGGAAAATGTAAATTTGATATGCTGCTAGCGTTAAGCTGGAATGCTGCTGGATCGAAGAAAGAACATATCTGGATCAACCGACAGAATGCTTGGCTTCTCGTATGTAACCGACCCAGAATTCACGATACTTTTTGCGAGACCCATTGGTGGGTACCAATTCGTTAACTTGCATAACCCGAACATTCTTTGATCGAAATATTTCAATTATTATAATTTTTTACTATTTCACCGCATTTCCTGGTACCGAGCCAGTTTTCGCGACAACTTTACCCGCTATGTCTCTGAACAGCGGACACAGCGCGTTTTTCTGGTATTTGTCTACTAACGACTCCTTCTTTGTCGTCGTTTGTTCACCATCTTTAGCTTCCGGTTGATCGCCGTTGCTACTGTTACTATCGTTGCCGCCTTCGATCATCATCAGGAACGACGGATCGATCGGGATCGCGCCGAAAAACTCTATTTCGAACTGCTGTGCGAGGACTTTCCCGCCGCCGGAGGAGAAGACATTCGTGCATTCCTGTGAAATTTATATCCCAATTAGTATAAAAGTTCTAGAAGCATATTTCAGCCCTTGTAGCTGAGGGGGAGAAAGTAGGATACGGAGAGACCCACCGAGCAATGCGGACAGACGAAACCGCTCATGTTTTCCACGACACCGAGGATATCGATCCCTACTTTCTTGCAAAAGTTCACTTCCTTTCTGACATCTGCTGTTGCTACTGCCTGTGGCGTGGTGACTATTACCGCTCCGTCAACGATCGTAAGAGTGCGCAGTTGCTCCGCGAGGGAGATATGTTCGTCCGACGTTCCTGCATTTCCGTAATTTAATATTATTAGTTATTCCCATTGGACAGCAGATGCAAAAAGATAAATAAAAGAAGTAAATACCTGGTGGCGTATCAACCAACAAATAATCCATCTCCCCCCACAGCACATCTGTTAAAAACTGCCTGACCATAGCCGTCTTCTTCGGACCCCTCCAAACAACTGAATCCCCTCTATCCCGTAACAAAAACCCCAGACTCATACACCGTATACTCCCGCCGCTTTGCTTTAGCGTTTCCCCACCGTCGACAGATACGGGAATCCAGCCGCCCGGCGCGGAGAGAACAGTGGACGATTCGATACCGAACATGCGGGGGATGTTGGGACCCGTCAGGTCTACGTCCAGGACGCCAACGGAGTAGCCCAAGGTAGCGAGGGAGAGGGCGAGTTGCGTTGTTACGGAGGATTTTCCGACGCCGCCTTTACCGGAGAGGATCTGGGGGTTGTAAAGCGGGTGTTAGTAGATGTAATTTGATTTACGTATAGCGCTTGCGTATCGCGGTCTAGGTGTATACGCACGAGGACGACATGTTTGACTTTATTTAGCGACGTCATCGCCTTTGATGTCGTATATGTTTTACGTGGGTGGCTTTTTGTATTCTGGATGGCTTTTACGTTTCTTTGATACGTAGGAGGGGTGATTGCGACTACATGATGGTGATGCGTGAAGTTGAGGTTGAGGCGAAATGTTTTAAAGATCTTGAAGCTTAGCAATCAAGCGGTTGAGCTTAGCTAGTATGGCAACGCAAATGGACATAAGGTAGTATAAAATCAAAAATCGGTTTTTTCGGTTTTTAGCGAATCCGCAAAACCTCATATAAGCGAAAATCATAAAACCATACAAAAATATATCCAATACCTATATCTCTATAAAGCCACGGATAAATTCAATCATCTAGTCTTAAACTGTTGCTAGTTACTCTACTATTATTTACACTTACGATCCTAATCCAAATCAACTAAATCGATAACTGGTGGAAAATCAATTCTATTCTTACCCAGCCGACAAGCCCTTCTTCGCCTTCCTAGAATGGATTGATTAATTGCACGTCTATTTCTAGGCGGGACATTCTGGCGATCTACTTGCTCAACTGCTTCTTTATAAGAAGGAGGGTTTTCAACTCTATGTTCAACCTCATTGACTTATATAATAGGCACATGGCCATTTCCAGCCTGGTCATTATCAATACCTGGCTCATCATCATCACCATCATCATCATTACCCTGGACCTGATCAATCAACTCCTCCTAGAATGCTACATTACCTTCCCATGGATATTGAGGCTCCTCGTCTAGACCTACTAGTCAATTAACATATAGGTTCTATAATAAGCAGTTTTCAAATAGTTACTTTGGAAGAATTCGAATGGTTCCATCAAGAATACCTTGATGCAAGCCGGTAAATCCTTAAACCAATAGGATATTCTAGGTATACTAATCCATAAAAGCCCAGCGATCAATCATCAGAGTTTTAATTTAAGCCTTTGACAAATTCATTCGGATTTTTTTAATGATAAATGGGAGAACTTCGCAAGAGGCATCAACAAAATCGAGGGTAGCATTGACGTTTAAGAAGTTGCACCACCACTATTTGAAAAAGAAATCATAACACCCTCTATTCATATATATAACCCAAAAAAGCCACCTTCATTAACGCAACATATTAAAAAGACGCATCAAATAGACATTAGTTTAATCTCCGGGGGTAAGTAAAAAATCAAGTAGCGTGTTCAATACCAAGAGATAACCGTCCTAGGTGCTACTAAACCACCATTCTGCAAATAGATAATATGCCTCAAAGTATGTATCACGGTAATATCTAACCCTCGAGTTCCAGAGTTTGCGAAAGGCTTTTCGAGCGTCTACAGAAGGAAAAAATATATAAAAGTCCATCGGGGTAATTCCAATTATCTGACACATGATAGGGAGGTATTCATAGAATGATAGCCTGGCAGTTATTTTCAGGATCAAGAATAATCCGCGGAGGCAAATCAAAAACTTCTGTTCTAAGGAGTAAACTTGTTGACCAAATACGATGTTGATACTCTGAATATGCTGGAATTGTACCGGGACGACGAATTGAAGATTGTTGTGGACAGGGAGGTTTGGGGCTTGCCATTGTTGAACGTGATGAGGAGCTGGCCCTGCTTGACCCGGTTGTATCGGATATTGCTGATTTCCGAGCGGTAGTTGAACAAATCCGGGGTTGTGGAACTGAGGCGGGGGGTAAAATGGAACCTGGGGATATATTCCGAATCCTGGAAAAGGGCCTGGTGGAATGTATACTGGCTGGGGAGGTGGAGCTTGATGAGGAGGCCCATTTGGTTGATGTAGTTGAAGCTGCTGCGGGTGGTTTGCGGGGTTGTATTGGTTTGGATGAGTATAGGGATTCATATAGGGGTTTGGGTTTGGGTAACACTGATTCTGGTTTGGATTCATGTTGAACAATAAATACACGAGCAACTTAAAAATTTTTGTGCGATTTTAAAGTTGGCGATAATGTTTTTAGAAGTAGACGGTTGCGTAGATAATGAAGATGGCGTAGATGGTCACGTAGATATATGCGAACAAGAGGAAAGAAGGAGCGACTGGGGCGAAGAAGCTGAATATATATAATTTGGCAGAGCTAATATAATACATACCACTGATGTGATAACCTTAATAATGTATTATATGGAAGGGAGCAAACCTGTAGCAGATCGATCGCCTTTTTGACCCTAGAACATCATAGATTGAAAGCCATCTTATCAGAAAGGTAGACGCATTGACTGAATAATGGTCAATGCAAGTATTCATGCAAGCTTCTATCGCATCCTGTATGCTGTAAGTTTCAATGGCCCAAGCTTTTCATCCCTTCGCCTTTCACGCTTCCTCCAGAGGGTGTTTCATCAATAATCCACAACCTTTCTGACAGTGCGACTTCAAAGGAAACCCCCTGTTCACTATCTTCTCGCTAAGCCTCGCTAAGCCTTCCAGCGTGTTTGCCATCCAGATAAACTGATGCAAACATGGTAATGAGCTAGCTTCCTTTGTTCTCTCGATTTTGCTGAAAGCTATGTGTTTGCGTTGGCCTGTTGTACTTTTTAGTGCGAAACAAATAAACCCACGTATCCATCGATTGATTGGCAGCTTAACACCTTTCCTAAATGCCCAAAAATTCCTCAAAAACTCATCAAGCCCACTTGTATGGTATGCTTCAAAGCAAGGGCCATCCTCTCTGCGTTTCATGCAAGGTGTAGTATATGTATGCGCATATATACATGCATAGAGGAATGTGTTGTTTTTGTTGGAGGAACTGTATATAAAGCAATGTTAGCACCAAAGCTCTGAAAGAGGTTTTCAAATATTAAAACAACAGATCTTGACAAAGAAAACCACTGATTTAACAAAGGAGGCACCCTTCATGGCCTCCCCTTCTACACAGTCCGTTGCATGCCCCTTTTGCGGTGAGGAGCTAGCTGCTACTACACCTTTTTGTACCGCCAAAGCAGGAATCATACATAAAGCGGTTTTGAGACCCGAAGCCACCGCAATTGGCGGATCAGCAAAGGTTCAGAACTCTGGCAGGGGCTTTGAGAATTTTGCTAATGTTATTGCAATGGCTGAGGGTAAAGAGAAGAAGCGATCTGTGCCTCCCCCAGGTGCAAAAATTTATATCAATTGATGACAGTACCGGAAGTGCTGTTTCAGCTCACGAAAAGAGGATTAACAGGGCTAAGGGTGAGAAAGGTATACAAATTCGAGACGAAAAGCTAAAGTATTCTAAATGGGGTGTTGGTGTTGCAGAGAGTTTTAGTAAACTGGCTTTAATATGGTTCTCACATAAGGGAACTGTTTGGCATGATAACAATGTTTATAATATGGAATTTGAATGTACGAAAGGGGAGAGTATAATAGATTTTAGCTATTATCTGATTGAGTGTTGTAAGGAATACCCTCTGTTAGTGTAAAACCCCAAGTGGGAGCTCATAAATTGTAATGCTGATAGAGATATAGAGAGTGTTTACACATCTGCTTATATTGCTATTAGCAGAAAGGTTAGGTTTATTCTGGGGTTCTTGAAGATCAAAGATAAATATCTTATGACGGATGATATTATTGAGAAGGTTTAAAAGTCTTTGAGCGATTGTTGTTTGCTTTGCATTGTTATTTCGGTCGAAGAAAAGTATAAAGAAATTTTGGACATAGATGATTTTGATTCACCTTCTATAATTTTAGGGCCTATGGTTTATAGAAATAGGAAGCGCTAGGTTGATGAAGAGCGTTTATTTATATTTATTTGGTTAAGCTTTTTATTGCCTATGTTTTTTGAAAATGATATGTTTATTAAAGAGGAATCAAAAGAACCAATTGTTATTAATTCTGATATTGAATCCTCTGCCACATCTGGATTAGAGGATAATAATTAAGAAAAGAATAATGAAGGAGAATAATGGTTAGTTAAAAGAGTAAAGGGTAAGAAGGCCCTTAAAAGAAAGTTTATTGATAAAAAAGTTGCAAAGGGTATTAGAGTATCCAACCATTTGAATAAAGGCAAAAATCTAAGTTGAAATATTAATTGAAGGGAGGGTTTATTTATTTTATTTTTTTGTTGTTTTTTAATTCCTCATCTGGAATATTATTTTTATATTTTATTTGTTTAACCCATTTTTTTATTTTTTTGTAAGTTAGTATCTTTTTATTTTTATTTTTTTTAATAATTCTTATAATATCTTTATTTTCTGTAATGTTGACTTGTATTAATCTTGGAGTGTTCCCCCTTCTATCCATATTTTCTAATTTATCATGTTCTTTTTTATATTCTGCAAGTTTGTTATGTAAAAACATGTATGCCCGTGTATATACTATATCATTTTTCCTAGCATTAATAATTTTAGTAGGTAAGTTATTTTTAATGAGTGTTTGAGCACAAAGCTGCATAACTTGATTAGAAAAATATTAATTATGGTCTTAAGAGGCGGTCTCCTCCTCTAGCTTCTGTAGAACCCGATTCTCTAGTATCCGGGCAAGGTTAGGAGCTGTTAGGCTCCTAAAGAGAATATTTGAGCATCCAGTAACTAAATAAGGTCTATTTTTCTGGGCTCTTATCCTATGAATGTTCTATGTCTGAACAAGTCTCGCATATTTTTCTCTAATAAAACTCATGTAAATATATTATAACACCATAGTATCATAATGGTTTAAAAATTTGAAAAGCCCTTGGTCCTTATAGTCCTCAAAAAACTTGATCCATCTGTCAATCTCTCTCTTGTAAAAATAAGCCCACCATATTTCTATACAGATATTATGGATGCTTGCGCCATAAAAGTGGTAATCACTAACTTCCGCCAGCTCTTCTAATAACTCCAATGTCATATAAAAAAGGCCTTGGGCCCTCACCATGCGTATAGTTTCTGTACCAAGATCTATACGGGTAAAACAAGAGAAACTGTATATTTTAACCACCATAATAAAGAACTTCTGAACCACTACCACAGTATAAACAAAATAACCAACAAAAAAATAGAGCATCTTGCGCGAATACGCGTCAATAATTCCATATATTTCAAACCCATACTAGCATAATTTATCATAAACGTCCACCAACTATATAAAATTAAACCCAGGAATATACATTTCTCCCCTAAAACACTATTTTTGTGATCTCCTCTATACAATACCCTCAGGATCAAGCTCTCGCACTACCTATATAATATACCTCTCAGATATAAACCCTTTAACAAACCCCTTCGCCCTAGAAATATATAAACCAAAGCCATAATCTTCAGTGTAACCCTCTTCTAAAACAGTTTTGACAATAGAGCAAGCCTCATTTAGTGCTACTTCCTCACCACCCATAGGTGTTTTCAAAAAGATTTTACAACAATAGCAAACCATTTTAAATTATCTTAGTGTAAGCGAAGGCCATTCATTTTTTTGAAAGATTTGAAGCATTATATTACTATTTTCACCTTCCATCCAAAGTTTTTTAATCCATTCCACGAGTTCTTTATTATTATAGTGACCTGGAAAATGCCCTTTACGGCTTTTTTCCTGTTTAGCTTCTTTAGCTTTCTCCAGCCGATTTTCCAACTTGATTCCCTACTCTCTAATACGATTCCGAAGGGTTGCATAAGAGGGCATGGTTTTTATATCACAGTTCCACTCCTGTGCCAAATACTGATGGATATTATTTACTGACTGATTTTGAATGTAATAAGCATCAATTATTGCTTCTTTTGCCCTGTTAACCTGAATATCTCTTTTACGAGGCATATGGACATGAAATAAGAGAGGAAATTCAATATAATTAGGTGTGGGGTAAAGGGTGTGGTTTTATGATTTTCGCTTATATGAGGTTTTGCGGATTCGCTAAAAACCGAAAAAACCGATTTTTGATTTTATACTACCTTATGTCCATTTGCGTTGCCATACTACCCAACAAACAAACTAACAATCAGCCAAATATTCCCGCATGTTCACATTCTCTGCGGAACGAGTATCTTAACTTGGAATGAATGTTTGATTGCAAGGATCAGAAGTTTGCACAGATTTCATACTCAACCAATTCAATGCAAGGGATAATTGTTGCAACTTTATAGTTTTGGATCTGGTTGGCTAACTAGTTATAGCTCCCCAACACGGAGGGGAACGTTCCGAACACTAGTTTCCGAGCTTCGAAGACCCAGACCTTCGCCTCCATAGTGAACTCAAAGAATATAAAATGTGCTATACTGCCGGCCAAATTTTTCCAAGCTTCATGGTTATAGATAGTCCACGGCTGCAATCTTAATGAAATCAAGATGACGATCACCGACAACAGCGACCTCGCCCAATGGCAGGACTTCCTCTCGAAGCACCAAAAGGTCGAGTTTGTTTGGATACAATTTCTCTCTTACAGCCCAAGACCTTATACCCGCATAATACCGGTTGCACAATTCACCCAGATGGTGAAAACATCAAAGTACATGACTCTACCGTCGCCGATCTGGTCGCGTATCCTCGGCAACATTGTTCCGGAAACAGATGTGTGCTGCGGGGCTTTCTACATCAGCCCCGATATACAAACAGCATACTGCCAGGCCGGTTCTGGGGGAACTCGCGTAGTGGTTCAGTGTGACTGTCTAGAAATAGACTTGACACCCGTTAAAGAATGTCCGCGCTCGCGACTCCGGATATTACACGACACCTTACAGCGCGAGAATATGCTATCCGTGCTGATCGGATTCGAGATTGAAGTGATCTTTCTGAAGGCGGAGGAGGCGCAAGCAGGAGTGTACACTCCGATCACTGAAACCGACTCATGGCAATGCATCCGCCCCGAAAATTTCGAGAGCCTAAAACTCATAGAGAAAATCGCCCATGCGCTGCGAGAGGTGGGGATACCACTAGAACATTTTCATCCGGAGTCGGCACCGGGACAGTGGGAGTTCGTACTCCCGCCTTATCCGCCACTCGAAGCAGTCGACACGCTTTTGAAGGCGAGGGACACGATTACGCACATAGCTCGATTGCACGGCGTACTAGCTACTCTCTACCCGCGCGTATCGAGGGAACACCTGGCGACAGGAGCGCACGCGCATATATCTGTCAATGACCTCGAGTCTCATGATCACCAGCACTACGAATCGTTTTTCGCTGGTGTGATCCATCACATGCCCTCGGTATTGGCGTGCACTTTGCCGCAGGATGTAAGCTATGAACGCGTCCGGACTGGCATCTGGAGCGGTGGAGAGTATGCTTGCTGGGGGTGGGAGAATAGGGCGGTAGCGATGCGTCGTATAACCGACAATCGCTTTGAGCTCAAGTTAATCGATGGTCTTGCGAATCCCTATCTTGCATTAGCCGCCATTTTAGCGGCTGGGCTGGATGGCCTTAGGAAAGAGATGCAATTGCGAGCAGGACATTGCGGCAAACCTGCTTCAGATATGGATTCTGAAGAGCGAGAAACTCTCGGAGTGGATGTCCTTCTGCCAAAGACAATCGATGGCAGTCTGGCGGCGTTGGAGACTAACCTGGATCTCAGAGCTGTTCTCAGTGACGCTTTAGTAACTCGATATGTAAAAGTGAAACGAACGGAGATTGAATATTTGCGGAAAAAGACAGACGAAGAAAGAAAAAAGTGGCTTATATTAAAATATTAGAGACCATCCATCCGTACCGAATTCTTGTTATAGTAGAGTTTCTTTGAATGTTATCTAATAGGGAACAAGGTGATTAGGTACATCTCTCGGTACGTCTATAAGCAAGAATAGGCTTCTATAATAGAACTATGAAATAGAATTGAAAGCCTCTAGCAAGTTGTCTTTGCTGCTGGCGCTAGGTTTACGAAACAACCAATAATTAAAGTCATTAGAAGAAAAAAAAATCGATATCGGGGACGAAATGAGGATAAGGTAATAAAAAGAAGGCCCAAGTAACATCGCATACATAAAGCGAAGGCGCAAATCATTGTCATACAATATAACAGCCCAACCGGTCATCTTCATCACGTCTCTCATAAGCCGGTTTAAGCACACCACCATATATTTAATCACGCCTCGCCATCCTCTGATGACAAACTACTAATAGTATCCGGTGTCGGAATATCTTCATTCTGATGATCGAACTGACAATACCATCTAAACTGGCACCTCGAAAGTTTCCTATCAGGACAAGTAAACGACCCCGGGTATTTAAAGATTGGTCTCTTTCTTTCTGTCTGCGAGCCATCCACATCTTTCATAACGAAAAGATTTTCGAATGCGAGTCGTGGCAACAGTTCTGTGATAAGATCGTGAACGGCCTTCCAGCTACGATAATTTCGTTTATTGTCTCCGAGATCATTTGCGCTACTATAACCACTCATCTCGGTCATGGCATCATCGTTTATCTTGAGCTCATCTTGCTCACTCGTAAAAACACGAAATAATCGTAGGAGTAGCCCTTTAATATTATTGTCGCCGGATGGGAAGATCTGGAGTTGTATCAATGCCTTCAAAATAAGGAGCATCTCCTCGACGCCCTTTCGAAACTTCCTGCGAATGGGTTTCTCAAGACGAGCTCTGTCGGCGTGTAATATATAAATATTTCGAACAGCGTTCCGGAAGAAATGAGTGAAATCGGTACTATCCTTCCAGAATCTGGTGAATAGTAACGTTATCATCATTTTCCAAGCTGGATCTTGGTCCAAGTCGAGAGTTCTAAGTTTTGAACCAATAGTGTGGAGAAATGGTAGGAAGTGAAGGATTACCGAAACATGGAACGCGGGCTGATTCGGGTCGGTATACTCATGCTGCGTTCTAAAGAAGGATTTGAGGGCTTTAAAGTTGCCAGAGGCCTCCATTTTATCCAGATGTGTGAGGGGATCGACTATACCATCTTCTAAAAACACCTTAAGATTCAGGAAAGCGTCTTCCAACGAGCCCAAAATGCCAAGCTCCAAGGGCGATAGAATTTTATCCGGTTGGATGGACTTTGCCTCTATGATTCTGGCTCTTAACAAAGTTAGAAGAAAACCGACACACCTTTTAGAGAAATGCTTACCTTTCAGCTGTTATCTCCTCACCATCGTCAAAGATTAATGGTTCTTCAAACAAATCCACTGTACCGACGTCGGGGAGGTCACGATCAATCATATCGATTGTTCCATCAATTAAACTCCTCTTGATCAGAAATTGAAGTCTTTCAGCAATTTCATGTGCATCGTTCATCGAAGCTGTTCCTTCATCGTTATTCTCAGCGATAATCCCACACAAAGTCATCATAATCTTTTTAACCGGCCTCTCAATATTTTGCGTTGGGTTAAAGCTAAGCGTGAATCTTGCGACCCCAACTAATAATTTCGCGACTTTCAGGTAGTGTTTAGAAGAGGGTGTTGTGGCAAGGCCAGCTTTTATATATTCAGTCCAAACGGAGAAAAAGTCTGCACAATCCGCACAAACTTTTGCCATTGCGGCGACATTGCCTTCCTTCGTTTCTGTGTTTGCATCTTCCAACCAAGGATCGGAGAATATCATCATAAAAGACTGCACTAAGGAAAAGTCAAGTGGTGGTTCTAGGACGCGGTGAAGTTGCATGACTTGGCTAATATGGAGAAGCCCCTCTCGAAGGCTCAGCGCTTCAACAACAAATTTCTGCTGCTCGTCATTGAAGAATTCGAGCGCCTGATCCCAATATAGCTTCAAGCCGGGCACTTGAAAGATGTTGTTGACTGCTCCGAAATGGAGCCACTGGTCCATAGAATGGGCTTTGATATTATTGTTGTTGACATGCTTTTGGACAAGGGCAGTTTCCCGATGAGCAAAGTAACAGCTATCGTCTCCTTGTCCTTCGCATCTCCCAGCCTTCTTGTAATTCACACATATAACTCGGTTGAGATCATCAAGATTTTTTGGGCCCGAGTTTGTATCATCCTTGTCGAAGAAATAATGTGTGATTTTATAGAGACTAAGAAGTTCGAGAATAGCATCCAAGATCTGCCTCTTGTCCTTTGGCTCTGGATACCATGCATCGCAAACTAATTCCACAAATGCGATGATCCAATATACAACCGATTCTTCAGATATAACATCCATTGCATCCTTAGATACTTTGGCAATACGATTGAAGAATCGCAGCATCGTAGTATACTTATTTGCCCAGTCAACTACACCATCACCATCAACTGTTCGATATCGGTCAAAAGATACGATAGATCGCACTATTAGATGGATGTTATAAACGGGCTGGGGTAGGACTTCGTCGGTTATGTATTTCGCTGCCATTTGAATAGACGTATCCACGTCTAAGTATTGATGCCCGAGTATTCTCATCAATGGAATACAGCGAGTCTGGAAGACTATCGCCCTGTAACAGTGCTGATCTTCTTGCTCTTCGTCTTTAAGAAGTGCCTGCGAAATATCGAAGAGATGTGAGAGGGGACGAGGCTCGGCTAGTAATCGCACCGCATATCGTCTTATATAAGCTTTTTGGTGACTAAACATCTTGAACGTGCTCTCTAGGAGAATGCGACGTTCGATGTCGTTTAGAGGAAGAGGTGACATTAACGGTGCCTTAAAGGACATGATGAGATCCTTCTCTTCTTTTATGCTAACACGTGGCTCTGGTGCCGTCAAAGCAGTCAGAACTCCTTGGTCGCCGGACAAAGTTAGCACGCTCCTAACCAGTACAGCAGATGAAATCAAAGACTTTACCTGGGACATGGGCCATAGCCGCTTGAGTTTGCTTTGGCATCGGTGATATTACCTTGGTTACAGCTGGTTTCGGCGGATCGATCAATTGAAGATCGCGGAGGGTATCCAATGAAATAAGGTTGTGTAGATCGGCTTTCCCTAGGGGCTTGGTCCCAATGGCAGGTTGGCTAGCACACTCCGAAATAACCTGTGGATTTGTAGATTGCATAGGTGTAATCTGGTTTTCAGTGTTAGGTATATCCGGCCTAATTCCTTGTCTTTGAAGCGTCTCTGTTCGTTTTAACGATAAGCTCAAGACCTTGGTTCATCTAAGCCAGATGTCTGGGTGATTTCAATAACTTACTGACTACGGTGGGCTTTGTAAGTGGGGCTGGGCCAGTGTTAACCGGGTCACCTCTCGGCCCGTTATGCCCGCTTACACGATTGCCATTTTTCTGCGGGTGAAGATTGACGCCATTCGTGTCTCTTCTGTGTTTTGATAGACATCTACTAGACTTGCATCGCCCTGTCGCCTTTTCCTCAAAGCAGAATGCGTTTCTATATCGAAATGCAAAGTCAAAAAATTAGTGACAATTCTCTTGCAATGTGAAGCTTTACAGCGACCACTGGAAGTAGAAAGCTAATTCGAGGCTAATTCACACCTACACTTTATCATTGGCACAGAAACCCCTCGCATCCATGATGGGACAAGATGTCTTTTGCGTTAGGGAATATTATGGTAACTGACCGCTCCTAGATTCAACCATGGAGTAGTTTGAATTAGTTATCGGAACCATGAAAACTTAAGCAGAAGGGAGAGGATTACCAAAAAACCTCGTAAAAAATGAAGTAGCCTCGAATTGAGATCTTCCAAAGGGGCAAGATCAGTCTCGCAACCACCCTGTGCCAACACAGCCAAGTTAGAGGAATTTACAATATTGCTTCCTCCGCTATATCCGGCAACAGCAAAAGGATGCCCCACCACAAACACCTTTACATATCGTCAGCGGCCAGCTATGCGAAGAAGTAAACGAGTATTGGGTAATAGAAAGATTCGATGGAAACGAGTAGATCATTCTCCAATTCAGAGAACTCTGGAAGCAGTATGTTTACCTATGCAACGCTCGAAGCCTATTGCTTTTAAAGCTGGATATGGCTTGGTCTCACGAGATTGCGGGTTTTTCGGGAGCGGGTTTGAATGGTGTTCAGGCCAGCTGAAAGGGCAACCTCACAACCTGAAACCCTTTTTATACCTGCTGGTGGGTTTTAGGGAACCCTCCAGTAGTTTCAACAGAGGGTAGAGGAGGCAGAAGATGATAGAGAGGCGGAATGAGGAGCAAGATGCTGAGATTTAAGACGGTTAGCTGGCAGATAGCTCTGGGAAGTTGATCTTGAAGCTTCCAGGGCTGTTGGTGAAGGCGGCGGTAGGCGTGAATCTGAGCTGGTGGTGGAGCTTTGAGCAGGTCCAGAGCAGGTCCCCAAGCTAGAAATACGGTTTAATTTATATAAATTACAGGCAGCGTCTGCCCATATTTTCCCTCGGTGGGCCGAATGATGGACGTCTGATGAGCCCGACTTATTGCACGGGAGCGTCGCAGCGTGTTTAAGCTTCAAAAGGTTGGTAAAACGAGCATATTTGACAGCTCGATCTCACGGCGATATCAAGGGGCGTTTATTGCGAAGGGTTGGCGTGTTTCAATGGGTCGGCTCTGGAGCTAGGATGCCGGAAGAGCGGTGGTTTTTGTATACACTTCCCGGCGTTGGTATTTTGGTAACGTACAACACAAATAGCCGGGACACACAAGGAGTCGGGACACATTTTGAATTTGTATGGGGCTTGGCACTTTTTTGGTGTGTTTTCAAATATTCAAGAATCAATCAAGTCGAGTATCAACAGATTAGTTACTCACGTATGAAAAGAGGGAGAAGTACATACTCTTTGGAAAGTATGGATCAATAGCACATATATCGATGAATATTTTAATCTTAATTTTTGGATATAATTCTGATTTTTAATTAATTATTGTTCTCGAAATCTTGGCGTAAAAATACCTTAAATTAAAAACTATTATAAACTTTTAGGCTCAAAATCAATGATTTTTATCATAAACTGAAGAGCTAGAGGGCCCAAATCAAACATAAAAAATTAAATTAAAATACCATTTAACATATATACTTATACCCCATATTCTCTTAAGAGCATGTATCCATCCCATCTTTCATACATGAGTAATCAGCTAATATCTGAATCGATTGACTTTTCACTTTTTAGAAAACACACCAAAAAAGTGCCAAGCCCTATACAAATTTTCGATTTCTTGTCCCGAGATCCCGACTACTTGTGTTGTACGTTATACACTTAGTTATTACGTCAACAGGACATCCAACTAAACCGGCCAGGAGAAACCACTTTCTAACTTCCTCTTACCCTGATATCTATAGGATTTAGCCGAATACAAGGACACGTTTGATTTATTGGAGACACCAGTTTGTGGCTTTTCTATTAGATAAATCTTCTATAGGATTTATACGACCTTCAGTCCTAGTATTCTGATGTTGATCATATCCAGTAGAGATATACATGTTTTAGGAGCTCGGTTAATACTTCGAATCGTCAAAAGCATGGCTAAATCCTTCCTCATGTACTTGACTCCGATAATATTGTATTCGACTAATACTCCAGTTTAGAGTGAACTCCTCAAGTCCTTCCTAAACAAACTCTGCACGTTACACCACCCCGCTAACCCTTCCCGCCCATTCTCCACCCCAACCCCGCTACCCTTCCATCCACCAAACGGCGCGGCCTGAGCTATTTGGCAATGCTCATTGATCCATACACTCCCCGCCTCCAGCCGCTTCGCAATCTTCTCCGCTCTATCCATATCATTTCCCCACACAGAAGCCCCGAGTCCCATATCGGTATCATTAGCACGAGCGATAACTTCTTCGTCAGTAGTCCAAGTGGCAACCGGTAAAAGAGGCCCAAAAGGCTCTTCCCTCATAATCCTGCTATCATCACCTGGTTCCACAACAATCATTGGCTCGATAAAGAATCCCGTTTCTCCCTTTCCGCCTTTGTACCTAAAGTTGCCACTCTCTTCACCGCCAAGGACAACCTGACCGCCTTCCTTTCGGATATCCTCCACGAATCCTTTTACTTTTTCATACTGCATCTCATTGTTGATGGGGCCCATGAAGACACCTTCCTCCATTCCGTCGCCAACTTTGAGATTCTTGGTGGCTTGGACGAGAGCGGGGATGAATTCCTTGGCGATAGAGGAGTGCACGTAGATGCGCTTGCTTGCAACACAAATCTGGCCGGAGTTGAGGAAACTGTAGAGCGCGATTTGGGGTGCAACTTGGGAGATGTCGACGTCTGGTAAGATGATAGCGGGATCCTTACCGCCTCTACAGTAGCATAACATGAATATGGTCAGTGATTAACAAGGAGTAAATGAGTGTCAGCAGCACTTACAGCTCTAGCGTAACTCTCTTCAACGTCTTGCTGCAACTCTCCATCACCTTTTTGCCCGTAGCACTGGACCCGGTGAACGAGATCTATTCATTAATTTTGTAAGCAAAATTATTTTTATTGGATTCGAAAAGAAAAATTTCTTTGAAATACCTTATCGATCCCAGGATGAGACGTCATCCATGGCCCCAAGTTATCATCTCCGCTGAGAGCGCTCACCACACCAGGGGGGAAGAACTGTTGAGCCAATTCAACAATTTTAAGGCCGGTATATGGGGTGAAGGGACTTTTCAGCCTCTAAGTTAGCATGATAATTTCGAGGGCGGTACAAGAATACACATACGATGGTTTGCAAACGACGGTGTTTCCGGTCAACACCGCATGTGTGATCTTCATCGTCATGATGCCCACCGGATCTACCCAAAGTTCATAGTTAGCCTTCTGCTCTTAAAGCGGTATGAACAATACTATTTGGTAGCTTGGACTTACAGTTCCAAGGTACGATCGCACCGCCTACACCCAGCGGTAAGAACCTTCGAGTAATTGTTCTCCCGTCAGAATCTGACACTACTTCGTCATCTAGTTTAAGAGAGCAGAGCCCTTGTATCTGCTTCTCCACTCCGCCGGCTTCCAAACGCGCGAACATCATCTATACACCAGCATCGCCGTTAGTAAGCCTACTTCTCATCTCAATTGTATATACGGAAAAGCGTTCTAACTCACCGGCTTCCCCTGCTCCCTAACCAACATCTTGGAAAACCCATCTACCTCGGCGGTAATTGCTTTACCGAACTTCAACAACGCATCCTTGCGGTCTTCCCAGGGCGTGATAGACCACTTTTTAAAGGCCTTTCGAGCGGCGGCAACGGCTGCATCAAGGTCTGCCTTCGTGGACACAGGAACTGGAGGGTTCTGTTCCTTTGTAGAAGGATTGACAGAGTACCTCGTCTCTGAGGTGGTAGTCTGCTTCCCGTCGATTGTGTTGGTGAAGGTGGTCCAGTCGAGCGTCATCTTGTAGTTCGTCGCTTTAAATTGGGAACTAAAACTTTATTAAATTAAATTAATGTGGCGCTTAGTAATAGAGAATATGTAACTACTGTATTATTGTTTCGATGAAGATCTTAAGATGTAGAGATCGATTTCTTTCCGCCAAGTAAGGGAGCTCGCTGCAGCTTTATAGATCCCACCCGGACCCTGACTGAGACCAACATCACGAGCTAGCCCCGGCTTCGGCATCTCCACAATCCGCAAACGACACAATGCGATGCCGCCAATAGCTGCCGGATCTTGAGATCCGGGGGAGTCTCAGAGCATATGTAATTAGTTGGTTGCATCTGACATCAGCTTATCCAATGGAGCCTGGAAAGGTTCTAGTGTTACCTAAAATCTTATTGTCATTGTCAGAGCTTAACTTCAACAAGCATTGCCCAAGACATTCTAGCAATTCAGCCGAAGAAGTTTGAAAGGCGGGAATGACGTCGATTCTTTCAACCGCGGAGAAAGGCCCAATCACCCCACTTGGCCAGAACCAGCCATTCTTTCCCGATCTAGCCATCGATCCAACTGAATACCACTGCAACGCGGCGCGTTGTGAACGACAGGAAGACTCAAGAAAGATACCAAAGAGACTTTGATGAATGGCAGTTGACAATGAGAGGAAAAGCCGCCAAATATTGGCACTCAGTATCGCTACCGAAGTTAAGTAACATATTTCATACTTAGTTAATAGAAGACAAGGGACCAATGTTTCACTTGTTGCTGTGCCTTATATGTAGCTTTCGTAAAAGGGTACTTCAACATCTATAGCATCGAGATATTCGTTTCAGAACTCTATGAATCGCAGCCCACAAGAAGTTCTCGGCATACACTCTCAAACTTACTCTGTCGCGATATCTAGGAAGTAATTTTTAGATATGTATTGATATTTTGTTCATTTCTTCCCTTCCTTTATCCTAACCCTCTTGCTGTGTCCATTGACTGCTCAACGCTAATGCTCTGACATCTCATCTGCTCCACAAAACACAAAACATCACACTTCGCCTGTTCACAATATCGCGACGCGGATTCTTGCCCTCTGCTCTCAAAATATAAGTATATCGAAGCTGTAAAATAACCAAACGATATAAAACTGACTGCTAAACTGAATATTATATTAAATGCCATCAAAAGCTTCACAGGAAGCACAACCATCTGGCTCTCGTCGCCCACGAAGCGGTTCCAGAAGCCCATCAGGTAACTCACGTCCCCGCTTCGGTTCCCGCTCAAATCGTAGAAAGGTATCCAAGCGAGAAAAACGTCCCGTCGACGTTACGAACCGTTTCATACCTTGGCACGGCACGATCCCCGACAATCCATCACAAAAACACTGGCTCTTCCGCTCTCGTGACCGCCCGCTGATAAAAAGCCCCTTTGGTGAAAATGACAATGACGCGGAACCAGATCCTCCTCCATTCCCTTACCACTACCCTCAAAAGGTCGATAACCGTCCGAGCCACTTTCTCAAAGTATACGATCCGCCCGATGCGTACAATCCCTACTGCGGCACTGTCGTGATCCCGCGCAGGGACGACCAAGCGGATCTTATCGCCCTGATCTCCATGACGAATAACCCAATCCAACCACCAATGGGTATAGCAACACTCGCAGCACGTTTTCTTGTCTGCTCTCGAACCATGTACATTAATATCCCAGACTTCAAAGCTCAATTCGACCGTCAAGCAGGCTTAGCCGAGTGCCAGCGTCTCGGACTACACAGTGCGGATGTATACGGTTTATTCCTGTGGAAACTTCCAAAAGTGGATATAACAGCTCTGTGGATCCTTCTCACTATCGTGCACCACCGATGGCCACTACACTGGACGAGAATGGATATCCCGATAGAAACACTTTTCGAACTCGCAAAACTGATCAATATCGTCGGAATAAAACCAGATTCCGCAGCTTGGATCCAAATTAAACAGAGACTAGAATATACGCTTGGAAGGCAGAGAAGGGAAGTTGGAAGGCCGACGGATCAAAATGTAGGCAAGTGGGTATACATCGCGAAAACTTTCAAATGGGAGGAAGAATTTGCGGCCATTTGGGCAAATTTGATTGTTAGTACTTGGCAGTTCACGATCGAGAGCGAGGGGGTCGATAGGTACAGTGGAGGGCGAGGCGGGGATCCAACGCCTGATCTTCCGTTTAAATGGTGGTACACCGTGGACGATCTGGGGGAAGACATGAAGCGTGAGTCTTTCACATCACTTAACATTTCCTATGAAATATTTATTTACAACCCACGAGGGGGGGAAATCTAACCAAGTCTATAGAAACCCTCCTCAACGACCGCTGCATCATGGTCTACGACCTCCGCCACCTCTGGGCCAAATTCCGCAGCAAGCACCGCCTCCCGCTGCAAAGCAAAGCGACAACCGAGGAGATAATGATCGCAATCGGCAACTGGGACACCTCCGCGCAAGACCTCCGTGATGCGATAATAAAATACGCAAACGAAATAATCGAGCAGCAGAAACGGCTCGCTCTAATCAGTAACCACCAACTCAACCCTCTCGTACTCGCGGACTGCAACAGACTCATAAACGACGTGAATGTGTTGTTCAACCAGGTCAGGAGCCGCGACGTGGAGGATAACAGGGTTTTAGTGGATGAAGCGGATTACTGGCGGCCCTTGGCGTATGATAATCCGTTTATCGAAACTCCGTTGGAATTGGATCCGGAGACGGGCTCGAAGAATACTATCTTCATGTTCCAATCCGGGTTGGGCAATCATCTCGTGTTCTGGAGGAATCCGGATCCGGATCCGAAAAAGATCGTGCTAGGGCCGAATAAATTGACAGCGAAGCTATCATTCACTTTTTTCTTGGTTATTTGGATGGAGTTTAGTTTGTGGCACGGACAACTCTGTAACGAAGCAATATGGGAAAGTCGGTTCTGTATCTTGGGTCTCTTGTTCGTATGGTGGGTTACTGGAAGGACACTAAGAGACCACGCGAGAAACGCGGGGAGAAGATTGAGAATAACTCTAATGAAACAAACAAAAATGAACAAAACCTATAATCGCAGGAAGGTTATGAAATGGTTGGACGGACAAGAAATGAGTGAAGCGGATAAAGTAGACCTGAGACCGCTAGCAACACCAGAGAGAAGAGGGAAGAAGCGGAGAGAGCTTACACCGATTGAGAACCTACCTGAGGATCTATATCTAGCTACGAGAAAACAAATAATGTTAGATGACTTCATAAGAGATAGGTCGAGGAAGTTATACCAACAACAGAAAAATGATAAAGGCAAAGGAAGACAACAAGATCTGCCCGGAACGCAGACTTCATCGGTACCAATCATCACTTTTACGCCTCCTTCGTTCAATGAAGCGGGAGAACTGGTGCCTGAGGCCAGACGAACTCACACTACGAGAAACCAAATCCAAGAGAACTAACCATCAGCGAGTCTAAAGGCAGCGGGCTAGAATGCAGGAGCTCAGATAGATACAGGTCCCTTTGTAACTCCTGTGGGAGGCCAATTCCATCGCCAGTTATACACTCAAAATAAAAGACTAGGTCGAACACCAGCATAAGATCAGGAATATAGGGGCATCCATATTTCAATCGTATGAGCAAACGAAGGATTTATTTGAAAAGAGGTGACTTTTTGTATCGGACCAGAGGAGCATAAGGATACCCATGACAGAACGTTAGGAAGCAGATAGGCGATTGATATAGACCCACATGCGAAATTTACTATTCGATGGCTACAAGTTCTATTCAAGGTTAAGGGTTAAAGGAGAGCCCCTTATTTCATTGCGATTTCATTAAGAACAAATGTTTTTCATCATTTTGCCTTGCTGCCTATTTCAAGAGCTGTGTTAATAGACAAGTTGAGAGGGAATCACAAGATTGTAGTCATAAAGAATAAGTATGCTACCACATATTCATGAACCTCATTGTAAGAAATAAAAAAGCCGGAGCAAATGAGAGAAGACTTGGATTTGGTCTTTGCCTAACATCTCGAAATTGATCTCCATTTCAATTGGACCCGCGGCCCAAACCAGCCGTAGCGTTTTGAACGCCACAGTCACAGATGCCGTGAGCAGGGTCAACCGGACGACCACAAGCCATGCAAGTAGCTCGGTAGACCTGTGTGATCATTAGTAATTTGAGAGTAATGAAAGGTATAATAATACTCACATTGATGCCTGGATCACCAGCAGCAAGGTTGACCTTTTTAAGAGAGGCACTCGCAGGGCTCTTGTTTTGATTGAAGCGCTTATTATCGTTAGTCATCATTATAAAGGCATGCCTCACGAAAAGCAGCGGCACTATGTAACTGTTGGAGAAAGTTTAACTCACAGGCATTCCGTTGGATTTTAAGGAAGAGATTCAGATTTCTTTATTATGGTTCTTTTTTAGTAAGGTCTACAATTATAAAAGAAACGTACGTCAGCGATGACAATGAATGAAATATAGTGATAGTTAGTGTTTTGAAGTAGTATTGAAAGTCTTACTTGTAGCTTTCGTTGTATTTGACTTGGTGAGGAGGGAGACGTGGGGAAAGTCTGAATCTAGTAACGTCTCGGCTTTTATAGTTTCATGGTAATAATGAAAGGGAGATTCAGTATGGTAGTATAATGACTGCTACTATGTGTGCAGTCGCATCATTCTTCTGCTACCCATAAAATAATTCTACGTGAACGGAATTTTCGATAGTTGGTGCCAGCCCTCATATTGTAACGATCACGGTCCAACTTATCGTTGAATTTACAGCTTCCATAGTATTAGCATTAGTAGAACGTTCCGAGCTGCTATTTTAGAAGTTATTAACCAAGGTTGGTTTACTATTATGGAACATTGGCACCCAGGACGGCAAAGAAATAGACTTCCGATTGTATCGCGGCGAAATGGATTTAAAGTAGATTGTCATAGCATTTCCTTAAACGGTCTTATAATAGTTTCAGTCTTAGTTTCTAGAACCTAGATAGAAAAATTTAGGCTCTTAAATAGCACAGGCCTACCTATATCTGGCAAATTCCATCTTTACTCCAAGCTTTTGAGAAATAGAAAGATCAAAATATCAGAACAATTTCTCCATAAAACAGGCCCCTCCCAGAACCAATTTAAAAATCTTCCAGACTGCCATTACCACAATCATAAGAGCCAAGCCAGCCGCTATCGCAAGCATACCTAGCTGACCATTTGACCATGGAAGCACCATATACACGCCACACAGCATCGTTATATCGAACTCCTCCACAACTCCGTCGTACCTGAATCCTTGAACTTTCCCCAAAGCTTCGTCGACCTCTTTGATCAGTTTCTTCATGCTATCGTAAACTTTGCACCGGCCATATCCGAACCCTCCTAGTGTTCGTCGTAATTTTATCTCAGTAGGTTGTAAGAGTCTTCTCAACTCTAAGATGGACCCTTTGTACTGCGGATGGTGGTGTCTCCGGTGTATCAGGTTGTTGGATTTCAACATCGTCATGAGCGCTTTGCCAGTTACCACACAGTCATCAACTGGTGAACAGGTACAGCTACCCTGATGGCTAGTTTTGAGATGGACGATATGGCGATACCATGCATCGAGGCATTCGAGAATACTGACTACCAAACGATGTTGCTCCTCTTTCATATTCTCTATACTCCCGTTAAGTTAAAATCGATTTCATGTACTGTTTTGCGAAAGGCGAAGATCAACTCACCCATGACATCCGCAGGTGCCCATCCTGTCCACATCTCCAGGGGCCCATCTCCGTCTAAACTTTTCGCCCCTTCCGGGCCTTTCAGCATCCCTTTTCCATCTTTCCATCCTGTAAACTCAACTATAATCCTCGCGCTCAACTTCGCGTAATCTTTCTCGTAGCCGAAGACCTTCCCAACGACAAGCCAAGGTTCATACCCGTACTCCAACCGCTTGTGCTCCCAATGTTCAAAATACTTCGTAAACCATGAAGCGAGATCGATTTGTAAAGTATTTAGGGTAGCGGGAATACCCCAGAACGTCCTAAAGTCCACATCTTCGACTTTTGGAAAGGCATTTGGATGATGATGGATGACTTTGAGTAGGATGATCAAAGCCTCGCGATGCCACCACTCAAGCTTTATGCAGGTGTACTTCTCGCCATTATACGTGTAGTGACGATCGTGCGTTACAGCGGCAATATACGCTTTTTTGAGTGGACGTGAGAGAGAGCAGACTGCTTGGCGGTTGAGTAGGAGATGCATGTCGGAGTCTGGATGATGAGTAGAGGTAAGAATCAAGTATAGATCTGGATGAGGACTAAGCGATACTGGCTTCAAGCTGGACATCATTGACAACTCTGTTCTTCATATTGTTAGCATGCCTACCGGTAAGACGAGCATTTAAACGTCACCTGTAATTTTTAGCGAAATATCTTGATGAGTGATTGTTCTGATAGCTTTGTTGTTGTGGTTAGTGGAATTTATGGCTTGCCAAATGATATATGCCTGTCTCATGGGAAGAGTTTACTTACTTTCTCAACGTTTCATCACCAACAAGCTACACTCGGAATCAGCTCCACACGCTATTTAAGTTCCAGATATATACCAATCTCTGATAACACTCTCAAGCGGTCAGTAGATTTCTCCATTGCAGTCATCATATATATACGCACTTCTATTTTCAAGCTCTGGACTGCAACATCTTCAAACACTGTTGATATGCTAATATGACATTATTACAGTTCCCAAAGGTCTTCACCATCTCAAACGATTAATAGAGAATATGTGCTGGAATTTATGGACCTTCACCGAAGTACCCTTCTTTCGCGCTCTCT
Organism: Dactylellina cionopaga; assembly: GCA_036971295.1. NCBI lineage: Eukaryota > Fungi > Ascomycota > Orbiliomycetes > Orbiliales > Orbiliaceae > Dactylellina > Dactylellina cionopaga. Next base: position 322,642 of record JAJTTY010000018.1, on the reverse strand, counting down.
GGCATGCTTTAAATAAGCTATTCGCTAATATGATATTCGACACCTTCCAGTGCGACCACAAACAAGCAGAGATGACGGTCTGCGGGCGCCGCTCTCTTCTCTGTCGCTCTATCAACCGCGATGAGGTTGTTAACAACATTTGCTACAACTGTACCGTATACAAAGATTCAGACATGACAAAGGAGCGTTGGACTAAAGAGGTTCAGAAGGCGGAATCTTTGTACTGGTATGTCAAAGGACTTGGAGGAGCCGTTGGAATGCGCGGAGGCGATTGCTGGAGACTTTGAAATAATGTGTTTGAATATCGTTGGGTAACGGAGAAAATTGGCCAGAGAGCAAATGACCCACACAGATCGCCTGGGACAAATGGGCATGAGAAAGAATGACTTTCGTATAATTCTTCTTTATGGCTTAAAATACTCTTGATCTTTCAATATGCAGCAAAAATTTCTCATTCAATATTTTCTTTCGGCGTGGATCATATACCTAATTAAATAGCTTATAGATGTCCTACGTTACCGAGATCTCTGTGGTCTCCTAAACCAGTCAACACAAAGTATTAAGGAAGGTAGGAAGGTTATGGTTTTGGGGACAGGTCTCTGTAGAACTTTCTAAGATATATTCTTCTTTGCCATAGAATGGTGATGTAGGTTTAACAAAGGCATTGCAGTCAAGCTTATAAATTCATCAGAAGATCCAAAGCAATGCTATAGTGTCGTAGACTCAGTTTAAGACTACGATTTCAGCATCCGCAAATTTGTACCAAAGTGTATCGGAATATAACGTTTTCCATTTATGTCATGTTTATCTTAATCTCTGTACCCAAGATTTAGTAGATACGTTATATATTTTGTAACTATCTAACAAAATCTATAATTGCGACTGGTTATCTAATCGGCTCCACCGTGATAGTCGATGCTAAAACCAATATAAGACTCCCTATTTTGGCACAATTTACTACTAAGGTAGATTTTAATAGCCCACGGGCCCTATACAATCTACCAAAGGTCGAGAAGTATCGGCTCCGGGCACCTATAGCAAATTTCCATATTAGGCGGTGTTCGCATGTAATAGCCGTCGATAACACAAATGTTCACTTACGTTATGAGTAACTGCAAACGGATCCCAATCGGCATCGGTATGTGGAGCGTATTCGATATCATTCATGGCTGGGTTCAGAACCTCAGTGCCATAAAACATCTTCAGGAAAGCGTATGCCATATCCATTCCTATTTTTACATCGTGATACACAGTTTGCGTTAGTTTTTCGGTCTCAGGGATCCTGCAGCAGGCCCAAAAGGAGTGCGATCAAAGGTATGTCTTACCAGCGGCAACACCCGAACTAGTCCAGATTTTCCCATCTTCTGTCCACCTAGCGCTCGGAACCCACTTTACCTTCTCGCCAAAGCTAGTGGCCCAAGCCCACGCGCCCTTATTGGTTGTTGCTCGTTTCCGTTTGAGCACCCCGGACCTAGCGAGACTTACAGCGCCGGTGCAAACGCTTAGGAGGTAGTCCAAATTTGGGTATCGAGCCTGGATAAACTGTTCAATAGAGGTGTCATTCTGTTCTACGAGTGCCATGTTACCCATCCCACCAGGAATAAGGAGAATATCGAGCTTTGGTGCCGTGGCGAAGGTATGCGTGGCTACCAGCTGCGCGGATATCATGTAGCTTAGGTCGACTGGAGGTTGGCCGGGGACCATAATATGGGGTGGTGGGATAGTGGTGATTGGCCCAGTTTTTGCAGCGATCAAAGAGAGCGTCATAGGGTAGTACGCAGACGTCTAACTAGCTTAGTTAGCCGATGTGAAAATATAAAACTTCGACGGGAACTTGACGTGATGCAGCGTGCCTGAAGGAAGATTTCTAGCGGCCCGACAACATCAAGCGGCTCAAATCCAGGAAATAACACCTAGTGGAATCTGTTGATTAGTTGTTTGTTTGATACTCTAGATTCAATAACGATGCTGGAAGTGACATGTCAGTTGGTGAACATACTATCCCAAAGCTAACTTTACGCTGTTGGTTCGCAAGTTGCTTCTTCGTTGGGCCCGTTGCGTGCACCGTACTTCCAACAGCCAATGCTAGAGCTACGGCAAAAAGCCAGCTCGTCTGAAGCCTCGACAACCACATATTAGCCACTTGTTAAGGTGTCGTTTTGCAATCTGCGTTGACCGTGTGTTATTTTTGCCTAGACTTTTTGGATATCGATATCGTAGATGAAAGGATCGTAATTCAGCTCCACGGTATCGAAGACATTAAGTAATTTTCAAACTCTACCATTTGGTTTCAAAATTCGGCCCTAGATTTGCCCGATGTAGCTAGTACCTGCATGCACAACAAACAAAGCACGTGGTAGCGAATATGCATAAACTGTCAGATTAATTAGCTCTTGGATCTCTCGGCGCGCCTGCGGCTAAATTACGATCGGCCCGGCCGCCGAAGACGCCATACCGAAGTCTAACAGATCTAGGTATAGGCTGGGATTCTTGGTGCAAAAAGGTATTTAGGTCACACGAATGGATTATTCTTAGTGCCAATTGTTTCCGATTAATCGATTCGTACCCACTGCGGGGTTGGATTTTGGTTTACGAGGCAAGGTACACCTGCATGCCAACCGAAACTATCTGTTTCACATTTTAACGACTCCTTCGTATGATATATCCAAAAACACTCAAAAGAATCGATAAGTAGCGATTGTGACCGGCAGTTAGAGTTGATCTATCGACTCCCGGAGTATATGTCTCCGCATTATGTCCTCGTGACGATTTTATCTTCCGAAAATCCGACTCCCGTCCATACTGCCGAGCATATCAAGGTATCCTTCTCAACCTTCGAGTTTACGTAAATATCCATATTAGATGAGATACAATTGGCTCACGATATGCTATCCTCGGCCGAAGTATGGATTTATTACTAATATCTAAGTACTATAATCGCTTTGAAAGTTTGCTTCGAAAGTATTATATCAGCCTTGTATGCAGGACTAGCGCGGAACTCACCTTCGCCTTTCCCCTTGTAAAACTACTAGGATTCAGAGCTAATGTTACCAAACAGCCTGGATAATTATTTTCAGTATAACTTTATAACATTCCTTTAATAGATCTACAGATTCTCCCCGCTTTTAACTGAAATACCGAATGGCTATATTCACTTTAACAGTTATACTAAAGAGAGTTTAGGTTATACCTCAGCCAAAAACGCTTAGTTTGAGTTTTAAATCGGCGACATAATCAGAAGGATGAGATTCAATAGTATTATGGAACGCGATGCTGACTCGTAAGCTAGTCGTTAAATACAAAGCGAAAACGAGAGAACAGTGTCTTCTTACGGCTTGAACGGCAAATTTGTCACTCTTACATCTTCTTTCACGATATATACTCAAAACTTTAAAGGTATTTGAAGATATCAAAGAAGTAGAAACAAGATTAGAAGCTCTCCTGCCACTTAGATGCACTTCCTTCGAAATATTTATCTCAGCATCGGCGAGATATCCACCTGGAGCTAGCCAGAAGTAGCTAGAAAGTCCCAATGCCATAAATGGTCTACGTAGTCACAGAAAATCGCACTTTGTGCCATAGTAGCGGTGCTCATTGCAACATTGGGAACTGCATCTCCCAAACATTGTCCCCTGGCATTATATTCTCGAACCAAAATTTGTAGTACTTCGCTACGTCTTTATCCAAGTACTGATTTCGCCCATTCAGAATCGTATCGCGTTGTAATAGTGGATCCGCAATATAGTACTCGGTTCTTTGTTTCGCGATCCGGTCCAGGGTACTAGTTAGAAAGGCTCTCCACGAGTCCCTGTGGGTATCGACAAGGATTGGTTCTTTGAGGGTGCTGTGATGAAGCAAGGCAGACCAAATGACAAAGTCGCGAGGGTGATATTCTCTATCTTCTCCGTCACACTGAAAGCTGGTATGAGCTTTTATTCCAAAGGTGTGGCATTCGATCGTGGTCTCATTCGGTGGCATGTAGAACCCATCTTTGTGTTGAAGAGTTGGTGGCAGCGTAACACCCCCGGTAGGAAAATCAATAGTCCAAGTAAAGCTGTCTCCGATGCGTCGGTGAGGACGAACAGGACACAAGAGGTCGCACTGGTGGTATTCACCGTACTCAACGATTTTATAGCCACGCTGGTTATATTTTGCTATCCCCTTATCTGTCTTCTCCGACTCTTCTCTTGCCGATTTGAAGCCTTCGCGCTTCGCGATCGTGTGCAAGGGAAAAAGGCAGTAGGCTTTTCGATAGGTGAGAAAGTTCATGATGTAGGTCGAATAATATGCTTTAATGATCGCCTCTATTTCCAGTCCCTTGGTTAAAATGAGTTCAACTCTGCCACTGCGAGATGAGTTTTCGAACTTGTAAACCTATTTCACTCTTTTCAGCAATGATACAAAATCGATTTGAAATGGGAAATAAATTGAGTGCGGCTACCAACATCTCTTATCTCCTTCGAATTATATAACTCCACGCCCTCGTTATTAACATCTTCCAGCGTTCCTCTATGATCTATTGTTGGAAACATGTACTTCATTCTCTGTCGTATAGTTCCTATATTCGCAACAGATGCCTCAACGGTGGTGGAATGCCACGCGTATGGCGTGAAGCGGTAGCCTTCCGCCTTTAGAATTTGGGACACCGCTAACACGGAGTTAGCGGAGCTAGTGTAGACATCCAAATCCGAACTCTTCCAATGATCCCTTGAAAAGAGGCGCAACGCAACGCTCCCACCGATTATCAAGTTGTGAGTGGCCATTGCCTGCCTGAACCTCAGAGGATCGTCAAGGAAAGCACGTAGCTGCGCATCGATGTCGAAAATGCAAGTCCTTATTTGATAGATCTGACGGCACGTAGCAAGGAGATGGAGCACATCGCGTGCTTCCAGTTGTCTGAAGACGGGCTCGTAAAAAGTTGGTAGGCCAGGACTCAATATCGAAAGCAGGGTAGCTGTCATGACGGCGGATAATGCTGCGCTTTACCGGAGAATTAGGTAGCTAAAGGATGGCTTTGAATATAAGAAAAGGATGCAGTGGGCGCGAATATACGCTCTGAAGTTCCTATGATCCGCTTAGGTCTCAGCTTTGCTGTTGTGGACTGGTACCATAGGCTTGCAGGCTAGACAAAGTTCGACTGCCAGCGAATGGCGATAGGGGCGTGTGCATGTGTGGGGGTGTTTGCATCAGTGTTGTATGCTACCGAACCGCCGCAAACACTAATTAGTTGGTGGGGCGCAAAAGCTGTTTTGATTTCTATATCTCTCAGCCCTATTTAACCAGCGTTCTCTATAAATTAGCAGCCAAGATCCCTAACAATTATTTTTTTGTGCTGATTTTTGTCAATAACTAGCAAGCATTCGCTTTAAATGGCATGTACCATCTTCAACATCAATATCTACTCAAGTGAGTCGGAAGAGTTGGATGGGAGTCTCCGGCCATCTTTCTCAGTGACTATTACGACCTTAGCCTCCGTCAACTTACGGGGCTTTCCCACTCTCTTGATAAGCTCGTTGCGGGCGCCTCTTTCGAAATTGTGTAACTTTTTATTCGATTATGACTTTCTTGATCCTTGCCAAGGAAGACTGTTTCGTGGCCGCATGTGTTTGTTCTAGTTCGCATTAACTACGTGTTGTTCAATTCGTCTGCGGTGTGACCAGTCGCAACCCGATTGTGTGTTGAGACTCATTACCAAGTCGTACGCAGACTTTTTGTCGAGGACACTAAATCCGCTATGTATGCACAGTTCTGAACTTAACCACGGACATTCGTGATCTAACATTTTAGGGTGCCGTTCGAACCGAGGCAGTGGAAATCCATAGCCTTTAGCTTGAATAATAAATAAATAAGCCCCAAAACCGAAATGTTGAGCGGTCCGCGTTCTACAATCAGTTGCACCACACAATCGGGTTGCAAGACTAAATGGCGGTCACACTGGAGACGAACCCAACGCCACTTAACGCGAACTAGAACGAAACCATGTGGTCACGAAAAATGGTCTCCCTAGCAATATCCATTGAGAAAGATGGCTGGAGATTCCTGGTCATCTCTTCTGATTCACTCGAGTTGATGTAGAGATGGTACGTGCGATTCAAAGCGATGCTCACTATTGACTAAATTAGCGAAAAATGGTACAGGGACTTTGGCTGTTACAGTATAGGGAATGTCTACAATGGTTTAACAGTAGAGAACACGGACGCAAACACCCCACGCGTGCACACACCCACCCTCTTGTACTGAGTTCAGAGTAAATAAGTGTTCTCACTGTTATATACACACGCTAAATTTTCACAAATCTGAAGTCACATGTAATCTCGTTGATTTTTGGTATAATAAATGGAGTAACTATTTACTTTAATACTACCTAAATTCAGTCGTATGTTAGGGAAAAAACAGCTCTGGATACATCGCGAGTTAGCGCATCGCTGGCTGGCGAGCTACACTAACAACGTGGGCCACTCTGAGCCGAACTAACTGGATGGCTTTGGTGCTAACTTAGTGCTAAACTTGGTGATAATTTGGCGATGATTTGGTTTATTGTTAATTAAACTCTCCTAAAATACTTGATATTATAGTACTTAGTCTTTGCTCATTACCAAGATTAGTAAATTATTATTACACTTTTGGTTATCCATGAAAAAGACAGTCGCTGGCATCTTGTTGGTTTGCTATAAAAGATACCTTATTATATAGTGCATATTTCTCATTAATTTGCGTATCCATATCCTTCTTTCTTGCATGGTTGCTCGTTAATACTTCTACTTCTAGGCTAAAGGTGTTTAATATAGACTCCAACTTATTTGACTATGATACGCTTGCTCCTGCGAGGCTGTATGTTACCCTGAGGTAGAGCGCTTTATGATTTCTTTCAAAGGTTAATATATCTAAAACCAACTGCCTTCAAAACATCTTTTAAAACATTGCTATTCTGGGTTAATACAATTCAGGCCATCCATATTATGCATTGTAATACTTGACCTTAAATATATATCTACCCACCCTTCTAACATGCGACTAATTTTCTCTCGCTAAGAAATATTTGATACATTCATCTGAATCTATGAGAAGATCATGTCCCCAGAGCCTCGAAACTCTCGTAAGGTGTATTGAACAAGAAAGGTTTACCACCTAAGTTTAGCCTCAAACGGGAATTCCTATCACCTACAGACACGGCGGGGTAATACTTTATGTTTCTCGGCATCGTGGCTCCGACACCTAAGTATTTCCCGTTGAGAGTAAAGAACACATTGCCGGTTTTTATATCGAAGCCGCAGCCTACAGTATCGTTTGTAGATGCCTTGCCAAATTTGGAATTAAGGCCTTTATAAGTATTGAGGTGTACGGATGGTCCCCCGTCGTAGTTTGATAGTACGTATCCAACATTACCCCTATAGCCTATACCGTGAGACACGCCGATAACCTTCTCGTAATCTCTTGTTCTTGGTGTTTGAAGGCCGACGCAAGCCGAACTGAAAAAGAGAGACATATATGTTAGAATCTCTGTAGACTCGTGAAAGTTCAATACCTCATTGTAGGAGCTTTAATATAGAAGTGAGTGGTCGTTCACCTACGTGTTTTCTTCCAAACTTATATTCTGCACTGTTACCTCAAAGTAATACCTATCTACTTCCGCTGGGACTGGATAATTAGATAGGATTGATTGGGTTGTATCCGCTGGGCAGTCATCTAGTGTTTATTACTGTTTTAGTAACTAATTTCAATCAAAATATTAAAAAGCATATTCTGCACCAACCATCTTGCCATATCTCCAGGCCATCTTCACTAATTTTACACCAAGAGCCTTTCCTCACTGTGGATAATTGTGCCGGTCTCTTTGATTCTGAAAGGGAATAGTAGGCGGTGTCGTGAGAGTAACCTGGGAGGCAGTTCCGCAGAAGATCCTTAGAATCAGAATAAAGGGCTGTATGAAAGATATTCCACCCATCTTCGTCCAATAGATCTAAATGGTTCGTGGTAAATTTAAGAGAAAGTTCAAGAAGTCTTCTAGAACCGGATCTAATTGAAGCATTAGTGAAATCTTGGAACTTAGATCCCAATTCAGGGCTTGCTGCAATTAAGAGTGAGAGACACTGCTCGCATCTTGCTTCGGTCTCATCAAGTAGAGAACCCGTTATTGTATTGCCAAATATCGAAGGAAATACTTCGATCGCAACATCCAGCGCTGTTTGGTTATCGAGGGTTTTCGATAACATGTCAGCCTTTAAGCTAAGGAGAAGTTTTATCATCTCGAAATTCAGAGACTGCGCAGCGACATGTAGTGGATTCAACCCCCGCTGCGTATCTGAAAGGCTTAGGCACCTAGATATCTCCTCCTCGGATAGGTCTTTGATTATCATTTTTGCTATTTCCACCCCGGTATCTGCATTTTCTGCACACTTATACAGAAGATTTCTGGAGTAGAAATCTTGTTGGAGCAGGTAGTTATGGCTTGCGGGATACTTACTTTTGTGGAAGTTGAGAAAATACCGAACGAGAGGCGGACTATGGGCTTCGACTGCCGTTGAGAGTGCCGTTTCCCCGCGGTTGTTCGCTTGAGCCACATCCAAGCCTGCCTCCGATAAAACCTTAGCAACTGCTACAAGGTCAGTTTTGCAGAAAACGCCCTCTGCATGTATTATCTTGTGGAAACAGGTGTTTCCGTCCGCGTCTGTAATTTGAACGTCGGCCCCATACTCTAAAAGCCATTTAATCCCGTCCAGGTCTCTTTGATAGGCAGCGTAAAGCAAAGGAGTCTCCCCTTCGGAATTTTGTATGTTGATATCTGTACCCGTGCGAAGTAGTATCTGAACGATTTCTCGCCCGGCCTCGGAATATCTTTTGAGGTATTCCGCTCCCCGTTCTTCCCGCAGTTTCCGACCATCCATATCGCCTGCAAACAAGTAGTGAATTGCAGCATCACCATCACTGTCCTTCTCATTTCGGTCATTCCTATCCATCTTTGAAAATATCAAGTGAAATAAATCAAGATCTCGGATGCTGGCTGCTAATAGGAAAGATTTGCATCCCATTGTGCTGCTATCGGTTTTAAATTTAGCCCCGGCCAGAATAAGAGCCTTTGCGGTCGCCAGAAAGCGCTTTCCGTCTGTGTGAGAGTTTCGCAATCGGTAACATGATAAGCTCGCTTCCAACGGTGTGTCTCCATGCTTAGACACAATATCAATATAAGCCCCATGGCTGATAAGTGCTTCGACAAATTTTGGTTCCCGAATGGCAATATGTATTGCCGAATAGTCAACTCCATCTACAGCACCGTTCAGGTCCTCGATACTGGCAATTCCCGTTTCCATAATATAATCCAGGATAAATATGAAACCCATATTTGCTGCAGCATTGATAGGGGTTTCAAAATCTGCATAAAGTTGTTGGTGGGGTTCAGACCAGTTCAAGAAACCAAAGTCACTAAATGACATTAGATTACCCCATCTCTTCCAATTATGCGGTTCTACAAGAATTCTGAACTGTTCCCAGAATTTATCCCATAGAGCCCCTTTCCGCTCTTCTGGTTGCCACTCTTCCTGTAGCAAACGGAAGTGCTCGCCCCAAAATCTGATTTCATATCTTGGTTGCCTAGAAGAAAGATTTACCGTTGAGGGTTCGGCGTCGGTTTGATCAGAAAAATCTGGGTTGTCATGAAGTTGGAAGCTACCAGTGGTATAAATCTCTTGATCCGGATCTTGAACATTCGGGTTTTTGTGCCATGGCATGTCCCAAAGCTTGTTATATATCAGGTTTTTGGGAGGGTTCCACGGCCGGTAGTGGTCTTGAAATCTTTTTATTGTTGAGAGCATATACTAAAGCCAACAACCTGTGAGATTTTGCTGCAACTAGCACTAGAGAGGTAGTCATACATATCTCAGTCGCAAGGGCAAGATGTGCCTCCCTTTCATCTCCCAGTTCTCTTAAATTATGGTTGTGTATGGCAACTATATCTGCTCAGGATTAGAGGTTGTAAGCTTACAAAAGTCATTCAAGTAGGTAGAAGGGCGTATGAATCACCTGGAGCTATAATTTTTAGTGCCCACTTGCCAGTCTCGTCTTTATACCACACTGGTTGCGTTTGCGTTTCCTTTGACCGAGTGAATGTCTTCGACTCACTCTCTATCCATTCTTTAACAGATAGGTGGACACTTATGGTATCAGATTCCGTGTCAAACTGAAAGAAATCTCGGCCAGCGTTATACAGATGGTATCTTGTATCGATAATTTCGGGGTCAGAATAAGGGTCATACGGCGTGTCTTTGAAAAGGATTGAATTCTCTTGTTCTGGATGGTAAATTTGTTTGTAGTGCTCAATGACCTCCAGGACCGACAAGCTACCGACGCCCCAGACGACCCATTTTAGCGCACATATGACCAGTTCTTGCTCATCCGGCTTTAGCACTTCAAGGCTTCTTCGGTAGATTCCTTCCATCTCTGAAGGAAGTTGTAATATCTTCTTTTCTAAATTTGATTTCGTTGGCTGCTGTAGGTTTGCAATAATCATAGTAGCATAAGAGAAGTTCCCTTGTGCCTTGGTGTAAATGATATTGACTATTCTTTCGACTTCCTTTAAAAACAATATCCCACGCTTGGCGCCAACACGGCGGAGCACCAGTGGTTCAACTTTCTTCGAAAGGTACATTCTGAGATCGTTAGAATTTGTTTCCTCATTAATGAGAATTAGCCCGATATTTTTTGGTATCTTGGGCCTTTTTATCGCCTTGTCCACCACAGCGTTTTCGAGCTGGGGCGGGGTATCATAAAGAAGGGACTCTATATCCACGTTATCGCGACAGGAACAAATAACTCTTATGTTACTGTCAGGGGACCGTATGAGATACTTCAAACATTGCATCAGCTGTCCTTGTATCCTGTCTTCGCATTCGTCTACTGCGTCAATGGCTATGAATATCGGCCGGCTGGTCAGGGCAGAAAACTGTCCGAAGAGTACCGCAATATTTTCCGGTGTATCAACCTGGGATTTTGAAGCCTCTAATATCGTGACACACCTTTCTAGTATATCAGCGTCATCATTGAAAACCCTTTGCTCCAGAAGCTGAGAGAGAAGGCTTTTGAGTGCTTGTATAGTCTGTTTAGCGCTCTCACCCCGCCCAAAATAGAAAAACAGAATGATAGCTTTATATTCAATGCCCGTTTCTAAAAGTCTTTTTATAATGCAGGTCATCTTGACTGACTTTCCATAGCCTCTGGGACCCACTAAACAGAGCATTTTAGTACGAGTATTTCTTGGATCCTCCCAATTACGGTAAGACGGATCAGTGAATAGCCATGTTGCCATGCTCCCGTATTCATGGCGTATACGCTCGAATATCATCAAGAAATTTTGCAAGTGAACCTGCGAAGAATCAAATCGCTTGCGCTGCTCTAGGAGCGTTGCGCGAATATCCTCGATCTTGAACCTTGTAGCAATAGTTTCTTCGATGTGATCGAGCTTGAGCGTTAGATCTTTAATAACTGGGAACAAATCGGCTCGTAGCTGTTCGAATTTTTTATCCAGCTTTGTAATTGTGTACAGCTGCCGCATAACCATCTCTTGAAAAGCATCTTCTGCGATCTCTCTAAGTTTTTGGTATTCTGTAGTCAATATTTCAATTTTGCCCTTTAAGGTATTCGAGAAGCACTCTTTGAAAGAGCGAAGCAGTCGGTTCTTGTCGATGTGGTAGTTGGTATACCAAGAGAAATCAAGGATGAGGTACAGCAAATTAGGAATAGTATCCATGATTTTTCGCTCGATATCCTGGAGCGAGCTCCCTTCCGAGCTAGACTCGTTGAATCGGTTCTCATAGAGACGGCAGTTGAGAACTATTGTGACAATATTCTCGCAGCATGCTGAAATCATTTCGCATTTGTCTATATCATCTGTCCCAACCTGTGAACTGAGATTAAGAAATTCATCATACTAAAAACGAATGATCAATATCTTACCTTGATCAAGATACTAACAGCGCTCCAAGCGATGGATACACTTTCTGGCGCGAACTCCAGAAATGCATCTCCAACATCTTTGACAGTGCGCAATACACTCAAAAGTTTTGAAGCAAAAGTACCTTTTTTATTCCCGTATTCCTGATCGACTTTTGCCTTCATTTCGGCGCAACTATCTATTGCCTTGTCAATCCGATATCTACTATGGAGGAAATCGTTTACCGACGAAACAGAAAAGCGACGGCTTTTCTTAATTTCAGCCAGAAAGAGCTCCTGTGCCTTCTCCCAGCATTGGGATGACGGCATTCCCATTGGAGCGCTACCGGAGGCTACATCTATGGCAGCTGGGGTCGAATACATAGTAATATGCGTTGGGTCAATCCAGGTACTTAGAAGCGCTTATAAGCTTAAGCTTAGTGAGGATAAGTATATTTAAGAGGCTTAAAGGACAAAGAGAAGAGAAGCTGAAAGGATCTGAACAGCGTTCTTGTAGTTTTATCGACATAAATCCATAGATCCACCTTTACCTTTTATATGCCTGACCCGCCAATTCGCGGGTTGTCGGGTCCGCGTACTGAATTACTCGAAACAGCAGGTCGACCCTCGAAGGCTTAGTGTTGCAGAATTCGGTCGTATACCCGAATCACAACTTTCTAAAGACGTGGCCTCGAACTTCAATGTGCCCGGGTAGTATTCACACATCATTTAGCGGTCACACATCCGATTACTGTATTCTCCTGATATAAACAAGGGGAGGAACCTGGGAGTTAGAGACCAGTATCACCAAATATGCATTCGTAAACATCTCGCCCGTTATACCGTAGGAATTGGCAAATTATTTAGTACTCAAAGTCTAATAGCTTGATTGATATCTTGTATATATCTTTTTTTTCTTTCGAAAATGCCATTTTAATTTTAACATTTATTTAATTGTTCGATTTTGCTAAAAGAGTCCGTGCATTACTCCACTTATGCCGGCTTGCTTAACAATACTTTTTCAGCTTCGGGAGACGGTAAGTCAAATTGCATAGATTTTCTCCCTGTATTGTGTTGTTGAGTTAATTGCATGCGGTCAGCTTGATGTGGAATATCGAATTTTGAATAAATCAGTGGTGGGCAGATCTAACTACATGCGATTTATCAAAACGCCAGTGAGGCCAAATAATTCTACAACCGGAACGAAACCCCGCAACAAAGGCCCCCGAGTGCGACCTTCAAGGAAATACCTGGTAAAACCGCTTCCTGCGACCAAAGCATATTTAAATTTCTTATCCTGGCCACCATTTAGATCACATGCCTTTCCGCTAATGTTAATAATCTTTATAGGTGTCTTCATTTGATATCAAATCTATGTTCCTTTTGATGTAGCCAATGGCTGTATATTGTACTTGTATTATATGTGGCTCCCAATAGATGATCTTGGCAAGCCGAGTTATCTGTGGAATAAATAATACACAACACTTATCAGTGAACCTAATAAAAAGGAGGAAGAGAAAAGCTTCTCGAAGTTCCTCGAGCATTGTTAAGAATATTAACAAAGACGTATAACAAAAAAAATATTCGCGAATGTTGACCTCTAGAACTAGATGGCAGCCTATCCGTTATTGGAGCTAAATATAGAAATCCGCAAGGGACGGGGGCGACAAACACTCCATTGGAATATGTTTGTACCTCAAGATATTATTCCGCTAAGGTATTCCCCCTCGATATATATATATATAGCTATCTCGGGAAAAGAAGATTGTCGGTTTGTGACGAGCTTGTTTCGGAGGGGTATCTTATCAAGGGAGGAAGCTCCTGGCCTCGCTTAATCGAGCAAAACCTCTGTGTTGTTGTATCAAAACAACTGCTTTTTTTATATTTTTCTTCTTGTCGTTACACTCTCAATTACCCAGTCCTATTTACTCTCCCATACATACTTCCCTGAATTGCGCTCAGAGTGAATAGAGCTGTGAGACAGAAGCCAAGTAGAGCTTGCTGCATCTAAGTAGTACCCTGTCAAGATCCTTAGGTAGTAGGTGTAACAGCGTCAAAAAGACTCAATAGTTAATAATAGACGTTGGCAGGCAGAAGTTGCAGCTATTAATTATATAATATTAATCTCATTTATTCTTGTAAAAACCAACATCAGCAAAAAGAGTGTTGGCCTCGTTGACCTCGCAGATCGATCTCCGAGGTCAACGAGGCCAACTAACGTAGAATCTAGGCGAGCGAGCCTCCCAGGCCAGCGAGCCACTATGTTTTATGCCAGAACACAACCATAAAGGATTGAAATGGCAAAAAAAAACGACAATATTATTGAATGTAATAGTTTCTAACTAAATATTGAAAAATATTGAAAAATTATTGTAAATCTACGAGCAGAGGTCATTCAAAACATATATTTTTTGGCAAATAACACATCGGTTTTTGGTGGTAATTAATATGGAGCAATAATAATTTCACCACAACTAAAACTTCACCAAAACAACCACCTGACAACCTGCTAATAACGATAATAACGATGATATCTCCACCACTCTTGAACGAAATCGGCTATAACGTTCACAATACCTCGTATATACGTATTAATCCACCATATTCACCTTTCAACTGATTCAACTGACAATTGACCCCACGAAACACGCGAAACCTTGACACATCCGGTTCCCACCTAAATTTACACGTCGATAACACCACCACCGTTGGCATTATAGCAAAGTTAGATATATAAAAAATTACAAAGGGCTACGCCCGCCAGGAGTACTTATATTCAAAAATAAAAATTTTATGATTTTTTTGGTGATAGCATCGTCATGTTGTGCAATTTGAAAATAGAGATTCTAAAAATGACTCTGCTCGTAGATTTACAAATTTTTACAAATTTTTTAATATTTAATTAGAAATTATTACATTCAATAATATCACCGTTTTTTTTGCCATTTCAATCCTTTATGGTTGTGTTCTGGCATAAAACATAGTGGCTCGCTAGCCTGGGAGGCTCGCTGGCCGGGCCTATGTTCTGCGTTATTTATCCTCTCAGGCCTTCGGAGGCAACACCTCACCTCAGAGGTCTGCGAGGTCACGTTCTGCGCTGGTACTAGCTCTAGTGCGGCACACCTCATTCATAAAATATTATATAATTGTTATAAAATTATATGAATCAAATTTCTATTTTGAATACTATCTATCAATCTATTACAAAGTATATATAACCTAATTTATCGGCTGTTACCAGATGTTCAATGTTAGGTATTCTACTGATAAGTCTATTAAAACTCTCTCTTTTTTACTTTTATGAATTGGTAGTTGTTTGGGTTCTGGTATACCCGCCAAAGGTTTCTGATTTATATCTAATATAGCCTATATCAGATACTAATGGTATTATACTAGCCTTACAATCTCTATTAAGAAAGTAAATCCATCAATTCTCAGGCTATTACTACGCATTAATAGTTGTTAGTGCAATATCGTCTTTAGGGGCAAATGAAGTATTATCAGAAATTATGCTAGGTGAATATAGTTTTTGTAGTGAGAAATTAAACAGTAATATTAATATATTATTATAGGGATAAGCAAAATTTAGTACAGCGTATTGTTCAGCTCTCACAGAAATATCACGTAGGGGAATTCCATATATTTATAACACTCCTCCTTTAACTTGAACATCCGTCCCGTTACCGAGTTTTCAATCTCCCAAATGGATGGTAGATGCAATGCTCTTATTGCTTGCAATTTGAGGACTTGCTGCAAGAATGTTGATATCCTTCGAGTATTTTTAAAAGCATTTGGCCTTGCATTGTTAATGTGAAAGGGATCGGATCCGCAGTGAAACGCCCTGTAACTACGCAAAATGTAACAAAAGTTAATACTATACAACGCAGTCTGTCGTACAGTGCAGTGGTCTTAATATCAGTTGGGAGATCTGTAGTCTGAGGTATCAAATCGTATATGTCGTTTAAGAACAAGAAGGATGCTCCGAGGTTTAAAATACAGGATCGTCAAATGCGGTCTCTTTATACTAGAACATGATCACGTGCTACAGCAAACTATTCAGGCCTAAGTTCAAGTGCAGTCGTGGTGGGACCTCGTCCCTTACCACATTCGTAATAGTAAATAGGCTGGATCTCTCTAAAGCGCTTAAAGAATCGGAAAATTTAAGAGTTTATACCTAATAATAAATCAGTTTTAATCAGCAATCATGAGCATAGAACTTCAAAACTGCTCGATTGAACCCCTCTGAATGCTAGGTAAACAAGGTGGATACGAATTCTCATTTCTTAATTGCTAAAGGATTATTTGATTGTATATTTACGGAAGCTTAATACTATTAACGGTTTGCGTAATCTCTGTCGCTAGAAGACAGCTCGATGTGAGGTAGAATCGAGTCTTCCGGGTGGAACTATGGCTTCTCTGAATCGGGTGGAAGGAGACGATTCCTGGCAAAGCTGTAGAAACAATATATATTCTTCTATAAAACTCTAACTACATGTGCGAATGATTGAAAGAGGTATTCTTAGAATGAAAAGGGAAAATACCGAATATAAATGAAATCCCATAGTTCCGACCGAAGTCCTATGCTTTGTTTCCCACGTGACTTACGGGCCGAACCCGTTGACAATACATTGATAAAAATGAAGGCGGCTATCAGATGGTTCTAGTTTTCAGATTGAGGCAGTGCCAAAACCCAGTATGCATACAGCGAAATTTTGCCAAATGACTTGAGGTCGACAAATTCAAAGAAAACTGGGGGAAACCCGCAAATGTGAGAGAGCAATGTTAATTTAGCGCCCACCACGTAAAGACGACGAGGGTGCGGTTAGCAAAATTAAGATACCCACCAATCGTACAACATTCCCAGAAACTAGGTCTTACCAAATCCAGTTATTTTCCTACTATCTTTTCAACTATTAGAAATCGTGATCTTTATAGCTTAAACGCAGTCGTAGAACGGATTGTAAACTCGATTTTGATATTCTAACCAACGAAAAGTAGCCAGACCACGTGGTGGTCCGGAATCTACGTACAATAATACCTTTTATGTACAAGAAATACAAAGAAGTATCTGGAGATAGCGATATTCCCGAACAACGAATGTAGCCTTTTGAAAAGACACTAGAAAATGTTGTATATGCTGTTCGAAATCGTGACGACAGTAGTTGATAAAAAGAAATAGGAATGATAGACCTAGAAGTACTTGGATCCCTGTTTTTCGCAATCTTTTTAAAAAAAGTTTCCTCCTCCACTAATGATAGTTTATGTATATGATACTTTAATATTGCATATTCCAAGCGCTAAATTTAGCCGCATGGTGAATAGTGAGTCGAGTCACGACAACTATCACGCGAGCCATATCTGCAGCACTTCGAGCCATTGCACTGGAAAGCATCTGACCAACTTCCACCGTTGCCCGAGTTGGTAACAGCACCGCACCATCCGCAGTAGACGCCCCCCTTAGTGCCGGCATTGCATTTACAGCCGTTGGAAACGCAGGCACGCTTGTCAAAAACGTTGGAGTTGAGGCTTTCGATCGCAGAGTTGGGTTCTGGCACAGCGGCAGCTAGAGCCATGGTGATGAGTGGGAGCAAGTAGAACAGCTTGGTGAATTGCATTGCGGCGAGTATATATTTTTGTGTGGTTTCTGGAGGCTTGACTTTGCTGAAGAATAGAGGATACTAAACAATATCAGCTGAGGTTGTTGAGAAGAGCCAAAGGTCGAAGGGATGATTGGAACTTACAATTTGATCTCTGCTGTATAGTCGTTATAACTTGACTTTGACGCTGATGGAGAGAAAAGATAGTATTCGGATAGAGGATTTCAGGTTTTATATACACTTTGGACCCCCCTAAAATTCTTCGAAATGCTATAATTCCGATGCGAACCCCACCATAGTAAGCAGGTGAGGACGGGCGCGAATTCCTGACCATGCTCTGAGTTCTTCGAAAGATTTTCCACCTTGCACCTGTGTTACCAAGCATTAACTAGCCTTCCAATCATCATTTGTACCTTAGCGATGATGGAAAAGAACGCATAACGTTGATGATATCGGAATTTACCTATTCAAGTTGGAGGAGCAGTTTTGATAGTGTAAGTTTTAAAACCTCGGGACATGGAGCCACGATATGGTATTCAGGCGATGATGTTTCATTGCGATGCCATCCCTTCGGAAGGAGTGATATTAACCTGGGTTCATAGGGGCAAAGAGAATAAATCGCCACTTCTACCATTTTTGAAGGTCCTTAGCCAATTCTTGGCCAGAGTTCCACTTGCTTGATTCGAAATTCATGCAGTATATGCCTGCAACTGCTGAAAACTTTTCGTCGATCTTAGCAGCTAGTCTTAGATATCCTTCCTTCCTATCAATATTGTAGGTTCAGAAACCAGATAACCTAGTGTGTACATGGCTTGCTTTGTCGCTTTAGTTGGTAGAATTTATTTAAGGTCCTATTTTGTGCGTCCTAGAGCCCGTTCAGTATATATATGTACGCCACTATGTAAAAGAAGACGAACATATCGATATATCAACTGCGGATCCCATGGAAGCGAAGGATTCTAGAATCGTCTTCTTATCGCAACCCAGATTAACCCTAGAAACAAAGCAGCCTAAATCATCAAATTATAAACCCATAGCAGATTGTCCCTGGGCTAGCCTCATTGTTAAGTAAAACAATTCTAGCGTTATACTATGGCAACGCTGCTAATTTGAAACGTTATGCGGAGCTAATGAGGAGAACAGAGCTACCGCCCGCGGACAATACGACGTCTAGGTAGTAATGCCTCAAAATGCGGGGTAAAAGAAACAAGGGTCACTAACGTTCCGCAAACATGCGCCAGGTTAAAATAAGCATCCAGCCTATTCATTATGTAAATATCCGTTTAAAAATCCGGTTCCGGTTCAAACTAACTCCAGTCACCGCCGTTTCCTTGGCAGATCTTCGTTAATTCTTTTTTTTTTCTGGTAGGCAATGGGTATGTAATGTTTACCCATAATCACCTTCCTAACAGTGTGTATTGATATTTGATTGGTATAAACATGAGTAGACCGCTCTGATAGACTGTACATGTGTGGCCTTGCAGATATGGCCTGTCAATTTAGCCTGTCAATGTCGTCCACCAGATCACTCATCGATACCTAGCCAATTAGTGCAGGCAATTAAGATATCCTGTTGTTTTAGAGACCTTTATCATAAACAATTCCAAATAGAGCAAATATTTATCGCTTTTAGGTCCTATTGTCACTGGCGAGTGGGTTTGGGTATCACATAATGGAGCCTTGATTGCCCAACATGCAATATAGAAGAGATCCGGGACGGGTAGTGGGAGCCGCGTACACCCGAATGCACTGTAATGGCCGTCGTTATGCTATCTGCTTACGAGTAGCAGTCGCGATAGCAGATGCAGTACCTCCGATTCGCGACCTTCCTAATGGGTGAATATTAGCCATGCCCTGCTCAGATGACCAGGCATGAAGGATGGCTCGTTAACCCAGGATATTCCGTAGAAATTTTGTGCATGCATGTGAAAGCCTCCATCGGCTGCCATCGGGCTAGCGCTTGAACCCGAGGCTGCAACTATGGTATGAAGTTCGGTGGATAGGCGCTATCTAGAACTTCAACTCGGAGAAGACTGATTAGCCTTGAAACGTCGCCCAGGTTTGAGCCAGCGAATGGGCTGCCAGCGACAAAGAGGATTTTGTTGTTGTGCCAAAATCCAACACTGAATAATCAGGGAATCTTACAGGAAGTAATCTATATAATAATAACAATAATAATAATAACAACAATAATAATAATAATAATAACCGGTTTTCCAAACAATCTTACTTCTGACATGCTATAGAATTAAAAATGACTAAAATTCCCATATCGATTCTAGTCGCTTATAAGGTACGGTTTTATGCAGACAGTTAGATCGTGTCATGACACGCTTACTTCTGGGACATCACCTCTTCTTACTTCCATCTTATTATATTAATTGATATAATCGTATCACCGATCACTCATATTTCGAGAATGATGATAATGAATCTGCGCTAACTTTAGTATAATATATATCTCCCTATAGATTATATAGCTCGCAGGTTAGTGGGGATACGTTAATTAGTCTCCATCGGTGACGAGATTGCGAAGGTTTGAGTTTAATTCTTAAATTTTAACGACAGAGAGGGACGGATCACTAATTAGTAGGTTGGTCGATTGGTCTTTCAACAAGGTTTAAATACTAGCGCGATAGCCTTCCAGTACTTAGTTGGTGTTTTTCAGTACTGGGAACTTTTTACCGTTTCGGTTTCGGCCTTTGGGTGGTCCGAAAGTCACACCTTATTTACCAGATCCGCCGCGCGCAACGCATTACCACAGACCAACGAACAGCTTGAACAGAATGCATAATGTGACTACATTCTATTGTATATTGAGCTTCAATGAAGCTATATTTCTATACGAAAGGTTTCTATCGAGCCTATAAATGCACCTTAACTATCCTCGAAACCAGGCGGTCCGTGTGGTTTTACTGGGAATATTGGATTTTCTCAAAGCTGAACAACAAAGCCTATATCATTATACATTGTCGCTTTCAATGTAACATCCGAAGCAACGCGGAGAACTGGAGAGGGCAGCCTGGGGTGCGGCGATACAATGTAATTTAAACTCCTCTATTTTTTGAACTCTGGTTTTTTTTTGAGGGGTATTGTTTGATATTCCCCTCAGCCATATTGCCCACAGGCAGACTTGATTTCACTCAATCACCCTGATGTCAAGGCCACACTTTTAAGGCACCATAACGAAATGTCCGATTGATAGCACAGAAAGGCCCATTGTAATGTGTACCTAGCATAGATAGATGCCAGGGAGCGTGCAAGCCAAACGGCCCGACGGTCAGTCAGGTCAACTGCTGACCGTCGGGAGGATAGCTCGCCCGCTTCCCCCGGCTCCTCTGAGCAATGGACCTTGTTTCGTTTCTAGCACACATTTGCACCCATCTCAAGAACAGCTACCGTCGTGATTACTCCGCCTCGCCGAGAAATAGCGTCAAACTTGGGCATGCGACAGCATTTCGCAGGGGGCATTCGCTGACCCTAGCTGGCGTCGCTCGCGCTTTATTACCCCATATGGCGTAAATAGTATTTAAGCTAATCACAACTTTATGTATTCGAAGACTGGCTGGTCAATAAAGATCCTAGCGGTGTCGGGTCAGCTACATTTTCTGCTATTGGGCATGACCCCTTTGTTTTGTCTTCCTGTGGCCACGTTAACTCCCACATCGCATATTTCAGGCCTCCCCATATGGCCGGGTCGTGAGCCTCGCATATAGTTTGATAAATAAGCAGTTATTAATATTCATTTACTTGACATTTCTACAATTGACAGTTACACCAACTTGAACTCCTCGCATATGAAAACCAAAATGATAGAAACCTCTGCGCCCCAATGTATCAAATAATTCTGAGTGGCTAGCGATAACCAAACTTGGAGATATATATATACACCTACCGCTTGTGATGAAATCATTGTCCATATTAGCTAGGAATTTATCCAATGTAATGGACACCCCGCAATAAGCTTATATGCTATTACGCGGGGATTGAGGCCGGGGGTGCTACTATCGATCTTTAGTATCTCCCTGAGGCCAGGGCTTCTCGGCCGCACGAAGATTTTCAATCTTTCGACCTTTGAATTCCTGCTTCTTCTCTTTTATCGCGGCTTCGATCTTTTCGGCGCTCTCGCCTGCCATGCGGGTCTTGATCTCTTCGTACGCCTTTTCGCGCTCCCTGTCTGTCTCGCCCCCCACGCGCTGAAGGAGGCGATGTCTGTACCAGAACGTCTCCTGTATCTCCTGTTCCCGCGGGGCGTCCTCCGCCCAGAACTTGGCGATTTCTTCGGTCAGGTTGGTTTTGAGGAAAGGGACTTCGTACAGCTGCGGATCATTCGCCTTGGCCGTGGTATACTCGTTGATGAGGCTGGTCCTGTGCGGGCCGGTCCCCGGAAAGTGCACGAGCAGGTAGCCCGGCTTGAAATAATGGTGGTACCAGTTCCATTCGGGGGGAATGTCGTCGTCGATGCCGAAATCATGGTAAGAGTTGAACCAACGCTGCGGTGCGTGTGTCACATTGCCTTTCCAATCGTCGTTTTGGATGATTTTGTCCAGGGCGGCTTGGTCTTCGCTGGCGGATGAGAATTCGGGATTGAAAGTCTTGTAGGCCATCGAGGCGATCAGGAGCGAGACGGACCAGGCGTGGACTCGGATGAAGAAGACGCCGTTGTTGAGACCGCCGAGATCGTTGGTCACGACCAGGTGGATGTGGCTGAATTGAGGAGGAGGGAGGAATGCCTCGAGAGGAATTTCGGAGTTCATCAGTACCAGGTCGGCATCGTACCAACTAGAGGTTTGTTTGTTAGCATGTCTATGATAGAGTGGATTGGTTTTAACAGATTGCAGGTGAGGACATACACGAGCCATTCTAGGCGTTCTTCAGGAGCTTTGACCAGTTCCTCAACCAGAATGGACAATATATACGCTGGTTTGGCATAGTAGCCTGGGAGAATGCCGCGGCGCAGCAGATAGGATCGATAATGAAAGCGCTCATCATGCGCCTGATGGCTCGCAATAGCTTTTTCGTAGGCGATAGAGTCGTCGGTCACATTCTTGTAGTAAAGCATGCAGATTTTCGCTATTTTGGATTCCTCTAGCTGCGGTGTGATTTGTTTGACATCCTCGAGAACGGCAGGGCTTGACGGTTCTGGAGTTGATGGTGCTGAGGTTGATGGCGCTGGGTTTGATGTTTCTGTGTTTAATATTTCTAGGTTTAATGTCGATGTTGCTGGGTTTGATGTTAAGGTTGCTGGATCCGACGGTTCCGCCAGGTCGATCAACTGTTTTGTTGGGTGTCTCTGCCACAGTTGCGAGACGGTGAAAAGCCAGATGACGGCGGCTAAGCCAATAATAATAATCTTGGTAGCCCTGAACAGACGAGGATCCCGCGTTATCATCATCGCGACTGTAAATACCGTCGATCGACAGTTGTTAGCGCTGAGATGAGATGGGGGTGTACTTCGTAATTAATGTGTAATTGTAATTGATTGAGGTGCAATCAAGGTGTTCAATCTAGGGAAATCCCAAGCTGAAGTTCGCAGGGGTAACAAAAACTCGAAAATAAAGGAGGAAACGCGTTAACCGGTCTGACGAGTCGGGATAGGGGACTTGAGATCTGATTTATACGTAATAACAATAACTACAGGCCCATATCCCCATCTCAGGCTCCACAAAGTATAGTCGTATTTCTTTCAAAAGCGTGCTGCATGCTGCAAGTATTAATATCTTCATGTCGACTTCAGGATTGCTCCATCATCTCTACTCAACTCTACTTACTCTACAGTATATGATTAGTTAGTCCCATCAAATGATCCGTCTACCCCCCGCTCTTCACTTTCTCAGCAAAATGCCACAGCGGCCTTTTCCGGCAACTCGGCTCGCTCAGTTTCACAAGTTCAAGGATCGCACACGCCTACAACGCCTTACACCGAATTCTACCGTCTTGGGTTCTCACGGGAACGAATTGTATCACACCACCTGCTAAATTTACCCCTGACCTTGGACGCAAAACCCGCGCTGCTCTAGCGATTTAAAGGGACGGTTAAACTTAATCGTTAATTAGGATAAACGTTCATTTTAACCTATCATAACCAATTCCACCACGTGGTACAGGATTTATTATCGGATAATACTATTTTTTTGATCGATTCCCGGCCGATCGGGAGCTTTAGAGTTCACTAGGTTTGCACGTTTACTAATTGGAACAGTTACACTGAATTCTTTCTTATTTAAACACCCCTCCGACAAAACAGAATATTCTACAAAGTACTGTGCCAAGAGCGTGTCAAACTTGGTGTACAATATTGTATGCAGTTATGCAACTGCTGAGTGGGGCCGTGTTCCCGGCCCCACTCCAAAGTTATGTACATGTATTATAACTTGGTTGGAGAGCTAAAGGCGGTGGCGCCTGCCACTTTGCATTGTACGGGGGTTTTTCGAGATTAGAAGCTAACTAGTTTCGAAACTCTTCTTACGTTGTGATTGGAAGCCAGCCTTGGAAACGTTTCCCAACACAAACCTAGAGAGGTGCAAGCAACCAAAAACATAACGTTAACTACTCTTGTTTCTGAGGAAGACTCTTGACAATCAATCTTTGGGGGCCGCCGCCGTAGAAACAAAAAAAAAAAAAAAAAAAATAGTAACCACAATTACAAAAACAGTCGTTGATTAGTTCCCCCCCCCCAAAAAAAACCCCCCCTTTAAAACTCTCCAAAAATAAAAGTTTTTTTCCAATAAAGTTTGCTTCGTACATCAAACACTCTCCTTTTTCATAATTGCTTTTGATTTTCAACACATCTTCTTGAAAGGGTACATTGAAAAGCCATACAAAAAGCCGTCTTCTGCTTTGTTTTTTCGATTATAAAATTAAAAGTAGGCCAAGACCACAACTAACCAAAATATTTCAAGCAATAACTGTATTGTTATTATCGTGTCATTACCATTATTATCATTGCCATCGCTTCGCCGTGATTGTAGACGTGATTACGAAGTATAGACGGGGTTGTTTTAAACACTACCACTGCGGTGGTAGTGGTGGCGGCGGTAGGAAATTATTTCTCACAAAAGAAGCACGGGCCTGCCCGCAGCTATTTTTTTACACGACGTCTCCCCGCACACTAGCAAAAACTGGGCTTAGTTACCGACCATCACAATGAAAAATGCCTCTAAATATTTCATAGTCAGCCTTACTTACTTGCAACCTAAAAGCTCTTTCTTTGATTTTGATCTATTCTTGTAAATTTTCGAGCCATAACTTACATCGAAGGAGAAATCATTAACCCAGGCTTAAAGAAGAAAACCCGGGAGAATAACTGCAAGCAAGGCTGAACGCATTTTTGATAACATTCAACAACACACAGTCAAGTAGTCTTAACTTCGTATAGAGAAAGAGAGAATTCCACCATCATTGCATCGCAATATATATATTACGGCGACCGACACTAAGTTCGAACACACTAGAACAAAACAGGGAATTACAAAGACGCAGTTTCTACTTCGCAGAGGTAAGGAACAGCTGAAGTACAGCTTTTATGAAATTCGCTTAAATCGAATAGGGTGGGTTTGTGACATTGTAAGCAACACATGATCAATAACTTTTATATTCACCGCCTGAAACAATTAGATTTCAAATAATTAAAAAAACCTCACCCGCTCGAGCCGTGTCTAATATTACACTATGTCTCCATTTTCTTCAATTCACATTTGTGTCCCTTAGGGGCTATGAAGAAAAATTCCTCAATTTCCATACTTTCGTCGGTGCAAGAGTCCGCGAGTCCTATATAAGGACATGACGTAAACAAGAATGCTAGGAAGAGACGCATTTCCATCAATGCGAGATTTCGACCAAGGCATACTATCGATTCGAACAGAATCGTGCGAGATGTTCTATCAGCGGGGAGACCCAAAATATGAGGAACTTAAAAGATCACTGTGGGCTTCTTCTAGTTTGTTTATGGATTTTTTGACATACTACGACTGGCGCCGCCAAAGGCTAACATAGCAGACTTCATATTATCCGTCGCATCTATCCACCTTTCCGGCTTGAACCTATCCCCATGAGATTTAGAGGTTAATTTGAGCCTATTTTGCATTCGATCGGAGACACCAACTTACATGAAAGGATCTGGGAAAAGATCCGAGTGCCTTTGAATCGTATAGATTAGGGTTGAAACCTCTGTGCCGGCCGGGAAGAAGTATGGCCCAAGCTGTCTGCCACCACTACCCTCAGGTACAACTCTCGGAAGATTTATCTGCCCCGCTGTGAATAATCTTAACCCTTCGTTAATCAAGCTATCCAAATATGGTAAATCTCGTAATTTCTCGTTCGTAATGCCTTGGCCATCGTCGCCCTCGACATTTCTTGAAACAAGCGTTTTCAGTTCGATCTCCAACTTTGACGAACATCTGCATCCCTCATAATAGCCCAAATTATAAAGGTTAACGTAGTCGTAGTAGTATCGGCACCTGCAAATATAAGAACGATAGTCTCGTCCTCGACTTGTTTCATCGTCATTTTGTGTTTGATTCCAGGTTTGTTAGCGTCTTCTAAATACTTTGAGAAAACACTAGATCGTGTTCCCCCGCCCTTACAATCTCGAATTTCATGCTGGAGGTCTCTAAGAGCTTGTTGACTGTATTCCTTCAATCGATCGCCCGATCGTAAAGTCTTGACAACTCCAGGATAGGGGATATTTGAGGCGATTGACTTGAGAAATCCTACAATAGGAAGATAGGCCTGCAATGCAATCAGGATGCCAAAGGTGATAAGTTCTTCAATCATGGGGTGGACCTAAATTTAAAATAAACAAGTAAGCCATTAGCCTGTCAGGACACATAAGGATAGGTACTCAATTAAAATAATGGAAGAATACGGTGGTTCCATGAACCAAAAGGACATTATGGAAGGGTTACAAACAGTTTCATTCTCCAACATCCCAAAGCCTTTCCCAAAGCTGAGCTCCCCAATAATATCGGTAACCATGAAGTGTATCCATCGAAAAGTATTGGGCGTTTCGCCATCTTCAATCTTTTTTTCAATCTTCCGGATGCAGGTGTTTACGTACTTGCAGGCAACCGGTTCCAAAATGTTTTTGAGAGTGAAAAGATGTTTCCAACAGCCCTACGACGATTTTTGTATGCTTCGTGATCGGTCATAAGGCCAACAGAATCTATCCCACCGCTCATCCTTTCATAGAATTTGTTCTTTGGATATATGTCGTTAAGGGCATGTATCTCCTTCACAGATTCGATATCAGCGACCGAAATTTCGTTTGGAGAGATCCGAACATATGGGCCTTTGATTTTCAATTAATTCATTCTCAAATTCACATCTCGTAGGGTATAAGAGAATTATCAAATACCATATCGCTCGTGTAGCTCGTAAATATCAAACGCCACCCCTCCTTGGAGAGATTTCGATAAGAACCACAATTTTGAAATAGCAGTGTACCACGGTCCTGGAACTTTTGCTAAAGGTGAAAAATAGAGTTCATAAATGAATTTGGCGATGAGGCAAGCTGATAGAGAGCTAATCGCGATCAGGGAGAGAGAGGCGTTGAAGGGCAGGGCTTGATCACGCAACTCAAGATTCGGATGATATTTTTGAAGAGACAGCGGACGTTATTGAACGCTACCGCGTTTGGTCGGTGTTGGGGAGAAGGTTAGGCGCCACCACAAAAAGTTTTAGGACTCGTATAGTGTCTAAACATACTCTATCTAAGTATTGAGGAAACCAGCACCCAGCATGCCGCTGAAAGAGAATCCCTCGAGTGGTCTACTGTCCAAAGATATAGGAAGAAAACGAAAGAAAATTACACTTCGTAGGCAGCCTGCCCATTCTACTTCACACATCGTTATGGTCGACGAGTAACAACAACAAAAATGCATACATCGGTGCGTCGACGGACAACTCTTATTTTTCCGATGTATCCATACAAGTCTAGGATTTCCATACATGATTTTAAAACTGAAAATCGATCCGAAGACTGTTGATAAAACCCAACCCGACCGAAACCCGTTTGAAAATGAAAACACGCTCGCTCGCTCGCTCGCTAAGAAACTAGTGTGTAAATTTTTCTTGTTATCGAATCGGTGCGTTGAGCATAGATTTTGTCGTCAAACTCAGGGTCCTCTCAGAAACAGAGGAGCTGCTTCGCACTCGAAAACAGTTAGTTAACGTATTGTAGGAGGTGCGGCTTAGGGAATTTGGACAAACGGAACCAAAACGCCACCAAATTTTTTTTCATATATCACGAATATTTGTCCTAATTTTATCAATATCACGGTCACCATTAAACACTAAATAGCCCGGCGCACTATTGAACCAGCCAAAATTAGCCATGTGCAACTTAAATATAACAAGACATGCTTCTATGGTATAATAATATACTATTTACTACCCCCAAGGCTATCTATATTTGATGTTAATCACGCAACTCAGGACGGAATTTGAGTGGTAACTATACGCGAATCGGTAAAATGGGATTCAAGCTCTAACTAATGGTAATACGATGTTAAAATGGTGACCGTATATATTGTACGAGTATAGCTACTTGATACTACTATAATTCTATGAGAACAACGTTATTTTGTTGGCCATTGAATATTTGTTCGGAACCGTTTCTCTGTAGCAAAATCGGTGGTTTTTGTCCGCCTTTCTCAGGTGTCCGACTCCCGACAATACGTGTAGGGCATCTGCCCACGACCGCAACACAACAAGCCCGTTGCAACGTCTTGAACTCGAAACCGATTGTACTGTAGACTCGGTCCTATGTGTCTCGTATCAAAGTATAGCTGGCTCGTATGCCGGGTTTGGTTCCTGAAAGGATGGTGATATGCGTCTTATAGTATAGGTATATATTCACCTACGTTTATTCTTTACCATTCACGCCCCTTTCGTGAATGTCACAATTCGTTATTCTTCCTGCGCGCTGGTCGCGCTATTTTATTTTACTTGATTTATGTTTATTTCCATTTTTTATATATATTATTTCAAGTCGCTTTCACCGCTGGGAGGCTGAAACGAAAGCTAACAAGCATGAAACCATTACTTGTATTTCTTTCGGCTTTTTTCATATTTGAAGCGATCCAAGGAGCGGTTGCCGCGCCATCGCGTGAAATCAATGCCGCATGGCTCAACGAAGATAAGCCTAATAGTATAGAAACATTAGCGGCGCCTTCCATCCAGAGCAACAAGGGCCCGAATGAAGAGTATATTGTCGTTCTAGCCGACCATGAACGACGACCATGGATCGAAGTTTTGAAAAGCATGGGCTGGAACACCACAGCCAAAAACTCATTCAAATCCGAAAAATTTGGCTACCGTAGGTTTAAAACCCACGATGGGGTGAAAATCCATGCTTTCGGGTTTACGGTTAGGACTTTTACGGTGAGTATGACGAAGTCTAAGGGTGAGAGCATGAAGTCACTCGGGAATGTAGCCATCCTAGAAAAAAATTATAAGCGAAAGTGGACGGTTATACCGCAAAATAACCATCGACGATGGAGGGGCTCTTCTCAAAATATCCGAAAATTGCGATTTCGAGGCGGATATCAACCTGAAAGAAGGCAAATTGCACAGAATCCAGTAGTTGGACAAAATCCTACGGTAGGGCAAACGCCGAGTATTCCTCTAAGCCCGTTTATTCCTCAAAATCCGGCCATTCCCCAGAATCCAGTAAATCCTCAGAATCCGACCAACCCGCAAACCCCAGTTACTCCTCAATATCCAACTACCTCGCAGACTTTAGTCAGAGCAATTCAACAAAACACTGCGCCGTGGGGTTTACAAAGGGTATCTAGCGCTACTACGGTGTTTGCAGATGGCAGACAAGATATCGATCTTGCATATAATTATAGGTATTATAATGTTGCCGGGAAGGGGGTGGACGTTTACATGTTAGATACGGGATTCAACGTGGCGCATGTGGACTTTGGAGGCAGGCTCAAAGTTATTTTTAGCCCTATTGATGACGAAGGTGTGGATAACGTTGGACATGGGTAATTAGATAGTCATTCCCGTCACGATTTACTTGTTGCTATCACGAGCGGATGCAACTAATGGGATTATATACTACTAGAACTCACACTTCTGGAACAGTCGGATCTTTCACCTACGGTGTCGCCAAAAATGCAAACATTTTCGGTATCAAAGTCGATGGACCAGATGGACTCTCAGATGGTGTAATCATCGCAGGTCTTGAGAGCGCGATTGCGCAGCACCTTCAACGCTCGAACCGACCTAATTTTATGGGCTCCGTTATCAGCATGTCTTTCGGTGGGTCGGACCTTGGCCAAGCCTTCTTCGAAACCCTCCAGCGTGCGTCCCAAGCAGGCATGCACATCTCCACTTCTGCTGGAAATGACAACATGGACGCTTGCAATAATTACCCTGGCGGGTATGTTACGCAGCTCCCAATAATTAATTCGGGTGCAATTGATATCAGTGATAATCGTGCCGACTTTTCCAATTATGGAGAGTGTGTTAGTGTTTACGCACCTGGGGTATCAATCATGAGTACGTCCAAGGATGGGCCGACGGCGAGTGAGATGCTGGATGGGACGTCGATGGCATGCCCCGCGGCTACAGGGATGATGGCTTATGAACTTTCGCTGAATCCGCAGTTTAAGCTTGATCCAGAAGGCCTGAGACAGCATATTATTTCCAAGGCTTTGCCAGGCGTTATTCAAGGAGATTCAACGGCTTCCGCCGGCAGGATGGTGCTATTGAATAATGGCTATCCCGGTAGCCCTTAAGAGAAATTATACTCTAAGGTCAATATCGCAACATGTTAACAACGAAACGAGTACTTCGTATATGCTTTAATAATTTGCTTGAATTATATCTATAAGAGATTCCGTACATTTTCATAGACTAGGAATGATTATAAAAGGTTGCGCAAAAAGGCAGCGGGGAGGTCGGCGTCTTCGATCATTAGCCGCGCCGCGAGGACATAGGGGATACATCTCCGTGGCCAATAAACCCGCGACTTGTAGAGGTTATTATATACATGAGGGTAGAATTACAAGAAATATAATCGGAATGGGTGAGAGCACAAGACATAGTTTTGAAAAGGGTTGAAAGCTTCAAGTTGAAGATACCGATTTTTGAGAAAGAGCGAGATGATGCGCTGAGAAGTGCAGAGGATCTTCAATTTACCAACAAGTATCTTATTACCAAGGTTGATGGAATGGAATCAGCTATGAGCGTAATTATCTATCGCAAGGCGAAAGTCCTTCTGAACATATTAGTGTGATAAATTAAGTCTTGGATTTGTACAACTATTGTTAAATCTTTTGTTTCGGATAACGTTATCGTGACAGCCAATCTGTTGTTTTTTTTATTGTAATATAGAGCAAGTGTGGTGATAAAATCGATAGTTTTATCAGGGTGGTGTTGAAGGTCACCTCCACCTGCCACTCCATCCATTCATCTCTCAACACCACCGCGATATTTCATCCACGCCCCATCCCATTTTACCATCGACCTCAAGCTTGTAACCCACTACTATTTACCATACTGCCAAGAGACTTCAAAAGTGGACATAACTGTACCATTCACCACTACCCCATTCCATGGGTGGAATGTGGTACTTGTCGTTATGGATTTTTACCACGCCATCGACAACGCCAACACCAATCAGAATCTGATCCTAATCTGCACGTCGGGGAGCAAGGGGTAGCGTAGCATATTTGCAACCAATCTAGAACATTTGTCCATCTTCTCGGCATATTTCCGTCGCCTCTCCCGACTTCGCTGTTGAGACGGTGCTGATTGTTTATACTGACAACGCATTGAATGATATACGCGCGAAATTAGATGATAGAATATATATTATGTTGATCAAGAAGCAAAGCACAAATAGAATGATCTTAAGGTTGTTAGAAGTATTAGACTAGTATGGTGATCCTAGACGCATATGGGCATATGGCCAATCTGCCTCATAGCCATTGCACTATATGAGTCATGAGTAATTAAAACTGGACTGAAACGGTCCAAAGGAATAATTAAGTAAGAACGCACTGCTTAGTTACACTGCTTTGCAACTTATTGGCTTTGAGAGTATCCGACACCATAAGCAAATTATACAGAATAATATAACACATTATTATTCTAGCAAATAAAACAAGACAACTGTTCAGCTGCCACAGGAATCTCCCATAGAGGAAATCTGTATGTACAGCCGAGAGAATTGTGACACTCACGCTATGCTACAATACACATGCGCAACCTATTTTTTTCCCGTCGCCATCAACAACACCCTCACAATATCCACCGTCAGGAACGTTACTTTGGCAATCAATCTCAACTTCAGGTTGAACGCCATCATTTTCATTATTGGTCTCGACGCCAAGAGGAGTTGCGAAGGCAACCGTGCCTGTTATGAGGAGTACGAGGAAGATCAACTTCATATTGCTTTTTCTGTTATTGATAATATATTGACTTTACTTAGTATGGTTTCTAAAGGAGTATAATATTTTTAAGGATTTATATTTACTTAATACGTTATGAGTCGGAAAGTCTTTTTAAAATAAATTGTTCAATTTTAAAAAGAGGTATACTTCAAAAATTTAAAAGCGTATCTCGATAGATCAGAGAGTGGTTTGGTCTTAATTATTCAATTGATAATTATTGCGTTGTGGAGATGAACTTGAAGATTATTGTTACGAAGAGGGTACCGGGTAAGAGTCGGTAGGTCTTTTATATACATTTACATTTGTATTGTTTCTTGTTTCATACAACGAACCAGATTGCAATAAATTCTAGGACATGAGGAAAAATATGGATACCTGATGGCAGTTTTGCGACATTTTCATAGGTAAGGGGTATAGTAATCTTGGTAGGAATGTTTGAATAAGATCCGGTTGATCAGTTAATCTTTAATGCTGTAAACGGGTTGTGATATCTCCGTCACTGGAAGACAGCCTCTCAGAGGGTAAATGGATAATATTGGCTATGGACAAGGAGGATGACTGCGAATGGTTTTCTAGCTTGCAATCGGGCAGAGGAGCCTTTTATAGTGGCGGCAACGGGGCGGCGCGGCGCAGGCCGGCGCCCGTTGACAATGCTTTTATTACTCTAATTATTCCGACCCTCGAGATCCCCGCAACAATACCCATGAAGTAAAAATCCCTACACAGACCAGCACAAAGATGTTATGGTGTGAACGTGTACATAACTCTATCTCACAAACAGTTCAACTATGCATTTCTAATATATCATATCTAAGCGATGTTGACGTAGACTATTACTGCAACAACTCCTCCATGGCGGATAGTTACGAGGCTCGTCTGAAATAAAAAGATTCGAGAACAAACTTTCGCAGCTCGATATTGGGATAATAGGATCGCGATTGAAGATGGCCATAAACTGCCGGATTATCTATTTAATTATCTATATCTCTATATACTTTCAGCGGCGAGGATTTTAAATAATGGGTAGAAGACTTTCGTGTCACTGGAACACCTCCCTTCATAATGTTTTAAATATACTTTCACCCGGGGCTAAGATTGAGCCTTTGAAAGTTTGTGATAATTTTCTGGATCCCTAGCAAAGGAAACCCCGTAATCAAGAAATCTAATATATAAAAGAACTATTTAATCGACTTGGAAGATACAAATTGATTTTTGAATTCAGATAACTATTTCAATTCCAGGTCTCCCTCATTTCAAACCAGAGATCACATAGCAATCTGGTTCACTCCGTCCTATTCGATATACTAATAAGGTACTAAACATGTCGAAGACCACTTCAAGGGCATATTACCAATCTATTACATTGACCAAATTAAGGCAGCTTCTAGAGAGAAATGATAATCCAAGGGCGAAATAACAGCCCATAGAACGATAGAAGCAGCGAAAAGGCGAAGGCAAGAAGCAGCCGAATGGAATTTCGATTGCTTCTTGTTGAAAAGGACTCATATATATGCCATCAACCACATGGTCGGAAATAATTCAGTTAAATTGGAGAGGATTAATTAAGATCTATATAATTAAGTTTAACATGCGAAAGCAAGAAATCCGCGACGGTGAGAAGAGTTCATTCCGTTTCGAGATAGCCCTATTCTTAAGCTTCTAGCGCATTGTCATCTTGAAATATCAGCGTTGTCTTGCAAACGCTAGAACCTAGATATATCTCTCCCAAACACCCAATTTATCGCCCAGTATATTGGGATTAGCAACTTATTCCTCAGGCTCACAGTTTTTGTGAGGTACGCACCTCTCCAGATAAGCCATGCCGTCCGTCTGAATCCAAAGAGGCCGCAAAGGCGTACTATTAGCAAAATGCTGACCGCCTAAACGATAAAGTTGAGATAATATACTCACCCTTTGATCTCGCTACCCCCAGTTTGCATTATTGCCTTCATATTCCCAAGATATGTCATGACCCCTAAATTCTTGAAAGTAAACCCTTGGGAATCGAAGTCTCCATGGTTGAGGCGTTTTGCGAGCCAATTGGCTTCTTGATTGGCTACTTGAGCGGTCGCTGGGAGTTGCGACTTCTCCATTACTGACACATCGCCAATGGCGAAGACGTCCGACATCGTGGCCTCCGCCGACAATGTCGGTTCTACGATTTTCACTCGGAACCGGTCGTCAACCATCAGACCACCGGTTTTTGGATGTCTCTTTAGCGACCATTTTAGCGAGGATAGCGTGTTCGATGCCGTTTCTGGTGCATTTTGTATGACCGATGCTGTCGGATATGTATGTACCGAGTCCAAGGCCTTTTGGACGAACGGATTCATCATTAGTCCCGTAGACCATACGCACATTCCTACACCGACTTCTCCCTCTTCTTTCGTTGTGAGGGTTAAACAACCAGCGGTGTTGGCTACTTGTTTTTGATTGCTAGGTAACCCCTTTCGCAATTCCTCAATGTGATGCTCTGTTTTAATATCAATACCATCTCTCTTAAAGAGATTCAACGCATAGGTCGCGAGCTTCGTATCAAACATTGGGAGGATTTTTGGTGCCACGTCGTAGATTGAAATCTTGATATACGGGATCAGTGACGGGTACAATCTGCGTAGATCCTCGTGGCAGAGATCAAACAATTCGGCTGCGAATTCAACACCCGTCGCTATATTATAGAGCGTGTTAGTAAACGGTGCCAGCTTCTAATTCCTAAAAAAGAAAATAGAGCTCGATGAGGAAGTAAGTGGATACTTACGTCCACCTCCAACAATTGCGAAGTTGAGGAGTTGTTTCTTCAGATATTCCGATGTTGTAGGCAATGAAGCCATTTCGAAGCCTATAAATTGTTAGCATGTGAACAGTGGTGAAGATAGAGGGTAACGAAAAACGTACATTCAAGAATTCTTCTTCTAATTTTCCGCGCGTCCCCAACATCTTTTAAGAACAATGCATTTTCCCGAACCCCTTTCGTCCCAAAAGTCTGACTGTAACAACCTACAGCAACAATCAACTTATCGTAAGGGACTTCAAAGACATCTCCTTTCTTCTTCGAAGCCGCCGGACCCACAGAGGAGCCGCTCGCTGTTTGACTCGCAAGCGCCTCTACAGTTATCGTTTTACGGTCAAAATTCACGTCATCGGCCCAGCCTTGCAGATATTCAACACCGGCGTTACGCCCCCTGATTGGCTCTAGCGTGGTTCGGAACTCCAGCGTTCCGACCGCAGTTGAAGCGAGCAAAGGTGTAAACACAAAGTATGATCGAGGAGACACAACTGTCGTTTTGTATTTCTTCTTATCTAATTGTCGGGATAGAGTGAAGCCCGCCCATCCAGACCCTAGGATGACCACTCGTTCTTTATCTAACCTCGTTAATGTTGTCAGCGAGCATCAAGCTGACATGAAGCCCTGGAAGCTATATACCTGGATTCTTTGTAATAAACTTCTGAGCCGTATGGCTCGCGTGATGAGAGATTCTCCGGACGGTAGATGACATCGTCGCCATATCTCAAATTGACCATGCGTTTGGTAAGGGAGTTATACAAGTATAACGGGAAATTTGAGAAAAGATGGTGGTTAGAAAATTTTGGAAGAAAGAAAGAATAACAATTGTAAATTCTAAAGCACCAAAAATAAATATGCGTTGGCTATAGGCTTTATTCAGAAACCATTTAAAGGTACAAATCGCAATTTATGCATCTGCGGAAAATCTTTTAAAACCTTGACGATTGCATAAGCGTAAGCATTCCGTATATCGCCGGTTGTCGGGCAACACAAAAGTGCAAGTTCCGAAGTACGATTGTTGCAATTTGTGTGTTGCATAGAATATAATATCGTTTGCTCCCCTAAGGGTTTTGAGAGGCCTTTGCTTAAGGATTTACATTCTAATTATAGGGAATAACTTTGAAATAGCTAAATACTTGATCTCATATCAAATTAGCTCTTTCCCAGATTAGATACCCCTTTGGAACAGGGTTTGGTACATAAAAAGTGCTGAAGACTTCAAATTATCTTGATGGTTATCAATTATCATTGTTTTCGGGTTTGGAGCAAGAACGCGTTTGTTCTGACATGAGGATGCTCTATAACTAGCTTGAAAAGAATAAGATACATTTACAATGAATAGACGGAGGTATTAAACAACTATTTCAATTGATTTTGGCTCAGTTCTGTATTTTACCGACTTTTCTAGATCAAGACTTCTCCATAATTACACAAACTTTTTGACTGGCTCATATACAGGATTTAGTTTCCCCCAAGATAATCCATCTTTCCAAGTGGGACGCCATGATTTCGCATGATATCGTATGCAGTAACAAGATGAAAGTAAAAGTTAGGAATTGCGAAAGTCTGAACATATGACATGCCAGTGAAAACCCTGTCTCCGCTCCTGCCTTTCATTATAACCTCTTCAGCTTCCATATTCTCGAAGCCAGCCTTGTGTTTGGCTTCGACCGTATCCAGCAATTCAAGCGTAGTCTCGATTCGCTTGTAGAGCTCCTCCAAAGTCGCTTCATTGTCTTCCATCATGGGCAATTCGGCTTTGGCAACACGGACGCAGGTCATCTTGGATGTGTTGCTGCAAGTCAGGACTTGGAAAGTCAACGGCAACATATCATCGGACAGCTTCCACTTGATCATTTCGCTAGTCGGAATGCCCTTCTCTTTGGCATATTCCTCTCCCTTTACAAGAATATT
Organism: Dactylellina cionopaga; assembly: GCA_036971295.1. Lineage (NCBI taxonomy): Eukaryota > Fungi > Ascomycota > Orbiliomycetes > Orbiliales > Orbiliaceae > Dactylellina > Dactylellina cionopaga. The sequence goes on along the minus strand of JAJTTY010000018.1, from coordinate 286,016 downwards.
TTTGAGGGTTTTCATTCCCCTGCGGAATAGTGGGACGGTGAAGGTGTAGAGGGCTGCGTCTGTGGATGCCATTTTTGATGTGGTTTCCAAAGAGAGAGATATTTGAAAAGGGAGTTTTGTTTGATATTTAAAGTTTGAGGTTGAGGTGGAGAGGTTCAAGCTTTAAGATTTGAGTGGATGGAGTCAATGAGCTTGCTTGCCAACAGAAGATATCAGCACAACAATGCAGTGAAGCTCAACTGATTTTATATCTACATTGAGTTTGTTAACCCCGAGCTAGCTCCAGCTATCTTGAAGTTTTGCTTACAAAGCCTATGCGTTTTTAGGGATAATAGTACAGGTGGCTTTCGGGTCATAAATAAGCCGTGCTTAGCAATCATTTAACGTTATCTGGGTAAGTGGCTAGTTTTCATTCCAGCCTCGTGTCAAGTTACTTGCGTTGTTGCAAGGGGAATTGAATTTGCATTGTAACTGTTTCCCCGCATTTATGTCCCTTTCGGCTGGCCCGAAAGTTAGCCTTAACTTGGTTGCATACCCACGTTGCTTCGATCGCTCGGGGAGAAAGCCGGGACAAAGTGGAGACCGCCCGGGTTGCAGCAAAAGCTTGGCTGCACATCCCGGGCACCGCCCCGGTTTCCACGTTCTTGATGGGCTGGCTATGAGCACCCTGTTTCAAATTTCATCGGCACAACTTCCCGCTGCTTCACTTCACACCGGGGCATAGTCAATGCCGCCAGTGCATTGAAAATTTTGGAACCAATAGAACATAAATTTATATGCTAAGAAGGGTTCATTGAAAGCGTTCCCTACTTACTCACATACTCTATGTTTGTCACGGAGCAACTACTTGAAATCCTGGTTGCCGAATATGAAATCTTTTAGAGTATAAAACTATCTTAAAGATAAAGAGAATCTCTCTACGGTATTTTGGTTTGAATTGCCAGAATCCGACTCTGCAGAATAATTATACTAATAGTAGGTTCAAGTTATATTAAATAAAGTTTCTAGGGGAGAGTAAGCTATAAATAGTGTTGCAGCGACAACCAAACTTAATTTCTCTCAATCCAGCGCCGCGTATATCCTATGATGAAATAATCGAGCGTGATCTAGGGCAAACTATACCTCAGCCATTAGGTCGGTATAGATTCAGACCTTCCAATTATTCGTGTCCAGTGTCTGTTTATGATACAATCTTCCAACCTGGATATAATGTACACCTATATGCACAGAGGGCAAAGAGGTTCTAGTGACCAGGATCATCTCCCCACCTATAATGCGACCGTTGGTACATCTACCGCAAATTCTAACAACCACAGCAACGAACAGAATGCCCACTATTCTCCTTACGGTTATATCAGTGCGATCAATCCCGCCGAATTCATTCCACACGAGGAAAAGGTTAAATACCTCGATAAGTTCAGATGCCGAATACACAAAGACGTATTGTTCCGGTACCAAAACCGGCGGCACAATATGAAGCCGATTCAGGGCCAAAGGCTCATGTCAGTCACCAAGGTGGTAGCAGCAACAAAAATAACTGGGATAGCCGTCGGCGCGGGGCAATGCGTTTGAAGTAAAATCAAGCACCTTGGAATTCCTTATATCAACTGCCCACAGCTCTGCCCTTTTCAGTGCATCACGCCTAAACCATCAAACAAAAATTTATCTTCACCAGGATCATTTCTGGTGAGATGACGGTTATAATCGAACCAGATTCGTAAAGAATCCTTATCTTGCATCATATCTTGGGTATCAAAAATGTCTCCAGACTTGCAAGGATGCTACGCAGGCAACTATTCATATATTCCAAAGTACTGAAAGCTTGATTAGCTCCTATAGCAAAAGTTTTGGTTTTTTTTTAGATTGATTTTGTCTCACGTATATTGTTCTAATGACTATCTCCTACATTAGAAGCATTGAAACATTAAGATCGTGATCCAGATATCCTCTAGAGTTTGTGGATGCATCAGAGCGTAAGATTCGCCTAGGGGTCAAAGACCGCTATAGAGGTACCGAAAACATGGTCACGCCGGTTTTAAGATGAAAATCCAAAGATGGAAACTTTCCAAGAGTGGGACAAAATTTTTCTCCAAGAAAAGAAGGAAACTGCGCGATACAACTATGAAAAGAGAGTTGCAGAACAGCAGGCAAGCTATTTATTTGGTCGAGGATTTTGTTAATGGCATATTTTGATGACAGGTTTTTAACCAAAATTAATACGAGTTTCGTGCCTTCAGGAAGAGCCTTGCAGGTGTACTTATGTTAATTTGTCGAAGCGCACGTTCCGCCAACGACCGAAGGACTTACAAGGTACAAATGTCTGCGACAAATGCAAGATAGAAAGGGTGAAACCAAAGATGTGGTGGCCGTCCCCTCTAAAACATTATGATTATAACATTAAATAGTATTAAAATGTGACAGGGTGGCTCTTAGGGCCAAACACATACCGTAAAGATTGGCGAATTATTTAGTAACCATGATATATTTGTTACCAAGTTATATTTAATAGCCAAGGCACTTTTTGCACTCTTGTTCCTTAGTATATTCAATAATATAATACGGGACAATATGAATCAGGGATCGCGCTCGGACCCTTATTTTTTTGGCATAAACTCGCAAGAAGGCCAACACCTGCCAATATAATACGATCGATCAATCCCTTGCTACCGATATCCTCCCATACAATCTTTGATACCATGGTTTATTTGATACCGTGTTATATTTAATACCATTTTTTTGACACTCGCACGCGTGTTCTGTGTTATATTATATAATAATTCGCTAATCTTTACGGTATAGTAGTTATAATTGATTATAGTAGTTATAATTGATAGCCATAGCCTCGTCCGCCAATACAACGAATAATTATAATCCCCGTTTAGCCACGCCACAGCTCAGGTGAACACCTTGTTGTGAGGCAGACGCGTCGATAGAGTAAGCTATATAACGTAAACCTTTAATAATATTTTTGATACTTAAAGAATATACTTCGCAAGTCAGACTCAGATGTGGAAGCCCTAGTGACATGAAACTTCCCGAGTCGTAATAAATCTCCTAATAGAATATACATGTGTGTATACATCGCGATCTCAAGTCTCGAATCTTAACATAATACGAATCTCAATTGAGTTTTATGACCTTTTAGAAGCCTTTGGTCGGAAACCCACCTTGTCACAATTACATGTGAGTAAATAGACTAGACATCGTTACTTCGTGGAATATCTAGAGCCCAATAGTCTAACTAACAAAGCAGATATCGCTAGACTTCGAAGTAGAGATTGAGGGGCCCAACTGCCTACTACAAGCCCTACAATAGTCCAAGAAAAAATGACAATTCTTCAAATGTGAGTATTTCTGCCATTTTCGGTTGTGATGATAATTCTTCAGTGTGCCATGTTCGTATGGAATTCAGAAGATTTAGCAAGATATGAAAGTACGAACATCAGGGTAAACTGATAGCACACCAATGCAATGCTATCCTCGGATGAGTCTGTCGTATATTTATAAGATTTGCCTAAGAACAAGCTATTAACACTAATTGAAATTTATGAGTAGGATTAAGGGGTTCTTCACGAAGAACTTTCAGCGAGCTCGCAACCTAACCGGACGAAAGACTACAAATGCCTCAACGGATTATACCCCACCACTTCTAAAAAGGAAAGCTAAGAGGGTCTTTAAATCTGTTTTGGTAGCACAGAGCCACAGAGAATCAACAAAGCGGCTTCTATAACCATGGTTGCGATCATGATACTCATAATTGGCTTTTTGGCGATCCAACTGTCCAAGTCGGAATTTATAACAACCTAGATTGGGAGGAAGGCATGCCTAATAACAATCGAAGCCATTGGATTGGTCATTCTGATTGTGCCCATAGTCCTCAACGTCCTAGGATTTTGCTGGGTAGGATATGGGGACTAGCTATCACGTTTCTATTTTGGATTTTGGAAGCTGCCTTGGATACTCCTGATACATCTAACTAAACGAATACGCATACACCAAGACAGTAACAGTAACTACAGCATTTCCCCAATACTATACAACGATCCTCAATAATCCGTCTTTCTATGTAGCTGGAAATATTATCTATTTTGATTGGAAAGTTATGAATGGAAGCTCGCTGACACTGGCAGGGCCGTGGTACGGGGTACCAGTCCAGAACTAAACCTGGAAAGTCCAAACTCCCTTTTCTTTCTTTCCCTTTTTTCTGGGTTGGAACAGAGGAATCGGTCCTATACTTCTATTTTCATCATAACTTCTGTAGGAGGCAGTCCAGTAGTCAATTGTAAGCCAGTCTCCTCTTATGAATGGAGGAGTCATAGTTACTGGGGTTAACCGCATGGGTCTATGGGCTCACATAGATATGGCATTATGTTTAACCTCTTTTTACCCTCACTCTATCTTAGGTTCAGCCTATTCGGAGTTAGTGCGTTTTTTACATTATTTTTTTTTTTGCAAATACACGATTCTATGCCAGGGATCTGACCAGAAGTCTACTAATACTTAAAACTTTAGTTTGAAAATGAGAAGAAATTTAGGCTCGAATGCATAAATGTACAAGTTAATGGAAATTAATTAGCCCATGAAAGGGTCTGTGGAAGGCCATAGATATCATTAAGTTAGAAAAAAAGTAAGGGTGAATTCGATAATATACTCGATTTCATGGAGCCACACACCTGCACTAAAAATTGAGATTACCCTGTAGGCATACAAAATCTCGGCACCGCTCAGTTTACCTGTTTATAATCGACCCAGGTATAAGGCAAAAGGTCGAATTGGTTGCCTTTGATGGCAATTTCCGCCAACCAGCAACTAATATCGAGTTAGAGAAGGGGGTTTACTGTAAAGCTCCTTAGGCAATCAAAGGAAGTGTAGAGATATTGATCTTATCGACTCGCCAGCATATAAACCAAGAGATGCCCTTCGTCTGGCCTTACTAAACTTTTGTCGCTCTCCAGTCAAGACGAGTGTTCGAAGTGGTCGCCTTCCAAGGTTCCAAAGTGGACGGGCAGGCAAACGGAAATATCAAGGCCTAGAAGCTTTTGTAAGGCTGACACTATATAACGCAATTAGCCAAGCGGTCCAGTGCTCGAGATGAAATTACTGGCATTGCAATATCGGCAAATAAATTGGAACTCTCTGAGGAGAATGCGATAACATCGAATATAAATATAATCTGCTCTTTCTCGCAACGAAATCCGGTAGGAAGATAGTGTAATAAATCTCAGAATTGGATCCGTTGTCGCAGCGGCTGGAGGATACTCCCAACTCTCAGACCAAATCGATTCGCTTTCAAAACATCTATTCCAACGAAAGTCATGTCATACTTGAGATCTATAAGACACAAGAAGCAAAAGGTTGTGCCCAGCCTAGATAGATACGCGGAGCGGTTGCTCGTGGGCAGGGCAATGGGGTTAAGTGAAGCCCTTCAAGCAGAGAATACAAGCAGAGAGCGTCCATGCTGGTGTCCAGCTCTGGAGTCTTCTATACTTCTGCAGCAACTTCTCTCTGAAGAACAACACCATCACCACTTCATCACTTTCATCATCATAACCGCTCTTCCAGCAGGTTTTATCATCAGTTCCATCACTTTTATCACTTTTATCCTCTTCTTATTGTTCATAGTTTCTTTAACCTTCTATTTTCGGTATCGCTTGTTCCTCGACGTAATAATTAACAATGATGACTAAAAGCGCCACCAGCAAGAAGACCAATAGTGAGGAAGATACCCTCTCCAGGGTCACCGGAAACACTCTATTTGATATATGGCTAGAGAATGGGATGTCTCTTTATCACCTGTCCGCCGAGGAGATGAAAGAATTCCTGATTCAAACTATTACACTACTTTACAATGCAACTACGGATATCAGATGGAAAACCGCAGACCATCTGCACATGGCCGCAGTGCTTAAACGCTTGGCAGTGATTATCGAAGCTGACTGGGTGTATACAGAGTCTTTTTCTGAATACTCGTGGCTCTGCCACGGCTTACCGCTCCTAAAGGTCTTTTAGCAAATACCTAAGCTTGCTGGTACAGCTGGGCATCAGGTTTCAAATTTAGTATACTCCCAACTCTTCCTAAAGCCCACAGATATCACAGCCTTCCTACGAAAGGTTATCTTGGCAATTCAGTACCTCTATGACGATGAAGACTGGGATAACTTTTACGAATCAACTATCACCGCCTTGTGCGTCTTTAGGCACATATTCAGCGTCAAAATGAGGCGTCCCATTGACGATGATAATATGAAAAAAACGGCTATCCGACTTCTCCTCCTCGTCCCTCGCCTCAATATTCGCACTGATAAAGATCAGGAGAAAGTCAGGCGCGATTCCAAAGAGCTCGCTGCCATGCTTCGCCTCACCGATGACATTCGTATCCAAACCACAGGAGACCTAAAGTTCTATTACTCCAACGCATTCTTCAATTTGAAGTGCCTAACAGAGAACTTGGAAGATTGTGAGTTTGGCGAGCGCTGGTGCTGCTATAAACACAACAGCGAGAAATTTGAGCAAGGACGTAGCAGGGTCCTTGGTCTTGACCCTAAAAATATTGAAGAGAAGGAGGATAAGGCCACCGATGCACTTGCCCTTATGAGGGCAAAACGTGAGAAACGGTATGTAAATAACCAAACGATATCTTCAATTAGGTGCTTTGCTCAATTACTGATTCTGTTCTGAATTGTAGGAATCGATGTCAAATTGAACGATGTCTCGACGAGAATATTGAGATCCCAATGAATCTCAGACAGCACCACGCCCCACTTATCCAGAAGTTGAAAGAAGAAAGGAAAGTGAAGACTGAGGGATTTCAAGAGCAACAGACCAATACTGACACATCCGCCGCAGAAACAATTAAGGCACCAAAATCACCCTTGGTTTTGCTAGAGTCCTCATCCGAGACAGATTCATCAGTTGCGTTGACACACGAAGCCGAGCTCATTGATCTGCTTAGTACCAGCATCCCCAAAGCCGAATTCGTTGGCATCAAAGACTTTACCAACGCGTTTGCAGCATTGATACCCAAGAAGATCACGGAAGATATTAACGTTAAGCATTCCACTATCGAAGAATTGCCGCAGGCCTCCGCCAACTGCCCAAAGCTCGAAGATAGTCCAGCTTTAATCACGGTTGCCGACACAGAATCGAATATCGCTAGGATGCCTGAAGAATTGCCAGACTTAGATCGAATCTTCGGCACCAAATTACTAGTTCAAAGCACGGAAGATAAGCAGTCAGCAGATTGGCTAGTTGATGTCACGTTTGAAGATACAGAATGCGAACAGCTTACCCTATTCCAATCGCACGGAATTCTTGCACCTCAATCGGTTCAAAATTTCGATCCCCAGCTTTCCAGCGCCTACGGGCCTTCTATATTCGATTTTTCGGATCACGAAATCTTCGATCTGGGGCCCGTTCTTCAGCCTACCACTCGTCGCACTTCACCTACTCAAATAATTTCAACGATCGCCCCCACCACTAAGAACATTGATCCGACAATATTCACCGAGAATATAACCCCCCCACATCAGATTCATGCTAGCAAGGCCACTAAGGACCCTTCCGCAAAATCCAGTGCCACGGCTGCAGAAAACACCGTGTTTCATGTCGAGTTGCCCTGTGAACACTTTGTCCGCAATATGGCGATTGACGACTACCGTAGGCTCGACAAGTTCAAGTGCCCCGTCACGGTCATGAAGCGACACCCTACTTGTTATCACGCGGTCGAGGCATCCTGCTATGTGGATGCCAACGACCCCAACCTTATTTGTGATATCTGCAAATGAGAGATCGATAATTACTAAATAATTTTCTTAATTCAGCCTCTTATCATATTCCTCTACGCATTAATACACTTCTAATGTTACCTTCATTGTGTTCCCCTTATTTCTTTCTTATGATATACTATGCCTCTACCTTTTATCCACCCTATCCAATTCAACATATTTCCCTGCGCTAAATTAAATATAACTCTACTCGCCCATAATTATTATAAATTACCGTGCTGTATATACACTCTCCTTATAATCGGGGTTTTTTCTCGACTTCTATCATTCTCATATTGTTTCTCCCATCCCTTTTGCTTGGATTAATACCTCCTTCAGCGTTCCAGAACCTAGCCCAACCTCTATACCCCTTTAATTAGTTTCCCTTCGTGAGCATGATCGTTTTTTATATTTATTCCCTATTTATTACTTTCGTTGCATTCAGTTGTGTGGAACTTATAAATAATCACACCTTTAGCCTACAGCTCCGTTAAAGTGATTAATGCTGGCTGGTCAAAGCATGTGTTCTAACATTATGGTTTCCTTCATCTCTAGTATGATTATCCTATATATAGATACTCTCTTTGCCACGACCTTTTGCTTCTCTTTTATATCGTTTGATTGTTTTTTTCTATATTGCAAGTTGAATCCACGTTCGTGATCAATTCCTGAGGCTCAAATTCGAGCTCCCCCAAACAGCACTACTAGCCTATATACCTTTAAACAAACAGCTAAATGATCGTCCATTGTATTCTACCTTCATTGAAATCTCGTTAGATGGGATACCCAAAGTGTTGTATATGACTTTCTTGCGAAAACATCAATGTTCCCTCAGCCATTACAGTCTACTGGATCTCGATGAACATTTATTAAAATATATATTTCTATTTTTTCCATATTGGCTATCGAGAAAACTAGCACTATGGCACTTATCGTCACGCGATAGCACCAAATACTTATTACTTTCTATTTCGAAGAGAAGAAGTAAACGCGCCCAGTTAGATCTATCAGATTATACAAAGGGATTCGTACGCCTTAGGAGAAGAGATCGAAATACCTATACCCTTGACGACTCCAGTAAAAGTAGAAGTAAGAGACGGGTAGAAGTTAGTGTATAAGCCGAAGACGAGAAAGGGGGAAGTGTAGTATAAGGGAAGAGTGACAAAGGAGTCGGAAGCTCAAAGTTACAGCCTGATAATATAACTGTGAAAAGCAAAGAAAAGAGACATATATGAAGGCAAAAAGCAAAGTGTGTAGAGGTGTAAAATGAGCTTCTGAGCCGACGTCAGGCCATGCGAACTGAAGAAATCTAATTAGATAATCATCATGCGATCCACGAGGCCTTCCTATCTTAGAACATAGGAAATCTCAAATGAAATACCCGCGAAGATATTTTATCAAGCATAAAAGCGCTTTATTCATCTAAATTTATCGCGCCGCTCGCTCCCTGTCCCATCTTAGCAGTTTCTCTCTCTCTGGCACTGCAAGTTCGGCAGTTTCTATGGTTCCAAATAGGAGTGCCGTCAATGTGAATCTCTTCTACACATTCGTCACAGTTATGGCCGCAGCTATGGCCACAAGGTAGAATTTCTTGGCATCGAAGCAAGCAGTGCCAGTTTTTCATATCAGCCGAGCACTCAATGAGTGCAGAATGTCCACATTTGGGCGACATTTTATTGACAAGCTCGTTGCAGTAGATTTCATCTTTGTTCTTGCCCCTGGGGTGGCCACATGGAAGATACTCGTGGATATAGTTTACCGGGCCTTGGCAGACTTGCGAAGAGCGACGAGGGAGTAGAGCAGGTGGCGTTAGTTCATCCCATGAGATGATAGGCTTGAGCCTTTCTTCAACCTCCAGACGTCGATACCACGGAATTCGCTGGTTCGAAATGCTGGTTTCCTCTTGTTGAATTTGTTGCGATGGTATTTCTTCATCATCCGATACAATACTATGGCTGGAATTGGACTCGCAGCCCCCTTCAGAAATTGTGCAAAGTTCCTTTGGTGGATGGATCGGAACCGAGTGTGACTGAAACAGTGGCTGTTTTTTCTCCAGTGCGACCTCTTGTTTAGCCGCCGCCGCCGAAGTCATTTTTACCGATGACCTCGAAGGGTCTTCGTAGCCATTAGCACGTTTATAATATTCTGCTGTGGCCTTGTCTTGAGGGCGGGGGCCAAGCTTGACCAGGCCGCATTTGGGGAGGTTTGACTCAAGCACCGTTTCGAACGGGTACTCTGGCTCATCTCGAACGGGGAATCGAACCACAGGTGGAGGAAAGAGAGAAGCGTCGTCATGAATCAAATTTTCCTGAGTAAAACGAGCAAAGGGGAGAAAATCTCGAATAGGCGGCCATTCTGGCGACGGTGATGAATTTTGGTTGGCGGAAAGAGCTGCTGTTTCTCCGTCCGGGTTTAGAGCTGAAGCTACCATGCCAGACTGCTTCTTTGGGAACTTGGGGCAAGTCTTTATCGTGACCGGCTCCCATTTTCTTTGATGGGAGCTCGCGTCGCTAGCCGTTGAGACTGCCCCATGGTCCGAAGGCAATTCTTCAGACTCACCGGCTTTAGTGTTTGTAGAAAGAGGTCTGTTTCGTCTTAACCCCCCTGGCAGAGGGGCCAATTCAGTTTGGTTGTTATTGTGACTATATGTTCATTGACGTGTTAGCAGATGAACTATTCTGAGCGGTTGGGAAGATTTCATGCGTAAGAAGAACCAATAGAGGAAAGGGCTACATCTTGTTCCTTTTCCAGGGTAATATATCAGAAAAGGACCTCTCCGAGCTGCCCTCGAAGGCCGACAGCCCGAATGCTTCGATAAAACTTGTGATAGGGGCATGTCTTCCATGGCAGCGATTTGAAATTAGCTGCCATGAAGCAGGGAGCGAGGGTGGTTGGGACATGTCGAGATCCCATCCCTGCACCCATGGGACGTTCGCAAGAACAAGTCAGGATACAAGCAGCGAAGCCTGAAGCAGGTGGAATAAGTCTTATAGAGTATTCGAAGGTAAAATGCAGGCTAGTAATATGGGGGAAGGTTGCTGTGTGGAGGAAGAAAGAAGGTGGCAAGATGAAAGTAATGAGCGATATGTAAAGAGAGATGGCAGCATATACGAAGGATACTACCACTCTGCTAGATTACACAGGTCAACCAGATCACCCAAGCCGAGCAAGCAAAAGCAAAAGCACGATATCCCGGCATCTGTCGCGAAAGAACTGTACAAGCATAATAAAAAATACAATCGCACGCATGAAACCAAAGAAAGAAATACCTACTCGAGAGGTAGTGGTCTTGCTACGAGTTTCTTCGTTGGAGCTGATGTTGGTATACTAGATATTGGGGAACGACCCCCCACCGAGCCAGCAATGGACCTGCATACTTCGATATACCGCATGGCCTCTTTGTTGTTCATGGGTTTGGCCTCTTCCTCCGGTTCTATATCCTCTTCCCTTCTTAAAATCCACTCCGCTCCGTGGATTTTAGGCTTCTCATCATCCCAACCCTCTTCGTCAGTTATTCGGGATGATGCGAGATAATCTTGAATCGAACGAGTCAATCTATTCTCCTTCCTTCGCTGTTCAATTTGTTTCGCTAATTCTGGAGTAGTTAGAGTTTTGTTACTGCGACCTTCAGCGATGCTCAACCTCTCGCGTTCTGCATCTCTTATGCGATGCGGGCAACCTTTGAACTGCTTAGGGAAGGGAAATCGCTTGGAGTGTTTACTAATATATTGCTGAATGGTATCAAGGGCCAGCGAACCAGTTCTGTCTGTCGGCATCTTTCTATTCTCAAGCTCCCAAGCAAATTCCACAAACAGCTTGGCTTCATAGCAAAACTCAACAGATATATCACCAGGGTCGACGAGTTTGAAAACACCGCCGAGAATAGTGACCACATTTTGAACGGAGACGGCAATTATCTCGGTATTGCAGGATTTGCTTCGAAAGTGCAAGCGGAGGTACCCCAATATTCCATACAAGAAGTTCGGCCTCAGAGCGAACATTTGGGACATTTCTTTCCTTACCCCGTTGAATTCTTTGCGATTCACTACCTCATCATGAGAGATTATATATAAAGTGGTAGAGACATGGTCACTAAGCTTCGGGGAAGGGTGGTTGATGCTATCTGTGTGCAGGGTAACATTAAGACACTCCCAGAATTTCGCAACGTACGGGTCCTTCAGAATATAATCCGACAAGAAGCGAAGCCGGGTCTCTGTCGTGGCACAGTTGAAGAGAGTCAAAGTGGCCTTCAGAAAGCTTTTCAAAGATAATCCGTCAGCTGTTTTTCCCCAGTCGAGGTTGAGCTTTTCAGGATGCTTCGCAGTCTCCTGCCACCCTTGAAAGAGGTCATCGCCGTGCTCATGGTTGAACACCATCAATGGAGAAGCATCTATGATTAATCAGCATCATTCATTGAACCAGTACCGCAAAGCCAAGCCACTCGCCGAACAATTGTCTCAGAAAGACAGATAATTTGAGAGGTAATATATTGAAAAGAACGGGTCCCGGGGGGTCATATACCTTTATAAGGTTTAACTCCGAATATTCTATAAGTAGCTGCCATCTGAAGCTCGTCTCCATAGTCAGTCGGAGCATATGGAATGTCCTGAATTCTATATCGAATATTCCTTGGTTAGTACCGCCAGAATTTTCGAGCTAAACCCTCATTAAATAGGTGGACCATTCACAATTGCTGAAGCTCTTCGTCTTCAATATTCTGTTGCTTCCTTATCTTTTGGTGAGTGGCCTTATTTCCAGAGACTAAACTTCCGCGAACGGTTTGATCTCGAACGACTTGGACATCGATCCGCTGTAGATAGTCCACCATCTCAAATTGCTGGCTGAGCTGAAAAGCTCGCACCTGGCCAGGTATATCTTCAAAGATCGGATCTGCCACCAGCCTGGCGTGTGGTTTCGATGGCCGCAGCGCAGTGTTTTGAGCAGCTGGTTGTTTCTGGGAAACCATTCTCTCAAGCTGTTGGAACAATCGCAACAGCACTGGGGATATCTGTCCACCACCTTCTCGATCTTTCACAGCTTCCAATTGGAGTTTAATCTTAGGTATAGAATCGCGGATGATTGGACTGTCAACGTTTTTGAGGTCAAAAGCGATCCAGTTTACGAAAATGTTCAAGATGCCAACCATCTGAGGTCCGATACAATAAGGAAACATTTGAATGAATTCATCGGTCATCTTTACGACTTGACGCCAGAAAAGACGGTGGCTGGCATCAAGGACAACCCGATATATATTAAACGCATAGGATAGAGCTTCGTGGTCAGTTCTCAGGATTGGGTCAGACATAACCCGGAGAAGTGGGAGGACGTGATCTTGAAAATTGACCTGTGGGGGCCATCGCTGAGGCAGGAACTGAGAACTGAGGCACAGTTTAAGCTGATCCAGAGATCTCCCCGTGGATAGGGTCTGGATGACTTGCAAACGAATGTCCTGATCGCCGTCCAAGGAGGACCCAAGAGCTTCACAAAGCCATTTACCTAGCTCTCGAGGAGTTAAGTTTTTGTTCGTTTGGCCGAAGTTCCGCCAATATCGGAAGCTTGGGGTTCGCTCGTTCAGATCAGCGACTGTGAATTGACGGTGCTTATGACCGCAATAACGGCGGTATCCACATCGACTCACGAGTTCGAATTTGCAAAATTCACTGCCGAAAGAAAAAGCCCCAAAGCTATTAGAGAAGAGTGAGAAAATTGCAGAGATTATCGAGACTTACTTATCCTGCCGCATGGGCTCTATACTGTGGGTGTAGATACATGCCTCACCTCTGGGACAGTACCCATGGAGATACCCCCAACACTTTTGTCTGGTGCTATCTAGAATTAGTGACTATTCATGATGCCTTTTAGATGGGATACTGAGAGAACTTACTTCGGCATTGTGAGAATTGGCTGCGATCCAAGGGGTGTCGTTAGAAGTGGCGTTTGAATAAAAAGAAAGCAGAAACAAAGGGGTTGGTGTATAGCATACGCACGGGAGAGTAGCAATGTGAATATTCAGTGATGGCAGAAGGCTTAAGTTTATATAAGATCTGGATGGGGTGTTTTGAACCAAGGGGGGGATTAATAGAGAAAGATTATCAAGAGGAAGGAAGGATTATACGTATTCTGGGATATGCTAGAGGGAAATTTTTATTGCGCTTGTTCCTATACTGATACATAAGACTGCGCGCGCTGCCACTGCTAGGAACTATATAGCTGATTAGGGTTCCTAGTAGACGTTTTAGGGCAACCTAGCACTCTAACAGAGTTCTTTCAGAATATAAATGCTTGATGATACTTGAAGAATACATTGGATGATGAAGAGAAGCATGATTAAGCCTTTTTCTTCAGCCAAAAACTGGAAGCCTTCGGTCTACTTGTTTATTTTTATTTCTTAAAATATTTGTGTAATTGTACCTAAAACATGTTGCCGCTCACCGCTGGTGGATCCATCGGATGGCCAATGTTCTAGCTGGAATATCATTCATTTATTTTGGTTTCAGAAGCCGGATTTCTATGGGACATCACAACTAAGTGCTCGAGACAGACATATCAATTGTGGTGCGAAGGTTTTCAGTCAACGGCTCGCGAGACAACACAGGGTCAAACACCGATTTTTGTGTTGTCTGGTTTACCAGACCAGTCTATACCCGTTCTTTTGATTGTCCATTTTTATTGATCTCCAGTAATGATGTTATATATGTCTTCATGATACATCTGGCTTCGAGACAATATTGATACCAATACTTATGTCAACATATTTGATCAATCGCAACACATAATACGGCTGGCAGAAGGCGGAGCAGCTACGGACTCGAGTACGCCAGCCAGCCGGATTGGGCAGGCTGCGCAGAAGGCAAGGGAACCAAAGTATAAGACAAAAGAAACGTCGGCTTTTTAACCAGCATAAATCGATCCCCTTTCCGCGTATTTAGTCAACTACTTCCCAGTCTCTAGAAGTAGACTGACTAGACGATAGCCAAAATCAAGAACCGAGAAACCTCGCGAAACAATAGAACGGTTTAAACCATAGCTATACCGAAATATAGGCCGACCCAAGATGCCATGGTTGAAAATCTTCTGCTCAAATTCAACCTTCTTCCGTAATGCCTCCGAGCTATCGGCATCCGATGGAACCAAGCGAAAATGCGGGGAAATCATGCCAGGTTCATCAAAGATTCTCTACCCTGGTTCCGTCAAACTATGACGACAGCCTAAACAAGCTAACGGCCTAACGTACCAAAGACTAACATGATCGCGAATATCAAATTGCGAGTAAAGGGGGGGGGGGGGGGGCTAACCATGGTTAAATATTGTATTGGCCGGCCAAACTTTCGTGTGAAAAGTATATCTCTCGCCGATCGGGCCTCGGAATATGATTGCTATGAGATCTAAGCATGTGCTTTGTTGCGACGAAGTACCCGCGATCGATCACCTTGGTATATCTTTGATCTCATTCCTCGGCGTGTTCAACCCATGAAGCTCGCATTCGGAAATACATTGCCAAGGAGACCTAAATAACGTCCCAACACATATCAAATATTTCAAAGATGGTTACGCAGGGCAAGACCAACAAGGCGGCCGTGTTCGCAAACCCGGGCACAACAGAGATAAAGATCGTTGAATTAGAAATACCACAGCCGGGTCCAGGCCAAGTCCTCGTCAGAATGTAACGCTCCCTTCATTATAGGAAATAGTGATCTTAGATAGTATTTACGGTAATTTTTAGCTAATATTTTGCCTACCATGTCAGATCTCATTCTGGGGGTGAGCTTCACCTCTGTTCACACATCACCATATCCTCGGAAGATGGCTTATATTCTTCTTTATACAGTCTGCCATAGCGATCTCGCCGTGTGCAAAAACTCGTGGAGTTACCTACCATATCCAACACCAGCTAGTGAGCTATCTCATGCTCTCACATAAACTTTAGTACACCTCTAATAGAATGATATATTATGACAATAATAGACCAAGTGGGCGGCCATGAAGGCGTCGGAGAAGTAATATCTGTTGGCCAGGGTGTCGAAAACACGATGATCGGGAGCAGAGTTGGCATAAAATGGTTGAATTCTACTTGTCGAGAATGCGGTCCGTCAATTTTGGATTTATCAATTATGCTATTATCCTCAGAAATATCAAGTCTAACCATTCGCGGTAACATTAACTTTTAGAGTTCTGTCTTTCATCACTGGACGCTTCTTGCCCTAAACTTACCGTCAGCGGGTACTACACCCCCGGCACGTTTCAACAATATTGCCTTGCAGCAGCGAACTACGTCACGCCGATTCCTGAGAAGCTTTCTTCCGAGTCAGCAGCGCCATTATTATGCGGCGGCATGACCGTTTGGTCTGCCCTTAAGAAAGCAAACCTCCAATCAGACCAATGGGTCGTAATCCCTGGTGCCGGAGGCGGCCTTGGCCATATCGCTATCCAGTTTGTGAAGAATAGTTACAAGGGCAAAGTCATCGCCATCGATGCTGGTAGCAAAGAGAGTTTCTGCAAAAAGCTCGGAGCAGACGCGTTTCTCGATTTTAGAAAACATAGCGACGAGGAGCTAGCGGGCGCTGTAAAAGAGTTTACTGGCGGTGTGGGAGCACATGTCGTCCTTGTCGTTACTGGTTCGCACAAAAGCTACGATCAAGCCATTAAGCTATTACGGCCTGGTGGGAAGCTGATATGTGTTGGAATTCCGGATGGTGAAGAAATGCCAATCCAAGGCGTTGTAGCAAGCCATATTGCGACGACACAGAAACAAGTCATAGGGTCTGCCGTAGGAACCTTGGAGGATACGGTGGAATGCCTAGCTGCAGCAGAGAGAGGGGAGGCGAAAGTGGAAGTCAGGGTAGAAAAGTTGGAAAATTTGGGCGAGGCGCGTCACATCATATTCCGACTGTTTAACTCCCTTAAGTACTAACTTTTGTCTTAAAAATAGATATTCAAGGAGATGGAGCAGGGCAAGTTGCAAGGGAGGGTTGTCATCGATCTATCTTAAGGTAATATTGCATTATGAAATCGAAGAGGCTCTTTTAGCCATAAAATCCAAAGGCAACCATCTGGCTTTACATAATACAACCGAGGCAACTTCGATAATATGTACATAACCATTCGTGTATAACACCGACCTTTTCTTATAAGAAGACAAACATCATGAGTATCCCTATCAGCCAACCGGCCGCTATTGCACCGGTATGCGTCGCTGTGCTTCCTTCATTATTATTATTATTGTTATTAACAATAAGATCGATAACGTTCTCAATACCTGCAGTCCCAGTAGTACTGGGTGATGCATATGTCACAGAAGTAGTAGTAGCTACGATCTCCTTAACACCAGACGCCTCGGAATCACCGCTACCATCACCGCTATCTCCTGACGAACTGACCGGTGAGATTTTTGTTTCCCCCGTAAAAGCTCCAAATTCTTCGGCCGCGCTAGGGATGCATTCGAACGACTTGATAAGTTGCTGCTGGTCGGCTTTGCTCCATGAAGCTTTTATCCAGATATTTGTCGAATCCGAAAATACAATCTTGTATACGTTGCTGATGTTGGGGTTAACGGACATGTGTTCGGCTTCGGTAGCGTGGTTGATATTTCCGTTGCCGCAGGTGTTATCGGTATAAAGCGCACATTGGTAGGGAGCGCCGGATGCGCCACACATTTCGACCGTGCTGATAACATCATCGTGCCAAGAACAAGTCGAGAGGTCGTTGTCCGTGGGTATAAGTTCGTTTAGGACCAGTGTTGTCTTTTGGTAAAACCGAAAAGCTGGGAATTTGCAAGTTGGCGACTTTAAACTATCCGTAAGAACCAAATTTGTCTCATGGGAGGAGACGCAGAGCGCAAATAATTGCGCTATCATGAAAAGCGACATCCTATTGGCTGATCACGGTCGACCTATTCGAAGGCTAAAAAATTAAAATGGTAGTGAGAAATATGGAGCGCGGACCCAGATTTGTGATACGTCGCAAGCTCAAATGGTATTTCATGAGATGTACTAGAGGTCTCAAATCCAAATTCTTTGGTTCGTCATCTTTTAATATTTGACGGTTGCCAGTAGATGCTTCCAATAAAACCTAATCTGGCACTCTATTTACTCGTCTATACACAAACACGCAGGAGATGCTTTAGCACACGCGCGAATTATGATGAATGCGAACACGACGATAAACTTAACTTAAACCCCCCAATTTTTCTTTCTATAAAAAGTTTAGTTAAAATAAGAACCACTCATGCCCAGCACGCGACCTAGCTTGAAACTTTCGCTATTTTTTGGTGTCGCCTTGTCATATTTCGTGCGTTGTCTTCAACCACCTGCGCCACAATTAGCCAAGAACCGTATATGTATTTATATTTTGGCTCGCGATATAAATGTCGCTCTCAATATCACCTGTCACCCAATAGCCGGAAGCTATAGCTAGTCTCGAAATTTTAATTCTTGTTATCTGCAATAATCCGCTCGCCCTCGGCCCAATATAATCCCCAAAATGGGGCTTGTAGGGACGCATTACCATGGTAGCATCAAGTATGAATATAAGGTGAAACAGTTCGAGATTCCATGCCAAATCTCTGGTTAAGAGTATCCCCAGAAAACCAAATCTCGAACCACAAGAGAGATTAGATGAGATCCGAACTGCGATAGCTCGCACAACTGGAAGAACCCGAAACCTTTGCCACGTTGAGGTGATGTTCGCCTTGAAAGGCTTTCTGCATGATGCTGCGCCTCTCCGTGGCGGCACCTGTGGCGCTAAGTGTGGCATTCGCTTGACAAGAGAGCCGCTAATGCGGATAGTGTGAAGATTGTGCCACCATTACCGGACCGTTTCGGTCGCCGTTTGGACGCTTCACATCCACACCAGCTTCACCGTTCAACAACAGTCTCTAGCTGAAATCTACGCCATATGACATCAAGGTCGACAAGATCGAGCTCACTAACGGCGTTTACCCTAGAGGAACGCATCCCAGAGCCAAAGATCAGTTATTATTTCTATTCTGGCTTCATGATTCAGTTTGGAAATTCCTCCGTTCGACGGACAGGTTCGGGTTCTCGTGTAAAGGCTAGCTGGTCAAAGCGGCCTAGAATTGCCGTAGTTTCAGTTAGGCAATTGTCGATACGTGAACTCAAACGGTACGATCAACGCACGCCGACTGGGTATGACGCAGGAGAATTTACGGGCGCAGCTGAGGTTTGGGAATCTCCTAGCTGAGTTGCTGCAGAGTACTTTTGTTCCACTAGCTTTTTTTTCTGGAAGCCTGCAAGCCCCGTGCGAAAATTCGGTAAATTTTCCGGAATTGGAAATCAAAGTCCGAACGGAGCGATTTGTTGATTGGAAGGGAAGTTCGGGGCAAGTGGACACGGATGCTTAGCGCCTCTTTGTGTTTTATTTTGGAGTCATGTTTGTCGCTCGGTTCATCTTTCCTATCGGAACGAGAATCATGTTTTCACTTTGCTAGTGTGACATATTCTGATAAGGCTCACGCCATTTGGTCTGATGAGTCTCCGAAGGGTTTTGAAGCCTCTCATCGAAGAGGAAAGGCCCTTGGTTAAAAGGTAATTGCAGATAGAAAACACATAGATGGTCCAATTCACCCCGAACAAATGAAACCTTTCCCAGGCTAGAATCTGAAGATTCAAGGCCGGCGATCAGTGAATGAAAAGCTGAGACTCTTCCTTCGGAGGCCGGTTGCTTCAAACTAACCCCCCTCCTTGAAGAATTCAACTCCCTAGGGCTGAGGGCAAGTAAGGACTGCCTTGTCTTGTCTCGTTTCTTCATCAAATGGTGTTCGTGGGGACGGGTTATCGCCAAATTGAGCCAAGGCCGGATGCGATGCAAGCAACAGGGTAGCTAAGCCTACCAAAGCCGTACAAACAGTTCAATCTTAAGGTTTCGATGTCGACACACCGCTGGATGCCAGTCGAAAACGGGAAGTTTATTATGATTGCTGCAGAGCCAGGCATGTCCCCGGTTCCAAAAAAAAATTAATTCAAACCAAGCCATTGGGACTTAATACATGTGTGTATAATAGTAGTGTCGCAATCGCAATCGGGAATATGTAAATCCTGACCCCATCATGCGGCGTTCAAATGCCAATCCACCTGAATGAGTGTCCATGTATGCGGGTTTCACTGGGGTAGGCTCGAGGCGATTTGGGCGTGCGTGACCGTTTTATTGTGTCTTGGTCCAAATCCGCCTTACGTTAAACAAGCGAGCCAGTAAATGAATCTGCAGGAACGAAAAGCTCCGTACGACGTTGGCACTTCGCCATTGATGCTGTATACCATCGATGACAGCTTCGACGGGAGCTATCATCCTAGTCATGCGGCCCGGATCCTGCGAGCGAGCGAGATTCACAAATTATTATCTTTACAATGATATATATAAGTATAGAAATTAATCCCACTATCTCGGTTTCAATGCCATCATCACGACGCATCAACACTAGAGCTATCAATTAACGAAGGTCGAAATTTAAATATTTGAGCCAAAACCCCCACAGCACCCACATCAACCTTCTCAACCTGTTTATATTTCATCTCAGCCTTAAACACGTCTCTCGCTTTACACTTTACCTCTCAGTAATTCAAATTTATTTATGTCTTCCATTTACGCTCAGCCACCTTCTTCTTCAAGATCCGACATGCGTGGGAAAAGAGACTCTCTTATTTGCAACAACTGTAGGAGGGACAAGCAAAAGGTATGGTCAACTTCAGCGAGATTTTAGCTACCGTAATTTATGGCTAACATAACATATTAGTGCGTGAGACTTCCGAACGACGATGGAACACAAGTTTGCGTGCGCTGTGAAAAATACAACTATAGCAACTGCTCTACAGACCCATCAGTTCAGCCAGTAGAGCGCAGGAAGAGGGTCTTGAACGACTTGAAGTGCGATAAATGCCGAAGAGACCACAAAACTGTAAGACATTTAGAAGCCAACTTAGACGCTTCAAACACTCAGGACAGATATCTAAACTCGGATAATAGTGCACATTTTCATACGGCCCTTGGCCAAACCCATGCGACCGATGCGCTCGAACAGCCGGCAGCCAGTGTTCCGCCCCGACAAGACCCTCACGCACCCGCAACAGCAAAGGAGCTTCAACCCACGATAGCGGTAGTGACAGTCATTCTACCATGGCTCCATCAGAATATGGTGACTGCTTAGAATATCCAGGCCACGCTGACTACGACTACGATTACACCACGGGCTACGAGGAAGACGGCTACGACTGGGGAGCTGAGACCGATACTCGATGGCAAGAGCATTACTCTCACCCAATGTACCACATGGATTATGCAACCCCCTTTTCACCCGATTCTGGTAGCTCAGATTATTCTGAGAGAGCCAGCTCATTTGCCATGCGCCGATAGACGGAATCCCCCCGCCACCGGATACCCTGAATAACCGGGTATACCACACCATTTCTCAAAAAATTGAACCGAAAAAAAAAACACCTTTGCTGCCTTTCATTTTGTCTCCTACACCATACATTGGCCTGGAGTTTTGTTTGTATTGGGTATGATATTATTGGGATTAATTTGGATTTGGGAGCATCGTTTACGAGCTTTGTAGCCGACTGGAACGGAAAAGGATTTGCATATTGCGTTTTGGTTTTTAGTTGATTTCTTGTCTAGCGAGACTAGCGGTTTTATTAGAATTTTCTTTGTAAGCATGTATCTTTTGAGCTGCAGTTTGTGGCCTATTTTGAACTTTCTGGGCGTCAAATCATTTCCCCTGGTGGCATTGTGTGACACCACCCTTGTAGATGGCTTTGGGTTTACGGGCTAATAGATGCATGTATGAGCTGTTTCTTTGTCAAATCTGTCTTTATCTTGGGGGTTGTGGTTTTGAATGTAGCAATAGTTTGAATATACTGATGCGTTATTGGTACATCCAGAGATCCCGAATCTTTCTCGTAATTCAAAAGAGATTTTTTCTCATTTCAAAGGCCTTTTAGATTCCGCTACCAGCGAGAAGAACCCGTGGAAGCGATTAAGGGAACGATAATCTCCGGCCGTTCCCAATCGTTTTGTCTTGGGTTGCGAGGGTCTCCATCCCGAGTGCGATCGTAGCTGATTGGCGAGTCAAGGCTATAGCGCCACGTTTTACTAGTACGATCGTGAGGTGAGGCTCGTCTTGCCGTGGCCCAATAGTACGAGCTAGCAGGGTACTTTCCGACAGCCTTTGTTGTGCGGCGTGGGCCTTTGTCGAATTCACATTACTCCGTAGGTCCACCCTTACCCACACCTCTTTCCCATCCGTTTCTTCGTCTCAAGTAAATTGAGACTTCCCCTGCATAAATCTCGTTTGATTTGCCAAACTTGTCGGCTATCGAAGATCTCGCGCACATAGGAATAAGCAGGGCGGAAGTTTAAACCGTCGACGCCGCAGGAAGCTCGATAGT
This sequence comes from Dactylellina cionopaga, assembly GCA_036971295.1. Classification (NCBI taxonomy): domain Eukaryota; kingdom Fungi; phylum Ascomycota; class Orbiliomycetes; order Orbiliales; family Orbiliaceae; genus Dactylellina; species Dactylellina cionopaga. The sequence continues at coordinate 263,854 of JAJTTY010000018.1, read as the reverse complement.
TCGTTCACCTATATGTATATATATATATATATATATATGTGCACGTATTCTTCTCAAGACGCCACCTCTTTTTATTTGGAATGGTAGTTAGCCGTCTTTCACTTCCTTAGCAAGCCTACTCCCTTTTTTTTAACAAAAGTCAACATAGAGATCTGGACAGCGCAAATTATCGAAACTTTTCTAAGCCTATGCCATGTATATTCTCCTATAGATTAGAACAGCGTTGATGTAGCTCCGATCTTGGATGAAAAGTTTTAGGCCAAACGAGCCAAATCTGCGACACCCTCGATTTCATACACTAGCTATATATTTTATAATCCGTTTGCTAACAGCATAAAACTATTTCAAAATTAGTATCTTTTCCGGAGCGGTATTTAGAAGGTTGTGACTTCTATGTTTGTGTATTAAGTAAGTCACTGTATATTGTGTTGTCAGAAGTCCGCAATGTGGAAGTTTTCAGCCTCATGGTTGGTCTGTTACCCGCCCCCACTTTGAGTTCTCGAGCTGCGCATGCGCTTCTAGTATCGGCTTTGTGGGTGGTCCCCTCAAGACGAAATTAGGAAATCGCCCGGCTCTACTCCACAGCCTTGCAGATGGACAATGGAGGCCTTCGGAGACCATCTCATATTCGGCTGGCCAAGCCAGGGTTACACTGAGCACACCTTGTGACACCTGAGGTTAGACTGTATTTTTTGGGAACGACGGCGAAAGGACCATTGCTTAGGAACTACCCCAGAGACAGCAATCTTATTAAACCTTCGGGTCCTGGGTTTCGCGCATTTCGAGCCTAAACTTTCCCCTTGACGGATCTATCGGCACGAACGATATTCAAGCCAGTTGATCAACTGATTGCGCGAAGGAGATACGCCAAGCTTGAAGCCTCCACCAAAAGGTGCAATATTATTGGCTGCGCGCTTCGGAATAGACCCACCCACACTAGCGTGCGGACGTTCAGCTCAATCCGACAATCTTTTCCAAACCAAGGATACAGCTGCTGTTTTCTGAAACTCCTTTGAGGCATCATAGTAGGGCGATTTGAACATGTATTCGTGATATCATGATGATGAGCTTGTACAATAATGCACCCATGCATGCGAAGCTGTTGTAGTAATTCAGGCCAGTCCAGTCAGCAATGCAGGTGTGCAATGCGGGTAATATTCAAGCGTACGATCGGAATATTGCGACAATAAATCTGCAGCCTTTCTTCCCATTGCTGCCTGGCTCAATAATACGCCTCCAATACCCGGGCGCAGGTCTGCGTGGCCAAACGCTGGCCACCAACACCCAACACCATTATATGGCTATCAGTGTTTAGAGCAGATAGCTGCTTTGAGGCTGAAGACCGATGTCCTAGAAGCTTCTTCTGCCCTATATTGAGATCTTTGCCCATATGCGTTCTATTGATTTCTATCGCTTAGCACAACTTGCATATAGCATGCGTGTGACTATTCGTTTTTAAGCTTGTAGCTAGCTGAATTACCGCTTCTGTCTAAGCCATCGGCTTCCAGCTTCTAGTGAACATGCCAATTGGATATTTGCTTGTCAATATTTCTGCGGATGGTTCCATAATGAAACTGGCGGTCCAGGCCTATAGATCAGCTTCAAATATGCGCCTTGATGTATGTGGCGGTCGGGCGACAACCGGAGCATCGGCTGTTTAACCTCAAACTTAATAGTTGATATGATTCGGGTTCCCTATGAAATATACTCTGGCGGCCTGCCCGACCGCTCTATGGTTTGGCTATCGAATTAAAACAAGAAACCATCATGCACACTTACAAGATGCTAAAAGTACCTCGTTGCGCCGAAGAATCTTCCCTTGAAATAACTTCGGTTGGGGGCTGACATCCTGCGCATATAGGTACATTGCATGTGGCAACTTTAGGATCCAGAGCTGTGCCGGAAAGTCGTGGTTTATTTGATCAACCCGTTTACTCACCTGATCTCGGACATCAGCCTGATGGAGATGACATGGCATGCGGAAAAAAGGTACGGTTTCTCCTGAATGCACCGTTGCGATGATTTGTTAGGATGATACAATAGCATACAGCGATGTAGAAATTTATGGTAGAATGCAAACCAACTTTTATGATTATTTAACGGCCGGTACCAGCTGGCAATGTCTTTCAAGCTCTCAAAACAGAGCAGCAACCATAGTGCATAGCCTTTCCGATTGCGACATTGAGAACATCCCTGTTTGATAAGCCAATTGAATATGGAAGCTCTGCAAGTGAAGCTTTTGGATAAGAGTATGGAGGACATCGGGGTGGGTCAATTACCACAGACGGCTCGAAGTTCTGAGCTTATCAACATGTAGGTCCTCATAGAATATTACTATAACCTGTTAGCATAGAAAAAACCCATCTCGCTCGAATCAAAGACCAACAAGAGTATTAAATTTATTGGTTACGAAGTGGCGTAAAATCGGTCACTCTTTGTTTGATCATAGGAGAAACAAGCTTCAAAATTATGATACCAACCTATCTCTGCTATATCATCGCATATATGAACTTAAGGATTAGCAAACTGTCACCGAGTGATTTGAACCAAATTGATTGCTTTCGATATAGCCACCGATTGGTAAACACAAATCCTCCCGGAAACGGCATCAACCGTAAATAAATTCGGGAGGCGCTGGATGGCTAATGTGGGCCCAGTAGTTCCGGTGTGCGATGCCGCATGCACGACCAGGGTTGTTGATCCCGCTTCAAGTAGCTGCATGCTCGTTGATGCGAACTTTCAAAGTACCACATCCCGGTTTGCAAGGCCCGAGAAGCTAGCTAGCTAGCTGAGCGTGTTCCATGCACCATGCTAGAAGAAATTCAGGAACATACGCTCGTGCCAACAGCAAAAGCAATTCTTATGGGGGTTTGAGCTTCTAAGTCAATTATAACCTTAAGTATAGTAACGGTGTGTCTATATAATTTCTGATTAAGTTTGAAATTCAACCAGGAATTGCGGCATGTAGATCCCAGCCCTGCGACCATTCTGCGACTCTCCGCTGTTAATTGGGCGTTTCAACGCTGCGGGCAGCTGTGAATTCACTAGCCTCAAGCCACTTCTAAAATGTGGCTGCTCTACTGCCCCCTGTATCAGGCGGTGCACGCTCTGAGTGGTCAGCCTTAACTATGAAAACTCCTGGAACAAACCCCACCTTATCCACTTGTATTTTCCCGAATTGCGTGTGGGTTTGGCATCTGGTTTTACCATGCCTTTAAGCCCAAGCTCCCTAGCACACTTCGTAGACTGCAATTGAATTTCGCGATCACAATAAATTTTTCTTTTTTCGACCACCTTGCTGTGGAGCTGGCTTGCATGTAAAAAGCGCCACATTCGGAGACCAGCCTTAGTTAGATACCCAAACGAAATAACAATTATTGGTTTCGCTTACAGGAATAGCTAAGGTAGCTTGACAGTTGAATTCAACTCTCCATATGGCCATCTGGCGCGGGGACCCACTCCTGTTTGGATGGATACTTGGTTCACCTGAAGCTAACCCACCCATTTGAGTCTAGTGAGCCATTTGCTCAGCTTGAGACGGGAAATGTCAATGTTCATCAAACGAATCGAGATTTGTACAGTGAAGGTGGTTGCGGTACTATTTTGCGACCAGTCCCGCTTGGCAAGCCTTCGTCGTATTTGCTAATAACATTCAGAAATCCGAGGCATAATGCAGCTTAACCCAATGTCGCGCTCGGAACATGGACTCCAGACTAATGCTTCCGGTGTGCTGAGGTTTCTATATTGTGGGGAAATCAACTTCAGTGCCGCAGTGCGCCGCTGTACTCCTGTTGCTGCATATAAGGAACCACTACGAAGCATTTCAAAATGAAGCTATCACCAAGTCACCAAGACACTGAAAACCAAACATCTTTAGCAATCGACATAGCGGTACCTTCCAAACTTTGTATAATCTTAAAACTTTGACTTTTTTGCTATAATATATAATTCTAGCCAAGGCTAGCTCAATCCCAACCAACCAAGCATCAAGATGCCGCCAAAGAGCAACACAACGTGTTGGCGATGCCGCCACGACCGCCAAGCTGTAAGTTGCCACCCGATACCCAGGGTGATTTTGCCACCATCTATTGAAATCTAGCAGGCTAATGCAGCGATACAGTGCGTTCGTGACCCTTACGATCCCGATACTTGTAGCCGTTGCCAACAGCTCAGATATACTTGCGCTCTTGCGAAACCTCCACCAAATGAGAGAGAAGGCCGAATATTGAAATTCCTCAAATGTGACCAGTGTCGCAGGGCTCATCAAAGAGTAAGTCGGATCTTTCGATATTTCGATTATTTCAAAATTGGCGTAATTTCGAACCACTAACATACTAACTTGGTAATATAGTGTTCGCCCAGCGATGACCCGGAACGTTGCGCTCGATGCGTAGAGAAGAAACTGCCATGTTCTCCTCTAACAAACACGAAGAAGATGCCACGAAAACCTCGTCCTGGTGACGGGCCAGGTTCTGGTTCTGGAGGCCACTCAGACTCCCGCGGCCCCGACTCTGACTACACGGAGAGCGAATCTCCCGAGCAATACGACGACGAAGATCAGAGCTATCCTGCAGACTATATTTCCAACTCCAACCAGTACCAATATCCCGCTTATAGCGAGCAATATGACTCGTATGGCAACTATGCAAACTACAACCCAAATACTTACGATGCCGCCATGTATGGTCAATCGGAAGGCTATAATCAACCTCAATACGGCTATAATTACAATGGATATTAGCAAGTTTTCGACGCTTGCTAGTTGTTAGGTGCGAATTTTACGACATAACGGCCGTCAAACAAAAAGTTAGATTCTGGCGTAACCGCCATGGGATGATATCTAGATCTTCGAGGATTGGTTTTAGCGAACCTTGCTCTCAAATATACACATACACTAGACGAAATTCTTTTTTTTTTTTAGCTTCTTTTTTCCCCTCTCGCCTTTTTTCTCAATTGATCAATTGTAATGTTTTCAGTTGTCCTTATGATTGCCTATTTCTTTGCCAATTTGGTGTGTATACAGGATAATACACTCAAATGGTTGTCAATTTTACATTGTTCTTAGCGTTGTATAGTCTAGCAAAGCCCCTCGAAGGGATTTTAGCGTTTTCTCAGCTTTATTCTTGTAATATGTATGCTATACGTCGATTGAGATTGAGATTTATGTTTGATCAGGGTCTCGGCTCCAAAGTTTCCATTTACAACAGTGAGTTCATTCAGTCAAAGTTCAGAACGACCGACAAGAGGCATCTCAGAGGCGATCCTATACCCAAATATATTAAGCTTATATCCCCCTTTTGGAACTATTATTGACTCGTATAGCTAGATGATTTTGGCGAGAAGCTATAACGTTACTTCAGTACTAATTCCAAAATTTCAGTCAAAGCGGCTCAAGTCAAGTTTCATACTTATACCAACCAAGGGTAGAGCTTGTTCACCCTTTGGCTGACGGAAAAACAGTTCCCTACGATTGGTCGGCAACGGTTTATGACCAGGATAAGGTGTAGCAGGGTTGCGATCATAACGTTACCGAACTCCTGTAATTTTGATCTTTTAACGGCTTGAAAAGGAAGACAATAAACCGCTGAATGATCGCGCAAATAACCAGTTTTCGCACGACTTTCTATCGGAGCCTCCCACCATAGCTATCGAAAATTTAAAATTGTCAACTTCGCGGAACTCTAAGACCATTGATGCGAACAAAGGAAGATCGAGGGCGAAGAAACGCAACGCAAATATGGCAACAAAAACTACCACAAAGTCAACACCAACAAGTTCATACCCTCTCACGACCCAATTCAAACCCCCAGAATCCTGCGCTACAGAGTATTGGTTTCCGACTGTATATCCGGGATTGACCGCCTCCGCCGTATTTGTAAACGGGGCACCAATCTTGGCTGAAGGCGCCCTCAAACAATGTTGGCCTCCAAATTTTGATACCGTTGGAGCGTCCTCTCCGACTTTTTATAGTCCGGGAATATGTCCCTCCGGCTACGCGACAGCCGCACAGTCTTACCTTGGCCGCACAATGTATGCCTACTGCTGCTTGAATGGCTATAAATTGCTCGAGCAACAAGCTCCTCAGAACCTTCTCCCCGACTCCATAAACCCATCGGAATTTACTCGGGATAGCAACACCAACCCAGTGTGTTTTCAAACGCTTGAAAGCGCTATAGTGGTCGAATATCAGTCCATAAATGGTGAAATATATACTACTGATCTACGGAGAGGACATTCCGTGATTCAATTGCCGATAAGGGTAAAATACGAAGCGACGGACTTTTCAAGGTTCCCATTAGACGCCCAGCCAACAGATCTGCCAGCTGCTTTTCAAAAAGACCTGGAGCCGTTCATACGTAGTGGATTGGTCACGATCGCTTCTGAAACTGTGAAGCAAACTACTTCTGGAGGCCTCACAACGGGTACAGTAACCGACTCGAATCCTTCCCAAACTAGCAGTGGCGGTGCTCAAGACACCCCCTCGGAAAAAAACACTGCAACCATCGCTATTGCTGTTGGTGTGACACTCAGCGTGGTAATAGTATTCGCAGTTGCCGGCTATTTCTTGTTCGCTTGGAGGCGAAAGAAGCGAAACCAGGAGAATGGAGTTTTCCCAGCGGGTACTGGGCCTTATAAACAGCACCAAAACAATGACAGCCAGTTTGGTGGGATACAAGATTATCCAGACCAAACGGGCGGTATAGCACTTGCGGAGACAGGGGGTTGGTCAAAAAGGCACCAATAGTCGCGGAATCAGCTGTTTGCCTCGAGATATGACAGTTGAATACTCCGTACTAGATGATTTCATCTAATAATAGGAGAGACATGTTCTGCTAGTAGGGGTTATATTTTTTAGCGCTGGATGGAGTTGAATTTTGTTCATACGCATAGACGATATTCTGTACATATATTTAATCGCTGGGATGCTTGTTAATGTACAAATTCGTAAAACACGAATGAGTAGACGAAAGAGCTCTCAAAATAGAACTAGCATACGATTTTGCGGTGTTGCGAGATTCTTTTGGGATTGAAATATTGTGTGGTGAACTTGTATATGATAACCGGGAAAATGTTGTATGCTCTTACGCTTATTCGCAAATCATTAACTTATACCATCGTCAATAGTTGATATCAGAGGCCCCTGGAACTCTTTTCATAGGTAAAATATTCAGCTCGTAGATATGCTCGTAGTAGGCACGAGATACCTCAGCTCGATAGGTAAAGAGTCGTTTAGTCTGTTGTCCCGTTTACGCTAGAAATTCCATGGGTTCCTAGATTCTTTGGAACCAGAGGGCGGAGGACTGGTACCCAAACTAGGTCGTAGAGCCTAAAAAAAAAAAGTATTAGATAATTTCTTTCAATAATACTGATACGGAAATAAGATATACCCTGGGCCACCATCTGCAGCTCTACTTCCAGGTTCGAAGCTTCCCAATGCCTGCCCACTTTGGCAGCACGGAGAGTAGGTTCCCCACAAGGGACCAGCTGCCCAGGCCGTCCACCCGATCCAGACTTCTTGTTCTTCTAAGTAGTTTATGTAGTCGGTGAGAGCTTTAGCACACTATTGACTTAATCAGTATCCATCTGTTACCCAGGACCATTGATGGAAATGTTACCCCAGCATTGGCCCCACCTCCGAACTCAGTAACCATCGCTTTGAGCCCATGTTGCTTTAACCAAGTCGTGACATCATCCAATCTAGTCACCGGCTGGGTGCAATTGGCGCCGCCTCCGCTATAGTTGTCATCTAGATACTCATGAATTTCAATTGCGGTGTTGTTCAACGGATCTCTCATGAGGTGAAGATAATCTGATGAGGGCTCGTTTCCATTGCCGGTTGTAAAAGCATGGCCACCAGTCCAAGCATTACCCGGAGCCAAGATCATTTGTTTTGCGCCTGTCGATCTAATTCCATCAATTGCGGCTTGGTTGTTCTTGAGAACCAAAGCGGTGGACATGTCATGAGGCTCGTTCATAATGCCAAAGATGACACGAGTATTGTGGCGAAAGCGACGAGCGAGCTCAGTGAAGAACATCTTGAAGTCCTCCGTGGTGGCAGCCATAGGGTCTGCGGTGTCTCCAATGACACTACCAGAAAATGGTTGAGAGAAAGGGTCATTATAACGCATATAGTTGTGAGGGTCGAGTATAACAAAGCGCCTTTTCCGAACGGTAATGTATTGAACAGCGTCGTAGAAGAAATCGAAGTACTAGAAAGGGTATGCTGGCTTTAAGAAAAACGAACACAGTTGCTGATATATGGTAAGAAAACTCACTGTTTCGTTGAAGGTCATTCCGAGGCCTGTTGCTGGTGGACACATTCGCTCCAAGATGAACGCAATGCGGAACAGATTGATTTTGTCATCTTTGATCAAAATATCAACAGCAGTTTCGTTGATGAAAGCATAGTCAGAGCCGAATCGACCAGGAAGCCCTATAAAGGTCGATCTTGCACGTTAGCAAAACCATAAATTTTATTTAATTCCAGTCACATAATACAGAGGATGAATTACCTCTACCTACTCCATTGTCTGTCCAGACACCGAATTCACCTCCACTTTCGGCAACACCAGCATAGTAGACCTTTGCAAATGCTGGGGCAGCAAGCGCCGCCAGAGAAATTAGGGAAATTTTCATCCTTAAATTTATCCGGGCTTAGTCTTGTCAGTCGCAGAGTTCTAGATGCAAATCAGAGATAATTGAAGAAAGAATATTCTCAGAGAAAATTGGCTATTTAAATACATCTTATGCCTGATATTAAGGATAGTACATTCTGATTTTGACTACTCTCGTCCCTGGACCCATTAAGCATAGAGTAATTTGCATCCCTTTAATCTCTTTCTAAAATACGTATAGTACAAAGCCTTTCCTACCACAATCCTCAGCTAGAATCCCATATGAATCCCCTGCTGGGAAGTACATGTATCCCTTCAGCAAGAAAATGAAAGGTTTACTAAAACGGAAATACGCAAAAAGAAGCAAATAGTCAACTAAATATTTCATGTTGGTACGGCATTTTTTTGGCATATTAAGTTACCCTTTTCGTAGAACCAACACTTTTTGCCCCAAGTAAGCGGGAACCAAAATTGTATTACCCACCGCAAGTTCCCACCAAAGGTACAAACTGAAAGGGTTTTGAGGATCGGAAAAAATATATCTAGTATCGGAAAGATTGTGCGATTGAATGCAATGTAACATTATGAACATAGGGGTATCAAGCTATATGCCGGTCTTCATGGCCTAGCTAGGTACCCCCCATGATGCTCGCAGGATCTGGGATCATCTACCGCACAGACATTATTTCTCAAGCTTTTCAGATGATCATTGTTTAAAATGGAATCCTTGGTTATGCATTTAAGCGACGATTAAACTCTACCCGATCAATCGATTTTATGATAAAAGATACTAGGTAAGCTTTTGGAAAGGTGGAGGACCTTTCCGTACAGGCTATATGAAATAGTGTCTTAAATTGAAGAACAAGACCTACAGGAACTGATGCCGCGTCGGACATTAAAAATAGCGCGGTATAGATGCCACTGCAAGGTTATTTTAACTTGCTTGGTAATAGTCTAGCTAGAGATGTCACTGTAGTTTTATACGCCTTTGACAGTCATCTCTTCAATACATGCATGCATGAAATGACTTCGGATTCTCTGCTGAGAGTTATGCTGGTGAGAGAGAATTAAAGTTAAATTCTTCAGCTAAACGGTTGTTTTCTGTGGATTCCGATCATATCTCTTGATCTTAGGGTGTAGTATGGTCGGTCGAACATGCGGGTTTCTTCTCTTGACACCGACATCTTGTCTTTCGTTAGTCATCAAAGAGCGAATTTACAATGGGTTTTCGTATTTGTGATTATTTTGGCTCAACGTACCTTGTCGATGTTTCATGAAATGCAATGAAATCGATCTTAATGTCGCATGCATATTGACTAGGTTTAGATACAGTATCGGCCCGCCATAACTAGCTCCCTTTTAACCGATTGTCAGTTGCATATGCGTATTCAATACAGATTATGGACAAGAAGTTAATGTGAGAGTAGTATTTGACACCACTGCTACGGTTTATGTAAATATATAGTTCTGCATTCTTACTTCCATAGCAGTTTCTGACGCAGTTTGCGGGTTCAGGGTGTAGTTCAGGAGCAAAGCTTTGACATATTGATATATACCTAATTTGCTAAATTAGACTTCTGCCCAACATGTGCAATACTGATAAAATCGTCTAAAATCTTTGATATCACTTGATTTAACAAAATAAATACGTGGCTGTAGCGCTTTCTGAACTCAAGATTCCCGAAGGGTAGCAGTAATGTTAGCTAGTTTCTCACCCGCGTGTTCGCGTTAGCCTGAAATGGCGGTGTCCGGGGTTAGGACTCCAAACCCAAGCTTGCGATAGTAGCTATTTCCCACAAAATAACCACCTGCAGTCCGAATTATTAACCACGCTAAGGATGTATATCGATAAGCATATCATGTTTGCGCCGAGTGAAATATTGTTCATGAAAGTCCCGATGTTGAAGACGATCAAGAGCGAACCACACATGCATGGAGAAAAATTCGTAGCTGCGCCAAAACAGATAAATTTAACGGAATCAAAATAACAATGACGAACTCAATTATTCATATTATATTTCATGCGATCCTTAAATCAACAAAGCTAAGAATTCTAGAACAGAACGCCGGATGGAGGACTAGAGCCCAACATATCTACCACAACACCGAATTCCACCAGGGTAGCAGTGGAGCCTGCGAAGGTATGCATTAAGCAATATGGTTATTTCGACTGTGGCCACAAAGTATGTGATTCGAGGCAATTATGTCGCTGGTGTCGAAATAATAATCACGAAAAGTGTCGTCAGAACGAAACTCATTATACCAAGATTCAACACCAGTGTCACAAGTGTAAACATGGGACACCAAATTTCAGGGCGGATCTCAGAAGTTTAATCAAAGATGGGGAGCGATACCATACAGAAAAAAAGGTCACTACAGCGGATGGGCCAATCGAGATACAAGTAGAAACTGTGTCTTGCGTGGGAGGCCGAGAGATAAATACTGGGATTGCTCTAGCCTCTACCTCGGAACCACGCTGGTGCACTATAATATAGAGGTCTTCCTGTAAGATCCGATATAATGAAATTTCCGAAGATTACAACAGAAACAATCGTATGAACGTGAATATCTTCGTATGAATAGAATTTTATATACAAATAGTTATCGATCCAATATTTATCTACTAATTTACAGTTATATGTCCCACTTAATAGTAGAACTACCTAGTATGCGGCTTTAGGGTCGGCTCTAGTAGGTTGAGCCAATATCGCCCCACTTGATCTTGCTGAATATAACGGAAGTATCGGGTTGAATCTGTCTGATAACAGCTGGAGCGCCTTCAGTAGCATTGCAAGGGCCGCCGTTACCGCTGTCCAACCAGTTCATGAAACCACCCTCGTCCCACCAAACAGACATCGCAAGCACCATGCCTCTGGACAATGCCTCTCCCATTCCCTTAGTGGCCCCCAAAGCAAGATATCTTGTAGCGCCACCAGTAGCCGCGCAATAAGTATCATCCATTTCGTTAACGGCTGGCAAACCAGGTTTGACCGCATTGGGTGGATGGATTTGCTTTCCGTTCTGGACGAAGAATTGATAGTATGATTCAAGTTTATTCTTCTTGTCGACATGGAACTGGGTAATTACGGTGAATGGCTTCAGGGTGTTAACTTTGAAGGATGGTCCGGGGCCGTAGAAAGTTGGGGCACCGTTGGCGTAGTTGTTCAAGGAGCAACCCCACTCATCACACACACCGTCCCAGCCGCACTCGTCACTAGTGCACTGATATGGTCCGGTATGGTTGCATGGATGAGGAGCATAGGCGACGGCAGCTCTATTAGCCTCCCAGATGTCCATTTCTGGGCAGCAAGCGCCCTTTCCGCCGATGTTTCCCTTCATGAAATTCAATGTTAGCAACAAGCAACAGTAGGAGACCTAAGAAGACATTAACATTGGATAAAACTTACAACGCCATCGATGAATGGAGTGGTAAAGCATTGCGCGTCACAATAGCCAGCACCAAGTTCCGCGCCAGCCTTGTTTAAGTAACTCGGCCCACCGTACTTGTGCATCTCAGAGAGGTACAAAGCACCGTTCATACCGCATGGCAACTTAGAAACGTCGACGTCAAAAGAGAACTCTTGGCCCGTCAATTGGATCATCTCGTATTTGTGCTGATCGGAATCAAGAAGATAGATTCTTGGGCTGAAGACGGAACCATCGCTATCCTTCAACATATCCAAAAAGATCTTGTCACCGGAGGCCGCAACACCATACTTCTTGTAGTCGCTGATACCATCAATGAGACAGTTCTTCGCGCAGGTCTTTTCATCAGGGCAAACGGTAGAGTTTGGACCGGAACCCCAGTTACCGCATCCAAGGCTTGGGTTGCTCTTTTGGTAGATTGGGTGGATGGCGGAATCAAGGACAATGTAGTTGGTCTGTGCTTTGCAGCCACTTCTCTTTGAGCACTTGTAAGTGGTGACTTTGGGGTGGACTTCTTTGGTCTTTCCAGCAAGACTTTGCGCAGAGGCAAGGCCTAGGAGGAGGGAAACCATCAAAGTTTGGATAGCTGGAGCCATTTTTGCTGTAGCTATGACGTCTAGAAGATATGCTGATCTGGAGAAACTGGCGGGGTTGTCAAACTGAAGAAGGTAGAGAATTATATAGTGACTGGCCGGTGCCCTGCCACGCTATCTAAGAAATGCCAATACCGAAGCCAATCGACATGAAACCCTATGTATACGAGGTTTGTATAGCCGCCATCGGTATCGGAGCAACTCCCGCCGTCGCTACGACCTATAATCTGAACGTAAATGTAATAAAAATGCCAATTTCGTAAGGATCAGCCATTAGCAATCTAAGAAGGGTTAAAAAGATTATCCGAGTTCTACGCGTCACCCTGTTCGTATTTCTGCATGACCTGGGTCACGTCTGGGCATCGAGCAAAAAATCCGGGGTTCGGTCACGGTATCACGGTAGCAGATTGGGTAGCCGGGTGAAGGGCCGGAATTCCTTGCTGGGATTGGTACCAAGAAAATAGCGTCGTGGATCTATGGAATGCGGGTTTGGGTGGAGCGCTGGACTAGGGTATTTATCCGTCGGTGGTCAGACTCGCAGCGACCGAAGATTTCTAGAAGAACCTTAAAATCTCGAATGAGAGATGAGCGATCGGCCATGCTCATCTTCTTCCGTTCTCCGGGAGAATCGAAATTCTAGGCTGCCCGATTTTATATCTTGGACGTCTCTCTTGACATCTTGGTACCTTTCTTTCGAGCTTCCCACTTGCCAGTCATTCACAATTTTTACAAAATACAACAAATCACAACATCTCTGAAGGCTAAGAAAAGGACTCTGAGGATTGTTGGTTGGCGTCTTTGTGTTGCTATCATCAGCTAATAAATTCGCCTCAGGTTTCAGATCGCACTGGATTTTGGTAATTAGCGCGATGTATGGACTTCAAACAAAATAATCCCATTGACCTATTTGTTTTGTCTCGTGAACCAAAATGCAACACCTGGGAACATGAACCGTATTCTATTCACCAGTTATATGGAAATGAGCGCATGCTTTTAAATTCTAGGCAACTTTTGGATGAGGGTAAACATATATATATCGCCTTTGGACCCCTAAGCTAAACGCTAATGACACAACACCGCTTTCCCACCAAGGAAACAAAACGTCGGGGCTTCAAGTTGAGTTGCGTACCGTTTCAGCGCCATAAACAAACCAAATACAGGCGACCGTATGCCTCAGGTTATGGGGAGGTTATTAAAACTTTCCAATCCAATGCACTACCTGGGCGTGGACGGAATCTAGAGGCCAAAGAAAAACCCGGGTCCGACTGTCCAAAGTGAATAAACATGGCAACCGAGTTCCTAGGTTTTCTAAGTGTGTGTGCATAAATGAATCAAAGGATTCACTAATAGCTTCCGACGGTAAATTCTTTGAGTGTTCTAAATGTTTTGCATGCAGCATTATCTGCAAGAAAAAATTGCGGTGATCGCTGTTTGTGTTAGATAGCAGAGAGTTGACTCTACCCAGGGCTCTCCTGTCCACCAAACTGGCTCTATAGACATCGATAGCACAACAGCATATATATATAAACCCAATGAATCCGTATTATTGTAAGACTAACTGTTACTGTTCTATAAACATACGTTGAGCGATAGTGTTCTACGCTGGCCGTCATCTCATTAGTTACATCGCTGTGCGATCCCTACTACCTATTTTGCTATTTTTAGTTTATTGTAGTCATACCACGCTCATTTAATACCTACTTTCTTCTTCAGTCTCAAGATTTATAGTCTTTGGATTTCCATTGCCGATGCTCACTTGGTATGCAATAGGAACAGTATGAAGTCAATTGCTATACATTTTGTTTATATTCTCGCTGCGGCATCATGTATACGTGCTGCCCCAGCTTTTACTGCGGACGCCGTCGAAGATGAGTATATTGTGGTCCTAAAAGATCATGATAAACGTCCTTGGCCTGAAATCTTCGCGGATATGGGATATAACCAGACAAAAAAGCATACGCAAATCGCGGCTGCTGGTGAAAATGGCATTCACGGATTTGGAGCTACCTACGCTACTACCCACGGCGCTGAGATTCGTACCTTTGGTACAAACTTTCGAGCTTTCAAAATGAAAATGCCAAAATCACACAGTGTTAGCATACAGTCACTTCCAAATGTTGCCTTCCTGGAGAAGAACAATATACGAACAAAGCAAGTACCGCAAACATCTTCGCAACCACCGAACCCGGCCCACGGTGCGCCTAAAAGATGGCGCCGTGGAATAGAAGAATGGAAAAATAAACGTTTTGTCATCACTAAGAGGCAACTCCTCAACAATGAAACTATTCCAGCGAATGGAACAGTGCCCGTTAATGGAACCTTACCGGTTGGCGGAACGGTCCCTAATAATGGAACTTCGAACATAATTCAACAGAACACCGCGCCTTGGAATCTTCAGCGAATATCAAGTGAGAAGCCAATTCCCGCAGACGGTCGTCTGATTACCGAGCTTACCTACAAATATCGATTCGAGCGCGCCTCTGGAGCCGGTGTTGATGTCTACATAGTCGACTCTGGGGTCAATGTAACCCATCCAGATTTCGGTGGCCGTGCCAAAATTGTGTTTAGCGCCTTCCAGGACGATGGGCGTGATGGAGATGGCCATGGTACCCATGTTGCAGGAACAGTTGGCTCGTTGCACTTTGGAGTCGCGAAAAATGCCAACATTTTTGGATGTAAGGTGCTAGATGATCAAGGTGGTGGTTCGGACGATGGCATTGCAGCTGGTATTGATGCTGCGCTGACGTCACATCTCCAGCGGAAGGATCAGCCTGGGTTCGCTGGTTCTATTATCAACTTGTCACTTGGTTCGCCAAATCCTACTCAGGTGATATTTGATGTTCTTCAGCGAGCAGCCCAGGCTGGTATGCATGTTACTATTGCTCCAGGCAATGACAACAAAGATGCATGTACGGACTTTCCTGCAGGCTTTAACAAGCAGATTCCTTCTTTATTCTCTGTCGGCGCAGCCGATATCGACGACATCCGAGCAGAGTTCTCAGATAACGGACCTTGCGTTGATCTTCATGGGCCTGGCGTGGGCATTGTGAGTACGTCGGCCGATGGAAACACTGCAGTTAAGGATGGAACTTCGATGGCTACACCTGCCGTTGCCGGTATGATCGCTATCGAACTGGTCAAAAATCCGAATTTGAAACTGGACCCTTTGGGCATGAAGCAGCATATTCTGAGCTTGTCCCAGAAAGGCGCTATTAAGGTGAAACCTGGAGATAATGCTCCTGATGGAGGGAGGAACTTGTTAAACAGCGGGCTTCCTGGAAACCCTTGACCAATTACCTTCTGTATAATTCGTCTTGACATACAAGTCAGGCTGTCTGTGGAAGTATGTATCTGGCATGAGACGTTGACGGAGCGCAAACGATCAACACTGTATCATCTGGCAATCCTAAAAATATAATTTGGAAGTTAAATTCAAATTAGATACCAAGGCTTAAATCAATATCACTACTAAGCGTTAAGACGTACGAAACAATAATATACAAGAAAGTGGGCTCCTTTTGTAGCCCCATTATATACATCTGTGATGATTTTATGAATACAATAATCAATTATTTGAAGTGCAATTGTTCAAATAATTCTGACTGAAAGAAGCACCTTAATTTAATGTTAAAACATCACCTGGCTGATTACAGCGCGTAAGATAACAAGGGGAGCTCCTTATGACATACAATGTAGGGTCGCGCATCTGGCCTGCGAGATAAATATAGGGGTGGCATACTGTTATAATCTGGGAAGAGCAAGAATTTACATTATCTCATAGATTGATCATAAATCGAGTATGGGTATATGATACTCATGCACACTAAATTAGATGTTATCATGCCCCGGAAACTCTAGCTAGACCCTCATATACCCACCTTCGAACTTCCCAAAACCTCCCTTTGCCTTTCCTCCCCATGGCACCACCCAGTAAGCCTCCACCGCCCCCAACGTCCTCAATGCTAACTCTTCCAACGCCTTCCTTTACGACACTGATTACCCCATCGCACAACAGCCGCCCCTCACCGGTCAATTCTGCTGTATGCCCGGCGTCTAACAACACCCTCCTCAAATCCGCCAGCCTCACATCACCCACATGAATCGGCTTCGCGCTCTTTACCGTTCCAGAAACGGAAGAAGGTAGTATGTCTAGCATGAGCCTCTTTTTCTTCTCCATTTGGAAGTTATCATCTGGGACTCCCTCCATCTTCGAGTCTCCTCCCTCCTCCTTCACTTCCTCCTTCACCGTTGTAGAGCCGTCATCGATCTCCACAACCCTCCCAACAACGTGAACGACACCTAAGCCGCGAACATGCTGCCACTTCAGCATCTTGATTAATCCATCACTCAGCTTGACGCTCCACGCATCTGTGTCAATGCCCACGTTCACCATCTCTCCCACCCTTGGCATAAACACTTCGACCTCGTTTTCTTCATCATTGTGGAACTTCTTCCGTTCCTTCTGCATCATTCCCACAACTTCTTTCCCTAAAACTTCAGTCTCCTCCTCTGTTCCCGCTATGAGAACAACCTTTTTCGGCTTCAATTGCGGCAACAGCATTTTTAAACTCCTACCATCGTGTAAAGCCTCGTAATCAACAAACACAACAGAGTTATTCATCATAACCGTAGTCGTATTGATCACTAATTTGCACACAGACGAGCTCCCCACTTCCTCTGGTTCATACTCGTCGGTATCCTCGCTTTCGCTTGCGACGCCGGCACCAGCACCGCCCTCATCTGAAGGCGGTGCACTTGGGCTCCTCTCCGTCCAGTTTTTCCTACCATGTCTTGGCTTCTTGGAAACATGGCTGTTTCGTCTCCCTTGAGGTCCAGCAGCAACTTTATCCCACTTCCTCTTCCTCCCAATCGCATTCTCCCCGCCCTCTTCAGCATTGGCACCGTTAATAACGACACCGCCTCCTCTACCACCCAAAAACTCAATCTTCTCCCCAGTCCTGCCCGTAGTAGTGGTGATGAGCTCCGCCTCCTCCGCTCTTACAAAATCTTCCGCTTTCACCACCTCCCCGTATTCGTCGAATTTCCTCCGCTGGGCTACAAAAGGAAACATGCGGTTCTTGCCTTTGGCGTTTCGAATGTCATAGTCATGTACTCCTTTATTTTTTAGGAGCACGTTGATGCCTTCCTCAACCAGCACTCCTCCACCCAGTTTTCTTCCAGCCGCTAAAGCGGTAGAAATTAATGCCTTTCCTTGTAGCGTGGAATCTTCGTCTTCATCTTCTTCATCACTTGAAGAGCTCACATCTTCGTCGGCCTCAGCCTCTGCTGCTGTTTCAAGTAGCTGCGCTTCGGCATCTTTCACCCCGGCTTCAAGTTGCTGCTGTTTTATATGTTCATTGTGGATATTAAGTTCATCTTGATTGAGAGGAACTTTTATGCCGATGTTCATATCTAGAAGAATGTTGTCAAGCTTGACTACTTTGCCCATGACGTTTGTAACATCGCCTCCCCTATCAGCTTGTTTTCCAGAGCCAGCTATCTCTTTCCATCTGTTGTAGAGATATGCACCAGCTGTCCCACCTCCACCACCCTTTTCCGTCAGGACGATTAGATTTCGTTCATCATCTGCAATCTCCTTGATAACATCTGTAGAAAACCCCCATTCGAGACTTTTGTCGCTCGTGATGACAACTTTCCCACCTTTGGCGGACAGCATTCGCATCAGGTGACGTTTGTGTTCTACAAGCTTCAAATGGCGAAAGTCAAACGGGCCGTAGAGCTTATCCCCGTCATCTCGTCCTCCACCAGCACCGGAACCTCTCGTTTTGCGTCGCCCTGTTTGCCCGACCGATTCGAATTCTTTAACCATGCTTTCGTCCATCCATTCCAAGAGCGCACGAACGTAACGGAAGGTACGGCCGGCGGTACGGACAGCTAGACAAATGTTTGCGTTGGAGTTTAGCCAGCCAGCGGATTTGTTCCTGTAATCGTGTTCCAGGATGTAAGCTAGTTCTAGAATTCGAGCAGAGGAGTCCGTGGGGATCAACACCGTTCCGCCGGCGAAGGCTGCTTTTCGGACAGCAGCTAGGAGGAGATCATCGCGCCTTTTCCGAGGTGTAGATATCACCCCTGGGAGGGAATTATGAGGCGAACAGATGAAGGCTGTAGGGTTGAGAAATTCTTCGGATACCCCTGTAGGTCCAGGAAGGAAGGAGGCTGACGAGAGGTGGGCATCACGAAGATGGTTCCACGAGACGGCGTATAGGATGTTTTCTGAAGAGTGAGAGTGCTGGATGCGCCAGATGGTACCACCAAGAGTGTGGCCGGCACGGTAAGCAGTAATGGTGAGGCCGGACAAAGGCGGAGAGGGGAACATGAATGGTTGTGAGTACTTGAGGGAGTTGAATGCGTCAAAGTAGCGATCGATATCGTCGGACGAAGGAGGCGTGAGGAGGACGGCAGGCGAAGTATCGGTAGCCGGTGGATACGTGGTAGCTATAAGAGGGGTAGATAGGTAGACATCTTGTAGGAGAGACCGGCCGAGATTGGCGACTGGGTAGGTGCAGTAGACGGGAATTCGAGAGAACGCTGGGACATGCGCACAGCAATGGGCGTAGGCTCCGATGTGAGAGAGGGTCGGGTGGGTGAGCAGGATCAGGGAGATAGTTGGCGTGTGTCTGTGAAGTTCAAGTTAACTAGAGTTTCCAGCTATCAGGGAAGTGAATAAAAGGTACTTCTCAATCTCAGCGAGGTCATCGACGTTGAAGGGCTCTGACCAGCCGCAGTCCACGAGGATCTTGATGCCATTGTCGAGGAGCAGCAAGGACGAGGAGGCGCGTGAGCTGCACTGAGCACCCAGCAACGGGATGAATTGGAACATCGTCGATATAAATCTTCGTCTATACCATCTTTCGATATCCGAGGAGGGATTCGAAGAATGGTCGACCGCGGAAGAGGGATATTATATGGAGGGAGGCAGATATGATTAAAGCTGGAGGAAGGGCGGCCGTCGCGTAACGTTGAAGCGAGTTGAAAGCGAAGTTGCCAGTTGCTAAATTTGGACACTCTATGCAACACGCCAACACATTTTCCGTAGATCCTTTTTCGCTCGCTAAGTTACAAGGCCAACTGAATCGCACCCTGCACGGCACCGTGCTATGGTGTGCTGCTTATATATGTATTCTGCACTGTTTAAAGATGCACCATCGTTTTTATTTTCAAAACTTTAATTTTACCTTCTCAAGATTTGAGCAGTTATTCTATAAATAATATATTTCCTAGGGTACCAGCCACCACATTGCCGTAGTGTGCTGCTCGTCCGGAGTCTAACTTGTTGTCTTCTATTCATTCAAGGAATGCAACGGAAGCATGTAGCTTTTGATATTAGACGACTAGCATCACGAATTTTGCCTATACTTTAATAGTTTTATTAAGGTTGTGAATACTGCCTAGGCTAATAACACTAATTAAAATTTGTTCTCGAAATTGCTATAATATTCTCGTCGCATCGCCAGCCTTTTATTAGCAGTCTCTGTTAGTTCAAGCTTTCCTCCTTCTCCAAAGTGTATTTCCGCACGAGACTGATAAGCTTTTCTCCATTCTTAGATAGTCAATAACCATACAATTACCCATCTTAATAAAACTCGCTATCTCCTTTCCAATATTTTGAAACTCTTCGGCATCAAGTTTCTCGTTTGAGAAATCCTCGAACGTCAAATGCCACTTTTCACTTTCCTCTCCTTCGGTTTTCTTGTTTGAATGCTTCCTTTTCGAAAATCGGTTCATACCTCGAACCACCGCCCGGTACACGACGATCGTGAAGCACGAGAGAAACTTAGTCCAGCTGTATATTTGGTACGTTTTCAGTCCCCAATAGCCGAAACCCATTGCACTAGCGCCGACTATCGCTGTACTCGCCACTCCAATAAAAGTGGCAATACAAGCAACTGAGGCTTCCTCTGCTAAGATAACTCCTGAAAGTGCTACTGGCTCGACAAAGAACCGAGACTCGATGATAAGGCTCCCCCAAGCATCAAATATCTCGTAGACGTCTTTGGGATCCAACTCCCATGCGAATATCTTAAGTATGGCTTGTGCTATTTCTTTCAGTTCGCCGGTCCGTGATATGCACCTGCCAATCGTCCTGAAAAAGGATTTTCCTTCGATAATCCTCAATCCACATCTGAGTGCTTCCTGAGCCTTGGCCTCATACGAAACGACCTGTCCCTTGATAAATAAATTCACAAGCTTGGGTTAATCAAGTCGGTAGTCTGAGCGACTAATTCTTTGATACTTCTTGGGTCAACTGTAGAGCAGATTAGATGATGCCTTCCAAGCACAAAATCTGAAAGGCGTCGAGGGTGCTTATCACATAAATTTATCCACTCTATGAATTCGAAAACTTGAATATCTTCGCTCCCATGTATCCTGGTCCCCAAGAAACGTCGGATTCTTCAAAGAACTCTTATAGATATCAAAAATCCATTCTTCTTGGAATTTTTTGACATCTTCCAGTTTCGTTGAAACTCCTTAGATATTTCTTCTTGTGATATTGTTTCTCCTGCCAAGATGCCTTCTTCGTGTTCATCTCTAGTCTCAGATTCCAACTTACGTTCGTGTTCACGGTATTGAGTATACACTATCACAACAGGTATTCTCCTTTCCTTAAAACACTTTGAAAGAACCTGTTCTGCCGATGGATCATTTGTTCGTGGACTTTTTGAATCAATGCAAAACCTTTGAATATTTGGATATTGTTAGCGTCTTATTTTCTTTCTTAATTTATGATCAGAGTGTCCATCAATCGCCACAAACAGAATTCATTCTTACCACACGCAATGAATTCGCTCATTTGGATCGTCTCGATTGCAACTTTTCTTAATAAAATCGTCCACCTTTTCATTATTGTCAAGATCCCCGGATTGAAACCCTCTTGAATCATGTATTATGATCGAATCTTCCCCGTCCATTTGATACACAAGTTCTTCTTCAACATTGTGCATCGTTTGCGTTTTTTCATTCTCCACAGTCTAGAAAGTAATATCAAAACAGCCGTCAGCTAGTGAGAAAGCAAAAAACTTCACAGTGTGGGTATAATCATTCAGCTTTCATATGAATATTCCAGTAGACAAAAGCCAGGTATGAGGCAACAATAATCTTATTTTATTTAAAAATTTCCTTCGTACGGTTTTGAATTTACTTACTACTTTGGATCCGGGTCCAAACACCCTGTTTATGAGCGTCGATTTACCCACTCCTGAATTCCCACAAACTAATAGCCTAACTTTATGAATTGGTGCCTTCTTCGAAATCCAGAAAAATTTCGAGCGGGCCAATTCAACCCTAGTCTTACGGAAACTAGTGATCTGTTCGCCATAACCACGCCATATTTCATCGGGTGCGAGCTGATCCATGTGAAAAAAAACCGAAGGATGGATTATAGTTCCTATTTAGCAAAGTATGAGCATGTATAGCTGTGGCGAATAGTCTGAATTTGGCCATAGTATCGGAAAACATACGAGTACGGTGATCTATGTGTGATAATTTACCAGTTCAACATCCTGATCAAAAACGTTGCGTTGCTGGGTAACAAGTTTTTTGACCCAATCCTGATGAAACTCAGGTTTATGGGGTATTTTAGCGAGGGATTTGGTTATATCGTAGATGTTAACAGAAACACCATTAGTAAACCAAAAGGGATACCCGTCTTCTTCCTCAGGTAGAAATATTTCCGGGTTTGATATCTCGTCGCTAGCTGCTATAGAATTCGTAGAGTGAGACTTTAAAGTCAAACCTTTCCCTCTTGCTTCTGTAACAAGCCACTGGAGTGGCCAAAGCGATAGTCCATTCTTAGGTTTAGTACCATTAAGGTCCGAAAGTTCTCCTAAAAACCAAGTTTCTATCGCTGTCTTCACTAGCGAGCTCAATTTACGGCTTAGAGAAAGTCTTGTCGCTTTACCCATTCTTTCATTAAGCCCGAGAGCGTGATACACATGCTCAACATTGTCGAAAATTGGCATCGAGGGACTTCCTCCTAAACCTGTCAAATTTGAGGTCTCTATTAACCCCATGAAGTATACTTTTGGTGCTTTACGAGCGAAATCTTTTCTGAGGGTGTTCTATAACAAAAGGCTTTCAGTATTTGTCCATTATCTGTAACAGCTAAGCTTGCCTACCAGGCTATCGCTCCACCCTTCTGGGATTGTATTGCAGGTACACAGTTCCCATGCCTCCTGAAACCGTCTTTTAAACACTTTATCATTTGAATGATCGAATACCGTTAGCTTGAAGCAGCCAATGTAATATAAGATCCTTGCTGTAACCATCAATGTGGCTATTTTGAATGCGTAAATAACCGATTAGCTTTCCGGTGTGGTGAAGGTAACGAAAAGTAAATATGCTGACTGGTGGGCCAGAGCGTATTAAAATCTTTTTGATATACAAGGCCAATACTTACTTGCTCCGTCTCCCTCCCCAAAGAAGAAAATCTCATCGCTTCGATAAGTGAGGGTTTCGCAAATGGTCTATTTGATATCACGACTTTAAGTTTTAGTATATTAACAGTGCGGCGGAGAGTTTTTAAAGCCAACTCTTCATTAGAACACTCTATCGGAAGCTGTTGGTCCACATGCCCGGTAGATACTTTCAACAGATTATGATTGTCGTCCTCGAAGGCTTCTCCAGATCCGCCTGGCATGTGGGTAGGGGTATGGAGATAGATACCTCCCTTCTACATTACAGTCTACACCCCCGTAAATGAGTTTCTGGATCCAGCTATAATAATTTACGTGATAGCGAAGGAAGCAATCTGCGCACCTGATGTACAGCTGATTTCGACACTTCATCGTATATTAGACCCGTTTCAACCACATTATAAATTCTAGATATCGACGACAGGTTCAAGTCTCCATTCGATTTCCGATTCGCTTCCAAAAAGTCATACGGACCCGCCGCGCAAATGATGAGTCGTTCTTTGTGACGGCATAAAAAGCCTTCCCCATCGTGTAGAACGCTCGTAGACCGGTCCATCTGCTGCCCTGATGGGATGGGGAGCGATATATCAGAACTGAGAGGAATGTTTTCTGATTCTCCGAAATCCGAGGATCCGAGGATGGGGTTGGGATCATATGTGTTGGTTCTCCATCCGCATCGTTGTCGCTGGTTTCATAGGAGTGGAGAAGTGAGCCAGTCGACATAGTGTGCGCGGTTGTATGGTATCCGAGAAATTTTGTTGTAGGTTTAATGTTAATTCCGGATTCCAATGGCTCTGAGTATCCAAAAGTATGTTAATCGTGATCTGATCACAGAATTTGAGAGTGAAGCAATAAGTTTAGCTTGGATTTCTAAAGAAATTCCTGGAGGGGCGAATTATAGAAGGGAACGCGGGGCTGAGATTGATACATCGCAGCCTCGTAACCGCAGTGTCGTAGCCTTGCAATAATTCGCCCTCCAAGCCTCAAAGATGCATGCAACAGCATTGTTTAATGCAGATGAACCCTCGAACTCAATTGCCTTTAATCCTGAAATTGTGGCAATACAGTATTCTTTTTCTGGGCTCCGAGATTTTCTCACGGTTCAAGTGCCGGGAGCCTCTTCGCACGCTTGTATATGTTGGTTATCAGACCACAAAACTTCGCAAAATATAACAGGTTAGATTGAAAGATAGAATCAATTTTTGTATGAATCGAATTTTGGCTAGACTCATATCTGGATACTAGATTAAGATCCATCTCCGTACTCACTGTACGAAAAGCTTTTGCAAAATGCTTTGAGTTTCTATGCGCCAACCCGAGGCTACTATTCGCCAAGGGCCAAGAACTCATGCCCAGCCAGGCCGGATTCGTAGAAAATCACGTCTTGTCAGCCCAATGGACAATCCATAGGAATTAGACGAAGATAAGCAAAGTAAAAAATCAAGATGATAGGACATAACTATAGGTTAGAAAGCCTGATACTAGAAGATTTAAACCGAACTAGATAACCTTGCCATCTATCGGTTATTCAATATGTATATAATTTTCAAAGAGTATTCTTATCTACACCTAATCGTTTCGTACTGTGGTATTGCGGTTCTGCCCAATCGCACCGAGGTCACCTAAAATGAGAGCTTTACACTACTAAACTTCTTGAATAAATGCTTATTATACACCCTTCCACGATTCCCATCTCCTAGCAACATGTCACATGACAGGCTCAAAATTGAACCTCGTTTAGTTAGAGTTTTTGTGTCCTATTCTACAATCAAGATAGGCCGATAGTTATGTACATTGTCTGCGGTTATATTACATATTTTAGCACTTCATTATTTTATATACCGTTCAGGCCCACGATTATTTCTGCTGCTGACTTTCCATCCACCCCGTACTCGAACCAATCCACGCTGACCAACTGCACCTTCGTCTTACTCTTGCTCTCCAAATCTCGCACGGTTGCTACAATTTTTGAGTTGGCATCCTTCGCCTTCACTCCCAACAGATCAACCTCTTCCCGCCCGCTTATTCCATTTAGCACATTGCCAACGATATCTCCAGCTGTTAGTGCCGCCGCCGTGCTGACTTCGTATAAACCCTTTGGTACAGTACCAGACGGAACCGAATCCCAGCCATCGGTGTTCACGGAAAGCTCCGAAAGCGCAAAGTCCGGAGTTATTATCAAGACCTTGTTTTTTCCTTGCGTGATCGCGGATAGTTTTGTGTCCTTCAAGGTTTGAAAGTTGAATTTCTTCGTTCCTCTGGCGTTGGTGGGCATGTATACCCACTGTTCTAGCGCTCTGATGACGCCCATGAATTTGGATTGTACTTCTGCAGAGGTAATAACGGTTCCGTCGTCGAGTGTAAAATCGTCGTTGAAATTCGTGTGCGAGATATCCAAGATGACGAGTTCTTGAGCTCCCGGGTTGGAGGATAGGAATCCCTGGACCTGGGTTATCAAGTCGACTAATGTAGCCTTCGCGCGTAGGGCATGCTGGGTGTAGAACGTATCCGCTACAGGATCGTAATAGGCCCTCAGGTCGAAATGGCGGACGCCACCGTTTAACTGAGAGCTTAGATCTTGTCCTTGTGCTCGAGAGATATGTGCGACGGAGTTCATGACATATTCGCCCAGCACGGGACCCAAGTGAATCGGGTTCATAGTCAAAGGGTTGAATGAGCCATCAGACGGTGCTGGAAGGAAGTAGTCAAGATTCCAAAGGAATGCGATGTCGTCGTACTTGATGAGAGATAGTATATGTTGGAAGGAATAGGCGTGCGAATCGTGCGTACCAGGGATGTACAGATCCGAAAGCTTCAAAGCCTGGATTGCGGGTGTAGACATCCAAGTCGAGATATTTGGGATAGCGCGGGGAGGCTTGATCGAACTGGATTTAAACACCGAGGAAAAACGTCTGGTGAGTTTGCTGAAAGATGTGCTCCACCGTTTCTTCGCACCGGGCATCGTCCCCTTGATCCCAAACGATTGTATAACATCGTTGATTTTCTTGAGAATGTTGCCGTTTTCTGAGGTATTTATGATCGAAGCTAGTTTGTATGGTAGCCTCAACACTGGAGCGAAGACAGGATACAGGAAACTGACGATATCGACTAAAATATCACCGTCCAAGTCGATGCTATCAAGGGATGTCTGAAACCGAGTTATACTCAAGCCAACGCTTCCGACATTAGACCCCGTAAGTCCGTTTAGATCCGCTTGGGCAGTCACTAGGACCGAGAGTCCCTTCACCTTGAGGGTAGCATCTGAATTCAATGTCTTAAATCTCGCCTGCATTTTTATGTCCGCAGTAAGATCGATGATGGCATTAACAGTCCAAAGCCCCCCAGGAGATCCCGGTGTCACGGATGCATAACTGCACTTAACATTCGAATTCAAAATTTCCTTCAGTGTTATATCCACGTCGTTTGAAATAGGGAATTTGAGTGTGCTTTTCTTGATACTCGCAAATACAGCGCCGAGGTTAGCATCCAAGGCGCTGTTGATCAACGGAGGCATGACACCCGGTCCGCTGAAGAAGAAAAAATCGAAATCCCGTCCCTTCTCCAGGATCTTCGCGGGGGCAAGCATCACACCCGCTTGGAACGCAGGATTGGCGGAGTCGACGCCGAAGGATGTTTTGAATGGTGTCATGCCGATGTTCACATTGATTTTGCTCTCACTTGCAGCTTTCAGGTTGACTTGGAACGAAGATTGAAGAGGAATCCAGCCGTTTGCTTCGAGCGGGTATACACTCGAAGCGGAGTACGCACCGAGATCGATAGACGAAGGCGGATTCTTTGACATAAATTTGGAATTGCTAGTACCGGCAGTTATGGTGTTAGGCCAGTCGTTGAAGATGTACATATCGGCAGAGGTACCGAGGCCCCGTTCTTGGGCGGCATTGGAAGCTGACCGCTCGACGATGTCGGAGGGTCCTATTTCTGGGATCTCTTGAGTGTTAGAGCGCGGAGCTGGGACTAATGCTCTGGCGGCCATCGCTAGCGGTAGGAGTCGTAAGAAAATTTGCATTTCGATGGGAGAAGATCTCTGTTAGAACTTCAATAAATGGATGGGTAGACCCTTCGACGTGGGCGAAACGAAAAAGGATTAAGCACTAGTTTGGATCCAACGGTACGCTTGATATATCTAAAACGAAGGAATGAAACGATGCCAATCGCAGGAAGATAGGCCGGATTCTAGCCGGCTTCTACTCTTTCACTGCTTTTGATGTTTATAAGCCCGGTGAAGTAGAAGAAAGGGTATTCTTCAAGCACAAATGTCCAGGCGATTCTTATATATGTCTTATCTCTCCCCGCACTTCCCAAGCCCCCGTCGCCTTTTGCACCTACCCAAATAGTCCCATCCTCACCCCTTGACCGCTCTGAGCAAATCCATATTCTGCACCTTTGCGTTAATATGGCATCAAATCGGTCTAGCCTGGATTGCCCACTGTGTCACCGTAGCACCCTTTGGAGTTACATACCTAACGGCGTGGTTAGTTTCTGTCAAGGCTTTAACTCAACATTGACGATAGGGCCGTCGCATTGCCCGGAACGAGATTGAAGGGTTGAGTGTGATTACATGGGCTCCTAGCTATGACCCTTGCTGCGAAGAGCGAGGTTGAGCTAGTGTGGACATTTTAGACTTTCGGGTGGCTGATAACAGCTGCATGGTGCGAAGCGCTGGGTCGAAAGGTAGCCATAGGCCGAGATCTATCAAGGTCAAACATCACATTATGCGAGTTCATTGGCACCTGGCGGACGCCAAGCCGTCGGTGAATCGTGCATATTTTGACAGTTTGCGAATGGCGACCTATAGTTCTGCTAAACTTAGGAATTCTCGAAACGTGCGAGGAGTTATTGGATCATGCGGGGAATTGGCACCTTTTTTTTTTTTTTTTTTTTGGCGGGCTTCTCGATACTTGTACCTGAAAGGGGCAGTCTTTATGCCTCAAGTTTGGCCTCGTGCTGAGACGAAACAGGAAGGTAAGACGGAGATAAGTCATTGGTGTGTGATGTTGTTGCAGTTTTTGCGTTGTTCGTCGGCGTATGAATCTATTGGCTCGCGCTGGTCTCGCCATACATTTGATACCAAGGATCAATCTCTTTTATTCTAACCAATAGCCAAATATTAAGAGATGCTTTTTAATATTGCGAAATCTCCTCCGACGGTGGCTGGATTCCCAATAAAAAGTTGTGCACATAAAAAGCCACGGGCTGATCTAGACCCGCTTCGGTCGCGTTCTTCAGCGTGAGTCCGATGGATTTGGCATCTCCAGCCTTACGCTCAGAATATCCGGGTTAGCGCGAATGTCAACTGAAAGTGAAAAGCGGTGGCGAGTCGATAGAAGTACACCCGATCAAAGTAGGCATTTTTCTTCAAAGCAAAGAACCATGTTGATTGAAATACGGGTCAGCTTTCGCGTAGTCCGATAAGAAATCATGATATTAGCCGAGGTGCTTACTAGCATCCACACTTCGTATCACCCCGTTGTATCCCGCTTCAATTTCAGCCCCATATTCTAAAAGGTCCCAATATAAGAAGGGACGGCACCCACTCATTGCCCTCCTTCTACCAGTTTGTGGTACTTTTCAAATAAAATCAACCAACTTTTTTTTTCGAACCAGTAAAAGCGGTCCCTGACCGCCCTCGAATTCGCAAAAATGAAATTGGGAGGCTTCGGCTTCTCCTTCATGGCGAAGCGATTCGTTAGCAAGATTAAGAATATGATGTTGGATCTGATCTTTGGCAAGAACAGGAAGAAGGATAAATCGAAGTCGAAGAAGAAGGGAGATGGCTCTGATGGAGCGAAAGGGCTCGGTGGGTTCAGGAAGATGAAGGAGTCGCAGAATGAGAAAGGACCCGGCGAACCATCTCAGCCGCAGAAGGAGAGCTGGGGTGCCTGGGGCAAGAGATTGGCAACAAAATAAGTAAGACACGATACCGAGTTTCTACAAACATTCGATATGAAGGTACTAACCTTCGTAGTACGAGTTAAATTGCTTACTAAAACTGAATTAGTCGAGTCGCCTGACAACTTCCTGCCGTACATGCGCCGAACACAACTAAACGGCACTCATGAACTCACGAGTCTCGCCTTCATACACCCTTAAATCCACTTTCAGCATACAATAGTCTTTTTTTTTTATAAGTCGCATCCGAAGGTCCGATATCATACTGCAGCTATCAACGTAATCGCTAGGAGAGCCGCGCGCGATTTAACTACAAACATTCCGGCTAGCAATCGCGATCCGACATGTCATGATCAGAGGATCCGGCACCACTTTTTTCGAAACCCGTGGAAGAGTTACAGCTCTTTATTTAAAATATGGTGGAGATTATTTAAGCAAAATATCAGATCAGGGAGCATTATTTCTTGCTGCTATAAATTGTTCTTGTCGGGCTTCAGCTAAAACCTTCTATGATCGCGCGGTATCGGGTTATGGAGTTTTGGACTGTATTTAAATTCGTATAAATGTCTTGAATCGTATCTTACATAACCTGGTTCAAACACCGTAATTAGATAGCGAAGTTTAATTTCTGACAAAAGTGCGCGAGTTTAATAATATCAATACTTCACGCTCCTCAATCGCGAGGGCAGGGAAAACGCTGTTGCAAAACGGACCCAACAACGCAAATACAGTTCCTCCTTACTACACCTAGTCAACTAAGATACTGGTATGGTAATGTGTTAGAGTGGGGCTAGAGAGGGTCTAGAATCCTATGATTGATTTATCAATAGCCGAGCTAGCTACTTAACTAACAAAATACAACCAACGTTCACAATATGTAATAAAGCTTAAAACTTGAAACACTATTATTGAAGGAATAGCTGGAAGCAGCTAGCTTGCCCTAAAGTACAACGGTTCGACTTTTAAGGTCGGATCCACATCCAAAATATTAACGACGTTAGGGCAAAATCACATAGAATGAGCATGATCCCGCTGGATATATCGAGATCACCGATATCTTCATTTTTATTTTTTGTATTTCGCCTATGAGATTGATATTCTCATCTATTAATTGGTGTTGGCAATGGAGAGATTGCCTTCTTGATGACATCAATGCAGAAGCCATACAATCTTCGATCTTCTACAGCACGCTCCCATTAATGAATTTCCTCATAGTTCAATCTCTAGACCATAAATACCACCACAACCATTTTTCTTATCAACTCTCTGTTATCTTCTCTCTCCAATCAACAACCGATGCATCCAGAGCAATCAGCCATCTCTATCAGTGTCATCACGCAAGCATCGACCATAAACTCTCGAATGTGTTAACATCTATATATTGGACTAATGAGTACGCTATAGATGATACCAACCTGCATATGAAGCCGGCTTTCATTATTCACGGTCGCGACCCGTCTCTGTACAAAATCTCGATGGGGCACAGTAAGGTGGTTATGATTCTCCACTCACCCCTATCTAACTTGGAATTGGGCCTATGCTAAGAATCTTATATATCCGTGATCCATCGGAACTCTCACCGTAGCATAGACCTCATTCTCTAAGCCTCGCTTACATACTCAAGCACCTCCTGCAAATAATTAACCAAGATATCACTTCACGGGGAACATGAAGACTTGGGCTACTTATAGAGGACTCATTCGACTTAATCGCGAGATGTATAAAGCTAACCCCCTAGACCATAATTATAACCTTTTTTAAAACTCCTCTGGGGCTTTCTGCACAATACACCTAGAAAGTCAAATGACTGGTGAGAAACCGAAAATAATACTAGTCGATTTTCGAGACGCAATGAACGTATTTTCGAATTTACCGTTATAATGTTGCATTTGACTGTAGTACTATCGTTTGCTGTTCTGCTGTTCGAATTTAAATCTGATCGATTACTCGGATGAATCGCATCTCAATAGCGAAGATTACATTATAAATTGAATATACGTCTTGCCCCTAGATTCCTTCTGTCTATTTATTGCTAGTTCCGCGTTATAATGCTACGCTAAATACCATAAAAGAAATGTCGATACCGTTACGCCTACAACAAGTAGATGGGGAAGGTTAAGACAGTTTCTCAAGGATTAGATGCCCAAAAATTTAAGAAAGCCTTAGCGCCAGAAGCTGTAGTTGCTGCAGCGTACTGTTGCCACTCGTTATTCTTATGGCTGTCTGCATAGTCACTAACACCCTTGACAACTAGGCATTGGCCATGACCGCAAACTCTCGCCCCTTGCATTTCGAATCCTATAGCCTTTTCTTTCTTAGCCAGCCTATCGCGGTGTTTTCCGGATTTCATTACCATATCAGCACATGCGATCTTTCCGATATGGACAAAAGGTTGGGTAAATCCTTGGATGTGTCGGTTTCGCTGGACTGGTGGCCCCGTGCATCCGAGGGCATCACAGTCTTTTTTCCGCATCTCATCACACGCTGGATCATTTCCTGCTTTGCAGCATTTACAAATGCAATGGGTGAGAGACTCTTGCTGGTGGGGCCTATGGTTGTAAGATGCTCGGAAGAGTTTGTCATGCTCGACACCGGGATAGTGATAATGATTTCGTTTGCTCTGAAGCACGTGAAAATGTTGAAAGGTCTGCTTTTGGAAAGAACTTTTTGCATCTGTGCTTTTCAGCTTCTTAAGAAGCCCTTAGATCCTACGGCCGGGGAGTTCCAGTGTCTCATCGCTGCTTTTACGTTGGAACTTATCTGGTAACTGTCGGCCAAGGTCGTACTTGACCAGACTGTCGCTGATAATAACATCTCCGAGGAGAATCTCGGTATCCTCATCGTTGGGCGGGAACGGAACGCCTCCGCAGATTCCGACCACCAATGTAAGTTGTATATGAAGGTAACTGATATACAAACTTGCCGCGACACTCGCTGCACTTGAGGTACCCATCTCTGGAAGATGGCATAGAACAATATTATGGTTGCCAATTTCCAGTATTATATATATTCTCGTCCCCTGGTAGCTTCACATAGGCTTGACCACCTTCCTCATAAAGCTCGTCAAACAGAGCTTGCACAGCGTCAGCCTCAAGTGGGAGAGCACAAACCATGGCGATATTAAACTTATCGCGAGATTCTGTAAGCGGCGTGGTTCGAGACCGGTAGTCATATCTGTTGAATCAAGATTAGTCTTATTATCAAAGATAAATGCCTCAAACTGTAAAAGACATCCGACCTATCGTCTATCGTATTGTCTTGGAACCTGCCATTTATGCAAAGCGAGTTATGCTCCACGAGTCGCCGCTTCGACGTAGATCCTCCCAGCCCGCTTCCTAGATGTTGGACAATTTCTTTGTAAACCAATTCCCTCACTTTTAAATCCGCGTCTTCGCAGTCTTTCAGTGCAATCAATTGCTGATATAGAAGGAGGCACCCAGAAACCGCTTTCAAGAGGTTTCGTTAAGGTTTTCGAAAATACCAACCTTAAGACAGAGCCTAGCCCAGATCTGGTGATGATCTAAATTTTCGTTGTCCAAGGTAAATGGCTCGCCACAGTATATTTCCAATAATAGTCTTGCAAAAGATGTCAAAACGGGGTGTCCAGGCAAATACAGTTCTTCTGGGCAAGTCTTCTGCGGAGAACAGCGAATATAAAGAAAATCATCCTGTGTTTTATGGTTTTTAGGCACAAGAAATAAAATGTTAGATGAATTCCAGCTTTGTTTCATGAATTTTGCATCAAAAAAATTTAAAAAACAAATACTGAGTTTGTAAGCTAGAGCATACTTATCCTTGCGACTAAATACACTCGCAGGTAAAGGAGGCTCGCTACTGAGGCTAATTTCCTGCAAATATCCCGTCTTAATTAGTTTATCGAGGGACTTTGAAAAAGCGGCCTCTGGGTGGGACTTGGGCGTTGACAGTGTAGAGCAGTGAATCTTGTCGGAATCGTTACCAGCGTTGAAAATGAGTTGAATGCGCTGGTCTGTAAACTTTGATAAACCTTCACAAATATTATCAAGCTGACGGGTTGGGCCGCCTGACCTGGGGTTGTGTGTAGGCAATACGTCTTGCGATATGAACTTACGTATAGCGTAGGCATCGGACTTCCTGCCACAATTCTGCATTCTGGCAGCCCGACAAGAAAAGGTCCAGTTCACCGTAAAACTAGTTTTGCGGCTGCAACAAGATCTCATGAGAACCACAAACTAGGTTGCAGAGGAGTACGTCGAATACAACGCTGACATGCTTTCGAAATTGCAAATCATCCCCTGTATTGATGAAGGCTGTTGGGAAGTCATCAAATTCTCTACTAGGACTCCAAGCCCGCTTCCGGTTGGCATGCCGTTCCAGAAAGTTATAAACCAGCTTTTATAGAGTATACGGCCAACCAGTTTATTAACTATATAGCGCATTATATTAAATCGTAGAGGAAACCCTTAGCTATACAACCAAATTATTTAACGAAATAGGGCTTGATCACCTTCAGCAGTTATAGTCATTTGTTGCTAGTGTACCTTTATTCTATTTCTACCCCTGTCATTGAGCCTGGCGGCTAATATCAATTTTAATACATCGTGTACTAGTTATTGCGGCATCTCGAATTGTTGCGTATTTACTTCGTACTTTGCTTATATATAGCCATAGCTAGCTCTATGTTTCGCTTTCTAGAAACTATATTATTATCATTATTATTTTGAAAGCGAGGTTTATTTGTCTTCCTAGCCATTTCGATATTAATTAGACTTAAGTTTAATTATATATGCAATAAGTAGGTGATGTGGAAAGAAGAAGGTGTGAAGAGATCGCGATGGGATCGCGTTGTTTACTTTTTGCGTGTCCCGCTTCTGCCGATGTCTACTTCTCCCAACAACACGTTAACATATTCCACCCTGGGCTGCGAGACACAGTAACGCGATTGTTTGAAACTCGAAACTTATATAAATAAATGAAACTGAATTTTCAAAATAAAAATATGTCCCATTTTTTATGTATATAAAAAACTCGCCATAAACTGGTGACAAAATACATAAAGTTCGTACGATATGAGTAAGTAGCTAGCACAAGTTACAACACATCGCATGGGCTTCCCTTGACCCGTGACCATCCAGCAAATGCTGATACCCACCTCATTAACATTGCGGGGTAGGTTGGCTTAGTATACTTGCATTCAATTAAAGCTGCATGCGAGAAGATGCGCCTCGGAAAGACGAGACTTTATTTGTTTACAGGGTTTCTTTTTCCCCCTCTGTGACATCGCCATCTCTGTTATACCAGCAACAGCCCACCAGAAATCTCGCCAGTTCCTTTCCCCAGCCGCGACTTAAAGGCGAGACTCGTCGCTGAATTCAAGGAGAAAAAACCAACATTATCATAAGCTTTTATGTGGAAAGCACTTGGAGAGATTCTCTACTATAAACTCTCGTTCCGTTTAACAACATTCAAGCACAGCTTTTGACAAAACGAGCAGACCCATTCCAATTTGATAAACAAAATAGGTACGGCTTCGCTAACGGCAAATACAAAACTCAAAGTGAATATAGGTTTGAAAAATAAAGGAAACCAAAGGAGACCAGGACAATGCTCTTATAAGTCTTCTCGAATCTACCGGAAAGCTAACACCTGCTATATCAAGGAACAAGGAGATTCAGAACACTACTACAAAATTTTTCAGGTATTTTGCTATATTTTCATTCAGACCAAGAGTTTTGGCGTTCTTACGTAAAGTTAATACGCACTATCTTTAAAATTGATCCCTAAATTTGGAAGCCATCATCAGCGCTGGAAATAAAAGCTATAACATCAATAGATCCGCCTTTTAACACTTAGGATATTTTTATAATTATCTTCTTCGCCCTAAAGTAAATTATATTTTAAGGAACTTTAAGAAATTATAAGCTTCTGCTATATTGCTAATGTGGTGAAGTAGAGTGGGCTTAAATAGTATAGTTTTCGTTGCTTTCTAGTATTTGCTTGGCTTGTTGCATTCTGGCGTCTCAACGCCTTCCTATTTCTTTCCTCGAACATGTATATAAGCAGAGCCCTCGAGGCTTCACCTTTCAGCAAGCATGCGGGCGTCTTCCTTTCTATTCACTCATTCATTTCCTTATTTCTCTTACATACTATCATACTCTCGTTATAACCATACAATAGAATAGTGTTATGCTCTTAGCTTTACGGACACAGCTACCTCTCTACCATAGCGTAATCCTATGAGGCAGCCCTCTCATGATTATCCTCTCACGATTACCCTCCCTTTTATAATACCACCTAAGTGTGTGAGCCTCTCTGCTATGAACTTTTCCCTGATGGGGCAGATATCCTCTGCTGGCTCCCAGAGCCCATTCCGCAACTTTACACTAATTACTCTTGTTATACGCATGATTTAAAAGCTTTGGAATTCCACATCAGAGTCTAATTCCAGATGCCTAGCTCTTCTGTTATGATTTAAAAGTCTTGAGAATAAAAAAATTGCGGGAGTAATATTAGAAATATCCGCCTTGGAGGCTTACAGCATTATGTATACATAATCTCTCCTCCGATTCTTCTAGCACTGATTGTTGAATTGGCCTGGCGGGGGAACGGGAATCCCTCGATACTATGGCCATACTTAGCAACGGCGTAAGCCATACTCTTGGTCCCGATGAGGAAAGCGTCGTAATCAATATTCTTCATGTCATCACAAGCCTTATGATAACAGGGGTCGTAAGGTTGCCCTGCCTTCCCGCCGAATATTTTGGCTTCTTCCTCAGTCTTGATTCCCTCGTGGCCCATAGCCACGCCACCTGCAGGAATTCCTATCCTTAGAAATGTGGCGTGGTCAGAGCGGCCGTCAATTTTTTTTGGAATGGTCGATTTGTTTCCATTCTCCTGAAAGAAATCAATAAAAGTTTGTTCGATTAACCCGTTACTCTTGCTAGCGGCCGGAAATTTGAAAGCGGAGCCATCGCCATCAAGAACAGAGTACACCTACACGCAAGAATTAGTCCATAATTACACAAATCTACTGATGATTGAGATTGTGAGTGCAGTGTTACTTACGTAGTTGGAAGAAGCCAACATATCGAAATTCAAGTTCATCACAATCTTTGCGGCATCTGCGCCAGATAAATGACTTGTATAATATTCTGACCCAGCGAGTCCTTCTTCTTCAGCACTCCACCAGCAAAATCGAACTGCATTGTTGACCGAAAACTCAGTCAAGGCACGCGCAACCTCTATTTGTGCGATCATACCCGAGCCGTTGTCATTTATACCTGGGCCTTCAATCACGGAATCGGTGTGTGCTCCAATAGTAATCATAGCATTTTGGTTCCCACCCTTAGTAGTAGCAATTATATTAGCAGTTGGTAGTAGTTCTTCGTGGAAACGGTTAGCAATAGTAATTGTACCGTCGGAAACACTGTTTTCTTTCAGCCGATACTTATCAATAAGCGCCTGGCCTTCATTATGGCCAATTGTGGTGGAAATTATATAGCTAGTAACGTTATTGACCTCGGGCCGCTCGACCCAGGTTTTAGGGATTTTGCCCTTGGGGTTCCTCCAGGTTGTTTTCATGTTATCCCAGAGAATAAAGCCGGTGGCGCCTGCGCGTCCAGCGAATGCCATTCTCGCTCCTATATCGCACTCTCCTGCACGATCTACAATCGCAATTTTGCCGGAAACAGCTGCTGAGAAGTCGGACTGGCATTAAGTTAGCATAATCTGTTCAGCTAAGACATGCGTGGATAGAATCTGTAATTGTGTATAGTTTGCATGTAGAATGAAATTCAGGTCTGTTCAAATCCGAATTACACCCAGGAGTACACTTACAGCTTCACAACCAAATCTTGGAATCAGGATTACTGGTGCAGTGGCAACTCCATTTCCGCTGTCTAAAATCTCGCCAACGTCTTTCTGGGCGGCACCATCAACTTTGATCGAAATCTCATCAAAGATAATGCGGCTGACGTTAACTGTTGGTCATGTAGACATTAGCATTTATCCCTGTTGAGTTATATTTTATGCTTTTATATCGTGGACTAGCTTGGTTACTCTATATCTCCGCCCGAGGTAAGAGTCTTTCGAGATTTGGTTTCTGTATTGATGACGAGAGTATCTTGTACTCCAATATATAAAAAAAGAGGAATCACCTACAATATTGTCTCTCAACTTCGTAATAGTCTTTCGGGATAAAGTTTTCAATCCAGTCAAGAGTTTCACGGTGTCCTATAGATCTTGAGTTAGCTACTGCGTGACGATTATTCACAAGCACAAGACTATCTTGCATTCAATTGAAATTGCGACAAACATACCAGAAGTATTAAATGCACGGGTTCCATCATGGCGTTCAGCAATCCCATAGAGCTCTTTAATTTTAGTTTCTAGATTTTGGCGGGATAGTAAAGCTTGAAGCTTCTTTGATTCAAGTGGCGGTTTGAATGTGGTTGGGGCAGCGATTGTCAAAGTGTAGAAAAGTAGAGTGGATGTGACTAAAGTTGAGATGTTCATTGTGAATGTTTAAAATTTGATATTCACAGAACACTTGGAGTTGTGTATGGTTATATGTATGAAATTTTAAGGGATTTGGAAATATTATAGGCAGAAAGACGAAATTGTTGAGAAAAGAAAAATGTTGGTAGTGATCTAGGCGTGTTGTTGAAAATATTCTGGAAGAGGTGAGTATGATAGTGATGATTATTGAGAAATATTAAATTGCAATACTCAAACCTTCATCTTATACTGCACCGATTTCAATTTAAAGATTGTATATCGTTATAGGACCAGAACTTGAGAGAATAACTCACAGCCACGATGAACACGTAACTAAATTCCCATATTGTATAGGATTCATCGAAGCCTCAAACTTAAGGGTTACAGTAACAATGCATACATTACGGTCGGAATTTTCATGTTTCTTCAAGTTCCGATTAGCTATACCAAATCAAGGCATCTGGAAATCGGAGACCGACTTGATCACTTGTGACACTTGATATAGATTTTGAGGAGCCGTAGCTTACGTAGACTACTGTCTAAACGTTGGGAGGTTTATTTCGACGCGAAACGATATCACGTACTGAACACCACTGACACGAAATACGGTTGAAAGTGGTATTATATGAGAAGGCAGCTGTTGCCGATGTGTGGTAGTGGCAGTGATATACAGTGGTGTTAGTGAACTTCTAAAGTTATATACAATGGTAGGTAATGGTAAATAGTTTATGAATGCTCTTGTGTTGCAAAAAGTATTTAAATATAGTTATGCCATGCTAGAAAGGCTAGCAAGGACTAAGAAGAGACCTGTGTAAGGACTGTGCAAATAAGTTTCCAGACAGCGTCCACCTAATCGAAATTTTATACCGTTAAGGGCACATTGATTGGTATTGGTTTCCTTATCGAAAGCTAATGTATGCTTTGCGTATTGACCCTCGAGGCCTCGACAAGCATCACCAGCAGGCGCAACGGGCGCACGACTTCAGCCAAAAAATTAAAGATAATTTATTCTCGTGGTAATGAAAAGCCAATTAAACTTCTAGACAATATCACATCTGGCACCTCATGTGCTGCGTTCTGTTCATCGGAGTTCAGTTTGATAATCTGGTAAGAAGCCCTGAAAATGCCGGCAGAGCCAAAATTTGAGTCTTTGTTAATTTGCGTATCTCGAAAATTCTTCAAATTTCTTCATCGGTCTTCAATCCGGCCCCCCTTCGCGTAAATTATATCGAGACTGATCAAATTTAGTGCATTAACTATTTGAATACAGAAAGCCGTTGAAATCGTTATATGACAAGCTGACACCTAACACGCAGCTTAATTTTGACAATCACATTCGCAGAAAAGTCTGGATGTCGCTGGGCTGATAATCTAAATATACAATATTGAACGTTAATCCTTACTGTCCCATTTTTAGTTGCTCCTTCGAAGAGTGTTAACCTCGTGCTGCCCAAGCCTCAAACACGCAGTGGTTGTGGATGTCTAAGACAATGGGCGGGACGCTGTTTCTAAAAACGTCAGTAAAAATTTAAAACTATTGCACTTCCTTTATGAAGCGAACTATTTATTAACTGGGCTTCAGAAGCCAGTATAGATATGAGAGCGGTCTACTGGATGCCGCCAAAACTTCCCCCTCTTCTCTTACACTTCATCTGATTCTCTCAGAATGTAGATCGGGCAGGTGGGGCTGAGACATCCTGCAAAACTATAAAATAAGACATAATAGAAGCAAAGGTTGATCTACTTAAAGCGTTTAATAACCGGGTTTGTTGGAGAATTATGTTATAGGGCTGTGCTCTTATGTACAGCCTTCTTGCTGCTTTCTCTCAGATGATTGATTGTATCAACAGGTGATATAATTTCAATTCTAAGCCTATTTTATTTCTGGTGCCAAAAGACGGTGGACTGAACTTCGAGGCCGTGCTTCAATCACTAATTTGGAGAGTAGATTGAATACTGTGGTAGCTTTCTAGAAGGTTTCATCTAACATATGGGCATGGTTTCCAAAGTACTAAGGCTCGAGATTTTCCTGCTTAATATATATACCCGGAACTTACCGACGCGTTCTTGGGTCTGCGATATATTTGCTCAAGGTTCTATTCCCTTAGAAGCGTTGGCTTGCAATGTGACCAAGGTCGATTGTAACGTGTTCCAGGTTGTAATTACAACTTTGAGAAAAGAGACCGTGCGATATAAATCCTGCGAAAAAAGCTGCCTCTATATAACGAAAGGCCCAGGTTCTATGATTATCATCATCATCCTCATCATTACCATTACTACATATCAGTTGATTCTCCTATAAATATAATATAAAGCCCAGTCCTTTTGCTCAATGAGCCCACAATTTATTATTCACGATCCTCTGCTGAAAATAATACTCAATACCTTCATACTTGAATCTTAAAATATTATACGATGACGAAAATATTTTCCCTTCTTATATTTACGATTTTTCTCTTTTGCACGAACATCTTTGCTTTGGTGTGTCAGTTCGAAGGAGATAGAGGCTGTTCCGTTAAAGTATTTAAATATTTTATTCTGCTTTAAACCATGAAGTTATCTAATTTAATGAAAAATAGTGTGTTGCGAAAGGCCATATTCACGAGGACACTGCGACGACAATTAGTAAGCTCTATTTGTAAATAATGGGATAACAATAGTTAAGGATATAGTATGGTATTTTGTTAACACAAGTATTAGGGTCTGCCATTGCAACTGATTCCATGGCTACAAACCGTTGAGAAGCTCGAAAACTCGCGCTTCTCACAATTGAATAGGAACAATAGAGTTTAATTAATAACCAATGTTTTAATAGTGAGGGTTAAGGTTGTTTTGCGGAGGGAAGACACCGTATTGTTCCAGTAATTTAAGGAATAACATAATTACTGAGTAACAAGCGTCCAACTAGTTTCTGATTTTAAAAAATAATGAATAATTCTGTCATAAAATTTAAAACTTTATTAAATATATTTGCAGCACTTTTAAATTCTTCAATTCTTATTAAATTCGATTGAAGCTTTAAGGCAGATATATCGTAAAGACTGGCGATATATTATATAATAACTCACGGGACCGTCAGCAAAGCCCGAAGACTTTTGTATGGTGATTTTAAGTTTTGCGTAAAATCCCGTAGTATTATACGTAATTTGTATTGAATAACTTACGGTACCAAATAAACCTATAGTACCAAATAACTCGCCAGTCTTTACGGTATATATGAGATTAATGAAAAAAATCTAGATCCGGACAAACAATAATTGAGTAGTCAAGCCCGACTCTTTAGACCTAGCAGAATAAAATATGGTTTGCATTCTATCATCTATATAATAGTATTCTCTTTGAATAGGATTGTATAAAGACATTAAGTATACGATATCTTGTATAGTACGAAAGGTTGTTCGGACTTGCCGGGTGTACGTTGCGTATGTGTTGCCATAATATACAATAAATTCTATTACCGGTACAATTCGAACTAACTATTGTAAGTACTTATTTACCTGTTTAGTTTTGCATATTTGACAAAATCTCGATCCGTACCTCGCATACGGCAAGTCAATCTCTGGCTGTCGGTCGGGTTTGTTTGCGTGTCCCTTCTTTCTTAGCCCGTAGCTTAGTCAAGTCCTCAGATTTCCGATCAAAGGTATGAACCAAGCAGAATTGGGCAAGAAAATATCGAAAATCGCTCAGGAAGTTGAAGAAGCGGATAGAAAATTCTACTATCCGAGCCAAAATACCGATAAGCTATTCCGCGCTGATTATAATCATGTTTTGAGCAAGGAGCTGCGCCAAAGCGATACCTGTAAAGCTTGCGACATTTCCCAAATCATCAATCGCCTGGAGCGGCAATACGACAACCCATACACCCATTACGGAGTTATAGCTTCAGGAAACCAAGTCATAAAAAATGGAATGAAGAGAGATGAAATCAGCGCAGTAACCGGAGCTCTCTGCTTCTATACGGATGCGATAAGCTTGATGCTCAATATCCCCTGCCTGGCGATCCGAGGGGTATGTGACTACTCAGACGGCCATAAAAGCGAGCATTGGCAGCCATATGCTGCGCTGATTGCAGCTATCTACACAAAGGAGTTACTCTTGCAGATACCGACAGGTACGGCATCTATATGGCATCTAGATTAAAGCACGGTGCAAAACAAAACTGATGCATAGCTAGTAAGGACGATACTACATATGTTGGTGCAGGTACAAGCTCCTCTAGAACCGAACCCCTTGTTAGCCTTGCCGTATAGCCTTTGCACGCTGAATCTAACGTTCTATTGTGCAGAGCGAAATAGTATCGAAGAGCTTAACTTTGTTATTCCATTTCGCATGCCTCTTCCCCGAAACCGCATTTTTATCGGTAGGGGAAAAGAACTTAGCAGGGTTCATCAGTACTTTACGGAATCTATGTCTAGGGATGTACCATCTATATTAGTGCTCCAGGGAATGGGTGGGATGCGAAAGACGCAGGTTGTCATTGAGTACGCTTACCGGCATCATCAGGATCACACAGCTGTTCTTTGGGTATCTGCAACAAGCGAAGACGCAATCCGCACCTCAATCATCGATATCATGCAACGCATCGTCGAAGAGCAAGCGAGAATAGCATGGCCTGAATCTGCTCCTGACTACGAGATAGTCGGCTCGAAACTTGGCATACATGGGCTAATTGATAGAAGAGGTATAATAGTTAACGCCGATCCAGAGACAATCGATAATATCCAAGCAGCACTATTCCGTTAGCTTCAGCTACCTGGTAATGATAAATTGTTATTAATATTTGATAACGCGGATCATTCGAAGGCCTTTGAAATACAAAAATATTTTCCAAATCGTGGCGGTGGGGCCATTCTCGTCACTAGTCATAGATTAGAGCTTTCACAGAGCGCGGAACAAATAGATCTGGACGAACTGGATGAGGAGAGCGCGGTTAAGCTTTTGTTACGTTTGGCACACATACTAGACTCTGGTGAAGGTATGGCGGCAGTTGATTCTCTATATTACTGCTTAATGTCATGCTAACTCTTTGTCATCTAATCATCGAAGACGAGGCAATAAGCCTCATCAAAAGGCTGTGTTTCATCCCTCTCGCGATCAGCTATGCCGGCTCTTTTATGCACGAAACGAAAGTCCCCTTGGGAGAATACCTGTCGTTTTACGACAAGAGTTTCATGACGGTGCAATCAAGAAAACCAAGCTTCGAGTGGAATGATTGGCACGATACGGCTGCAACAACCTAGGAGATGTCC
Organism: Dactylellina cionopaga; assembly: GCA_036971295.1. Taxonomy (NCBI): domain Eukaryota; kingdom Fungi; phylum Ascomycota; class Orbiliomycetes; order Orbiliales; family Orbiliaceae; genus Dactylellina; species Dactylellina cionopaga. Next base: position 221,153 of record JAJTTY010000018.1, on the reverse strand, counting down.
TTCTCCGAAATCGAAAAGCAGGATGAAAAAGCGGCGTTGTTGTTATTGACCTGTTCATATCTCAACCCTGAGGAAATTTTCGAGAATTGGTGGGAGGGTGAGCAGTCAGATACAAACCCACTGCCCCAAAGTAGGTTTGCTCTATTGCTGAATATGAACACTGCATACTAATGCGATTTAGACAAGAATAGGGATCTACTCCTTGCTTCGTATTCGCTTATTAGAATAATCCGTTATGGAGTATTCTCCATTCATCCTGTCGTACACTCATGGGCGCGGAAATGTTTAAACAAACCGGAAGGATTGCGCGCTATAAAAGCTGTTGTCAAGATCCTTGGAAGAATTATTCAAGTAGAATATATGTCGCAACAGAGTATCGGTGTGGAATTCTCGGGAGTGTGCAAGGATTGCAGTCCATTTAGAGTATCTAAATCGATGCATTCCGCCTATATTTTCAGAATTACTCGTGCATTACGAGAGGGGATCAGAAAATGAAACCTTCGTCGATACAGTCTACAATATTGGCTTATTCTTCAATAACAAGGCAAATTTGATGACGCTCTGCAATGGTACGTTGGTTAATGGTTTTATTAAGCCATCCATTTAGCACAATTTCTACATTACAAGTTGATAACATACTTTTTTTTCCAATCTGCTAACTTTCATAGATTTTATAATTATAAGAATGATGAGGCCATAACAATTGGATGCTCAAGGGTACACTAAAACTGGTGGGGTACTTAGGAAATTGGGTTGATGGCTTTTACCCTCCTAGCAGCTGTTCTGAATTTCTTCTTCATACCTTACAATGGGAAGACTCCGTTTGTCGATTCGATCTTGATCTTCTCTCCTTGTTGCCGGGCAATTTGTAGATTAATGAAAATCATTGAGGTTGGAGTACCCTGGTATGGTCAAGTACGTACATTCGCGTGGGTCATGCTTTATTCAAATATCTTTGCCTAGAGGTTCTGTGTGTTCCTAAATTCGTGTCTTATATTCTCGCTCGGAATCTTCAGTCGGCAAGTGATACTTTCGATCGTGTGTTCAGACCGGGTACTAGGAATCTTGTGTTTTCCAATTAGACCCACACCGCGACGCGAAATCCCCGAGATCTCCCGCCTTTCTCGCCAGCATGAGCGGAGGGTAACATCGCGCCCCCATTTACAGTTGCTAGTCAACTTGTTCTCCACGATAAATGTCAAAGAGGCAACAATGCCTCCTCGTCGACGACTCGTCAGGCGAATTTGCTACATTGGCTGTCTACCGCCAGAGCTCCTCGGTGCAATATTCTCCCATGTTCGTCTATCACCAATTACTTAGTTATCTAGAAAATTTTGACCTAACACTCAGATATCACCATTAGTTGAATCCATTATCTCTCAAAACAGTTTGTTTGACCTGCTCTGCGTTTCGTAATCTTGCTGCAGCTTTGCTGTATCGCAACCTCTTCATTAAATGGAGCAGCACAGATGGGCTCTCCGCGTTGACTGTCGAGAATGTCTTGACATCCTCTGAATTTGTTCTGGGGCACATTAGCAGGATAGATAGCGTATCACAGAAGCCTAAGAGAAATGAGCCTGCAAAATATCTAGGCTTGAATGGTAGCGATGATCTGCTACTTAAATAGGCTAACCTTTCGACGGTTGTCCCAACTAACTACTTTTAGGTATATTCGCTAAGCAGATCTAAATCTTTAATTACCCTTTCTTTCATTTTCTAGAAATTTTGCTGATAATATTTAGTATCTCCTTGACATAGGGGTAAGCTCTAAGACAATAGACCTTTTGCTGTCCACGCAAACCAAGTTGGTTAACTTGGACATTTCTACCCTGGACGACGAGTTCGATATTATTCCCTATGCTTCTCATATTGATTCTCTTCAATCATTTGTCATTCACATCGGGGCAGGAGAAAGTCTGGTATCCAAAGCGTATATATTCGCCTACCGTATACTCCAAGGGAACTGTGAAACCTTGAGGAGCCTTTACATCTCGTTTGGTAAAAAGAGCACCCTATACAAAGCATTGAGAGAGGATGCTTTGCACCAACCTAATACCCTGTCAACTACCGCCAAAACAATGGAGCTTTTCGTTGCAGGCTCCAGCAGCAGAAATGAACCAGTACGTTTCGGGAGGCTTCGCGAGCTGCGACTAAGAGATCTACCAAACTTTGGTGCTATTTTTGACCTGGCCAATAAACCGCTTATGGATCGCATTAATATCTGTAACTTAACCATTCTGAGGCTAGATAACTGCCGTAGTGGAGATCAGCTGTTAAAAAGTATCGCTAGAAGGGTCGTAAACCTACAGGCCCTCCAATTAACCGAATCTTGTTCGTGGAAAACCATTGAACAAGTCTTGCCACAGGTTCCACCATTGAATATCTTTCACGTTGTGTTCTCGGAGGCCAAATCTGTAGACTCCGAATTTCTTAAAAGTGTCTTCGACAATCATAGAGCGTCAATTCGTAGTCTTTGGCTCGAATGTACTGCGCTGGACAATTCTGTGGTACGGCATACTCTCAATTTCCTGGATTCTGAATCTGGTTTGGGGCCTTCATCCAGGGGTTGGCCGAGACTTAAACAGTTGGCTTTCTACGCTGATAATGACTTCACAATGGTAAGGTTTGAGTGTCTCTAAACATCAAGTTAGCATTTACTAATTTAGCTAATTAGCTTCCAAATATTGACCAACTACGCTTTTTAAAAATCATACGCCTACCAGCTTTCCAGTCAATTTATTTGCAGCACTCCGAGCAATCTATAGTGGTTAACGCTACTCGAGAACTTCTCGGCTACTCATTAGAGTCAAGAGGACAAAACTCTCGTCTGCAAGTAGTTGCTGTAGCCACCGCTAGCTTTTACTGCATCAATGTCAACAGACTATAAGAACCGTGCCATCGACTACCGTTTACTTTATTATTTAATTTGCACGAGCATATGTGGGTGAGCACACTATCAAGGTAACTAAAGCCACCCACCATGATACCCGTTGAATTTTCCCCGATCTACATATAGTGGAATTCGATAAAGATGAGAGACTGTGGGGCGAGAAAAACGCGCCGTAGTAAGCAAGCGAGGCCAGACCCTTATCGTCTGAGCGAAAATGTATAACTAGCCACCAAATGTGTTAAACTTGGCATACCACATAAAAAAATCTTATGATTTAGCATTCAGCTGGCCAGCGTCTATTAAATGACTACCAACGGCTAGAAACGTCTAAATATATATATAATTAACCCTTATGATACTGGTTAAGATACTATCTTGGAATCTCCCAATATTAAAAAGACTTTATCCCGAAAATATTTTCTATAGTACTAAATACTATATATCTCACCAAAATTTCTTTGATTTATATACTCATTAATATTTTTAACATCAGCAATCTCGTAGAGGTTATTAAGATCAACATCATCGTTGAAGTTATAAAGAATAGCAACCTTACCGACATTTTTAATAGCTGGAATCTCTCAGATGTTAGGCAGCTGGCATGGCTCTGTGATGATCTGGTGGGGTGTGCCTCAGGAGGCCCATGAGGCCAACCCTTTTTTTTTGCTGGTGCCTTGATAATAATATGTAAGGTAAGTAAGGGTTAAAACCACTTCAGGTGGCCAAACTCCGCTTTCACGGCTAAGTGGTCTTTTGCTCTATAGGGCAACGCCATCTGTGATTGCTTATGGTCCTTTGTATCCAGCCCATAGTCAACCCGGTAGCGTTTTATTTAATAGAAGGTATCAAAGTAGTTTTTGGCTCAACAAGTGCCGATTTTCTCACTTAATTTTTCAGATTTGTATGGGATTGATCAGAGTCAGCGCTGAATCTTCGGACTTTGATTTAGTATGACCAAATAAGCTACATAGGCAGATATTTATAGCCAAGAAAAATATACAAAATGCAAACTATTTAACCAGATAATAAATGGTTCCATCCCAACCCGATTTATTCGACTCGTAAGCGCGGATGGGCCGAGTATTATTTCTTCGGAGCCATTCCTCTCCTTCTTAGGGCTCGAGGACGATTTGCAATTGGGGGCCCCAAAACGTCAAGAAATGTTTTAGTAGAAAATTTGAATTCTTGTATAAAGTCGTCGCTCAACGTGTGAAGCACTAATGTCTGGTGTGGAGAATTACCCTTTGGTATGCTCCAATACAAGTCGTTGTCCGACTCTGTCGCGCTCCACACCTTTATCCTATAGATGATTGTTAAAATAAACTTCTAAAGGATTATTACCAAGGAGTAAAATACCGGAAAACATCGTTATTAATATATGGCACCACTCTCCACCAGAAGGGTGGCTCGCTCTCACTTAACGGACCGGTACCACCAGAAATTTCTGTCGTTTGAATATTATTCCCTTGGCGAAATATATAACGTGCTGCTATACCGGGTGTGCCTTCGTCGATTGAGATGAGATGGTTTCCCGCCAAGGTTCGATATGGCGTCAGACGAACTACCCACTATTCCTGCTGTGTTAGAATATTAAAGCACAACTACTGTAAAAATACAACTTACAACATTCCGATAATCGTTCTTCGCTCCATTTCCCACCCCAATACTGTAGTGGTCTTCCGGGGTGGGGTCGCCTATCCTCCCAAGGAGGCGGTTTAAGTTGCCGTACCCGTCAAATACGTAAATGTAAACTGGACCGCGGCTGTCGATCAGGATATCACTTATAACGGATCTTTTTGGCAAGTTGGGAAGGTTGGCTAGTTTAGAAATTGGTTCTGACATTTTGAAAATCAGCGGTGTGTAATGACTGTTTAGCTTTTCACTTTGTATAATTGTTTTGAAAGCTCTCTCTTAGCGGGGACAAGGTATTAATAAGTTTTTGATTTCTCTACTTGGACATACTGCGAGGATAGTGCGCTCGTATTTTCTAAGACGGATACAGGCACTAAAGCGGTATATGGAATGTAATTGTTCCTTTTGGCGCTATTGGTGGCGACCAGTGTCACAAGGCCACCTGCGAGATTCCTCTCATCTTGAGATCTAATTGATCAGCGCTGCATTTGAACTCAGACGGCTCGGCTGGGCACACTCCATCTCGAGATTCGATTCAGTTTAGGTTCCAAAGAAGCAGCCAGCCTTTCTGCCCTTTTTTACTTTTTTAATTTGTTATTAAGAGGATATCTGAAACCGAAATCCCCTGTAGATCGATCGCTGCCTCTTCGGCTTGATCAACGATCTTTTGTTGTGATCTTTCCGAGCGAATCAATTAAGCTCCTGTCGAGTTACCATCCATGTTGCCAAGAGCCTTTAATTATTGGCTCCAAAAGAACAAAAGCAAATATCATGCACAAGCTTTCCATCTCGAAAGCCCTGCCCACAGCTTGAATAGGATCTATCGTTAGTTATAAAAATTTTGAAATCCGAAAAAATTTAGGGCGGCCCTGATCTCCGTGAGGCCTCGAGGTCGCGAGGCTGCAAACTAAACCATGTATTCGAACTAAACTACCCAGATTGATCGCGATCGGCTTTGGGACGATTGGCTCATTTCATGATTCTTGTTTTCGGTTCAAATTGCCGACCTAGTCCACAGAAGACTTCTCGTGACCAAGTATAATTATCTCCCTTGCATCGATGCTGCATTAAAACAGATGAGCTCTAGCGAATTTGACAAAGTTCAGCTGCAACTGCGCTGCAGGTTTCTTGTAATTTTGAAGTCCCGCAGATCCCTTCCTGTAAAGTAGTCCCAGACCATGGTTTGTGTTGTGGGTTATTTCACCGTTTCTTAGACGAAATTCCTCAAACTATTTGTAAACCAGACCTATTCAGAATGGTTTAAATGGTCTAATGGTCTGGTTAACCATGGAATAAGCAAATTGAATTGAGGTTCACTCATATTCGTGATTGCCTACTAATATTTTGTAAATATTTCTAATAAACAACGTTGATACTTCCAACACGCGTCGAATACCCCGTGAATCTCTTCGATTCATTTGAAAATCTCCGAGATGAATGTATCAAGCCATCTCGCGATACAGGATATGCAATATCTTTTATTTATATATTATTAATTTTAATTTATCTAGTAATTGCTTTATCTGGAGTGATCATATACATAGTGTCGGGCAAAAGTTTTATATCCCTGGCATCAATGCGCAGGTACTTGGTGTGATGGGTTAAAAAAACCCCTTGGCTATATACACCAAAGTACCGCACTAGTATCGCGGTACCACACTAACTACATTGGTATTAAAATTTAGTGTGCAAGCCATTGGCTGCAATTACTGCTTCGCAACGCGCTGGCATCGCAACAGCTCAATCATGTAATCCTCTGGTACCTCTTCCCATGCTTCCTTCACATACGATCGAAGATTATTATATGACGGCTTCTCAATATCTCCATATTTATCTTCTATATAATCCTTCATCCAATTCCATACTGATTCGATGGGATTCAGATCTGGAGAGTAGGCAGGCCACTCAATAACATGAACACCACGCTCCAGGAAGTCCTGGCGCGTGCCTTTGGCAGTATGTGCTTTTGCCCCATCCTGCATTAATACCAGTGATTCACCAAAGGTTTGTCGGCACAATTGAAACCAGCCGTCGATAACAGGCACGATATGGTCTCTGTAGCTCAGTTCATTAATTGTGCCCCAGTCTTTCTCCCAAAAAATACCCGGGCCTTTGCGAGTGCCTGCAAAAGAACCCCAAAACATCCATCCTCCTTTGCGCTGGTGTTTCTCGACAATGCAGGTGGGATCGAATTCTTCACCAACACGTCGGGTAACATATATTTGCCCATGGGTTCCGCCAGTTACCCAGGTCTCGTCAGTCCAAAGTATTTGTGCCCATTGCTCGAATGTCCAGAATCTATGTTCAATTGCCCAAGCCAGCCTGGCAAGCCTGTTCTTTTCAGAAAGTGGTGGTTTTCGACGCGCAATTCGACGACGAAATCCCATGCGATACAAGGCGTGTTTGATTATATATAGCCCAAACATTCCATTGAATAGCGTCATTGACAGCTCCAGAAAGCTCATGCGACGTGCAGCTTGTGAACCAACGACGTATTCTTCTAATTCAGTCTCTTGGTCTGGTGTCATAACACGTGGTCTGCCAGAGCTGCGGCCTGCAATTGCGTTGCCAGCACGAAGAGTGGTTCGAATTTGGTCTTTCGTGAACTGAGTAGCTCTCTAGATCTCTTGTGGAGACATTTTGCCATCAAAGAAGAGGTATCGAACGCGTTCATGTTCATTGGTGGTAAGTTGCTTAGTGCCTGTAGATCCTTTGGGCCGTGGCATTGTGGTGATGGCGATGATGGCGATGAAAACGATGATTGCGATGGTATGGTAGTGGTGGTGATGGTCAATAACACGCGCAAATGCAAACAAATAATTATAATAATAATAATTCTATTAAAGATTAGAACTGTCAAATTGTAATCGTAGATATGCTTGTAATTTCTTCTAATTACATGATGTGTCCAAAACAGACCAAGGATATGAGATATGTCACATGACCGTATTATGTAAGCGGTGGTGAAACACATAGTTAGTTAGTTAGTTAACTAACTAGTTAGTTAACTATATTTCCACAAGAACAATTGAAGCTAGTGGTACTTCTGGAGGTACATGAAGGTACTTGTGCACGGATGTACAGGGGTTTTCTTTTTGCCCAACACTATGTACCTCTGGGTGCCCAACAAGTACCACCACCGCACAACTTTGCAGCGCCACACAAATTTTAAAGAGAGAGATACCTCTAGCCAGGGTACAAAACTTACCCAAAACTGAGGGAACAAAATCAATATTATCAACTCACAAAGTTAGCTTCGGATCTCCTAGGGCCAATACAACCAGCGCATACGAGAAATGTCCGCGGGCGAGCTGACAAGACCGTTCTTTAAATAATTCAATTGCGTGTTCGATTCCACATATCTATAAAATAAAAAAATGCGTTCCTCAATCCTTATTTCTGGAAGGGCTAGAACAATAGCTCCAGCGTTCATGCGATCTTCATAGAATTTGAGGGACTCCTATCCTTTGAAAGATCCATGCTTCGCCAACATAGTGGTAGGCTATGCTAAATTGTTGGTTGGGTGTGTATGTGCAGCAATAACTGTTAAATTGCGTGTGTTTATTGGCAAGCAACCCCGTTATGCGAATAAAGCTTACAAACACTTTCCCAAACACATTCACCAACAGAATACATCCCATCCATTTAAAACAATTTGGCTACAAAAGATAAAATGTTAAAGAAACGAAATACAAGTATCACAAAGCAAGACTATTAACGCACCGCCATAGATTGTCTAAACTCAAATCTAGTAGATGAAATGTGTGGTTAGCATTTGTATTTTGCACAATACTGACGAGAGGCACAGCTTTAGGAAGACATATCAATAAAGACCAACTTACTGTACCGCAACATGCACCAAGATCCGCCTTTACTGGCTCCGATTTTCAATCGGTTAGTGCTAGCTACGAGATAGAAAGTGATGAAGTGTCTATTTAATAGAAAGACCTTGTCTTATTCCCATCTCATACCTTACAAGAATTAACAGGAAATCGTCCACTATTATCTTCTTCATCCTAAATTTCCAAGCGAAGACGTATACAAGATAGCTAGAATGTGCCTTTGTCAAATTCAACTCGTCTCTTTCATGTTTGGGGCTCTAGTCCTGGGAGCGCCGCTGCTCGATACGATATCATTAGACAACCAACTTATTGATAATCCAGATACTCTAGCTTCCCCAGGCCAGCACGCAAAAGAAATACTAATTCCAGAAATCCCACCGAGTGGTGACTCCACAGATGCGCATGATAATACGGAACGGGCAATCATATCCGGCTCGGATATCATTACATTTACTCTACAATGCCCAAATGCCAATGAAGTTATAAAGGCAGAGGCTCCGGCGATTGGTTTTCCTGATATCGGTGGACAGGACCGACCTGACTTCGAATTAATGGCGGATCCGCTCGCAGTTGTTAGTCAGGCTCTCCAAAAATGTACGGATTGTATATGCAATGAAGATCGACAATCTTTCATCCGCCTCTTGCCGAACCCTAGTAGGCCAGTAGGATATAACCAGGGTATAGATATTCCACCCTGGTGCGAAACCGCAGACGATGCTCAACGGTGTGTTGACTGGTACGGTTAGTTGATAGCTATCTTTCAACTACAATATAAAATACCCTTGAAACTAAAATAACACTTTCGAGTACGGCTTAACAGATTGCTCTTGTGAACAGCGAAGGACAGCTCGAATACGGTCCAAAGCAGAACTTGTATCTGAATTTCGACCTATCCTCGACAGGTTGGGGCAGATACGTCGTCACCCAGTCACTGGCAAACCGCTTAGTCAAAATGAGCAAAGAGGCATCCCTGATAATATACGTAGCGGGGTCGGGGAAGATGGTGTGAAAGACTACGTCGGTGCAACAAACAGACGACGTGTCTCAGGCACAACGGAGCCGTATCATATCGAAGGGCCCAGCAGAGGCGAGACTTGGGAATGGTTTAAGTCCCCGCTTTTGAACTTCTACGGGGTAGGCCTTGGCTACGCGCAGTGGGCGACAGACAAAGTACAAGGCGATACCCAAAAGGGCGGAAAGTTTCGAAACGGGAATCTGTCGATGGAGAAGTTGACAATTGGAAAAGGACTCTTTAACGCGCGTCTAGAAGAGGCTTTGGAAAGTCCGGTTGCTATAGAGTCGAATAATTCTGAGTAAAGATCTTCTTTAATTCCTTTACCCTAACATTGTGGCCTTACCTTGATAGCTATCTTGAAGGGTTTAAACTAATATGACTAATCTAGAAAATAAAAATAAAATTTTTTTCTATGAAGGCTTATCAGGTTTCTTTCTACGACACGTGAACACATGTCATCTTGAAGATTCCTAGATCTTCTATCATTAAGGGAACAAACCTGGTCCATTTTCCAAGTACAGTTTATATATGGCTAAAAGGATCTGCATTTATATCAAGCGTAATTGTTGACTTTGGGGCAGGAACCACTAAGCCCACATTCAGCACACAGCCTCCAAGTTGATATCTTGATAATATATGCATTATTCAAATGAATAAAATTTTGAGGTTGTTAATATTTTAATATTGTTTTGTGGAGCTTAGATACAAAATACAATATTATTACTGTAACTAACTTCTCATGGTCAGGATCTAGTCGAGGGTGAAGCCAGGCCGTGTTTTGTATAGGCGCTATTTAAGAGCATTAATATTCTAGATTCAGTCCTGTCTATAGATTTCAACCGATACGAGTCAGTTGTGTCAGATTTGTTAAAGAGTAGTGGCACAGTCATTCAATCGCCCCGGTGTATTCTCCCAAGCCATCGAGAAACCCCCCAACCGAAACCCTTTCACCCAATTCTCATCGACAAAAACCCGGGTCCATCTATTATTAGTTGCCAGTCTAAAATGCAAATCCCCTTTGCCTAAATTTTTTTAAGAGTGAATTAAAGAGTCTTGCGGAGGGCATAGTGTTTGAGGCCGAGGCATAAGTATTTTTCTGGCTGTGCAATTGCATTCTGTGCCACAATAGCGCATTGCTTGAGGTATATCTATTCCTTGCAATCAATAATCCAACTAGATATTAGGAAAGCGTCATTGAACTGCCTCACAGTTCTAAGGAAATGCGGCCTGCCACTGCCACAAACTTAATTGCCTATAAAGCGTTATAACGCCTTGTACAACCTCGGCTTGGTTGGCTCCATACCATATCGAACCATGCCAAGTTCGATATACTGGTATATTATAATGCTAGTAAACCCCAACCCCCCAAGCCAAAGATCTGAGGTTTGCAAAGTTTCTTCCGAATATAGGTCAAGTTCACCTTTGCATCAAAGGGCGCTTAATCTTTCTCGACTCCACAATTGAAATACCCACCACAATGCGCGGTCTGGGGCAATTGCCTACTCTGGCATGCAGCGTGAATCGGCTGACCACTCAGGTTTGGTCCTTTTTACAGGGGCCCGTTCCCGATTTAACACAATCCGTCTGTGCCGCAAACCTGCAGCTTCAGACCACACGAAAATTTTCCATGAGCCACAACAGCTTCCATATTTGCTTCGCATGCCTCTGAAAAGGCACGAACTCTTTGTATGCATGTGATACTATTTTGACAATGGGTGGGGCTAACGGTCGCGAATAAACTTTTGTGGTGTAGCCGCGCTCTGCAGCTGGGGCCTGTTGTGTCGGAATGCTGCGTGCTGGACCTTGAGCATTCGTTTGTTTCATGGTATGACAGCCTCCCGCCAGCCTCTTCCAGTCAACCGAGAGCTATCGATGAGAATTAGAGGAAAGATATAAAATAATCAGCCCGTCGCAAAGAATAATTATTGTCTCTCAAACAAGCCCATTGTCTTATCGACTACCACTTTTCTGACCCACAAGCTCGTGCAGTTTTCTGTTGTTGGATTTGCAAAGATGTTTGCTCGCCTCTTGTTATCAACACTGCTCGCCGCAGCATCGTGCCTAAGACCGTGCCAAGCAAAGACAGAGGCAACTACATCGTCAATAGCTGCGAATATTGTTGTCACCGAATCGTACAACTTTCCCAGTAAATATGGTAAGCATCCAAGAAACGTTTATCTACTGTGATGTCACATGCGTTTAATCCAGTAAAACTAACACATATGAATTGAACCTTTGCAGTTACCTCCTACACCACAAACACATACACAATAACACCTTGCGAAGCAGCTAAGCGGAATACATCCACAGCAGTAGATTGCAAGCTGCATGCCGATACTGGTGATATTTATGTCGTATTCTCAAATAAAACAGTTACAACAACTTTTACGGACTCTGCTGCCTACTCGTCATTCTCCTCGTCTGTGCTCAATGAAAGTCCTACCCGGTCCCAGGGCTATGTGCTCAACGGGACTTCTATTACACTCCTAAGCAGCACCAGCAGCACGGCTGTGCCCAAGGCATACCCTTGCTGTAGCAATGATATCTTTAATGAGTTGAATGTTACTATAACCTACTCGGGGCCCAGATCGGAATATTCAGCATGCCCTACAATCGAAATTAATTATCTCGTACCAGAGAGCAGCGAATTCTTGACCTTGGAAGCGGGTATGCATTTCAACGACAAGAAATGGAAGCCCTTTATAGAGGGTTCTCCTTGCGCTTCATCAAAGATCACCAAGGGTGTAGTCACGAGAACACCAGTTGTGATGGTTTTACGCACGCCAGAGCCTACGTCGGCGAGCACGACTGCTGAGGCGGCGTCAACGCCCCAAAGTCTACCCAGCAAGACATCAGAACAAAGCTCATCAGCACCAACCACTTCAATATCGCCACCGACCTCTACTCAAGAAAAAGAGGAGACCACTACCAGCACGAAAATATCTACCAGCATACCTACCAGCATACCTAGCACTTCTACTAGTGTGCCGCCACAGTCTAGCTCTTCAACTTCGGATGATATCATAAAACCAACGGCAGAATCTTCGTCTCTCTCGACTGAAACTTTGGGTACCACTAGTTTCGTATCTAAATCTACCACAACCTTAGAGCCTACTTCTTCAGTAGAGCCGAGTTCCGAGCCCATATCTACATCTACAGCCACAGCTACGTCTCTAAAGAACCTTACCTCTTTGGAGGAGAATTACAGTACAAGCGTGAAGCTAGACACATCTACCACCTCCCCTGAGTCTTCAACCAGTCCCCTGAGTTCAACGGAAGCAATCTCAACAAGATCATTCCCTATAAATGCCACTACTACGATACAATCGTCAGCCGAGACATTGGATTCACAGTCGCTAGAGCTAAAACCCAAATTATCATTCGCCCGCTTTGCGTTCATGGACACTGCCGCTGTTGTTGTTGTCGATAACAAAGTTCTCACGACCGCTAATAACGATGCGGAACCGGCGCCCTTCTCTCCTAAGGGTCCGGTATGGGCGAGTTGGTGGGCAGATGTCAAATCGGATGTTGATTGGACTTGGGTTGGCCCCGCCATGTACGTTTACCCGGTATTCAGAGATGGTCGGTGGTGGACTCCATGGGGCACCCCAACAATGGCGCCATTCGAAAACTGGATTGTATGGAAAACGAAAATACAATGGCCACCCGCAACGGCGACCGGCACGGGTAGAGCTAAGACGCAGCAGCCAAAAACTACACCTGTTGTTAAAACAAGCACCGGTGTCGCAACTATCCAGACTACTGTAAATGGGCAACCTACGGCTATTCTCTCCTCGTTTACTTCCTTGGTAACGGAGCCGCCAATCGTTCCATCTATATCTACCGCTGTTGAAACATCATCCTTCTTAACGACTATCAATGGCAAGCCTACCCAGACTTCAATTCTAATTACTCACGCGTGGGCTATTGGTCCATCCTCAACAATCACGTCAACAGGTGTATCGTTCACTCCAACCGTCATTGATGGAACTACCACTTCCGTCGCCAAACCATTCACCACGACATTCACTACCGCAGGAGAAACATACGCACTTTTTGGTGGTGTTACAACTACTTCGACGGCATTCGATGGAACCACTGCGATTGTAACTCTTACACTCATAGCTGGCAGTCTAGTTCCTCCGAAAACCACGGGAACATCGCCGGTAACTGCTGCAGAAGAGTTTAAAACAATTATCGAAAATGGAGACGGTGTTACCTATTTGGTGACGAACGGGGTAACGAAGACCTTGGCGGTTAGTGGGTCGCTTATTGTCAGCACAGCATTTCCAACACAAACGATCGGAGAGGCGGTCAGGTCAGGATTAGAAATGCCAGGAACCTTTAGTACTGAGGTTGCTAGTCGCGCAGGAGGCAATGGAGGTGGACAAGGTGCTGAACCGAAAGTATCCGGTTCTGCTACAGGTTTTGACGGCGGCTATACCACTCCTACCATAACACCTCCTGAGGAGAGTGGTAGCGATAAAACTATCAAGGAGGGCTATCATTTGTTGTTTTTTGCTTTCGTTGGTGTAACTGGAGTTATGTTTTGTTTTTTCTAGTATTCCGATATCAGAAAGTATCAGAAGATTGTTGTATCTGCGAAGTACTTTGCTGGCGGCTTTGTGTATTCACTTGTTTAGGTTATAGGGCATACGCGCAAGCACATGCATATGGTGTTTGGTTGGGTTTGGCATACTTTTATTAGGAGTTAGCATTACGATATTTTCTTCTGGGCACATTCGCGGCGAATAATATAATGATATATGAAATCCATGAATCTTGACTACCATTTTATGATCTTTTCTATATAGTGCACTTACTAGCAAAGCCGTATGTTATAGTAGCTTCGAACCCTGTTATACTTAGCAACGGACAACTCTCTCAAAAATGCTGCCCTAATACCTATCTTAAAATACTCACAACACGGCTGGTCTCGAAAATCACAACCCTCCTTAACCACACAAAAGTACTTTAAAGCTTTGTGTCGTCTGATTAACGAGACCAAACGCGGCTAAACATCACTCAAACTAAATATACTAATTCTAAGAATTGTATATTCTAAAAATGAGCAAAAATAAAAGTATATTCCACAAAAATAGTAGATTAGAAACAGATATGCCGCTGGTTATTACATTTACTTATAAGATCAATTTCTTGTAAATATGTTTCTAATGCTGAGATGAACAAAGACACACATGTCATGAAGTCTTTACAGATACACTATTACTCTTTAAAATCTGTGCTACTCCATACGTCCTCATACAGCGCCACGGTTTTCGCCAAGTCATCAGATAGCTGTTTCATAGCGGCGCCAGTATCAGTTCCGAGTGGTAGGCGGATGAGCCTCTCCTTATCTTTGAAAAGCCCCTCGCCAGCAGCGTACTCCCACATTCGGTTGGCGGCCTGTTTCGGGTCTCCAGGTTGGCGTCCGTTATATTTCTCAATATTGGCGCGAGCTTCGTGGGCCGCGGTACCCTTGTAGGCAGCGAGGGCAGGCGCTAGGTTGGAACCCGCAGCCGTATCCTTGAGGAATGCCGTGCGAAAATAGCCTGGTTCCACGATCACGGCGGAAATACCGAAAGATTTTACCTCGTCCGCCAACGCCTGCGTGAACCCTTCGATGGCGAACTTGGTTGCGCAGTATATACCGTTTGAAGGGTAGCCTCGGAGCGCGCCAATGGACGACAAATTCATGATGAGCCCGGATCCTTGGGCGCGGAGGTGTGGAAGCATCGCGCGAATTATGCGGAGCATGGCGAAGACATTGACGTCGAACTGTGCCTTGGTCGCGGTATCCCTGTCTTTCGTATAAGCTAACGAACCCCTCTAATCTCCAAGTGGTTGTAAAAATGAGATGAAAGGAATATTATCTCACTCAGCTTCTTCGATTGCGCCCAGATAAGCGTAACCGGCATTATTAACTAGTACGTCAATCTTGCCGAATGCTTCAAAGGCATTCTTCGCATAGGCATCCATCTCTGGTTGCCCTTGGGAAAGATCAAACTGAAGGGTCTTTACATTGTCATTCTTCAGCTGATCAGGAACTTTGGCGGGTGAGCGCACAGCGGCGATGACTTTATCACCCTCCGAGAGAGCTTTGAGAGCCAATTCCAAACCGAGGCCAGTGTTGGCGCCGCTGATGTGCCAGACTCGAGACATGATGGAGGAGAAGATATATGTTTGGCTGTTTTTTAACAATCTGTTAAGTGCTGTAGAGGATATATGAAGATTGGGTACACCTCGAGATATCCAGTGTCATCTGGCAGCTTTCTTATATCTTCAAGAAGCCCCAAACCCATCTTCGAGCTTAATCTATCCCGCGAACTAGATGCGGGGCTTAATAGAAACAGCTTACTACGTATGCCACTAATTGGCAGTCTCTGCCGTCTATACGAAAGTAGTGTTTTGTGGAATTGTAGAAGCGAACGAGAGTCTTACATGCAGCAATGCTACTATCTATAGTATATACCAAGTTAAATATTATTGTTATATAATATATATTGCAAGTAAGAACTTGGCGGAGGAAGGGCAGGAAATTCTCGTTTGATGCCAACTGGGGCACGATTTGTCAGCGGTATGTATGTGCATGCGGGGTAGCTATGCAATGACTCGCGAGCTCGCTTACCTGTAGTGTCACCAAGCTGAGTCCCGCAAAGGCCAAAATTTATGTGCGTTACGTTTTTTATGTGGGGGAAACCTTCAATTCTTTGCACCACCTGTAGCAATCCTATCCACTTTGGAAAATCCACACAGCAGCACCATCATCATCACTATATCAATGTCTACAAATATGCACTCGCAGCTACGTAGGTATAGGCGCTAAACCGTGCCCTCAGTGCAACTAAGACAACACGATGGGAACGAATCTGGTTACGAGGCTGACCGAAATACAACCTTTCAAACTTGCAAATGATGATAATAAGTATATGAGATAATACTATTCACAGAGCGTTTTCACAATTCGTCTACCGAAATAGCAATGACCTCACCACCCTGAATGAACCCGTTCAAAGGATGCGCCAAACCTCCATCCGTGACAACATATAGAATATGTTTATCACGCTCCGTCCGCCCAAACGCGCACGCCGTATCCCCCTCAAGCACTGTACTATTCGGTGACCCGAAAACTGTCGTCCAATCCCCGTCCGGCGTGATCTTTAAAAGGATATTATTCGGATGCCCCGTCGCATAAACCACCCAACCTCTCTCTTCCCGTCCACTGGGTACCTTAGCCGGCGCGAACGCGAAATCATCCATCGCCCCGGGCGACGCTAGCACTTGATACGGTCCTGTCGCTGTTCCTCTACGCGTATCAATCCTCACGCGGGCAAACAAGCTCTTCACCGTGTTCGTGTAGTACACGTACCCGTTGTGGATCTTCACCCCATTAATCCCAGAGTGCGTGGGGGCCGTTGGATCGGTTCCCATACTTGCAGCGTCTTGCAATACGACAGCGTACGCCCCAGTCCGTACGGATACACGGTAGACAAGGCCGGCACCGGCATCGCCGACAAGGACGGTGCCAGCAGCAGCGTCGAGCGTTGCAAGGCCGTTCAAGAAGACGCCTTCCGGGATGGGTGCGGCGCGTCGAAGATGGGCGACGTTGCTGTATTTGTTGGGGAAGGTTGCAGTCCATATGCTGTAGCTCCCAGGGGTAGAGGAGAAAGTAGGAACAGACCAATTTCCAGCAACTATGGCGAATTCGTCCGGCCCGACTTCGTCAATGCCGAGAAGGGCGGTCACATTTGGGAAGCGGTACAGTAGGATTGGTGGGTGACGCGATTGCGGATCGATGAGGTAAAGCTCCGGTCGGTCAACCAAGGTTACGAGAAGGTCACCATTTGAGCGGACTGCAATACTCTCGATCCAGGTCGTGGTTGGGAATTGGTAGACGGTGCGGTAAGGTTTCAGCGACCTTATGGAGTCAGAGCGATCTAGGGCTCGGGCATGGGCAAAGAGTAAGTTTGAAGACCCTAGAAGCAAGAGTGAGAAGAGTTTTAACCACATCTTGAATGTAGAAGATGTGCCTTTTACAGAGCAAAGCAATTGTTAAAAAGTCTGTTCCTCCTCATTCTCATATCTGGATTTTATATAGCAAGCTCATGAAGTCAACCCGGCGGCAGTGCCGAGGGCACCAGTAGATAAGCTTTTAATCGGAGGGAAATGTGGAGCCGACCGATCACTAATACTTTCTTACTACATAAAACTAACCATATATAGTATTTAATTATGTGGTGAAAGCGGGTCGGAAACAGAGCTCCGTAAGCTTGGCGGGACGATATATTCCAACGCTTTGATTCCGAGAGGCTGTCAGAGGGACTTCCCAGCAACAAAAGCCTGATCAAAATTTGCAATAATTTATAGAATATTAAATCGCCTGTATACTTTTCCATCTCATGGCTGGCATATGAATGATCAGCATCGGTCACGGTATCAAAGTAAAGTGTGAAAGCCAAATACCTCAGAGCAGCTTTATTAATTACCGGGTAAAGCTTCAAAGCGCCAAATACTGGTCGAACTACTCAAAAAATGCGATTTCGACCTAGCCGCTAGTTCGTGATAACAACACAATCGATACGAACGCTAAATAGCGCTAAGAAGGACAAGTCCTGCGGTTGATTGGGTTTCTACTTCGTACAAGGTATGAGTCTTCTGGAACGCTACCACGGCACTTGAGAACTTGAGAACCTAACTACACTTATGCATCTCTTGCCGCAGAAAACACAGGCCGACCGAACTTGTTTTCATGCTTTCCTTATTGTAAATATTGTCTTAAAATCTATAATATTAACAATATTAAGATGTTTTATATGGCTTTATACCGGAACATACGGAACTTTAACACTGCTGAACGCATAATAATTTTAAAGTTTGGAGTTGGAAGCGCCGATCAGACGCGCGATATTAATATATATTTATATATATTTATTGGGCATCATCCACTCCGTCAGCTCTTGCATATGCTCCTGCTTACTTAAGTACTACCGCTCTCGACTTAGACTTCTATCTGCGGCCAGACAGACTCCAGATCAATGATTACTCCTCACACTCCTTCATTCGTTGTGTGGGCTGTTGTGCGTGCCGTTCTATCCGTGGTTTCTGTGATTTATTTGTGTTGTGTTGTGGTATTTTGTCACCCCGCGAGTCTGCCCAACGCCTGACCGACGTCACGACTCATCTTTATTCCGAAAATCGATCGCGACTGTTCATGATCCGTATTAGTTTAGCTCGGTCGCTCCAGCCTGGACCTTCCATTCCGTACAAGACTGCATAGTCTCTGCGATGGCCATCTGAGAGAAAAGGCCCTGCTGTACCTTCACCTTCACCTTCACCTTCACTCCCACGATTACTGCATCTTCAGGGACGCGGACGCGACTTGCAGCACTATCCCTGGGTTGGGCTCGTATCGAGAATATCGCTTGCTCCACAAACCACCCCAAATCCATGCACTTAATAGCAGCCCTCCGCTCTCTCTAATTGGTCCTTCCAAATCGATAATTCCAAAACACTACTGGGGGGGGGGAATCACGATGTCCCCAGAAACCTTCTCTCCGCTTAATCGCACGAAATTGTCGTTGAATGAGTGCTGGTTAGACACCATTCCTAATGAACTTCACCTACAAATTCTATCGTATCTCCCATCGTGGAAGGACCACGTTTCCTGCATGCAAGCTTATAACCGCTGGCGGAGTTTGCTGCAACATCGATCGCTAATGGGCCAGCGCTACGAGACCTATACCTTCCCTCGCCTCCATAGATTATTCAGCGACGGCCACCTCCGAATCCTCACTTGCGCCGTTTCAAACGGCAAGATCACCTCTGCCACCATTAGCATACGAAGGCCCGATCTCAAAAAGGTATACGAGAACGTTTACCGGGAGGAAATAACGATGCTTTGGGATTTGGAGCTCGTGGGACCCGGAGTTTTGGATGACCCTTTTCTCTCTTATGATGCCGCTCGTTCGGAAAAATTCGAGAGCATTAAAGAAATCTACCTCGACTTCACGCGGCCGGATCCTGAATACATATTTGGAAAGCCATGCGGACACGAACAGGTGGATATTGGGAAACGGAATTCTAATCACTGGTCAATTCGGGATATAGTCGAGTTTTCTGCAAAAGTGGTGGCCCGCGACGAGCACTTTCGCGACTGCAAGGATATCAATATTTCTTTTCAATCTCTCGGACTGCCTTATGCTTCTTGTTGTTATTTTGGAGGAAGCGCTTCTAGATATCCTATCAATCCGGGATACTTATGATTATGATTGTTAACGAATCAAATGAGAGTTTTTATATCTATTCGTACACTCTTTCAACCAAAACTAGTTACCGTAGAGACTCATATGTTATTGGTCCCCTAGAGTTATTGGACACTATAAGTTATTGTATAATTTCGCTCTGCTGGTGAGACCGCGGCTTCAAGAGATATTGTACAATTACTTAACGTCCGTGCACCACCCCTGACTCACATGTAATATTATAAATTTGCAACAAAAGTCAACACACGCTGCTTTCTTCATTACTGGTTGTTATGATACCTAATATCAAAAATGCAATCTACAGCGGCTTCTTCTTCTCTGAAATGCCCATACGCTATGGGATGATACCCTAGAAATATGGATACATTGCCTTGTATACTTTCTAGATTATGATTGCTATAGGAATAAGATGAAGATGAGCTACCCCTGCGGAAACGACGGCAGTCATATACCCAAGACTACAAGCTCTCCGCTATTACAATGTATAAACAATATAAAAAAGAAGGGTAGTCTACTTACAAAATATCCAAGAAACTTGGTTTCATTGATAAAAGCTGGACAATTAGCAACTGGGTAAAAAATGAGCAGAAAATTATTTTAATGCAAACTGGATAACGCTGTGCTTCGAAAGAGCGTCCTCCCACCATCCCAGAAGTCAAAGATTGTTTATTTGACAAATTCAAAATAATATATACCAAAGGTTTTCCAATAAATCGAAACTGGTTCGTCATTACAGCTAAAAATATTTACACAAAACTATACCCAAACCTTAAGCCTAACGATAACAAATACTTCAAATTCTCTCAGAGGTGGTTTTACAGATTTAAACATCAAAAACAAATATCTTTCAAAGCTATCACAAACCAAGCTCAAAAGATATTGGAAGCTCATTGTGCTTTAATAAAATCATTTCATAGTTTTATTTATTATCACGCCATTTATAAGGCTTAGATATTAAAGGACAAATCAATAGAGTTTATAACAATCCAGAAAGACAATTACCATGATATTAGAAAATTCTCACTCGCGAATATTACCAATATGGACCAAATACCACTTCAGTTTGAGTTTATTGATAGCAAAACAAAAACATATAAGATGACTGACGCAGAAACCATATAATCACACTTAAAAGGTAGTGGGCTGGATAAACAGCAAGCAACTATTCAGCTATATATATTTACAGATGGAATACCACAAATCAAGCCTCTCATTATGTTCAAAGGCCAGGGAACAAAGACACTACCGGCAGAAAAGAATAAATATAATAGGTGTATAAGCGTGGTTTTCCAAGAAAATACATGGGTAGATAAAGCCATAACCAAGCAATAGTTTCTAAACTACTAGAAATCTGCAGCTTTCAATCCTATTAATAATTTTTATAATAATAAAAAGTTGTGTTTATTAATTTTCAACGCCCATCATGTATAAAAAACAGAAGTAATCCGCAATTTGTTACATAACTTGCAAATTACAGCGGTGATTGTCCCACCTGGCTGTATATCGCTTATATAGCCACTGGATGTCTCTATTAACAAGCCGTTCAAAGATTATGTTGCAGAAGTCTTCTACTAACATTTCAAACAAAATATTAAGTAATAGGAGGCAGAGAAATTTACAGCAGAGTAAAGAAGGATTTTGATGATAATTTGGGTAGGAGAAGCATAGGAGCATATATGAAAATCGACTGATATCATTAAAAGATCTTTTCAAAAGTATGGGATTATAGTTGTTATCAATAGCAGTAAGGACAACCAAATTAATATTAATGGGCTGGAGGACTACAAGGTGCCATATATATACACCATAGTTATTGCTATAGGAGGTGGAGGACAAGAAACTGAACCTATCACTTCTTTCATGTCTTCATTCAACAAATATCATAATAATCATCATTTCAACAGGCTTTGGGATAGTAATGATGATAGCAGTGACAATAACCTTAATGATTACAAAGAGATCAAGATTGATGATGATGAAGGAGAGTATATATTAACTGTAGAAACACAAGATCAAGGTACCTCAATGGAGAGCCAGTTTTGGAATACACTAAATATTTAATTTATTGTAAAAATATTATTTTTATTATTTTTTATTATATTATATTGATGTATTATATTATTATATGTAATTCAAGACTGGGCACAAAAGTGTTCCATAAATTATTGGACATCATAAATTATTGGTTTCGTGAATTATTGGTATATAAAGTTTTGGGTGCCATCCTGGCGTGTTTCGTGAGTTATTGTACAAAACTGTATGAGTCTCTACGGTAGTGTATTTTTTTTTTATCGCGATGATGATTTCTGCGTTGGGCTGTTGGAGAAAGTAGACACCCGCCGGCCGCGTACCGAATTAGACCCGGATTCACGTTCCCCAAAGCCCTCAGAAACATTTTTTTGACCGGTCCCGAAATGTCTATATCCACTCGAATTTCAATCGCCTGGGCCCCCTCGTTCGACCACTCGGAGCCGACCGACACCCTCGTCCTAACAGGTAAGACGTACTTTGTCGACCAGCGTCTTACAGTCAACACCTCAGCTCCAAAGGAAGTATCATGGTCCTTCGCCGGTACTCGATCCTCGCAGCCTATTCCCGATAAACCGAGACATACCCAATGTTCATGGACGCATCTAGTATCTTCCGTTGTCTTCGGCAAGGACGAGAAACCCGTTGATTCAGGCGTTTTGGGCCCTCATCCGGAGTTTCCTGATGATCCCGAAGTGGCGTTGGAAACGGGGAATATGAAAAACCCTGATACCGGTGTTATCACGGATTATGAGGAAGTGTGGCGGGATAAGGAGCCGGAGGGCGCTGAAGTTGTATTTTGGGAGTATGGAAATGATGACATCGGACCCTCGAATCGTGGCTTTGTGGGGACAGTCGGTGGGTATGCTATAGGGATCGGGCGAGATGACGGGCTTTTTTGGACCTGGAGAGCTGTCAAGAACGATGCAAAGGAGGGTGGGTGGGAAACAGTCTTTGAGGTTGATGAAGGCAGCAGCGAGAAAAGAGGGTTTAAACTTTTGGATTTGAAATTTGAGGGCTTGGTTCC
This sequence comes from Dactylellina cionopaga, assembly GCA_036971295.1. Classification (NCBI taxonomy): domain Eukaryota; kingdom Fungi; phylum Ascomycota; class Orbiliomycetes; order Orbiliales; family Orbiliaceae; genus Dactylellina; species Dactylellina cionopaga. The sequence continues at coordinate 198,457 of JAJTTY010000018.1, read as the reverse complement.
TGGAAATACGAGAATTGGCAACGGATTAGTTAGCGAGCCGGATACAGGAGCAAGGGGTGATTCGCAGAGGGTGTGGATTTGTAGAGAGGCATGGAAGTCACGAAGCCATTGGAGCTGATGCGCCGAAATAATCGACCGGTTCCGATTCCAAAGAATATACATTATATTTATACTATGAGTAGTCTCGTAACCAAGTAAATATAAAATAGTAGGTAGTATAACGATATAAACGTTGCAAATGCTAAAAAATAGTACTGGTATGCTTGCCATGCCCCTCCATGAATAAATGCCACAAAACTTTCACCAAATCCAATCCTTGAAAACTCCATAGCGCCTCTCCATATGCAATCTATACGATAAAACGAATATTTTTTTAAAAAAAAAACAACTCTGCAAATCTAAACCATCCTCTCATATCCTGTCGTCATTACGCCTTTTTTGCCTCTCCCATCGGTAACGTACCACCGCCCCTGCTTCTCTGTAAACCAGAATCCAACTTTGTACTGGGGCCCTATCGGACCCGTCCCACCAGTTCCCTTCCAGGCCTCGTTCCCCATATCCATCGGCATAGTTTTGCTGTCAGTGGCGCCGCCCTTCAGCGCTCCGCCGTCCATCACCACGCAAAACAAATTCTGCACTTCCGTCCAATCCGTTACGAACCCTTCCCTCACGCAAGAGAAGTATATCAAGCAAAAGACGTTCATAACCAAAACCCCAGCTAAAACGACGTAAAACAGTGGTTTCCATCCGCTCCCCGCACCGGAGGTATATTCAATCGTAGCTACCTCAGCAGTGAAATATTCAACGTACGGCAGTGGGACCTCTGGCCCGTACGGAAAGTAGGTCGTAAAGACGGAATCGACAGCGGAGGTGATTATCGCGTTGCCTAGAAGAACAGCTAGTGCTTCGGCGAGAGTAGGGCGCAAGGGGTCTAGGTCGCCATTGCGAGTGTCCACCGCCAACTGAGACAGAAATCGAGTAATCGAGGCGTTGCCGTCCGTAATGCCAGTGTTGAGCGAAGTAGCGAGCAAAACGCTCATAGCGATGTCCCTGATGTATGAAACATTGGTTAGCTCGGTGTATTCAAAGCAGGGTGCAAAAGGCAAAGCTTAGGGCTCAAAGTTCATACTTAAAAAATGGGTAAGGGAGATCCTGGACTGGTGCTCCCGGCGCTCCCTCAATCGGGTAATCAATCGTCGACACATTTTGCCCTCGCAAGACTTCTTTGAAAGCTAGGGGGTTATCTAGGCGACAATTGGCAGTAGCATTTCCACTACTTTCGAAAGCTTGGAATTCGCTTGAACAGTTAGGTGTAACAAAGCTCTTCATACTGCACATAACGTAGTTTGCGTCAAGTCCAGGAGCTCGGGTGAGGATATAAACAGAAGGATCTCCTATAGGAGATGCCATGATGGTATTTTGCTCGATGGGCGCTTTCGCAAATCGCGGTGCAGCATACGGTAATACGGGCTGGGTATATATTGAAGTGTCGAAGAAGAACGTTGCGTTATTCGTAAAATTGAAGACCTGCTGAACCTGTGGATCGAAGGTACCATTTCGAGTATTATCTGCGTTGGACAGGTACCATTCAATGTGACTAGCGTTGATAGGTGCACATGTCACATCCACCGCCGGGTTTGCGACTGCACCTTTGATTATGAACGACCCGTATCCTGACCCTACTTGCTCGGGCTGGAGGATTCCATTGAGACTCGAATTTTTGGTCGAAGCGATAACTCCAGGATGGGGCATGGCCATCACGGCACGATTGACACCGTTCTCCTTAGTGACACTCATCCAAGCTCCAGCGTAATTCACCAACTCGAGAGATGATGGTGCCGCCGGGCGTTTCAGGGGGTCCGGGAAAGATTGACCCTTAGCTTCCGCCCAGAGCTCATTCCAATCCGCTAGATCACGGTATCCTCTCCCAGCAGAGAGTACACCGTCGCATGTAACCTTAGCCACGGGTACCAAGTACCCCTGACCAATTGGATCCTCTGCGTCGGGGATGATCGTCTGGCATTTTTCGATCTTATAGGTATTATTCGCATAGCTGGTAGAGGCAAAGCCGGTAAGGTTACGTGTCTGGGGGCTTCCCCAGGCAAGTTTTGGCGATACCAGAGTATCCGCGGCCGTTGTATAAAAGCTTGCGAATACAGTTGCTGTTAAAGAGAGAGCGCCAAGGAAGGTGAGACCGGCGAATTTTACGGATGACGAATGTGTCAATAAAGTTCCAGGTTGAGTTACCCAGGTTCTCATCGAAAGTTCTGCAATATTGACTCCCTTCGATCCTGTCATGAGCGCTCGCCGCGATAAGACCTGGCCGAGGAATGACACAAATACACTGACAAAGCTCAGTTCAACTACATAATACCAATCTCGTTAGCGACAAGTATAGCAACGTAGATTTTTAGTTTTGGAATAACTTACTAGTTTTCGAGAAAATAGCCGATACCAACTGCGCGTCTTGTGGTTTAAATCTCGATGTCGTCGATATCTTGGTACCATATCTCGGCCGAGCAACCGCCACCACAAAGAAAAATATAGATCCAAGAGTCGAATAAACGCATAGAATCAATATCATAATGCTCAACCAGTTTGTCGACGGTTTCTTCTTTTTGATCGATGAACTGTAATCCGAGCTGTAGTCGTCATCCGGAGGAACATTTGAATATGTGGTCATGTCTTTCACGCTGTTCCCATCATCAACCGGGACATAACTAAGACCTAGACCGTTGGGCTGATGTTCAAGTGGTTTACTCTGGAAAGTCTGTCCTGCTTCCCCGGTAGTAGCCCCATCCGCCCCATGGCTGTTGGCATTATTGATGTCGCGGTTGTAAACGCTCCCTGCGGAATCATCATCCTCTTCAATGACCTCCTCATGAAATGCTGAAGTCCTGTAACCCGTCTGTTCCTGCGAAAACGTCCTCCTGTGAGACTTAAATGACGGATCTGGAGTTCGAGGTTTTAATTTGCTGAAATCGCTGTGGAATCGGCTAGGTCGTTTGTCGGCGACAGGCGAAGTCGGGTTTGATATGGAACGAGTCGAGTATATAGAAGCCGAGTAGAGAGAAGATCGGTCAGAGAACCTCTGAGGCTTAATCTTTGGTGATATGGGAGAAACAAGAGGCGGTGACGTCGCCATTGTAACGTCGATTCTCGGTGTAGTATTACTATTGGTGGTAGAATTTAATAAGGTAGGAGTAGAATTTGGCGGGCCTGGTAAATGGGGTTCCTCTGGTAGAAGACTCTGCGCCAAATGGTCGAATGTTGCAGCAAAGGGGAGAGGATCGGTCTTTGACAAGATTCTTGGAGGGTCAGAGTCTCTGAAGGCAGGGTTGGCATAATAATCACCACTGTGGGAGGCGACCATGTCGTACTTTCTCCTGGGTTTCATATTGCTTGACTGTCTTTGATACCCAAAGCAAGTTGGGATTCCAACGAAGGCAGTTTGAAACAGTGCAGGGAATAAGGAATGAATGGGTTGCTTATGGTGTTTCTTTGTGGTGCCTGTGTTCTATCCTATTAACTGACAGACCACCCAAGTTGAGACCGGCGCAGAGAAATGCGGTCTGACGTCTGTTGAAGCCTTTGCGGGCAGCTTCGTACGCCGATCGACGGCTGTGCAACACGTTTTGAGACTGGTGTTGTGATATTCCAAATGCAACCCCACAGCAACTACCACAACAACAACGAGAATAACAAAAGACTAGTCAGAAATTAGCTACGATGGTTTGAGATTAACTAACCTTCTAATAAGTCATTCATACGAGATATGGTGCCTTACCGTGGTTGTAGTGCCTGTTGACTAAAATAGAACTCCGATCGAAGGTGTGTCCGTTCGTCGGCTGTTAATTAACGTTGGAATGCAACCCAACTCGAAGTTATGCCAGTCCAAATCTTTTTCTGATGGTAACGAATTCAAGACACTCTAGTAACAGTTATTAATCTATTTTTCTCTATCCGTTAGCAATCTTTGGACGTTTGAAAGATCTCTGCTCATCCACTTGCAAATTTGCTAGAAACCAAAAGCGGAAGGAAGTATGAGGCTCGATCATCACTTTTAGGGCCGCAAAACGCCGCTTGTTTCGGGAATCACAGGGGAATGCCAAGCGCAAGGCATCAAAACCGCGTCAACGTACCTTCAAAAGTACTACGTCAAGGTAGTGATAGAAAATATGGCTTTGATAAAGAATTCAAGATCAGAGGTTCACACGGCAAAATAATCAAAACCTTTCCCTCTTCAGGAGGATTGGTAAAGTTTATATAAGTCAGTGTATATACCCCAGATACGAAAGGAACCCCAGTTTTTCGATTAAAACACATGCGGACGGACAGAAAAAACCGCCTTGATTTTCCTGGATACGAACTCTCTGTTAATATCAAGCTCGGGGTAAGGCCTCCACTCCAAAACCAAGCCATTAACTTCATTTTACGCAGCTTCGCCGAAGTCGTGCCACTTAGACGCAGACTTGGCGCTGCAGGTTCGCGAAATGTGAAGAGAAACTCGAGTGTCTTGCAGTCGAGCCGTTCTGTGCTAGAAAGAGATAGCACCTTCTCGCTTAGTTTTCCAGATCAGCATTTTAAATCGTCTCATTCGGGCAGCCAGCCCAAGAATAGCATGGATATTGGCCGGCAAGTTTTCTTTTCGAACGATTCTTAGGTGCCGCCTTTGCATCTCAGATGCTTGGACGAGGTGCTTGGCGATAACAACCATCTCGGCATAGATAGCCTACTGCCGCACCGACTTGGATCGAAATATCGAAATCCTGTGTCCTCTAGGGTAAGCGTACTGCTTCTTGGGTTGTCTTTTGTTGATCCGGTCGCTGATGAGATGGCAACTTGGCTCAGACAGATTCTCTTACCTCAAAAAGCTTATTGATGGTTTTCGATAGACAGTGGTTCTAACGCTGAACAATCAATATGTTCCACTTTGTAAGTACGACTCCAAACAGCGCAATCTGTGTCTCCATCTGCAACTTTCCGATCAGGTGTCACTGCTGTGGGGCAAACCATCCTGCTTCCCGCAACATATCAATTATCAACTTTCAAAAAGGCTGGTCATAAAAATAGAACCGGCATGCAGCATTCCTTCTCGAAAAGGAACTCCAGTTAGCTGGGAATTTTTCGTTGGCGGACATACAGGTAGGCAGGAGCCATGTCGATAATTTCCATGGCATCGCAGAGAAAATCTATACGAGAGGCAGGCAAAGTCCGACGAATTCAAATTTAATAGGTGGCGAGCCTGTCTTGGATGATGGATATTTGAAATCCGGGTCTGCGGCTCTGTGTTCGTATCGTTGGTGAGCTGGAGGCTAACTCGGCTTATGCGCTCTGGTGTGATGACAAGAGTAAGATCTCATCCACAGCCTCACAGAATGGGCAAGTTTTGCCTTCCCAACCAACTAAGCTTAACCCAACACGAGTCATGATGCTTCGGTCGGGATTTATCAGTATGTGAAACTCTATCACAGATCGTTGTATTTTTTATAGATTTTTCTCTACCAGCAGTTAAACAAAACCAGCTGATATCTGGCAAGGCTAAGAAAATACTTTCCTAAGACTCTAGATCTATTTCCGAGCTTCTGGTTAACTTCCTTTCTAATTTCAAAGGTATGTGTTGTCGCATAAATATATTGATGTTACGAAGTTGTGGCACGGAGCAGACAAGCACGCTGATAGTTTGTGCTCATGAAAACGTTTATCCAGAGTATGTGAAACGGTCAAACGCGAGCCTATAGAATTCATTCCCAAAGTATGGCATCACTTAGAACATGCCTAAATCCGAGAATACGAACACGAACTATATTACAGTGCAAGCTTTTTTTAACACAAACTCCAGATAGAAACAAAATTTAACCAACAGGATTTAAAAACAACCTATCATATCTAGGTACCTGTGCATGCGCGAGCCTTACCTAGTCTTATATTAAAAACCCACCCACCCGATACAAAGGTTTTGGGGAGGGCTTTAGTGCAAAAGCTACACCTAATCCTCATAACATGGGATTGGGGATGCAATTGATCTAGGGGTGGGTAATAACAATAATTAGATACTGGTTCTGCTCTGCGTATCTGTGGTATAGGGCACCTACTGATCAAAAGGTATACCTTACAGCGTGACTGTGTATATTACTGTGAACAGGTAGCCTTTCCTGGTTCTGCTACGTCTATACTGAAGGTCGGATTTCTGTCGACTCTGACTGTTGTAGCCCCGTCTACATTTAAGTTTGCGACTGAAAGTCGTTACTAAACAAAATCTATAGCCCTCTATATAAAGATTATTTTGGAATATATATTAACTAACTATTGTGAGTCTATATGAATCTATGATGCGAAGAATGGATTATGGATTGCATGATTATTAGAACTACAGGAAGGACGAAAGCTATCTATTTGTCTATCTATCTCTTGATCTTCGGTCTTCAGTCTCTGAAGTCTTCACGGGTATCTGAAACGCGGAATCTTATGGATGTAATCCGCGGGTGTAACACACGGATATCTGAATTATAATTTCGGGCGGGTATCTGAGCCGTGCCCATCAATGTGTATTTCCTAAGACGTGCACTGAGGGAGAATGTTCTACGAGATCACCCATGACCCAAACGCTTATAAACTAGATTTACGTTTCATATATGGGTCATAGCGATATATAATATACCAAGTCAGACTAAGCAGAAGACAAATGGCATACATTGTCTTGATCTTATAGATCTTATACAACTTTGTTTTCTCGCCCAAAACTCAACTTTCCATCAATATTCTACAGTCCTTCAACTATATTGAAATTTTATACATTTTCGCTCATAGCGTTAGTGCCTAAGTTTTCTTCCAAGAAGAAAGAAAAATAAGCGTGAGATGAGCAGTAAGACTAAACTCTGCAAGAAAATATCACAGATAACACGTCATTTTACCTGTTTTCTTGCCCAAGTATCAAGCTCAGATTACATCGTCAAAAAGTCTAGGTTGAGGTGATCGATCCGACTAGCATAGGTCGATAAGGTTTGTTTATGCGATCATAGTCGTACGACATTGTCGATTCACAATGTCGAATGTGTAATTAATAACAAAGGAGAGACCGATATTTACGTAATGCCGATCAAAAGACTCCGCTCGAAGTCATTAGTTCTGCGAAGTACTCGGCGATCAACTAAGATAACATCAATATATTGCGGGTGTATCCGCTCGCACGAGTCTTTGGGTAACAAAAAATTCTTTAAGAATCAAGCTAGAGGAGAATGGTCCGCTGAGAAAGTCAGTCATCATGCCTACCAATTAGAGGCCGCAGTAATAAGCACCACGAATTTGAAATGTCATTTTGGTTAGAAAGAGGTGAAGCGTAGTCTAGGATTGCCGATGCGAGGATTGTGGGAATGGTGGTAGGTGATGACGTCTTTATGCGTATAAATATGCCTTTGATTGTCGAGTTCTAGATTTCATGTTTCAGCGAAGAGGAATAATGCAATATACGGGAAATTTCTTAATAGAAATTTCCAGGTGCAAGCCCGCTATACCAGGTTTAAACTGATGAAGCCAAAACTCATTGTATGTGACGTAGGAAACAAAAAACAGGCACGAGTCATGCTGGTGGTCTTTCATCTTTTGACAATATTTATTATTTGGAGCTCCAATGTTTATATTCAAGCTAGGCCTGTTGTAGAAGCTATGCCGCTACCGGAGACGGGTCTGTAGGTGATCGGACGGGATTTCCGAAAGCATATATCCACGATCAAGATCGCTATACACTAGCGCAACATGAGCAACAATTACCAATATCGGTATTCGCCCTACCAAAAAAAACCTAGACTATGCGCTAACAGAACCAAAGATTAGTCCATGACAACATATCTTACCACTTGAATTTAAATTTCTAACCAAGTTGATCGCGATATCTGAATCGAAACAACCAAGAATTAAAACGCGTTCCCGACAAAATAGGCAGGTGTCGAGAAAGCGCTTATAGCCTATGGGCATGTCATGCATAGGTAGTAGGGGCAGCTAATAGATGTCGCGGCGATATATTTGATGAGAGCTAAATGTAACCGGCCACGATTGCCAACCTCACCAATTTGGCAAAGGCTGTGAGAATGCTGGGAATAACTAGAGTGTTACTGCTGACTCGTATTTATTCGTATTTCGCTTTATGGCGTCAGCTCATCCCGAATGGGTAGGTTAGATTTCTGCTGTTAGATTTCCTTGCTACGGAAGCTAAAACTGAGGGATTCAAGATATATAGCAGATGGTCAAAGTATGCTCGTCCCTGAAGCTTTCTTAGTATAAACTCAGATTCGTACAACGGATATCTAAATGCCGTAGGATATTTGAATACTCGCGAAAGGCCTTTATTCAACTTATAGCCTAAAAAAATTATCGAAAGATTAATCTAAAGCCGCCATGGAAACCGAACCAGAATGCTTCGATTTAATAATCATCGGGGCTGGTATATATGGTCTTCGCGCTGCCAAGACATTTCTTGATATTCAGCCCTCTATCAACTTACTGGTGGTCGACTCAGTATGAAAATCTCCCCTTTCCCGAGAACCGTTCTGATATAACCTGTTACGATGCAAGATTGTATTTACAGCTCTATTCTAACATCATATCTCTTATTCACATACATATAGCTCGCATCTGTGGGTGGAGTTTGGTCGAAGGACCGAATATACCCCGGTTTGAATGTGCAGGTGTCCCCGAGACAGTTTGAATTGCCTGAGCTTCGGTATAGCGATCCGGATTGCCCACCGTTAGAATATAATGCGACGCACCACGTCACGGGTCAGTCTTGGTCTCGTTATTTCGAGCGTTGGGCGGAAAAAGTCGGGGTTATGAAGTATGTTCGACTTGACACCATGATATATAAGGTCGATCGCCGTCCGGATGGCAAGTGGCGGTGCGAATCTGGTACCTCTGGCTACGAAACTCACTCAAAGCGGGTTTTGCTTTGCGATAAATTGATTGTGGCGACGGGCACAACGAGTTTACCAAATTATCCAAACTTGGACTGTTCAAGTTTTAAGCCGCCAGTAATTCATACTCGGTATCTTGGGGCTAAGGGAGCCGAGTGGAAGAAAGAGAGCGTTAAAGAAGTAGTAGTATACGGTGGCGGTAAGGCGGCTATGGATGTTCTGGTAGAACTGGTAAAAGCCAAGAAAAGGAATATTAAGGTATGCCAGTATATTTTTACTAGATACAAACAGCCCTTAAGCTTAACAGATACGATGAATAAATCACTCACAGCTATTTAACATCATTCTATCTAGTGGATTCTGCGAAAAGAAGGACGCGGGGCTGGATGGCTAGTTCCCAGTTTTCTTTCAGATATGGGGAGCAGACACTTTATAGGTGTTATAGTTCCTTCAACTTACACGGATGATGGCTTCTCGCCCCTTCATTCACTCTTTAAAACCACCCGTTTAGGCATATGGCTTACTGGCTTTCTTATGAACCTTTCGAAATCTATATGCTTGTGGACTATGGGGCCAATGAATGACAACTTGCGTAAAGCGGTACCGGAGCTCGGGCCGTTTTGGATGCATCATCCCCTAGCGATCAATAATTATGACGCACCATTATATGACTTTATCAGAGATGGGAAAATTGAGGTATGTTATCCTGCAATAAAACGAGCGAAAGGCTTGGGTGTTCACAATATTTAATGCGATGGTATTTTAGGTTATTCGAGACACAATTGTTTCCATGAAAGGAACAACAGTTACAATGGCATCAGGAGAGAGTTTTTCGACTGATGCGGTTATATACGCGACAGGGTGGAAGAAAGCTTCTTCGCTATTTGACGAAAACCTCGAGATGGAACTCGATCTTGCTTCCATTTCACCCTCCAACACTACGGAACGTCGACAACACCAACAAAAATGGGAAGCTCTCGAAATCGAAGCTGAAAAAGAAGTATATACGAGGAACCCATATCTTAAGGAAGCACCGATGCCGCCTAGAGTACCGCCAAAGGTCACAGGAGGTCAGTTTCGACTATACCATCACGTAGTACCTTCAGGTGTTGCCGATGGGAGTATCGTGTTCCTAGGCGCTGTTGGCACACCTGCAACGTTGATCTATTCAATGGTTATATCATTGTGGACAGCGGCATATATGTTCGGAAGGTTGGAGAACTTACCATCAAAAGAAGAGATGGAAAGAGTCGCTGCGTTCGAGCATAAATTTGATCAAATAAGGCACCCAGGGACCGGGAATGAGTACCCATGGGTATCGACCGATTGGATGCTGGTATGTATCTTCCGCATTGAATTTTCATATATTCCTGAAAGCATTTCTTTTATGTACTTTCTCTTTTAAGCGGGTAGGTGATTATATTATGCTAGCTAATGAGATTTTTCTATGAACGTCCACAGACCAAAAAAATGCTGCTCAAAGAGTTGGGAATGGATCCTTGGAGGAAGAAAGGATGGCTGAGGGAGCTTTTTATGGCGTATTCTTGCGAAGATCTCCAAGGTATAACTAAGGAATGGATTGCTAAGAATGAGGCCTCTGGGAAGGGATCTTGTGGGTCAACCGTATCGTGCCAATTTTCAAGCCGATAGTACGAACTCCGACCGCTCTTGGAAAGCTGTTTTTCTGTCCCGCAATTACGATGTTGTTAAAATAAATCCGTTCATTCGGCCGAGGGGGTGTATCATGACCACGGCTATGACATGGTCAATGTATATTATTGTATTCCTGATCCTTTTCTTTATACTTTATTGCCACCTTTGCCCTACATGGAACTGAGCTTACGATACCCTCGCTTCACTTCTGGTAATCCTTCTCCAGGCCTCATCTACTCGCCATTTTTAGATGGTTGAGTATATGCTGTTTCTCTACACAGCCTACTACAAACTGTGTATATCCTGGCTTATCAGTGGTCGGTATATTTGAGTAGTGGGTGCAAAGTGAGCTAAAAGTATTCGTATAACCCAGATATTCGAGATCGCTTTAGTGTCGTAGATGAGGGGAAGAATCTACAGCTGCAAGATTTCGTAGGTCCCCTCGTCGCCGATTTCTACGAGAAAAAATTGGTCATACGAAGGAATATAAAACTTATATTGTCACGAAGAGGATAATCATACGGCAGATGATGTTTTTGGATAGGGAGATAGCGAACCTCCTTTGAGAATTGATGACAGAAGGGTAAGGCCCCCCATGAGCTAAGATGGTCGCCGCGGAGGTCCCAAAGGGCTCGCCAATGAAGAAGTTGCCGAATTTAAATCCCGGTGGTGAATTCATTGTAGAAACTACATAACGTTTAGTTACCCACTATAACGGCGCAAGACGATTGTTAGGAATGGTGCCGAGGCCATTCCTTGATCCTACATATTCCTAGTCCCTGGGAATTTTTGAATGAAGGTTTGTTTCAAAAGTGCGCCATACGATCTCACCATCCGGGGTGGATAAGGGATGCATCCTGTGTTCCCCAGCTGAATCTCCAGATTAAATTCGCGCGGAGGTGGCCCTGCCAGCTGGATCGGGCGGGCGTGTGTACCAGAATAGAAAGAGCCCTATAGGGTTCAATTGCGAGCGCTATGTGAACCGTGAGGGGCTGCAGGACGCCACCTTCGTATCAACTATTTGACATTTGATACAAAACAAAAAAATCGAAAATATCAAATATTGGAGCCAATGCAGATCTTTTTGTTTCATATGAAGTTTTAACGAACAGTCGGTAGTGAGATGTTCTTTTGAGAATTCGTTAACCGTTGGCTCGTGGCACCTTCTTCATCTAGTGTCTTGATTAGAGAATTTAACTGATTCAGCCACGTAAACAAGGATTCGAGCATCTATCGCTTATTTTGGAAACTTAAAGGAATTGTTATTATAACAATCTTTCTATCAGCTGGGACTACCGACTTACGAGGCGCTAACATCATGGTTATCAGTCGATGTTTTAAATTTTGGTTCAGTTTCTCGCACGGGGCAAACTTTAAGTACTAGAATTAGCGGGACGCGGCTGATAATCACATTGCCCGACGTTCCTCAGAAACCCGAGAAACCCCGTGGCTTTACACTATCGTTAGGTAATGTAGAACTTCAATTAGACGAATGATTGGTTCCGACACGATGGAGTTTTAAGTCAGTTGAACGTGGCTTTCGTACGGGTAGCAACAAAATCTACCCTGTGCTTGGTTGGCAAGGCTGCCTCACGACCCATGTGAACTCGAGAAACCTTTTAACTAATTTCGAGCTGACGGTTTGAAATGTTTTCGTTCCTGCAATCCGACACCCTGCAAGCTTATTGAACTAAATCCGGAGTTGTAGGTGCCTCTCGGCCGGGTTCGCAATTTTGGTACCGTCGACTCGGGTGATGACTATTCGCAAATCCTTCACCTAGGGCCTCAATGCTTTCCACCTTGTTTGAAAAGGTACTGTGACAGCATAACGATAAATATAACTTGATAAGTGACATAATATTCGATGTCAAAAAGCTTACTGCGTTAAAAAGATTAAAGGTTTTCGCAATCTATCGGCCGGCTGTATCGGGATAATTTCGTGCAGAGAAGAAGGTGTCGCGTTTTGCTTCTTTTCGTTTAAATATGCCATCCAAATGAAACTCCGAGTGCGATCAAATACAACTCTCTAGGGCTGCTGATTCAACTCACAAGCTGATTCACGCCTAGGAGAGGTATATCACAGGTGTGATATATCTAAGGGGCCCTGACTCAACCTTGTTACTACTATTTAATCTTGTCAAATGCAAGCACGGAGAGTGCTGGGTAGGATACTGTTTGAATTTGGCCTTCAGCCCATTTTTCTCGGCCATATCCCCGTGTTTCTTGTGGTCCATTCTTAAAATTGTGCTAGATTTTCCGAAGCCCGTGCTGCATGGCTGCTCTCCGCTCTGGGGGTATCTTATCATAATTGGACGTAATGTTTAAGCTGGGGCGCGAGATTGCGATAGCTGCAAGATAATGGGTATTTGCAGAACCCATCCTATCAGCGGGTTTTTGTCATGCAGGAGACGGATGGCAAAGTGTGGAAGACAACGCATGACGGCGCAGAATTTGCCAGGCTTTTTGACATCGCTATGCCGAATGGAGACTTTGTTTACACCCACCTGGTGGTTGATCTAGGTTTCCAAGAAAAGGGTCAGTTAATGAAGATACTATAGTTACTGGGATGCTCTGCGACATAAGTTAGACGGGTTTCCTGCTCAATAGATATATAGGGCCGGTCTAGCTCCTCTCCGCAGACTTTCGGATTTTTATGAATTTATCCCTTGCCACGGCACTTGAGTAGCCACAACTTTCCGTCAGCAATATATAATAGCCCAATCATCTTGAGCCTTCGGCAGATAGATTATTCCACACAATCTCATTAGAACTCTCGTTTTCAAGGTTACTGATTGTGCTCGTTCGCATTTTTGTCCATACCTGGAACAATTGAATTATCTGCTATTTCTTTATCATTTACGGTTCCACAGCTCTAGTTTCCACGATTGAGATCCTGCGTCTTTAGTGACAGCGATCGGGTTGGAAACACCAACCAGACACCATGCGCACTTACTCATCCAAGATAGATGAGATAAGGCGGAAGGAGTATGGCTATATCAAGGGTAAGCTTACCCCAACCACTTCACGTGTTTGTTGTTGCACATTGGTCTTGGACATGGAAGATACCGACAGGCGTGGTCGCATTTCGGACATCTGTCCCCTGACGAGACTAGAGACCTCGTCCCGTTAGGAGAGTCTTATCTCGAGGGCTATATAGCCGTTTATTTATATGAGACACCTGACAGGAAGCAGTGGATACTAACATCTTGAATCGTGTGCCCTAGATGTCACATACCTTGACCATGCTGGCTGCACGCTCTACCCTTCCACCTTGATGCACCGCTTCGCCCAGGACCTGACGTCAAACCTATTCGGAAATCCGCACTCCGCCTCCCCTTCCTCCATGCTCTCCTCGCACCGAATCGAAGCTATCCGCTCGCAAGTCCTCAAATTCTTCAACGCATCGCCGGAGCACTTCGACCTGGTGTTTGTTGCCAATGCGACGGCTGGTATTAAGCTCGTTATGGACGGTTTTCGAGATCTGGAAGGCGGATACTGGTACGGCTATCATCGGGATTCGCATACAAGTCTCGTTGGGGTTAGAGAGCACGCGAAGGCTTCGCGGTGTTTTGCAAAGGACAGCGAAGTCGACGAATGGATATCTTCAACGGAAGCTGGGGCTGATGCGAATGCAACAAAACTCTTCGCGTACCCGGCACAGAGCAACATGAACGGTCGCCGGTCGCCTCTCCGGTGGTGTGGAGAGGTGCGACGGAATAAAAGCAAAACTTACACGCTCCTTGATGCTGCCGCATATCTGACAACAGGAAGCTTGGACTTATCGAATCACGAGGAAGCCCCTGATTTTGTAGCAATGAGCTTTTACAAAATATTTGGATTTCCCGACCTAGGAGGCTTGATCGTACGTAAAGCGTCTACGGACGTTTTAACTAAGAGAAAATACTTTGGTGGTGGAACAGTAGATATGGTTATATCCCTAGGTTCGAGTTGGCATTCGAAACGACAAAACATTCACGAAGCCTTGGAAGATGGGACCTTGCCATTTCATAATATTGTCGCACTTGGCCACGCAATCGATGTGTATCAAGGATTATACGTCTCCCCAAGGAATGTCTCAGTGCATACAGCTGCACTCGCCAAATCGGCGTATGAAAGGCTCTCCGCTTTAAGATATGCGAATGGTGCTGCAGTTTGCGAGATACATAAGGACTCGCTGGCTTCCTATGACGACTCGACGACGCAAGGCCCTACCGTTGCGTTTAATATCCGGAAGCCTGATGGTTCTTGGGTCGGAAAATCGAAGGTGGAACACGCAGCGATCAGGAATAATATCCATCTTAGAAGCGGTGGAGTTTGTAACCCCGGCGGTGTCTCGACCGTCCTCCAGCTGTCGCCAAATGAGATGATAAAGAACTACGAGGCCGGGATGAGGTGTGGGGACCACAATGATATCATGGCTGGGAAACCAACAGGTGTGGTAAGGATTAGTTTTGGAGCCATGAGTTGTGCGGCAGATGTGGATAAATTCATGCGATTTATCGAGCACAATTATGCTACAGGGATAGAAACAATGGTTGAAGTTTCCAGCAAAGATTTATATGGGTCTGAGAAGTCTAGGACTCTCAGGAGGCAGAAAAGTGGGGTAGGCTTCAGAAGTATGCTGAGAAACATAACTCGAGGGCATACACATGCTGTTGCTTGAGGCTATTCTAATCAGCCGAGGCACGAACTGAGACATTTATATGGCGTTCTATTTGTATGCATTTGGGTAAATGGTGGCGTACGAGTCCTGTATTTAATATCGCCTGTTACTTCTACCTCTGGATTGTTAACTTCAATTGTTCTTGGCGTACTTCTCGTTTTGATATTCATTTCATCAATCTGAATACAAAACCCTCTTTTTATAGCACATCATATTCGATCTACTCTGAATTATTTACAAAGACGAGCGGTGAAACGCTCTAACAAAAGCTATTTTCTAGGTGTACGGAATTTACGAACTTGCCACCTATTTCTTGTAGTATATATCACCAACAGGTTTACAACAATACGATTGCCGGGCGTGGAAGGATAACTGCAGTCGTGGTCAAGTAGAATACCGACATAGCTATTCTATATACTAGAAAACTCGCCGATGTAATGCGCATTATGTATATTTATTTATGGCGAGGCCGGAGTCGTTGTGGGCGATCGTCCTGTAGTGGTGGGCAGTACCGAAGTTGTAGAGCAGCTACAATTGATGGGATAGCTTTTTGTGATGAGCGGGGCCCCTTCACCTAAACAATAATTTTTACAATCCGTCCTCGTAGCTCCACAACACCCTATATATAGTTCATTAGTACATATTCGTGAATTTGGTCTTGCTATTTGGGATATATGTCGGTCTTTCGCGTTCGCCGGCGCAAAGTTTGGTATTTGGATCGCCGTAATGGAGTAGGCTGTACTTACAAGGGTAGGCTGAACAAATAGTCAAGGTCGAGCAAGAACTTCTTATGGTGGTCGGGCGAGTTGTGTTTGGCGCTTTGGTTGTCGATGGAAGGGTCGTCGATAAAGATGTAGTCGTGCAGTTGGGGCAGTTGACGGGGTAGCTTTTTGTAATGGTAGGGGCTGGGGCTCCTAAGCAGTACGATTTACAATCGGTTCTTGTAGCTCCACAACACCCTAAGCATTAATTCGTTGTGTTAGCTCTTGCTCTAGCTCCACTCTAGATCTAAATCTCTGTTCTCTCAAACGAGAGTATGGGAGTAGGGCTTGGATTTGCGTTATTGATTCCAGTGCTTATGAAAGATAAACTTACAAGGGTAGGCAGAACAGGTACTTAGAGTCGAGCATGTATGCAGGGTCGCTTCAGGGGTTATCGCCGGGGCGGTTATAGATACAGGAACACACTGAGCATAGTAAGGATTATAAGTTGTGCAAGTTGCTCCTGGTTTGCAGCCAGTTGCAGAGCTATACCAGCCGGCCCCACCGCACTTGAAGAATATACTCTCTTTAGTGAGGTGAAACAACCTGTAGAGTTTCTGGATGGTCTACCTGGGCCCACAATGGTACTTTGTCCTGTGCGAAGACTGTACTCGCTGCTTGGAAGAAGCAGAGAAATAGTGTCTGCGCCCGCATATCGTTGGCTACAATCGTTTTCAGCGACGAAAGGCTATAGATTGTGTCTAAGGATTATTTTGTCGATTTTGTATGCACTTGGTGTACGTCCGTTCGCGCACCTTTGAGACTCGCAGTTGTGTGGACGGATCAGTACTTTTATATTTATCATTGCACCAATGGCTACGATTTGATTTTACGGCTCTAACCTTGTAACCTATTGTACAAGCTTTCTCTGCCAAACCGGCACACCTTCGCTTCTAATTGATATCGCAAGGGTCATATGTAGGGGTATAGAAAAATTGCGTGGCCACCACACTACTGTATTCATATTAGTGTATCATACCACTTTTCAACCCTTTAGTATTATAGAGTACACTAGAAAAGTTGCGAGCTACATTTATTTCTCTAGTTTAACCATTTCCAATTGAGGATGATTTTGCGAGGTGCATATGCTGCGGATTTAGACCCTGGCTTGAGCCGCCTCGGCGTGCATATTGGCGTCGGCTAATTAGGTCTTCTAACACGGCTCCCTCACTATTATCTTCTAACTTTGAATAAAACCTTCATTATGAGCGAGCGAAAACGGAAATATATATAGTATTAATGTTCATCGCGATGATGGAATTTTTGTTGCTATATATAATGCCAAGTCTTTTCCGTTTCAAATGTGCTTTAAGAATTCAGCTAATATCTTATAAATAAAAGGAGGTAACCAATTAGTTTATCTGTGAGATTTCCACCTTGTTTACCACGAAAAATGTCTTCAGAAAGTATGTAGATACGCTTAGTAATGCATAGCGGCTATCGGCAGAGTCGTTTCGACTTCGGCCAACTGCGACTACCATCTTCTTAAACACGGACTGGAAAAATTAATCCTTCACTGTATATTTATCCATACAGCCATTGGGTCATGTGTGAAATGGGCTTTAATTGTAAAATTTATTTAAATTCTGATTGGTGAATTGGAATGCAAACCCTTCCGATCAAACTCAGGATTAATCGTCATCGCACGCATAAAGATCACAAGATGTTAGATCTATCCCTGTTATTCACAGCCTGGGACTTCGCAAGATACTTCCTCTTTCAGCATACACGCTATCTGGAAACGTGGTACAATCCTCAAACGTAGGCTAGCCGGCTCGAGAAAAAGAATTGTGGACTTTGTCAACGTATAGGCTAGCAAAGTCCTGCATTGGCACGTGTATCCACCCCGAATTTTATTTATTTACATGATTTCAAAGCAAGGGTCAGCTTTTAGAGGGAAATATTGACTTTCTTATAAACCTGCAAAGATCCTAGAATTCACGTTCCAGATGATTGCCGGAATCATGTTCTGCGCAAGATCAGTCTGAATTGGTTTTGTTGTATTTTATCTAATTTTATGTGTTGCGTTTGCTTGTATGTCCCCAACACAAAGCGGTCTCAGTTACAATTAGTTATACCGATAGGACAATGACAATGCAAGCATCGACCCAGTATTTATCTTGATTTGTTGCTCGTGCTCAAATCCATCATTAATTTGAGGTCGTTTAGGAATATAATATCGTTGAATAGAGCTTCTACAATAGTTTGTTGTGTATCAAGTTTTATGAGAAAGTTCACCGAGATCATTGCCAGACAATGTAATGTGGATCTAAGTCATTATCGAATGGATTATCAATTGCGATCGTTGTATATGATGAGGTTCAACACTCAGATGCTTGTACTGTCTTCCTCATTACTTCGGTGTGAAGTGAACGGTGAATAGTAAGAGCAAGAAGCTCAATAAGACCCCTTAGATTTATATAGTACTGTAGATATCGTTGAAATGGAGTTGAGGGGAATGGTTTACGCTTGATGTTTATTTCAGTTAGAAAGCCGAAGAAAGCACAGAAAAGGGTGAAGACAGAAACCAGCCAGACAGAAACCAGCCAAAAATGTGTAAAATTGAGATGCTAGTGATATAACTCTTTTATTAAGGATAAGGCTTTGCTTCTTTCTCCACACGTGATCTCTAAAAGCAAATGATAGAATCGAGAAGAGGGCTGGGATCATTTCTCATATTTAGTCTCGACACTATGCCTTACCCCCGAATAAGTGGCGTGATATTGTCAAGTCCAACTCTTGATCTCGCTATGCTCAAATTTAAATATGTACCTCATGGCCCGTTGATTGTTAGCTACAATTGCTGGTAACTTCCATTCTGCAATCCACGGTTATAGTATCCGATATCGCATCCTCATCAAATAGCAATTCATGGAATAGACTATCTGTTTCTACCATATATTATAAATTTGCACTGTTGTCATTGTTACTGATATCATTCGATTTTGTGGTCCAGACGGATATCTTGTTTCTTGCTTCGTCGTTGATATAAATAAACCTTGTAATTGGATTGGAGATGTCGCTTCCGTCGTCGTGTGTACAATCTGTTGCAATGGAGAGAGGAGGAGTGCGGGTCAAATTTGACGTTGCCGATGACTGGCCGGAATTGTAAGGGGGAAACGAAATTTCGGCGGAATTTCCAGGGCCCATGGAGGGCGTTGAAGATGGCTGAAGATGTGGGCATGGTGGTTCGAGGCGGAGTAAGTAGACGTGGTTCTGAGTGGCACCTGTGTAATACTTAAATCGGAGTAAGGCGTTGAGGAGAGTTGGATGCCAGGTTCCAAAAGCCATGTTGTCACTTATTAACTATCGTATTGTACGACGCGTTTTTCCATTTCTAAAATCAACAACACAACAACACATAAATATAAGTCCGATAAGTACATACAGTATTGGTGCGCAACGACGGAATAATTTATCTAGTTACAGTATCAGATCTGCGATATCCCCGGTCTTGGCGGAGTTGAGTTTTGGTGGGGAAGTAGGTCATTTAACGAAAATTCAATTATGAGCCAACTGATGACTTGTATGACCCTGTGCCCGCCGACCCAAAGTTTTGTTACGCATACTTGTATGCAAACCAGATTTTCGCACTTACAAAACGGAGAAATACTATTTTACAGATACTGAACCCCATATGTGAAATGACCCCAATGATAAAAGAGTATTTGATGTCGTCCTTGACATCGATAAATGTTTAATATATCGCGTGTTGTATTTAGCTATCGGATATATATACATATATATAAATATGATTTTCGTGTTGTCTGGTTTACGAGACCATATAAATATAAATTATCTAGCTAGCCTTGCCTTCTTTTCTAGTTTAAGTTCCCATCGATATTTATTATAGCGTCCTTGGATTGGATTTAATTAATTAATTCCTTATACTAATTAACCTTCTTCGAACCTTGTTAATATCCTTGATATCCTGATAGAATTGAGAGCAACTGCTATACCTAGGTGCTAGGGAAACTTCTTCTTACCTTTAGTCTACTCAAGAAGCGTAGTTACTGAGTGAAAAAAAGAAAGAGAACAAAGGAAAGGCAGCATTCTACTGATGTAAAAGCCGGGGTTATCACTTATCTCACACTAGAGTGGCCTCGAAAACCACGACCTTCCTTAACCAGGTTAATGAGACCACACTAGAGTTAAGTTAGTTAACAACATTCTGTTTATGGAAAGTCAACACAAGGTCTCAGCAACATTCTCTGTGCAAACAGCACATATGTTGGCTCGTCATTCCTATGCACCAATTAGAAGGAATTATCTGCTAAATTGATCTACTTATGGCTCCGCCAAACTCGCAAGGGCAGCGTCGAGACTACACTTGTGGTCGATATTGAACCGATGGAATTCGAAAGCACTAGATTCATGCAATCGATCTTACACCCTGAGATCACGATCGATCGATCGTTCCTTGACAAAGGTATCTAACCGAGAAGAGCTCTTTTAACTGGCGAGCTGTCATGCTGCATTCATGCATCTAGCAGGAATAATGGAGCTCTGGGCTTGCTGTCAATGGAAAAGGCTTGTTTGCAAATCGAGATTTCAAGGTTGCCTTAAAATAGTTAGCAAAATGCTTCGTTTCTCAGCCTAACACTCGGATTCGATGGGTGGAAATACTAAACAAAGAAAATGGTGTGCGATTATTGGGTGGAAGCTCTTCAAAGGAGCTGAATCGATCTTAAGAAGTTGAAAATTCCTCTCCCCCCCCCCATTTTTTATATAAAGCCCAGTCCTTTTGCTGGATGAGCTCACAATTTATTATTCACGATCCTCTGCTGAAAATAATACTCAATACGTTCTTACTTGAATCTTAAAATATTCTACGATGAAGAAAATATTTTCCCTTCTTACATTTACGGTTCTTCTCTTTTGCACGAACACCTTTGCTTTGGTATGCCAGCTCGGAGGAGACAGAGCCTGTTCCGTTGAGGTATTTAAATACTTTATTCCGCTTCGAACCATAAGTTATCTAATTTAATGAAAAATAGTGTGTTGGGAAAGGCCATTTTCACGGAGGACACTGCGACGACGATCAGTAAGCTCTATTTGCAAGCACTGGGATAACAATAGTTAAGTACATATGGTATTTTGCTAACACAAGTATTAGGGTCTGTCATTGCAACTGATTCCATGGCTACAAACCGTCGAGAAGCTCGAAAGCTCGCGCTTCTCACACTTGAATAGGAACAATGAGTTTTGATTAATTACAGTGTAGTTATTGTAATTAATAACCAATATTTTGATAGTCAGGGTTAAGGTTGTTTTGTGAAGGGAAGACACCGTATTGTTTTAATAATTTGAAGAATAACACGATTAATGAGTAACAAGGGTCCGACTAGTTTCTAATTTTCAAAATAATGAATAGTTCTGTCCTAAAATTAAAACTTTATCAAATATATTTGCAGCATTCTTAAATTCTTTAGCTCTTGTTGAACTCGATTGAGGCTTTGAGGCAGACATATATATGAGACTAATTAAAAAAAAATCTAGATCCGGACAAACAATAATTGAGTAGTCGAGCCCGACTCTCTAGGCCTGGCAGAATAAAGCAAGGTTTGCATTCTATCATTCATATAATGGTAATGATTGTACAAAGATATTAAGTATACGATGTCTTGTATAGTACAAAAGGTTGTTCGGGCTCGCCGGGTGTGCGTTGCGTATGTGTTGCCATAATATACAATAAGTTCCATTAGCAGTAACTACACTTCGAACTGGTCTCGTAAATTTGACTCTGTGTTGTCTGGCTCGCGAGACCACTTCGAACTAACTATTGTAAGTACTTATTTACCTGTTTAGTTTTACATATTTGATATAATCTCGATCTGTACCTCGCATGCGGCAAGTCAATCTCTGGCTGTCGGTCGGGTTTGTTTGTGTATCCCTTCTTTCTTAGCCCTGTAGCTTAGTCAGCTACCACATCTCGCGCAAGTCCTCAGATTTCTGAACTGGTGTCATGTCACAATGCCTTGCCTTATCGACGCGATGTTCTTATCTCTCCACCCCACGGCGCAAAGGCGCAGCTGCGCAGGCTAGCGGCTCGATCAAGCCCGCCACTCTCAGCCGGCGATACTGTCCTAGCTGATTGCATTTTGTGAAGCCGCTTTTATCTAGTATGGTGTACATCATGTTTTCTCTTCCTTGTCCTCGCGATATTGGAGTGACATCCAGTTTTGGTACCCCTCGAGATCTCGAGAATGGCATTGCAAATGCTGCGGCGTGATACTGCTCCTGACGAGGAGACCCCTCTGATAACCGTCACAAGTCCAACTCTTAGTCTTAGCGCTTCCACTGGAACTTCGCTTCAACACCTAGCACCTCCGCATTTAAATCATGGCGGCGACGATGCCTCTAGTATCATTAGCAAAGAGGAGCAGGCGATGGCTGCCACGTCGCTCGGTGAGCGATTGCCGTACAACGATTATAATACCATAGGTACCCATCACCGTCGCAGAACCCTATGGCCAGTCTCCTGCTAAGACTCTTCCGAGACTAAATAGACTGGCTACACGATCTCGTTAAATCTTCCATTCGGCGCCGCCAGTTACTCTCTCAGTCTCGCAGCATATTTTCCTTGGTCGTATTCTGGGACGACATCCAGGGATGGGTACTCGCTTTCCTTATTGGCCTTTTCATGGCTGTTATCGCCTACATAGTGGACGTTGCGCAGGCTACCGTGTTCGATTGGAAGGAAGGATACTGCGCTACTGCACCATTTCAGAATCGGGAGAACTGCTGCAGGGTTCAGTTGGGAAATCTACCAGAGACTGGAGGAGAATGTACCGATTGGAGATACTGGACAGATGTGCGCACGGGGTATGGACTATATGTAGCCATCGCGGTAGCGTATGGCGGGTTCGCTGCCGGTGTAACAATGCTCACGGCCCGACGGCTACCGACGATAGACGGAGAAGGAAAAATTATATACATGGCTGGGTCAGTTAATATCTTGACCTACCTACCCTTGGTTCATTTGGTTATAGTTGCTAAATTCTGAATCAATAAAATATAGTGGCTCCGGAATCCCCGAAATAAAAACCATACTCTCCGGCTTTGTTATCAAAGGTTTTCTGTCTTTCAAAGTTCTCTACATCAAAGCGGTTGGCGCCGTCTTTGCTGTAGCATCTGGGATGTGCCTAGGTAAAGAAGGGCCGTTCGTACATATCTCTGCTTGCCTAGGGAACGTGATTTCGGGATGGTTTCCGAAGTACGTTGAGAACGACCGAAAGAGGAGAGAGGTTCTTAGCGCTGCTTGCGCTGCTGGGTTAAGTGTCGCATTCGGAGCACCAATCGGGGGAGTGCTATTCAGTTTTGAGGTTAGAACCCTCGAATAATCTTTCATCTAAGATATAAACGATAGAAATCGACGTGATAACTAATGTTTTCTATTTCATTTTAGGAAATATCAACCTACTTCCCTCGCAAGGTCCTCTGGCGATCTTTCTTCTGCTCCCTCATCGCTGCGATAACGTTAAAAGTCCTAAACCCTCTCAACACGGGCAAGCTCATGCTGTTTGAGACGTCGTACGGAACTTCATATAGCGTTTACCACTATCCAATATTTATTCTTCTGGGAGTTGCAGGTGGGCTCTTTGGGGCGGCCTTTTGTAAAGCCAACTATCACTACTCGAAAAGATTTAGGAAATACGAGTTTGTGATAGCGCATCCGGTACTCGAAGTGCTAGTCGTGGTGTTATTGACAGGGCTGTTACAGTACCCATCACGGCTTACCCGAGGAGGAGGAGACGCTCTAATCAAAACCATGTTGGTTGATTGTACGGGAGAGGGAGGATATCCCTGTGAGCTTGAGACCAACATGGAGATGAAAGAGAAGTATATGTGGATGCTTGGATCTGGCGTCCTAGTGAAACTATTCCTGACAACAATCACATTCGGATGTAAGATTCCGAGCGGGATAATCATACCGAGTCTCGACGCAGGCGCGCTTTTCGGCAGACTGGTAGGGTTCGGGTTGTGGGTCGTAGCGGGAGGGTATGGTGATGGTGGGAAGAGTGTGAGTCCAGGCATATTCGCTATGGTCGGGGCTGCGGCTTTTCTGGCTGGAGTGACGAGAATGACATTAAGCCTCTGCGTAATCATGTTCGAGCTTACCGGTGAACTAGAGTACGTGGTGCCACATATGTGTGCCATCCTTGTTGCTAAGGTAAATATGCTACCCTCTCTGCTCGTTCGCCATGATAACCGATGAAGCTAATGATAAACTATGTAATAGTGGACAGCAGACCTTCTAGAGCCAGAGGGAATCTACGACCTTGCTCAATCTATCCTCGGCCACCCTTTCCTAGACGTTGATACGTCGACGTCCCTTGTCGCGAGGGATAGCTATTCTGTATCTGTCCTCCTACCGCCTCGCCAAACCATGGAAGAAGTCACACTTGTTGTTCCGCCCTCAGGGATCGTGTCTACCGCAGAATTACAACATAGATTAAGTCTCCTAGAAAGAAGAAATATATTGGATGCCGGACTCGTTCTAGTGTCACAAGAGGGGAAACATTGTTTGGGGTATATTTTCGAAGCCGAACTAGCTTATGCGTTGGAGAAATTGTGCGGGTGGTGCAAAGAAGTACAAGTCGCACGCAGCCTTGGTGAGGGATATGGTGAAGCCGGAGGCGGAGTCGGTCCGCTAGATGATGTTGCGGATATGACGGGCTTTGTGGATGCGACGCCGGTCATGGTGAGGGATGTCGCGCCCGTTGAGGTTGCGGTTGAAATGTTTGGCAGGCTCGGGGTGAGATGTCTAGTTGTCATAGGCTGGAGAGGAGAAGTTGTGGGAGTAGTAATCAAGAAAAGGCTGCTCAACTGGCTAGAAAAAGTCAAGGAGGGCAAAGAGAGTGCTTTTAGCGGTGTAGTATAATGATACTTAGTTCTTTTGGAGTTCTCGCTTCGGTAGTCTTCACAAGGGTTAGAGTAGCAATATGACAGTGATATCTCAATATTTTGGTACTAGCGTACTTGAACTGATTATATAAGGCATTGGATTAGGAACGAATGGACGTTCATATAAGGTTATGAGGGTGCACAGGACTAGTTTGGCAAAAACCATGAGTCGACGAATCGCGCTCTGCGAATTGTGATTGCGTGATTGTTAGGCGGGATGAGAAATCGCGGGGTTGTGGGTCGCTGCAAGAACCAAGATCTCATCGCTAACAAGCGGCCGGACCCAGTAACGCCCTAGCACTCAACCTAGCTGCAATCTCAGCCCAAAAATGTACTGGGCTACTTCCGTGGTAGGCCCGAAACTACGCCGGGTCCCAGGCCCCGAGCAGCCCGAAGAGTTGAAATTCGCTAAGCCTACATACGCTGTCGCTCGCTGCTAAAGGTGAGAATTTAGTACAATATTCCTACAAACGTTATAGAATGACGATATTAAAATGCGATATCTTGTTGTAGTACACAAGCACCTTGTAATAATGATCGGCTACTCTAATACATTAACGCCTTTATTGTTTCCCAGCAGATAAATTTACGCCATGCACTTTTCCCTTTATGAGCTTTCCAGTATCCAGTGTTATTTACTCCATTTCCCTCAGCATCCTCGGAATTCCTTTCGCTTTCCTACTTGACTGCCTTTTTTGTATACTCCCTTCTGATTTATCGTTCGCAACCGTATCTAGCACTCCATCAGCCTCGTCTAATGCGGTATTAGCGTTGTCCTCATTCGGATTCGTGTACGGTTGATCGTCTGGGTTAATCTTCTTTCTTTTAGCTCCCGGCTTGGGCCCCCTCTTCTTCTTTGCTGGTGGCTCCCTGCAGTCGCCGTCCTCTACCACCTTATTTTCTTTCGCCTTCCGTTTACGTTTTTTAGTATCTGGGTCGGGTTCTTCCACCACCTCACCGATATGTGAAGTATCATTTCCATCTCTGCAGTCCTCAACCTCTAGCATCTGAGTAGCTACGCGAGACTGTGATGGCTCAGATGTTTTACTTAAAAGCCTATTTCCGAGTTCGACCTCAAAATCTCTTTGTTTCCTAATTGGCTCCTCTTTGTTGGTATAGACCTTTATCTCCTCCACACTTTTCTCTTCTGCTTCTTCTTCTCGCTCGGGCTCCTCAGACTCCTTCATATAATTGTTCTCAGTTTCGTTACTGCCATATTTCTTACCCCGTTGGAGGCCGTTTGGTATATACGTCTGCTTAGCTCTAAGCAGGATGGGATTCGGCAGCCCAGGTCGCGTAATCTGAATACAAGTTTCTTGAATAACACCTTTCTCATAGGGAGTATAGAACGTCACCGGAAGTAACTTGTCGTGAGGCCGAATATTGACTTTATTACCATCAGCGTCGATAATGAGAGGTGTGCTCGACTCTGTATCAATCTCACTGGGAGCTGGAGAGCTGTGTTCCAGATCGCTTCGATCATCTATATATGGAGAACTCTTTGGGAAATCCTCGATCTCTTCTAGTGGATCTTCTTCCTGAACGGTGGTATCTTTCGGCGAGATTTTCGTCTCATCCATGCCATTTTGTAAGAGACTTTCCTTCTTGATAGGGCCACCATCTTCTTGGATGAGCTTTGGACATGATGGTTCTCTCTCAGGAGGTATGGTGATATTAGTCTCTTCATTCGAACTAGTAATTGAAATGTCCCTTAAAGTAGGCTTGGGGATGGGTGACATAAGTTTTCTACGAATTATTTGCCCGAGGAGACGTTCTACAAAGGTCCCTTGGAGTGCGGTAGATCCATTCGACATCTTATCGGCGCTACGAAAGCCACTTGGCAGATTTTTCGTTCTGGCCGTATCGTTTACCAAGTTACTCGCATAACTAGAACCGAATTTTCGGTGAGGTTTGGAGCTGTCTCCTGGACCTTGGCTCGCAGGTAGTTCACCTTGTGGTAGACGACCATGGAAGAAATCCCACGCCCACGGATCCCCGGTTCCAATAATAATATTGTCGTTCCCGATACTGTCAGTAGTCATCTCTGCTGAACCAGGAGCTCCTGAAGCTTTGTGGTTTTGCTGAACCTGAAGCCCTAATCGCACACTAGCTTCCGTATGTTTCGGTAGGTGATACGTATCGAAAGTAGAATCTTGTCCGAAACGGCGGGCGTGTTCTCGCCAGACCTCACGTTGCTTGTCGAAGGTGAGGGCGTTCCAAGCCAAAAGTCTGTAGTAATTGAGTTCTTCATGTCTAGTAAGATCGTAGACTAAACTGGTAGTTTCTCCTTCGGATAATAGGCTTGGGTTGTAATTATAGACCTTCTTCAATGCAGTTTTTATAGCTCTAACGCTGGGGAAACGCGCTATCGGGCTAAAAGCTATCCGGTTCCATGATAATGGTGGCTGAGGGAGGATGTTGAGATTGTCCTTCTTTCTGTCACCAGAATCTGTTAATTTGCGAGGCATAAAGCCTTGAGTGCTAATCACCTTCTCGCTTTCGGATATTAACATTTCTGGTTGTAATAGCAGAACCCCCGTTTCGACAAACAGGTGTCCAGGTATTCCGGGTATATGGCCTCGCAGCTTTATTTCGTCATTTGGGAGACATCTGTTTTTCAATAACTCTGTGCAAGTCACGCTTCCGTAAACTTTGGTTTCGGACATGGTTTCGACACATTTATGGTCGAAGCATGGTATGGAGGACAGATTTGCTGCAGCTTGTGAGCCACCTACACCTATACCAAACTTTTTCGAATGCTGTCGACAAATCGGGTTCTGACAGAGGAAAATGTTTCCAAGGTAGCCGTACGAATCCCAAAGAATCTTCTCTTCATCGGTAACCTTGCCGGACTCCACATCCATGGGTCTGTGGTGATGGTGGAAATGAGGAGTATGGCTCCCTAAGTCGTAGACGGACTTCTTAAAGTCGGTATCAAGATATCTTGTCGCTGGGTATATCAAACTTGGAACCTCTAGGGCACCATGTTGCGCTTCAGGATTGGTTGTACTAGTGGGTTTATGACTCCGCCGCCGCGCCCAAGACTTAATGTCGCTGGGAACACTCGCTTTAATTCTGATATCGGCCGATTCGCATGTCGCAAATCTTCGAAAAAATAACCAATGCATTCCATTACCATAAAGATGTGTAACGTGGCTGAATCGATCAATGACTTCGCTCTGGGTCACTTGAATGCCGTTTATTTTCCAGATACTGTTGGGGCGGTTGCCCACGTGGATGATACTCTGTCCCTTATTATCTATGGTCAGCGAAACCATTGACTGAGGATATTCGTCCAGCAAAATGGTTGATGGGTTGCCCGGCCCTCCATCTACCGGAATCGAGCCCTTTCCCTCAAAATCTATTTGCATAAAAATGACAAAATTAACATTAGGGGGTTTCAATGGTCTATAAGTCGTCCGAATTCACGTACCCATCATCAAGTGGTCGTGTCTCTTGTAAAGGCACCCTCTGTTTTTAATATCTTGATCGTCTTTAGGAAGCGCAGATAGAGCCTCCAAAGCTTCAACATTGTCCCACCATTCTCCCTTAGGGTCATCAAACGGATGCCGTTGTTTGTGCCTAGATGCTTATTATTAGTATAAGTTTACAATTATCATACTAGGGAGGCAACTTTGTAATTCAAGTTAAAGTATCATTTACCCGTGAAGGATAGCCATCGTCCCTAGCGTCATTGGAAAATGGATAATATGCGGAAGGGGTTGGCCGCATTCCTCAGTCTTCGAGCACATGCGGTAGTCTATTCCTACGACTACACCATGTGCACCGTGATCGAAACAATTTGAGATTTGTTTCCAGGCGCCTGGGTGTCCATTGTACAGAGCTTCGAGCATCTGATAACCTTCATCTGGAATGGATTTCGGTGTCTCTTGGCGGAACGGCCATCCTTTCTATAGCAGGGATAAGTATTGATGTGTTAGGACTATAATATGTTGTGCAAGGTATCCTTTAACGAGAACGTACCAAACGGGTCATATCAATATAGCGCCTAACTTCCGTCATTGTCTCCGTCCTCACCCGATTCTGCAATGTCCTTTCCCCTCCGGATCCAAGCTCCAAATCATACTTTCTGCAATAGCCTACGTCCTTCTTGGCTTTTTCGACATCATCAGGTTTGCCACAAGACAGAATATCTAAAGAAATGATTTTAGCCATAGACTCGACCCTCGCATCATCTCGTTCAATCATCCATAAGGCGCGACCCATCGCATGAATCACTTCAATGCCGGTCTGCGGATTTCTATTGTTGTAATTATATCTTGTTCCATGGAAAATGGCTGTAACAAAATGTTTGAAGCGACCTGGGCGATCGTATTGATGTGCAGCCAGCGTACCCTTCTCTAATTTTTCTAGGTCGTCTATATCTGAGGACCTAGGAAACTCAACGGGTGTGGCATTATGATCCAAATTTGAAAGTTCAGCGTTAGCCAAATGGGCCAAATAGTTGCCTACGTTCTCTAGAAATCTGGTTTTCGGGTCGACCCCGTCACTCGTTGAATCGGATGTGATAGGCGCGCAAGGGTTGAGTACCCATAAACCGCGGCCTACTATTTCGGCTTTATCATCAGTTGGGTCGGGACGTTTTTGGACCTGCATGTCGATGACTAGTAACCACCACCGCAACTCGCCGTTGACGTTGCAAGCTACGGGAATCAGGTGCCATCGTTTGAGCTGGAGATCTTTCTTGAGGGTTGGCCATTTCTTTCGAGCGAAATCGAGCTTATAGGATCCGCTTGAATGAGATTGTTCCCACGGAACAATAGTTCTCTTAATGGATGTAGGACCCGTTATCGGTGGCGAGTTCCTCTTCGATCCGGCGATTCTTAGTCCTGTGTTGTTGAATCTGGCTCCTGTTCGCCGTAAAATATCGTCGCCGTAATAGTTTCGCTCGTTTTGAGAGCCCTTTGCAATCCGTCCAGCCGATTGTAATATGGAATGAGAGTATGATTGTGATGACCTTCTAATATTGTGACTGCGTCGAGATACTGCACAGTGAAGCCCTTTCTCTCCAACTCCACCGTTATCACTTTCGTCTTCTCCGCTATCAGGGTTAAATTCTTCATCGCTCTCTCCAGCTACACCTTTAGTGCGTTTCTTCTTCGGTTTGGACTTCTGCTCTTTCAGAAACTCCACAGCTGCATTTTTGAGAACCGAATATAGTGGGTCTTGAGAGTCTAGTAAAGAAAGGAGATTTCGTTCTGGTTGTTGCCGTGGGGGTACCCACTGACCTTTCCCGTCGAGGGGCAAGAACTGGTGTTCAGAATACAGATGCTCCAATGGATGCGGAACTTTCTTAGTTCCGACGGGTGCAGGCCTTCGTCTTCGCCACTCCGGGATAGCTTCGTTAGGGTCGTCTTTTAAATCATATCGAGCTAAGCCTGTTTCTTCTTTCTCTTCAAATGCTTTTCTCCTTTGTTTTTCTGCTTCTTCCGCTCTCTTCTTTCCATCCTCGCCTTCATCCTGCTTTTTCTTAGCTCTCTGCTTTGGCGGACTCGTCACATCCTTTTTCCCATACTCCACTGAAAACTCTTCTTTGCCCATAATAGAAACTTTCTTGGCTTTTCCACCTTCTCCATCTTCGAACTCACGATAAAGCTCGATTGGTGGATGCACTCTTATGAGCTTTTCGAGGTTAGGACCTAGTTGTGATTGCTTATGGTAACAAGCAACGACCATTGCATTCCATTTGAGATAGTCCCAATTACCACCCAGACCAGCTAGGTTATCTTCTTGCCCATTGATAGGAGTAAACCAACTAGATAGTTCAGCCTGCTCTTCGCTCTTCAAGTTTCGAATGTGGGTCTCTTTCTTGATTCCTTCTTGAGGTCGAGCAGTAGAGCTGAGCATAGCGTTCAAAGCGTCTGCTATCACAGGCTTAAGACGATTTGGGTCGAATGGGATGTCTATAGGGAAACTTGAATTCCTTCTTCGGTTGTAAGGCGGCTGTGGAGGGCAACGGAATGGTCCGTTGTATTGGAAAGAGTCATTGTCCAGCCAGTCTGGCGCTATGATCCGATAGTTAGCCATAGTTGCGGTCAGCTAAAGTCTCAAGAGCCTTGCAGCCTCTTCCTCTCGTGTTGGTAGTGAAAAGGATAACAGTTCATGAAATGTTGAGAAGAAAAAGAGCTTGGATCTTGTCGTTCGAGCTTTTTTTTTTGCAAATAGCGAAAGAATCACTCAATAGGTGGGTGAAGGTTCCTTGGACAAGGCAACGTAGAATGTTATCAGATTGAAGATTGGTTGGATAGCTAAGGGTAGGAAACTGCCAAAATGAAAGTTGGAGCTGGAGGAACCTAAAAACGTCTTGCTCGTCGATATAATATAAGTAGTCCTTAGGATCAAAACAAAAGCCTATCCCACATCCATATATTTTTTTAAAACCCCGCCAAGTAAGCATAAAGTTTCTGCCAGTTGGTACGCATATGGCGGAACCACAGCGTATCTTCTCGCGACCTATTTTCCATGAAAGAAATAAAAATGAAAATGAAAATGAAATGTTGGTATTCGGACAGCTGAGCTAGCTCGACGTCTGAGATGAACAAAGAAATGTTGAGACAATTGTGTTGCGTGGTCACGCTCCATGCTACTTTCTGTTAGGCCAAAAGGGCTGTCCGATTATTCTACCTGAACCGATAATCCGATATATGCCTAACACTTTCACGCTCCGGGCAACTGCCAGCCGGAAGATAAAGGAAACCAGATGGAACTGCTACTTGAATACATAAATGTTTCTTTGCTGATTTTCAGACGGTAAAGGAATAAAGGGCCTCATAAAATGGTCGATAATCAAAAACGGATGCGTCCCTGATGCTCAAGATCGACCCTCACACGACTTTGATTTTATAGTCTAAAGATTTTAAAAATATACAAACATATTTGGCTACTATAAGACGCTAATATATATATTTCACCGCAAGCACATGTATCAGCCTTTTGCAATGTATACTCAAAGTATGTAACAAAATATGAGAACAGATGGACCTGCTAAGACATGAAAGTGGCTAGGGAAGAAAAGATAGATATTCATTACGCGGTAAAACCGTTACTCAGTAACTTGGCTCCTGGAATACCTGAAATCAGAATAGCCTTTGATAAGATGAACTTCTTCATTCCTAACGGGTCTAATTTATATTTATCGCTAAGGCCAAGCTCCGAAGCAATCAACCCGGCAATTAAAGGAGCAGCATACGATGTCCCTCCACCCATCGCTATACCATCAATCCCTTTATTAGGGGCTGCAGATGTTAAATTCTTCCCTGGAGCGAATATGTCCACGCAGGGTCCGAAATTCGAGCTAGCAGTCCTGTTATCAAATATGGTGCTACTGCCAACGTTGATAATACTGGGTAGCTGCTGGTTATACCCTCCTGGATAAAAGCCACAAGCATCCATATTAAAATTCCCAGAGGCAGTCACAATATGCATACCAGCGTTTACGAGCGCCGTCATATTACCCAGATGCGTTTCCCGGTTACTGACCCTCGTGGAAGCAAACGACATGTTGACCACAGAACCTTTGAAATCTTTCTCACTCTTGCGTTTATTGTGCACCTTGAGAACTTGCTCCATAGTTAAAGCTTCATCTTCGCTACTGTCCGCGAGATATTCGCCTGATTTGAACATCAGAATGTTGGCGTTTTTGGCGACGCCGAAACGGGCGCCTGCGACTAGGGCTGAGACGAAAGTACCGTGGCCCATGCCATCCTTGCCGCCATCGTTTGTCATGCTGAAGACATTCTTAGCCCGCCCACCAAACTCCGAATGTTCGGAGTACAAGCCACTATCGATCACATAGACATCCACCCCGCGACCAGAGACAGTATCGTGCTGGTATCTGAATATGAATTTTTGGGTACCAGCTAGGTTGCGATTTGGTTCCGGGATGGGGTTTGGATATGAAATCCGCTCGAGAAACCATGGGGCATTTTCTTGCACGATGAATGATGAAGTGTTTTGTTGGATTACTGATGGTGAAGGGGCTTGCCGTGCCGCTAAATTCGTCGGAAGCGCAATGGCGTACGGGGCTACAGTGACTAGCAAGGCAGTGGGAATATGAGTAGATATCTTCATTTTCGAAGTGTGTAGAAAGATTCGCCGATAGTAGCGACCAGCGGAACTACCGGAATGAGTATTTAAAGTATAGATTGATTCAAAAACTTGGCCAAATATATTAGCTTGAAAGTAGATGCTATTCAAAGCCAAGTAATAATAATATAGTTAGAAATTTGAGGGTTGGGCGCGAGGATCCGGTCTTAATAAAGGTACTAGATTTTGCAACTAACGTTGGATTTGCAATATTGGTATTAAAAGAATCATCAATTTGTGGTAGTAGAGCGGCTATTTTGCTATTCAGTCATGCATGCTGTTTCGCATCAGTGTGACCTAAAACCGCATCGTGGATAGACATTGCAACGTGACCAACCATTTTTAAACATCCAATTGCCTTATAGGGCTTAGTCTCCGGATTCGGATCTCAAAGAAAGAGTCTCTGATCAAATTGGTAGAATTGCGCCACACTCCAAGTTTCGGCCTCTTTGCAAACAAACGCAGCCATTAATTAGTGTTAACTATTTCCAAGCACCCTATGAGCTTGAGAAGCACGTTACAAACAGTTGGCGGCTTGCTGCAAAACCAAGGTTCATACTCTCCGCATATATACCTACACTCCTGGACTTTCTATTCTACTTTAATTCGATACGGTTGTCATTGCATTTCTAGATTTCATCAATCAAGCGACGATCATAATGTGAGCCTCGAAGCCTCACCGATCTTGTAATTAATAAAATTCGCATCTTTCAAATTACATTATTCATACAGCTATAATAGTGTTCGCTGTAGTGTCTAAAATCAAGACTTTACCGTTAGGGACCGCACCTTCCTGATTGTAGGACCATTGTACAAACTCAGGATAATTCTGAGCCCCGATTGTAGCTGAACGACCAGCATCGAAATTCTCGAAGTACTTGAACGTCATAACGTTGGGAACATTTTCCTTGTATTGCAGCATGAAGTGAAAGAAATGGGTTGGTTGTATGAAGCCCGTGGTATACCACTCGATTGAGAGAGTGCGAGAGCCTTCCTCACCGCTGAACTGATAAAATATACCTTGTTTAGTTCCTCGGTTGACAACTATATCACTCCAATAAACAAATATCGATGTTGGTGGAACGTCAAATTCATTTTCTGGTAGCGCATGATTTTGGAAGGTAAGCGGTGCAACAGTTGGACCAATCGAGATCGACCCTTTAATGTGTACGGTAATTTTATTTTCGGTGACACCGTACATCGTAATATCGAAAGGAAGAGTTAAAGTCATTCGGTCTACGTCGTAGTAGTCGGGACTTCCATTGACAGGATCACCGAATGATGCGGTTGGGGATGCAAGTTGAATTATAGGAATAGTGTACGTCGACGTGGTGGTGTATGAGACCGTTGTAGTGGATGTAATGGTCGTTGAGGGAGATGGAGCAGTGACTGTAACTTGAGAAACTCCAATGCATAAACACCCACTCGTATAGCGCGCGCTTCCAGAGCAGGGGCTTGCATATACTGGTATCGTAGCCACCCTTTTTTCAAGACCCCGCCCTTTAATTAAGGGGTCGCCTGGTCTAGTATCCGTAACAGTAGTAGTAGTTGTCCCAATAGCCGTCAAAGAAGTGCTATACTCCGTGAAAGTCCTATAGTAATATTAATTTTATATCTCAATTGAGGCAGAAGCGTCGTTGGATAAATACAGTGTTTTTGTGGGGGTTATGGTTGTTCTCCAGTAAGCCGAACAATCCGCGCTGGCCTGCAACAGTCGTCCCGGAACCCTGGTTGCGCGTATAGCTTTCCTCATTTAAATTAATATCCAGCCCGCAAGAATGAATTAATAGGAATAGGATACCTCGTAGACAGTTATCTGCAGCACATGCCATTACGGTGGGCGCGATACCAAAGCTTATCAGAAAATACTTGAAGAGCATCTCAGTTTGGTCAGAAATACCAAGTGCAAACTATAGAGGCCGCGAGAAAATAGAATAGGACCGCCTATTCAATACCGATATCGCTATGGCACGCGATACTCGTCCGTGAACGTGGGGATGGGCCCTGATCCAACCAATTTGAGAGGCAGCCAAGTAGCCTTATATCACCACTTTAGAGAAATATAAGGACAAAATCTAGAGCTACATTGAGATTAGCCTTGATATACTTTTCGGCACGCAGTTGCCACTATGTCCATGGTTACTGGGTACCCCTAAGTTCCTCCAGCCTCTGCACTTCACTTATACTCCCCGGATCGATTCTACCCTATCGAGTATCCACCCTTCTAAATCCGGGCTCATAACGCTTTTCAATTACATGCGTCGCGCCCTGACCTTTATTCGTTCTATCTGTAGCCTTGGTAGCGCAACACCCTGGTGGAGCTAACACGTTTTGGTCGCACTTCGGAATTTTAACCAAAAGCTAGTTGAATGAGCTCCCGATGACCCCAACATAAATTTAGAGATGTAAAGCCTTAACTACTTAAAGCTATGAGATCATGATAATCTATATCCCATATATCTTGGGCGCAGTAAATCTTAGTTTAAGAGCTCTAGGAGTGAGAAAGAGTTGAGACACCTTGATGTTAAAGGAAGAGAGAATAGAAAATGTTATTAAAGTGGTGGGCTGAAGAACTGGCTAAGATGTTTCTTAAATTAGCACATTGATGCATATGCACATGCAATAGTTTTTTTATTTTGGTTGTGAATTAAATCTGTTCATGGTTTCGTACACTAGTTACGACTCCAGTTAGATAATAATTTGTGTAACTCTAAGAAATGAGCCATTTCCGTAAGAGCGCGGTACGACGCGGAGCTGTAGAGCAAAAAACAAAACTTATACCTCCTAAACGTCAGCCATTTCGAAACATAAAAATGCACGCAGCTACTTATAGTCTAGCAGCCTATGATGTGCAACCGATTTGGCAGTATGCTTGTATTCTTCACTCTCTGTACAGGAAATGCCTTGTATTAGGCTCCAATTGCCGGAAAGATAATGCCGATATATGCCAGCTCTTTCCTTGCGTCTCTCGCAGGGTATTTACCGCCAAGCCGGAGGGTGCCATCCCCGTGGTTACTATTAATTCTACTCGCAGTCACTAATTGAACAAGTATTCGCATACTTGGGTACAAATCAATAAAATTTTACCTTGGCATACACATATCGCATACTGGTTTTTCAGTTTGCAGACACCGATAGAGCTACCGTATTGATAACGAGTAGGATTATGGCTAAATCCACTCACACTCTATGTTAAGCCGGACGGTGGCTGCTGCATTAGATACCCACTTCGCTTTGATATTTGATACTAGAAATTCGGTGCCGATGCTGATCGATCGATCAGCATTATGACCACTGATTTTTGAACATTTGAACGTAATTTATTAGGCAGTTTGCGAGTTAACTGGTCGATACAAAGCGAGGGCAATTATTTAAGTTGCGCATATGCTATTAATTAGATGGGTTTACTTAATATCATGCACCAATACTAAGTATACGGGTCAAGCCCTGCAACGTCCCCTCCAACTACCTAGAGCCGAAGATTCTTAGTCAAGGGCTGCGTTCCGAGATTATCTCGTCTCGTCTCAGCACTCATTATCTTTTAATTAAGGGGACGCCATTAATTATAAAAACAAGACCGTTGAAACTAAGGCACAATTCTAGCGACGTGGATGCAGCTACAATACGTCACCATATATCGTTTGTAAAACTCCGGAGTACCGTGAGACGCCAGATTCAATAAAGATTGAAATATTAACTTCGAGAATGGCGCATTCGGGCGCTTTGGACCTACTACCATACTTAGTAGTCGTAAATAAATCTCAAGACTTTCTTATAGTTAAGCCGATATATACACAAAGAACTTTGAATTACATATTTACAGAGGTACAAGTAGAGGTATCTCCTTGCAATCTATTTAGTTAACAACGACAGAGTAGTCGGTGACAGTGAGCTTAGCATTGGTGCCAACGAAGGGCTCGGTTCCGGTTTGAACAGCTGCGAAATAAAGTTATTAGCATAAAGATCTATATCTTAGGCGACTAGCCTGACCCAGGGCGAACTTACTATTGAGATACTGTGAGCTGGGCAGACCTTGGCTGCTAGTGAGATACTTGATGAAGTTGTTCAAGTCACCAGACCAGCTGGTAACTGGTGCGTTGCTGGCAACAAAGCTGAACACAGTCATCTGACCGTTGGGTCCCTTGTACAGCTTCCACGAAACACCATCAATGGTTGGGGTGGAAATCGTGCTCCCAGTGCTGGAAATTGGACCTGCGCCACCATATGCTCCTAGCCAAACCATAATTTCATATTCTGGAGTGTTGCTACCTGAGGCTGACGCTGTGAACATGTCGTATGCGACATTGGCAACCATGCCGCTGGTGTTTGCGTAGCTAATATATACAAAATGTTATTAGTATTTTCCAAACCGTCCTCGGGTACGCAAAATAAATGTAATTTACCTGAATTTCAGGGTCGTGGGGATAGTTGACAAAGCGCTAAGCTTCTTTGGTGTGAACTTGAGGTTGGCATTGGCATAACTCTTCACATTACTGCAAAGATTTTTTGTTAGACATTTCATTGATGGGGGTATACACCGAGGCTATCGCTTTAAAACTCACTATTGACCGCCCTGCCAAGACCAAGTTGTGTGCCATCTAATTGTATTTCCACTAGCATAGTCCAAGCCAGTGCACTGTGATCCCGAAGTAGCAGCTCCCGACCCCCAAAGATTGTTGTACAAAATATATGTTCCGGTGTCTTTCGAGTCCCATTGGCCACAGAAATCAGCGCTTGTCGCAACACTAGAAGCCGTAGTGGTAGTTTTAGTCGAAGTAGTAGTAACTCTGGTGGTTGTTCGGCTTGCAGTTGTCGCGGCTTTCGTCGTAGTTCGAGTGGTGGTCCCAGCGGCACCTCCAGGAACGCACTGCGAATACCAATCATTGCTATAGGTGCATGTATATCCTGAGACGCAAGAGGTGGCACCAGTCCAGTTTAATCCACCACCTATCATTGTAACATTAGTTTTATATAATAACGGCTTTGCTGTCGGATAGTAATATACTTACATTGCCCATAAGCTGGTGCCTGGGCGCTGGTTAGACCAGCAGCAACCAAGGCGGCGATAACAGCTGACTGCTTCATTTTAGGAGAATTTGATTTATTGAGAAGATCTGGTTCACTACTCTTGAATCCGATTTAGTTGTCTCTTGCTAAGCCTTTCATCATTGAGCATTGCTGGACCTATGAGGAGCTTTTATACTCTTCAATTTTCCCGGAATCAGCCTTCCGATCAAGTTACCATGGCTTCAGATGAAGCGACATTTGCCCTAGTACTTCCCCGCAAAAACATTGCAAGGTGCGAAAGGCTAAACTGGTCGCTGTTTGGCGATTTCGTTGATTTCGTCGTGGGCTGCCTTAGCCTCGGTAGACCCACCGAGACCATTGTTTCATGATAGTTATTCCACGGTTGGAACGGGAGCTACACCCGAGAACCGTGGTATCCACCCCAACACAAACTTTCGGAAAGGCTCGACGT
Organism: Dactylellina cionopaga; assembly: GCA_036971295.1. Lineage (NCBI taxonomy): Eukaryota > Fungi > Ascomycota > Orbiliomycetes > Orbiliales > Orbiliaceae > Dactylellina > Dactylellina cionopaga. The sequence continues at coordinate 159,982 of JAJTTY010000018.1, read as the reverse complement.
CAACATTTGTGTCTTTAGCGGAGAATTTTTGACAATCGGAAATTAGCCTGAAGTTGAATAAGCTTGTGCCAATGCTTTAGATTAAAATTAAAAGATCGGATGGGGCTTAACTAATAGAGGCTGCCGATTGGTGGAATATTCAACAGCATGGCAGCAAAGGTTATATACGCAGAATGTGTTGATTTGCGCAAAATACCACAAAATGCGTGCAAGATGCAATTCTTTTTTTCTACGAATTGCTGGCTGAAGACTATTTAATAGTAATACTTCCATGAACTGTGAATAGCTATCGTAAATGCTATATCTAGATCTAGACGAGAAGCCACGAGAAGTTAAGTTAGGGCTTAATCGATCTTCGTATACTCAGTTCCCTACTCATGCGATCTTGCGCAATTACTTTTGACTTCTCAAGACACATGTTATCCGCGTTGGCTTGCGAGCATGTCTCATTTGCAATCCAGAGCATATTAATCAAGGGAATTAAAACCCAATACTCGGAGTGCGGTTAGACGTTTCCGTATCCATTGGGTATTCTATGACGTTCGATGGTTTTATATCTGGAATTCTCGTGCCTGAAACCGACTGGTTGAACTGGTTTCTATGGCCTTCGTCCCGAAACCCCTGTTGTGTACCATAAAATGCAACTCGCTATTCGGGCTCATACATACCGAAGCGAACGGGTAAATATGAAGCTTAGCCGCGAAACCATGCGTTCAAGATCTATGAGTTAGACTCTATTTAAATGCTCTCTTTGCTGCCACAGCTTATACTACAACGCGCCGCCCTATAGATAGACACGATGATTCTATAGATCTAACAAAGACATTGTCTTTCATCACTAAAGGGTTGATTTAGGTTCTGGAGTGGTTCATTGAATACTCGAGTATACAAGTGATTATATTTCATGATAACAAAGCGCAAGGCTATTTTTAGGAAATGGGAATCTATTTACAAATGACTAGGCTTAGGAACAGTAGTTCCTTAAACCTCGCTAGAAGGGTATCTACAAATTTTGAGAAATATTTTAAGCTTCAAGCTTCCCGCTGCAACCACCGTGCTTTCCCTTCTTCGGGTTAGGAAGCATAGTAGCACCCTCGAGCCTCCTTGGCTTCAACTTAGCTGCAGCACGTGGGAATGGGAATCCTTCAATGCTGGCTCCGTATTTGGCAAGAGAATCAGCCATAGATTTAGCACCAGTGATGAATGCACCATAGTCAAGGTTGTTGATATCATCGCAAGCTTGATGGTAGCAAGAATCATAGGGCTGGCCAGCTTTACCACCGAACAAAGTGGCTTCTTCTGCAGTCTTGATACCCTCAGCACCCATGAAGACACCACCAGCTGGAACACCAATTTGAAGGAATCCATCGTAGTCCGAACGGCCGTCGAACTCTGTGGGAACAGAAGTCTTGCTATCTTCTACGAAGAAATCGATAAATGTTTTTTCGATTTGGCCGCTGCCATTGCTGGCATAAGGAGACTCAAAGGTCGAACCATCACCATCATAGATGGAGTAAACCTAATGATTCCCAGAAAATGTCAGAAAGTGTGATTCTAAGCGATAAATGCAGAGGGATTGTGGACATACGTAGTTGGGAGATGCCAACATGTCGAAGTTGAGATTCATAACGATTTTGGCAGCTTCAGCCTCGGGAATGTGAGAGGTGTAGTATTCAGATCCAAGAAGACCATCCTCCTCGGCGGCCCACCAGCAGAAACGGATCGCATTGTTAACAGTGAACTTGGTCAAGGCGTTAGCGACCTCAATTTGAGCGATAGTACCAGAACCGTTGTCGTTGATACCAGGACCAGCTTTGACAGAGTCGGTGTGAGCTCCAGAGGTGATAATAGAGTTCTGATTTCCACCCTTAGTGGTAGCAATGATGTTGGCAGTCAAGTCAACATCGTAGTGGAAAAGAGAGTTGATAGTAGCGGGGAGGGAGCTGCCTCCAAGTTTGGTCACGAGGGCTTGGCCTTCAGCTTGGCCAATAAAAGCAGCAATAACGAATTCGGTAACGTTGTACAAGTCTGGGGTGCCGAGGGTGGGTTGAAGAGGTTGGACATCATTGTTCCAGACGACCAAGCCCACAGCGCCAGCAGTTCCGGCAAGAGCATTCTTCAAGCCGAAATTGCAATTTCCACGGTGAACAAGGGCAATCTTGCCCGCGACGGAAGAAGGATAATCGGCCTAGCATTGCATTAGCTTTTTGCACGAAAGGATGATATGCTAGCAAATAGTATGCAAAAAAAACTTACAGCTTCGCAGCCGAAGTTAGGAACGGCTATGATCGGTGCTGAAACGGTTCCGTTGGGCCCATTGGTAAATCCATTGACTTCAGTCTGAGCGGCGCCGTCGACGGTGACGGAGACTTCATCGTAGACTGTGCGACTAATATTGACTGTACGGGACCCGGCTGTTAGCAAATCTAAGCCGAGAAATATCGCTCATTGTCGTGGCACAGGTGTAACCTACAATATTGTCTCTGAATATTATAAAAGTCCTTAGGAATGTGGCTTTCAATCCAATCGAGAGTTTCCCAATGACCTATTAAAAATATATTAGCCCATGTTTCTCTTGGTAGAAATGCGTCGTTTTTGACAAGGGAGCATACCTGGAGTGCCCCAAGCACGAGTTCCATTGTTGCGCACAGCAATGGAATACAGCTCCTGGGCTCTAGCCTTCAGACCAGAGCGAGTAATCAACCTCCTGAGTTTATTTGATTCCACAATCGGGGCTGGGGCAGCTGCCACCAGCGTGGAGGACGCCAAAATTGGCAAGATCAAAGAAGAAACCTTCATTCTTGCAGCGAGGTTCGAAGACAAATATTTGCTAGATGATTGGTCCTCAAAATAGAGTAAAAGAAGGGCAGTGGAAAATGAGAGAATCGCCTTCGTCAATTGAATGTATGAACAGCTCCGGATTCACCAGGGATGGTGATTTCAAAATTTGACGTTCCAGCTCGCCATTCTTATATAGTCGATTTGAGGCTTCATCATCCATAGCCAGCTAGCTAGACAAGCTGAATACGAGCAAGAAGGAGAGCAAGGTTCGATCACAATGGTCCGCGGGTAGTTGCCTAGTATGACATCGATGTTAATGGAAGCTTTAAACAATCGGCCAAGAGAAACCATGTTTCTGCTTGTTATCGTGTAATACGCACTCCCATCTTAACGGATTCGAAGTTTCGATGGGACCCACCTACCACCTTATCGGTCGCACAAGCAGAATAATGCGCGAACCTGAGCATTTGCCATCGAAGGAGGAGGGTAGTGGTCGTGTTCTACCAGGAGTCCATGTATGCCAAGAGCTAATGCACCTACCCGATTCAAGCGTAAAATCCAACCTTCCTCGTCTGTGGGGCGGCCATCCCACCCGCCAAGCGAGCTAAGAAATCCCCGTTCGATGCAAGACACCCCAAGCCTCTAAGACTTGAGATGGCTGCAGGCTGTTCCTTGGTGGGAGCTTATCGCTCTCGGCACCCTGGTTCCAGGTTGAGCAGGAGTTAAGAACGATTTCTCGACGCTCGTATGCATATGCGCGATCAAGGTTTAACCAAGAACGCTTTTAGTATGGTTGGTCGGTCTCTAAACATGAGCTGCTCCTCTCGCGAAGGTGATCGTCATTCGAGCGGAAGCATCCAGATGAGCAATGGTGCAATCTTGCAAGTGAATTTCCACTACCTGGATTCTGCTGTCCCATGGAGAAACAATCGCTCGATGTTCAAGCGCAAGCACTTCCTTGTTTATTTCGATTCATGCTCTTAGAAACACGGGTTTGTCATCCCACCCAACACCACACGCATGATCCAGAGATATCTCGGGTACCATTTGTATAGGCCTCCAGACACCACGATTTTCTTTGACTTCATTTCTGCTTTGACGCGGTAATCGATAGCTCTGTCGTGATACCATCTCTAACCATTATCATCTGAGAGCACAAATTGCGCTCCAATCCGATCCTTCTGATTTTACGGGTAAAAGTGGATCGAATGTGTCTAAACGTTGTATTGCATATTCTTGGCCTTTAATTCATATGATCATGCCTGATCCAGGTGTGTCGCACGGCCAACTGCGAATGCTTAACGACCCCAAGATGCGCTGCGAACTTGGAATTCCCGACCCATCTCAATGGTCTGGAATTTTCGTTGTCCGACACAATTCATCATGCAGCCAAGCCGAGGCTTTCCCACACGAATAAGAATACTGGCCCGTCTTCAGAATGTAAAGCCCGGTTCGCGCAACCAGAAGGTAGTCGGTCGGGGATTATCGTTCTTGGAGCTCAAGCAGCGACTGGACTTCAGATGCTCGTATACCTTAGAAATTTATTTTTAAGCAAGCTAGGATCTCGCAACCCATCCACAGTTAATATAGAGTTGGCATTGATGATGTTTGTTCGTTAGTGATGACAGACCCGCTCTAGGCAGAAAAGCCAAGAAAAGAAGAGCCAATGCTGGGGCGATTGGTAGCAACCATATCGAAAACGTCGATATATATATCAGGTCGATCTTATGCTTAATTGACAGAACCGGATACGACAACGGCATGTCTCGATTCCGGGTTTCTGCGAAGTTTTAATATTAAAGTTGCCTCGGGATTCCCAGATAGAGCGGCCAGCGACGGCGCAATGGGTGAAATATCTCGAAGTATTCTTCAAGACATAATTTTTTTTTATGTGGGGGTTTTCCCCAGTATGTCTTTGATATGCTACATTATTTCAATTCGTGTGAGAGGTTGTCCTTCCATTTCCCTACACACTATCCGACTTGAAAGGTAGAGTTAATATATCTCTTCTCGTCTTCAACTCCTAATGCGTCCAAATGCCTGACCGTTGTTGCAAGCTTGGTCGCGTGCTTGCCCTCAATAATTAAATTGCCAAATTGACAGGGACTCAAAACGGAATAACATGAAAATTATCGGTAGCTTTTCTATCAGCAATCACCTGTTTCATATAGCCTAAGACTCGTTAATTTGTCCTGCGTAACGAATTTCTAGTTGCCTCATATAGCAGGAGTCTGGCAGGCGATTGACAATGCAATGTTGGATACCGGTGGCAACACGGCGGCTTGGGCAAGGGGATTGCCGAGACCAAGATATAAATATCGCGCGACATAGCAACTTCTGGAAGAGAACCCGTACACCCAGTCAAAATTTATAATACGCTCGAGCGAAGATGTCGCAATCCCTAGAAATTGTCGTACTTCCAAGACTTTGTGCCTTAGATATTAAATAGCTTGGCTGTTAGGTACCGAGGCCTAGTGCTAGTCTATGCTCGAACGGGAAGGACGCTCTTTCTCCCATATGCCCACCTAGACCGTTAATAAACTTTGACCTTGGAACAATGCCACAAAAACTTTATATAAAGTAATGCACATACCTTGGACCGTATCTGTTTGCCAGTAACGCCGACATAGCTAGTGCGAAGCCACTAATACAGATTCAGGAAGTGATTGTAACATTAATTAATCTATCACGGCTTGGCCACCGATGCAATCCGCATAACACTGTGAAAACTTAATTGTGAATTGAACCCTAAAGAATCGGGTATCGGGTACCTTTTTGATCCTATAATTTAAGAGAATGCCGATGAACTAGCTATGCCTGAGCTCTACCGGAGCCAGTACTCTATAGGAGATCAGTTAGCGAATACTATGGTACACACACACACTCTCTCTCTATACTTCTTGATATAAAAATAACACCGACCTGCCAGAATATACAGTCCGTGTTCCACTTTGTTAATCTGGACAAGAGACCACGACTAGCCAAATGTAATTATCTCATCTCATTTGTTGCAAAGACTCTTGAGTTACTAAGATCGATCGAAGATAAATCCGAGATACACCGATGCAGATCTTACAACCCACATCATATTTCGGGAGTCGGTATGCTACGATAACGGCAAGAAACCACGGATGATTCGTGCAAATCACACGGGATTATCATACCGCTTGATGCCCATTCAGTGTGCTAGGTTCCACGGTCTCGGAAACAAAACTGCATGCATATACCTAACCCACCTGCGCAACTCAGGGCGTGTGACTCCTTTGCCTTTTCGGCACGCCAACTCGCTGCCATGACCAAGGGTTGGTACGTACCTGCATCTCGGATTACCTTGTCCCCTGTGCGGTGCCCTCGTTGGACCGAGCACTAGCTGCATAGATGGTCGCGACGCTAGTACTCACTCCTGCCGGGTACATGGTCCCGCCGAAGTCCACCTGCATATGTTCCTATTCGGGTAGGCAAGATGTAATAGTTTGACAATGGAAACAATCTAGAAGCAACTTGTAGGCACCTACTTTGATAGCTTCCGCATTCGAGATCCGACTAGCAGACGGACCCTTGGTATCGATTGCGTGATTGCTATGCAGCCATTGACAGAGATTAAATTTGGACTAGCAGCAAGAATTGCCTACCAATACCCTTGATATCCACGCGACTCACTATACAGCAAGCCAGCGGATTGCAAGTGAATTTGATACCACGTCGATTCTTAAGACGTGGGCTTTTATCATGCCGTTTATGCTAGACCATGATTCTACCACACCATTCACAGGTACGTAGATTATAGTCGTCATTAAGTGTGAGTAAAAAGCATAGCTCTTATGCTTAAAGTTTGTCTAAAATGTAATGTTTCTGCGCCAGATAGCAACACTGAAGACTAGGATTATCTATGAAGTAAGGTTCTATTGTGTGCTGCCGAAGGAATAGGCACCCTTGAACAAATCCATACTGAGAAACCAATTAAGTCTTCCATTTTCTTGCTTAATTTCATATTCGTATCATCTCGCAGTTCTATGTCTAAAACCCCATCGAAAAATATACGCAATTATAGCATAAGGGTAATAGAATGCTGCTGGATGCCGGCGCACATAAAGCCACTTCAACGCCCAAACCCAAGATAGTGTGGCGCGGCATTAGGAGAGAATTGCCATCAGTATCTCCAGGTAGATTTATCGCATCATTCTAGCCTTTGTATCGACGGGTCTATCAATATCTAGCGTCGGGGAGTTAGAAAACGTGGTGAATTACTGGTTCTCAAACCATACCATAATTTTATCATCGTAAACATCCATCAAGTTGGTTTATTACGCCAGCGTATGGCCAGCCATAGAACCAGGCAAGTTCCCTCGCCCCGAGTTAGTGTTAGATTGGTCCTCGTTAACGGCTCTAACAAAACCTTCCACCATCTCGGGTGTGATCTCACCGCGAACGAGCTGACGAGGCGTAATATGATTTGGAATCCCCACACCAGAGTAAACAAGGCACCAGGAGATACTTGGCATCATGAAAGTTGGCTTATCCTGTATGGGAGATTGCTTGGTTGTAGAGGACTCAGGGGTGAGATTGGCGTCACTGCTGCTCTGGTGCTCAGGCTTCGTGGATGTGCTTCCTAATTCTAGTCGTTCATCTTTGGGGACTTCCAACATCGGCACGAAGAAGAACACATGGTTTCTGGTATTTTCATGCCCAGTTTGGTTGTCTTTTGCATTTTTGGCTATCTCCGCTTTTTCCTTCAACCAAGAGAGAGCAACAAGTGTTCCGCCGATGCCGGAGCAGAATACTTCTAGAGCTATTGTTAGCGACAGACCACCAGATAGAAGGTGGTTTCTCAGCCCATAGAAGAAAGGAGACCGCACTAACCAACAGACAGCATAATTGCACCGAGTTTCCAGTTGTGAAGCCCCGCAGTGACTGTTCGAGAGATGGATGAATCTGGTACCTGTTTTACCAAATCTTGGGAGACTTGATGTGAGATTTAAAAGCGCATAGGTTAGTCGCAAATTTCAACGAAAGCTATAAGATGCCCTTACGTCGATTCCCTTTGATTCCCAATATTATAGTACTGATAGCCCATGAAGACATATGAAGTATTGGGAAAACAATCGCGAGGATTATTGTTATGGTTGCGGCGGTGCCCCTAGCTCTCTTGCTGGCAACGTAAGCTTCCTCGATGAAGGTACATACTGGAGACTGACGAGGCTTTTCGGAAATTTCATCGGAGGTGCCATCGAGGTTGCAAAATGGAAGGACTGGTATAGATCTCTCAGCGGATGGCTACATTGAAGTTTAGATCAGTCCAAAGGTGGAAATACGAACTTGTAAATGAAATGGCTAATACGAGCTAGGAACGTGAGCTATCGAAGATATCATTTTGAGCTCTTATGTGCTATTGCTAGCATTAAAGGCTAGGAAAGGAGTAAACTTGAAGAGTTATCGGCGGTTGCATTCTTTATGTAGAATGGGTAAGGTTATAATATTACTTCTGAAAGAGATAACTCTTACATGTTTGCGGTACGAGATTTGAGTAACGCGTTTCGCTATAAGATATGGGAGTGTAATCAACCACTTGAGTTTAAGACCGATTTCAACCAGGGGACGAATGTCTCGATTCTTCTCATTCTCGGAGGTAGGGAGAGGTGCCGGTGATTGGGTTGACATCTTAAAAAGCCGCTTGAATCTATGAAGGTATATGAGATACAAGCCAACCTAGGAAATTGGGAATGAAGGTCGTTGTGATAGGAGATTAAGTGTATAGGGCAAGTTCGATAGAGGAATGGGAACTCATTTTGACTAGAACCATTAAGTGAACCAATATCCTGGGTTTTCAAATTATTATTATTTTATTAATTATATTTTCTATATTGTCTATGGGTCATAAGGCCGATCGAACAACCAAGCCTACGATCAGTGCTGTGTTGAAAATGTTGCATCTTTAGCTCTACTAAATATCTTTAAAGAGATTATGAATTTTTGAGTAGACTACGAGTTCGCCGCTAAGACAGGTGATTGCATAGTCAGATTGGAAATTTATTCAAATCAATCAGGCGTTTGCTATAATATTCGGATTCCCATGATATAGGAGTAGTTCAATTTGTAGATTTGAGCGTCGCGACAATATGATACTCAACTGCACCAATAATGCGCATCTATTTCTATTAAATCCTTGACTCAACCATAAGCTCTAAGTGCCATTACGTATACAAATAGCAGGGGTAAACGAAAGGGTTCATACACAGGTGCATGCGCACACCGAGATCTCGAGCATCCATTATATCGACGGCAGGGTTTGCAAAAGGGACGTGTTGAGGCGAGCAACAACACATCCCGTTGAGAACTAGTTATTGTGGGCAGGCAGACCCAACCTCCAGCATAAAATACTAAGCTACTTCGTAAGTTATATCTCAACGTTCTAGACTCCGATGAATTGTAAAGATCACACCATTTTTGAGGGGAAGAAACGGCCCCACTGAGCCCCCACTTACTTTTCAGTCTTGATACCAGCAAGCTTTTTCTGAGGAACCAGGCTTACATATAAAGGAAAACCTGTTGCTATCTCTGACATAACCTTGTTCCTTACCTGTGAAGCAGAACCTCATTCGCTAAAGAAACATCAAGAGTAGATGGATCACATTTTTGCATTTGGGCCATTAGTATTAGAAGTGGTGACATATCACGGACAGAATCGATTATTTAGAGAGAGGTGCAACCTTCTTTCCCTGATCCTAGGGAGTTCGGATGCATTCCGTTCATTCCCCGGCCCCATCCCCACCCGCGCCAGAGTAATAATATAAAAAGGAAGGAAGCCGAAGACATCTACGACACCGGCACTTCCTTGTTCGAGTTTTCGGTTCGGGATGCGTGAGCCTCGTGCAAATTCAGTATTTTTTGTCGCTACAGAATTTGAACCCTCCGTACGAGCAGGCGGGGATTTTTCCTTAGTATAATTCTAGCCGAATCGTGAACTACTAGCGGAGATCTTTTCAGCCTTTTGAAGGGAACGAGGCTCGGTCTAGAACGAAAAATTGGTAGCTACGTAAGCTCAGTGCTCCCGCTAAGGTACCCAGCTTAGTTATTACCCTGTTGGCGGGCTGGTCCGCCAAAAGTGGGGTTTCTTTAGTCAAAAAATGGCTCCCCATCTCTTGCAGCTTCTGAAACTGGCAGGGTTAAAACTCTGGGACAGAAATGTCAGATTTCTTCATTTCTGATACAAAGATTTTCCGAAAATGTGCCATCATTGAAGAAAAAACCTTGATGATCAGAGCAATATTTGATACGGTATCCCATGGACTGTCAATTTGGCTGCCACCCCTCCAACTTGTACCCCCTGTACGTACTAATGGCTTGGCGTGACGAAAGAAGAAGTATTTTGTAAACAAACCGTGCATCCTGTATAAAATTATTTCTGTTTATCTTTTTATGTCACGCTTCTAAGGGACATCCAACAAAATGCCGGTCGACACGCCCGATTTCAACAGAGATATCGAGTTTGTCACGCCGGAGGCTATTGCCATGCCTCCGGTAGACTACATGCCGCCCTACCAAGAGAGGGGCGGGCGTAGCTGTCGAAACCCGGGACAATGCGAGCCGATAAGCTGGCCGGACGACCTCCCACACATTCCACAAAGTAGCACCCAGGGCCTTGGAGATCNCCCCACCGAAACAATTATTGTGCAGGTTGAAAATGCCTTACAAACTCACGTTGCTAGAGGTGTTTCAACAGCCATGGTCACGAAAATCCCCCTCAAGCGCAAGTACTCGCCGATACAACTACCGTTAGAACGCCTCGATACTACAAAACCACATGCTCCCGTGACAATTAAGTCAGATAAACGAAATAAACGTGGCTACTGCTTGTGGTGCCGGTTCCGCGGCAATATCTCCAAAAACCGGCTCCGTGTCGACGTCATCGATGGAACTGGCTATCTAAACCGTGTTCGAGAACCTCAAACATCTACCTGTGTTCGTATTGCAAAGTTCACCTTTGTCCCGGCTGCTTTACTCAATTTCACAGCCCTTTTACGAATTAATACTTTATTATTATAGCTTCCCAACATCGTGACCTTGAACCGTTACAAGCTCACATTTTTATTTAATATTATAATTAATTGAATTAGTTTTACATCTACAACATTGTAGTGACTTCTCCAAAGGTGAAAATCTATAAATATCGGTGCTATCTTCACGCTCCGTCTTCAATCTTCATCGATCATCGATAGAACTGCCTTTCCTACATGAAAAGCTCTGTAGACGTGTAGCCAGATCGATTGAATGAAAAAGGTGTTGTGCAACGCGATTTCAGTGTTTACATGTTTGCGTAACGATGTTAATTTTCACTATTTTTGGACTAGTGCTTACAGGGGGGGTACAAGTTGGAGGGGTGGCAGCCAAATTGACAGTCCATGGGATAAAATAGAACTTTGTTGTCAGGGCTGATTCCAAAGCTCATCGCTGTTAGCGCCAACATCGGAGGCAACTTCCAACGTATAGGTGCGCTACGCGGTCAGCCATCCATCCCACCAAGTGTGAAAACTTTGGGGCACCGGTGTGCCTTTCTTGGAGGTCACACACGAGAAGCGAACAGCTTGCTTTACCAAGAAAAATGCGATCTGCGCTCTAGTATTCACGATCATTCGCTTCGGGCCCCAATCAATCGCTACGAAATTTGTGGGCATCACCTGTTCTTGCATTTGGTTACTCCACTCTGACTTTAGTGCACGGCGGAGGAAGAATGCGCTAGTAGCTCGTGGGGCATTGGATTGTTTCTGTCGTTGGAGAATATACCTTCCAAATTTACTTCGCACACTCCTCGAAAAGAGCCATTTCCTTGGAGTACTGGCAACGCCCCTGTCGCCTATATTCGGTGATTGATCAGAAGGGGATCGCGGGATCCTAGCGCTAGTTGGTCAGGGAGGTCAAGTAAGAATAACCGGATGAAAAATCAAGGCGCCCTCCATCCGTATTATTATTATATAGATATCGCGCAAAGAAAAGAAAGACGGATAAAAATTAAGAGGTTGCACATGTAACCCAAACCAACATAACATAACGGATAATTGTAATTTAAATCTCGGTCGGTGTGTGGCAACATAACATGCTGATAACTTATAATCTGGTTAGTTTTGAGTAAAAAATTCCATCACATCTAATTCTTTTTTCAAAGTCTTCAACAACCATCGCCCTTCGACCAGACCATCTTCCACGTTCTTCTCTTCCATCGCGACATCGACAGTAAGCCTCCTGCTTAAGCTTGGTGGCCTGACTTCAAGCTGCTCCGGACCTTGGCAAGCAAACAAAAACTCGAAAGTGCGGCACAGTCACTCCATCGGCAACAAACCACGGACCCTAACCACCTCGCTACTACCCAGAAAAACTCCCCTGAAAAGATGGCCTCAGCGTCACTACAGGCAAATGCCGCGGTTGAGAGCGAGATCACCACAACGCTCCACCCAGAAATTGAAGCCGACGTAAGATCCGCGCCGCAATATCTGATACTTCGAAGTACGAAGTTCTATTTCTAATTGCTAACTCGCCCAACATTTTAGAGCGCTAGTGATCCTTCATACAGTGATATCGATTCAGACTTGTATGTGTTTCACGTGCCTCTGATTTGCATGACAACATCTAGCAGCCAGTTCTCATACGGTGGATAATATTGGAGCGAGCTGACATATGGTCGGTTGTACATTTTTCTTGCAGTGAGAGCTACACTACTAGCTTGTCAAGTTCGATCCGAGATTTTCAATACGAAAATGGCCGACGCTATCACAGATTTCGCGAAGGGCGTATGTACCCTCAACGCAACGCATTGTGCTTCGTCTTGAGCACCGGGAGATATAAGGACATTTGCTAATGATATTACGAGCTGTTCTGAAAAGAATACTTTTTGCCTAATGATGAGGTAGGCCTTTTATAGAATAGTAGATGATTAGGAGCAGCTTACTTGTCCGACTATATACTAACTCAGAGTTTTGTCCCTTAGGCTGAGCAAGACCGACTTGATATGCATCACCATATGCTCACGATAATTCAACATGGCCAGTTGCATGGTGCGCCGATAGGCCCTGCTCCGCAACAAATTTTGGATTGTGGGACTGGAACAGGTTAGTATATATCATAAAAATTTGATTTACCCTGTGTTTTTGTATTCTAAATTATTCTTTTTTTTTTTTTTTAGGTATATGGGCAATTGATATGGGTAAGCGCTGCTCTGACGACTTGGATTGACGAGATATGTGTTGACGATCTACCATCGCAGCTGATATGTATCCCTCTGCTCTTGTAAGTTTTCATTCTAGCATTGAGTATTATTATTATTTATTGACGGTTATAGGTTATTGGGAACGATTTAAGTCCCATCCAGCCTGCCTGGTATGATGTACCCCTAAAATGCAGCCAATATTATATGCTAACGGATCTTCTTTCTATAGGGTACCTCCGAAGTGCGTATCAGCTTCTTATTAAACATGTTGAAAACTATTCCTAGACTAAGCAAAAACACCTCTGGTCTGGTAGTCTTAAATTCGAAGTCGACGATCTCGAGAGCGAGTGGACGTACCATCCAGGCACTTTTGACTTCATATATTGTCGTTACCTGCTTGGAGGCATCGCAGACTGGCCAAAACTCATCAAACAAGCTTTCAAGTCCGTCCACGCCTTAATACCGTGATATTGAGTGTAAAAACACCCACTAAGCAGTTTGCCATAATAGAGCGCTCAAGCCCGGCGGTTACCTCGAAATTCTCGATCCTAACTCCGAAATGTTATGCGATGATGGCTCCATCCCGCCGGATGCCCCACTCCGCAAATGGAGTTCTCTATTCGTCGAAGCGGGCGCTAAAGCCAAACGATCGCTCGTGGACGCCCCTAAATACAAGAACTACATGCAAGATGTCGGATTTACTGAAATCAACGAAGAGATCTTCCGACTTCCCGCTACCCCGTGGCCCAAGGACAAGCATTTGAAACAAGTCGGGGCCTACCATTTGGCGAGTTTTTTGGAAGCACTCGAAGGTCTGAGCTTACGCTTCTTTTCGGCTCTCCATGGCATGGAACCCGAGGAGATTCAAGTTATGCTGGTCGATGTGAGAAAGGACTTGAAAAATAAGAGCTATCATGCCCATTATCACTTGTGAGATTTTTTCCCCTCCGATGACTGGGTTTGGCTGGTGATGATGATTCTGGAGGGATACTAATTGAGATCTGTGTGATATAGGCATAGAGTCTATGCTAGAAAGCCGGAATAACTTGGTCATTGCGAAAAGGCAGACTCGAGAAGTGCGCGATCGCTTATCGTACCGACCTACCCGACTTCGAGTAGACCAGCCAGCCCATAATCTTGATTGAATCAAGTTGAATGGAGGGAAGAATCGCCCTTGAGGCAGATTGACAGTGCTCTTTATCTTAGGCTACCACGCTGAGTTTATCGCCCATGAACTTAGTTTCCATGGGACGACTAATTCAAACACCAGAACGGTAGGGACTTCAAAATCCAATACAATATTTCCTACGTTTTGATAATGCTTACAACGTGTACCAATACGTCTTTTGGTGTTATTTTCTTACTGTCTGTATATAATACTACGCGATATCGATGCTTTACAATTAGAAATATGAAAGAAAGTTTTCGCTAGAAGGGGGCTTCGGCTAGAAGGGGGCTTCGTCTTCCCTTTTATAGCTCTAATTAAAAAGGTTTATTTTGGTAATAGTGAGAAAGCGGTTGATGCAGAAAGTAGAATAGTAGAAATTCGTTTCACTCGTCGCATTTAAACGTCTTCTAATAGCAAAATGGGTATACAGGCTATGCTCGCAGGAAAAGCAGGAAGAATATATATATATACAACGGTGCAGGGACTCTGAAAAGAAAGATCAGAATTTACAACGTAAAGAAACTTCGACCTTCTCTATTTCTAGCAAAAAAAGCTTGAACGAGACGCGAATTTCTCTATCTCTATTTGGCGCCGTAGGCAGCCAGCACGTACTGTCCTCCAAAGTACAACACCCATCCGATACCTCTGCTCCTCCACCCATCCCTCGAAGATATTCTCCTGGTCTCAGGAGTCGTGCTCGAGCTGACCTTGTACGCCTCGCTGCTTTCTTTAACTCCAAAGGTATCCCAGGCCACCATCATATCGCTGACCATGAACATGAAAGCGCCTAATAGCCGCTCGCTACCGATTCCCCTTGTTCCAGCGGCAGAAGCGACCATCGTAGTGATGATGAGTTGGTAGACAATAATCAAGGGCTTCATGTCGGCGGGGATGACTAATTTCGGAACGACGGAAGATAAAAAGGAAGGAGACTCGGAAGACGGGCCTAACAGCGGTGTTGTCGCGGTCGGGGTGTTCGATTTCGACCCCTTCGGTGTCGCGGGGATGGAAATGGAGAGATCGGTGACACCGGAATCGCTTCGGACGTGCGACTTGCGGCCCGGGAATTTCTTGTACGTGGTGTTATCTGGAGAAAGAGGGGAAGAAGAATCGGTGAGCGGTTTCGACGGTATCTCGTTGAACTGCAGTTTCGTAGAAACAACGGGCAGCCGCGGCGAGGACGTCGCAGCGGTGTGTGCAGAGGTGTCGGGATCTTTCCTCCACGGCACAGGCATACCTGTTAGATCTCCCAAGACTATGCAGATGCTAAACACGGCTCCGAAGACGGTCCAGTTGATTTTTGAAATGTCGTCGCATTGGAGGAAAGCGGCGATGTACCCGGCGTGATTGAGCATAAAGGCGAGCATTCCGACTTTGAACCATACTGAGTCGCCTTCATGGCCGCCTCGAGGGTTAAAGTAAGATTTGTAGGAAGGGATCAAGCAGAGGTCGCCGAACCAGCCGCAGAGGAGGGAGGCTGTTATCCATAGTGCTGCCGAGGAAGAGGTAGATGATGCTGTGGAGGGTGAGAGAGACCGCCAAACAAAAGCCGCTGAGGAAACGAGTTTAAAGATGGCGGAACCAGGATAGAAGGCCTTAGCTTCCGAGACGATGAGTGCAGGAAGTGCAGTAGCAAGGAGGCCCAGCGGCGAGAGTAGTGTAGAAATGACGGGCGACATGTTTTTTGATATTTCCAACTAAAAATAGTATGTGTTGAGGGTGTGGTATTTTGAAGTCAGGTTGGATGGTTTGTTTGTGAGGAGTGTCGTCGCTGTAGATGTTGAAGTTGAAGTGCTGCCACACTATCTTTTTATTCCTATCCCCACTCCCGGATGATTCTTTCGGCGAATTTCAAAGTCAAAACAGGGAAATTATAAACTATGAGACCGAGCAGAGGGAAGGCGATGAGAAGGGTATATATCGCTCACGGACTGAAAATTGGCATGGGATCATGTTGGTATTATTGTAGGTCTGGTCACAAGCAATGTTGCCCAAAAAAACTGTTGGATTTCGCAGATGCTGATACAAGCCTAGTTGGAAAAAAAAAACCCCAAAAAACCAAGTAAGTTCATTTGTTTGGAGCACCGGCATCCCAGTTTTCCACTACTACCAAAACCCTTTTTTTCAGGCGAGACATTGGTCTCGACTCAAATCTCAGACATACATCTCATAGGTGGTGTGAGACATTCTTTTCGTAATTTGCGTGGTGCAGCTGCGCAGCTGCAATAGCATGGAACAAGCTGTCAGTTGGTTAGAAAAGCTGGGCCAGACATTGGCAAGCCACCGGGACGAAGGGATTTTTGGGTGGGTTCGAAGTTTGGGGATATGGCTTGATGCCCAATTAGACATCACATCATGGCCCTTCGAGAACAGAACCCCAAGTTGTCTTAGATGATCGAGGATGACGACCGTTCCCGAGCGGGAGAAAGGAGAAAGAGGGGCAACGAAAAGAAGAGCTCGCGGCTAAGCTGACTGTGTTGAGATGTTCGCACTTGCTGTTCGAGGAAGTTTTAAGCTACGAAGCCCTGTTCTTCTTTCTAATGTTCTAATGTTCCAAATGACCCGTTCAGTGCGTGATTGGGAAGGGATATGATATGTCTCAGAATCCACAACGCAATGCAGCGATGGACAAGCGATCCACAGGTCTGATCCACGTGAATGTGAGACACAGCGACGGGCGTCTAGACTTGAACAACGCCAATCTGAGACATCGACTTTGGAGCCGAAAGACGGTGGAGAGACAACACGCAGGGCTGCAGGCTGCATGGCATATAAACCGCTGCACACACCGCTTCCCTCGCTCGCTCTTCTCTCAACCACCGCAAATATCCGTTGGAAAACCGGCATTCCTCAGTTTCCGACTCTGTTCGCAGAGTATGTGTATTTATACATGTACAGGTACATGTGTGCAGTACAGACCATTTGTTGGATGTCTGATATCGCGCTAAACTGCACCTGTTGCAGACCGTCATCAACAACACACAATTTCCGGGTCCACATTCCGCTCACCTCACTTAGGCGGAAAGGAAACAATTGCTTTCCAAAACTCATCTTAACACAAAAAAAGGGGGCTCATAGAAGATGTTCCGTAACTACTACTCCCAGTGCCGCCCCGATATATTGCCCATGTACTCCGTGTTGCCTTTCAGAAATCCTGCTACCTCTTTCCTTCTTGGGATATCGCTGGCCGATCTCAATCTAAGAATATTTAAAATTGCATTGCTACAGCGTGATTTGGCTACTTGAATAAGAAAGTAAGACGTCTTGTACAACGTAGATAGCAGCCGTGATTATAGACCGGCCGTTGGTATCGATATCGGGGGTCAACGCGCGAACCGTCCGAAAAGGTTGTCTCATTGACATCATTTGTATCACAAGCAACCCGAAGGAAACTTGCGGGATATCGAGATCGCTCTAGAAAAATCTGCTAGGCTCAACCCTGTTCCTTCCCACTTGGCCCGAAGCGCCATCAATGCATTAGTGCCATCGGCCTACAATATACGCTGGTGTACTAAGTACATTTTGAGGAGTTTAATGCAATAACTCTAAGGGAAATGTTAAGCCGCGTTTTAGCTTTCAAGTTGACTCCACTATCCGTTGTTCGACCTGTACAGTAATCTGAGACATAGCTATCAATATCCATCCTTTCAAATAATTGACTCATGCATAATACGCTTGTACAAAACCAAAGGTCCGATGGTATATAGCCAATATTATCTTATCCAGCCAACGTGGTTGCTCGATTACGTACGCATTGAAACTCTCGCTTGGGCAGTTTTTAGGCGGTAGGAGTTCTAGACCTATATATGGTTCAATTGGGTATTCAATGCTACTCTCTGGCCGCTCCTATTTAGTAAGGATATCGATTTAATTAGGATCGATCACCCGACCAATGACCGATATGCGTCAAGGAATTGTGCATATCAGTTATGGAGTTGCATGCACCTATCTCGTGTCTCTTTGTGTGTGATGTTTGCGCATCAATGTCCACATCGAATCCTTACTGCAAGGCCTCGGTGGTCAGTTCGAACGTTCTCCAGTACACCAACCGATCAACTACAATCGATGCAATTTTTCCCCGACGACATTCCTTCTCTAAATCTCAGCCACCAAGTACAACAGTAAGACAACTACAAGCCTTTGACTCACATCCCGTATCAGGGGATCATATAGGAGCAGCATCTTAGACTTTTAGAAGCAAAAGAATGATATTGGGTTGATTCATCAAGGATATGTTCGCTAATACAAAAACTTTGCTTTCGGCGAATCAAACTCACTCGCCCATATTACATATAGCTTTCTACCGTCGATCATATGTCTCAGCGATCCGAGACATGCATATTGCATGTGGCCCGTGTCCTCTTACTCGATGTCTCTCATTATATGCTTCCATGCATAAAAAAAAAAAAAACATTACGTCTTTTGTTTGCGGCTTGACACCACAGTCATGGAAGTCCGAGACGAGACAACTTAGAACCCCTCGATCCCGAGTTCGGTCGCGATGATAGACGCGGCCTTTTCTCCAATTAGGAGAGCAGAGGAGTAAGTGTTACCAGAAACATTCTCTGGCATAACCGATAGATCTGTTTTTTTGAGTGGTAATGAAAAATTTCGTTAGCAATGCCATCCCTCCCGAAATGAAACCACTTTGTCTTTGATTATTGGAGAAACATAGAGTGTTTTACTCACCAGCAACCTTCAGGTTTTCCACTCCGTACACGTTGAGTTTGGCATCAACGACACCGCCGGCTTCTTTCTTTTTCATCGCACAGGTTCCACAGCTGTGCCACGTAGTCGCCACCGTATCGCGAATAAACTTCCTAATCGCCTCCTCGTCGCCCTCTGAATACTCTGTCACAGCACCGTTCTCTGTTGGCCAATCCCATTTTATCGCTTTGCCGTTTTCTGGGAACTTGGGACCTAACAAGATTCCCTCCGGGCCCGCAAAATGTTTCATCCGTCGAACGATCTCTCTCTGTCGTTTATAGCCTTGAACTAAAACTTCGACATCAAATTCATTATCCAGCATTCCGGTGTCGAAATCGAGTTTCCCAGCTACATCTTGCGAAGTGATATGAACCCGACCGCGACTGCTCGGGTACGAAGAAAAGCACGCCGCGGAGAAGTACTCTCCTTTTGGGATGTTGGAGTGATCGCCAAGATGAGCGGCGCCCATCACCATCACCATCAGCGGTCGTTCAGGATGAGGGGCGTAGTCTTTGTTATAGATAGCTGTGAACGCCGCCGGTGCCTTTGCGAGCTCATCGTCTGTCAGACGAAGTTTGGAAGCCGTGTCGATGCCTGACCAAGAAATATACTTTGGCTTAGACGGGTCCGGATCAGAGAGAGCGGCTATGGCATCAGGGTAGGACCGACGGCCGTCAAGGAATGCGTCAAATGATTCTTCTTCCGTGCCGTTGGATCTATAGGCGAACATGAGGAGGTTATGGTCCTGGTAACTCTCGCCGACGCCGCTGACTTCAGATACCACTGGTATGCCGACCTTTGACAGAACGTCCTTCTTACCGATCCCGGATCTTTCGAGAATGCAAGGACTGCCGAGGGCTCCTGATGAGATTACGACGAGCTTTCGAGCTCGGACAGTTTTGGCGGTAGCCACAGCTTCGGTTGCTGGCGTGACGATCTGGGTACCCAAGTTTGGAACATATTCTACACCGACGGCGCGTCCGTTCTCGGTGATTACTTTGGCAACTTGGTGTTCGGTTAGGACTTGTAGGCCTGTGTTTCCAGCTTCGACAAGTGGGTGGACAAGAACGTGGGCGGAGTCCTGACGTAGACCGGTGATTGGATTGATCCATTTAAGCCATTTCTTCACAACATCGTATCGAGTCAGCACGGTCTATTATTTTTTCTCAGGTATCTTCCGAGTGTTGTATCAACACTTACCTGAATACCGTTAGCTTCTTTCAGATCATTTGCATCTGGCACTTCCTTGAATCCAATTTCTGCTGCAGATCGGAACCAGTCATCCCGGAGGCCCACAGCCTCGAATCCTCCTTTGGATACATGGAAGTCACCTTCGTACCCATGGACAGACTTGTTAATTTGAGGATCGTCGTTGTGGTAGGTCTCTGTCTATAGATATATCAAATTCAAGGTACTCTTCAGTATATGTCTCAAAATCTTAGAGGCTAAGAATAAAACAGCCTAGGTCGGCCATTCAGCACCTCACCTTCCTCAACAAGGGTAACAAATCCTTCTGACCCCATCCCTCCGTCTTCCAGCTATCGTAGTCAATCCCTTGTCCTCTCGTGTACATCATGAAATTGATGCTGGAGCCGCCACCTAAACAGCCCCCCATGGGTACGATAGGTTCTCTCCCGTTGAGGTGTTGGTTCGCCGCTGCGACGTGAAATTTGGCAGTCTTGGAGTCCGGTAGGAGGTTGGCGAGATACATTGCCGGGTAGATGACTTGCGGCAAGTCTTTGTTGTTAATCCCGGCTTCGATGATGAGGATTGAGAGCGAAGGGTCGGCTTTGGCGAGACGAGCGGCGAGAGTGCAGCCAGCAGCTCCTCCTAGGAGAAATTGTGAGTACTTCAATTATGGCACTATATTGAACAATGTGCTATATATGGATGGATGGTGTACCTCCTGCGACAATGATGTCGACCTCGCCGGGAATAGCTGTGGAATCGCTGGTTATTTTCGACATTTCGAACTTTGGATATGTGAGTAGGTTCTAAACAGTTTGTGGGTATTGGATTCCCGAATGGTAGATGCTGATGTTACACAGAGCTACAGAGCTGGAGCGATATTGAGAGAATTCTAATCGTTCTTTTGTACGCCTTTTTATACCTCCCACACAAAGACAAGAAAGAGACGATGATAAAAACGCATCCTTCTTCCTGATAAAAACGGGCAGATATGCGGAGCATATATGTCGCGGGTTATTTTTTTTTAGCTTCTTCGTGTCATCAGAACAAAAATGTGATATCTGTATGGTCGTATCACGGCTGAAATCTCGTTCTGGCTTGCAGCTATTTGCCGTCAACTGATTGGGAAACTGTGCACTGCTGCGGTATCCCCGCTCGAAGACAAGTTCAAGCCGTTCCAACATGAATCCTTAAGCCACTGAGGGACCGCAAATTGTTACATAACAGGTAAAGATTTTCTTTGCAATGCGGGGTGATCCCATGTTGTGGTACCGAAAATTGTGAACTAACGGCGGTCGATGTATTAATCTCACTCGTGAGCATATATGTAGTCTTTCCGCGTTGGGGCTAGCTTACGACCACGGTAGGACATTCTTAGAAGATCATCTTTTAGATTTTTTCTTGACAGATGTGTAGAGTACTAGAGTCTCTGCGGCGCAATATTCTTTATCTTTCGGCAGTATCGAAATATTGAATATTGGTCTGACATCATCTTGTGGAGAAGAGGTCTAGATGCTTGCCAGGGCGCATTTACAGCCTTGCACTTTGGCCTTGCAACGATATGATTGGTCGAGTATAGTCGGATTCCATCAGCTTGGAAGGAATTACCCGTCAGAGGCCTTGGCGCAGCGAGGCTTTTGTTCGAGGGAAGTCCAAGTTAGCCGATCGATCTCAGCGGCTATGTTCTCGAAGAAGGAGATCGAGATTCCCCACGAAGTAAAGTAAGTAAAGTAAACTACCGGCAATGATATCGGTAGTGGCATACTGTTGGCGACTTTCCGACCGTCCATCCGTCCGGCGCTGATTCGACCAAGTAACGGAAACCGTACACATGCACATTCACACCTGCTCTTCGTCGTCTGCGAGTTCAGAATTCCAGCTTGCACCTCGCTTTGGGTTGCTAACTATGTGTTGGGAGCAGTCTCGTTCACAACGCAGCAACACAGTTTGAACGACAAGACTTTAGCATAGCCTCTTTTGTTAGAGGTTCCCATACAGTGGCGCAGGCACATTTTTTCATAGGATGCTTTGTCTCATATTTTTAGAAAAGGTTGTAACAGCTTGTGACAGATTCTGTCCTATTGGCGACGGAAGATACCAAACGTATTCCTGCAGATGAACAGTCGATGCTGGTGAAAATGTTTGATAGCTGAACCATAAATGCTGAATATACATAATCTCATACGTAGTTCGCTTGCACTTCCTGATAAAACGTGGTGGGGAAAATATCATCTTACAGCTCTGACACTCGCTACTATCCGTCTTTGAAAGAAAAGAAAAGAAGAAAGAAGCCAAGACTATAAAGTATCAATAATTCCTCCTTTTACTATTGAATTTGAGGGTAATATCAGTAAGAAATAAACCTCGCGGAACGAAATATCACGTCTGGGCACGAAGTTTTCTTGGAACGGGTTGGAGTTTAGCGGATTTAAGACGCGCCCAGTCTTAGTCAACGTTATAAAAAAGTATCAAGATCAATCTCAAGATATGAAAAGATGTGCATTGCTGCCTGCCTCGGAAATCTTGGAAGACGTCCAAGAAAGCAGCCAAGATGGTGATCATATAACATTTGCCAACATGTGCGTTGATTGAGAGGTTGTCTGTGAATTGTCCGTCCGTATGCGCCAAGCTAAGCCGAAGGGGTTGCGACAGCATGTTTGACGTTGAGAATCTTTGGAACACTGGTGAAGCGGCAAAACTCAACTCAACTCGCATGCCTCACAGCAGAGACATCCGTCGCAATCTGGAAAATGTTGCCGACAGCGAGTTCTTGGAGGACAAGATGGAGTATATATTATTCCCCTTCAGCTCGAATAGCCGATGTTCATCCATCTCTTGACTCCACGTCGAACATTACACTTTGCAATTTGTTCTACCTTTTAATTTCCGACCAATTGCTCTTCAGCTCCGTTGCAGCGCAACCTTGAGTCCTCGTTTTTTTTTAACCGTTGCAAAAGACAACTACAACTTTTTTATCAAAGTAATTTTATATATTTTCATTGCAGCGCGATGTCTTCAAAGTATATTGCTTCGTTTTTGGCGCTGGCTGGAACTGCGTTCTCCCAAACCCCGCCAAACTTCTCTCCAGAGGCCCAGACGTATTTCCCCGTTACCTACGACACCGCCGAAACCAACCCTACATTCTTTACCAACGGGGGCCTATATGACAAAAATGGTAAGCATCAAATCCCCATCCAAATTTTATAATATAGTATAGTTTTTCTCTTTTTTGATGCATTCGCTAATATCATTTGCAGCTGTGCAATCCACACCAAGTGTCTTCGTCCCCGATACACCTGCTATGACAGGCCAAACATTCATAATCCTCATGGTGGACCCTGATGCCCCGTCCCCACAGAATAACTCACTGGGTCAAATCCTACATTGGCTGCAGCCAGGTGTTAAAGTCCCCATCAACACCCAAAAGGTGATGGCGCCGGATAACGCGACTACATATTTGAAGCTAGATACCACTTCGACGGGCGCGATCGCACCATACAGAGGTCCAGCACCTCCAAGTATCGACCCCCATCGATATATCTTCATGCTATTCTTGCAGCCCAGCCAGAACTTCCAACTCCCCACTGGATTTGAACAATACCAGGGCGGAAACGAGAGACGGTTGTTCAACGCCGACCAGTTTGTGCAGGCGGCTGGACTGAGCGGGCCGATCGCTGGGAACTTCTTTCTGGCAGGTATGAGCACCGAAGGTGATGGCAGTGAGAAGATGGCGGGTTTCGATGGCTCGCCTGGTTCTAACGGAACTATGTCTAGCTCGGCGATAGGTCCGGATGGAACGCTGATGCCCACGAGCAACGGTACGGCCACCGCCACGAGCAATGGGAATGGGACCGCACCGGCCTTCCCGAAGCCGACCCAGACCAAGAACGACGCTTCGAGCTTGAGAAATAGTCTGTCGAGTTTGGTTGCAGCTGCTGTTTTTGTTTATCTGTTGATTTAAGACGGTGCTTTTTGGAATGAATTGGGCATGGTGTGCCTCGATATGTTATCCTAGAATTAGATCTATAGAGAATAGTAATAAGGAATATACATTTTTTTTCATATGAATGATTGAATATACAACGTAGAAATAACTTAAATTTACTGTAGTCCTTCCACCACCAACCATTATATCTATTGGCTGCTAGGCGACTCGGCGATTAATATTAATAGGGCTACTCCTTATTTCTGGTGTTGGGATCTCTAGGTCTATATCTTGGAAATCTGCTTCAGACGGCTTGAAAAGTTCTTGATCTCAGATCTGAGTGATGGTTTAACCACCGATCCTTCTGTTACCCAGCGAAATGTTTGATAGCGAAATGCATGAACTTCCCTAGTACTTTCCCTCCTGGTCAATGCCGCCGTAGCTGCTACCGCAGCAGCAGCAGCAGCAAAATAAACGAGAGGCAAAAGGAGTATAGTGATGGATAGAGACGATTCAGATTGCCGGGCAGTAAGCACATATCAACGCTATATCGGTCTTTACTATTATAGACCAAAAGATTGAAATGCCCGTTGTGACTAATAATATAATCAACTCCTTATCAGTTTGCTATCAAACATTCCTAGCTAAAACCGGATCGATGAACTCAGTGAGAAGATATGAAACGAATAAGAAAGATCTAAACCCTTCAACGTCCTCAGCTAAGCCAAGCGAACCACATGCACACTCGCTATACACAAAAAGAACCCGACGAGGAACAAATGACATACAGCGATCTTTTCCCTCGCTGGGAGTCTCAGCCTCGCGATCGTTACGATGGGTAGGAATACTAACACTATATCCATAAATATTTTAATTACTGTAGCAGAGTAAAGATAAGCATTCATATCGAACTTCTAGTGTTTCAGATACCCGGTCTCAAAGTTCCACACAGCGTTGATGGTTGGCATTGAAGAATTGCGAGAAAAATGGTGAGGACAAACATCGTCCAACAGATAGTGAGCGTCCCCGTGATGCACTAGATGTGGGATTTGAATATGCGGTTGTAAAGGGTTATTATCGAGGTCATCGCCATGCTGAGCAAGAGGCTGGAGGATCGTACATGCTATCAAGCCTTTTACAATCTGCTCCGACCTAGCGAGCAGGGTGAACGGATCTCCCCGCCATAAATGCAGCCCGTAGCCGTATTTTAGCACCGCATACGGTAGGATTGATAAATTAATAGTACGAAAACATACTGCATGAACTATATTTAATAGGGTTTAGTGCGGTTCGATAGGATATACTGTGCAACCTCACTAAAGATAACGCTAGTGCCCCGCCTGCAGAAATATTAGTGATGTATCAGCATCGAGGTAGACCTATTCATGAGCGAAGGGACATACCGTCCCTAAATAACAGCAATTAATAAAAGTTAGAATACCTATTTAGCGTCGGAACAAATGAACAGGGCGACTAAATCGTGATCGCTCTCTATCTTGCGCGCAATATATAATTTAGAGTATAGCCGAAGTGTAATCGCACCAACTGTTAGCACCATGAAAACGATGTTAACGCCTAGTATAGCATCAACTAGAGATATTCTATCGCTGAACTGGAGGCTTTGGAACCTTATCCAACTAGACGAGTTTGACATGTTCAAATCAGGTCTTGCCGTTGCCGTTGGTGATTAGGCGTCAACATCTCACTGAGTGGCTAAGATAGACGACTCCCAATGCGTTTAGAGGTGATACCAAGTACGCATACTTTTCTATACTTATACAAGCCAAATAATTTCACATTTTTCCAGAAGTAAACCTTATAATATGGAACTATATTTTTAACGAGGGCAGCCTTGAAGCTGCGGGCGGAGCATGTGCGTGATCGGCACATAATCATGAACGATAACCTTTCCTTTCCGCTTTGAGAACCGATCTGTTAAATTTTCTACACGTGCATATATCGCTCACTATATATAATCACCAATGCTTCTCATCAAATGAGTTAGCTGTAGCTCTCGTAGCTTTAGTCTATGTCACAGTTTTTCGGTCCGCACGCACATTTATTGGTTCGCAGCTGTACGATGTAGATTAGATGTAAGGTTGCAAGACAAAGATGTATGTAAGGGCTGGCGGCCTGTGTTGTAGCTCTTTCGCCCCAGCAATACCGTAGTGACTCTTACTATATTATATAATAACTCACGAAACGCGTCAGCAGAGGACGATATTTTTTATATGAGGATTTTGAAGTTTTGAAAAAACGTTGAAAAAATTGCCTATTTAGGTATAAGTTTAACGCTTTTAGGAAATTTTGGCGTCCCTAAAATGGTTAGACATCACATGACTACCAAATAACTCACGATAACAAATAACTTTAGAGTACCAAATATAGTAAGAGTCACTACGGTATTCATATCATGATGCATACAAAATTCGAATGAATGAATGAATGAATGATGGTAACTTGGGCTTCGTCGCATCTTCGAAGAACTACTGAAGCAAAGTGCTGTAGAGGATTATCTGGCAATACTTTTGCTTTACGAGTTTATTACTATCGTCACACAAAATCTGGGCCTGAAATAGTACGAAAGCAGCTTGAAAGCTGCAGGTAAGCAAAATCCAAATCGAGTAATAGCTGAATTAGACGAGCAACGTTAACGCGTTCCCGCACAACACTCTCTCGGCTCCTCCAGGGTTTGCAATTGAAGCTGAGACTAGAATTGAAATGGAAAATCTCTATTTTGTGGAAAACTAAGCTTCCTGCAAGGAAATCTTCAAGCAGTATACCCAAACTAGTTTCTATCATAAGAGGCGCACGGGAGGTATTTCAGGAGTAGTCTCTAGTTAGGAAGAAATGGACCTAAGCTCTATCCGAATTATACATACCGTGATGTGTACGGGATCAGTTTCGTACCTGCTAGAGGAACGCGAACGTGAAATAATATGTGTATGCCTGCTGCCAACGTCGCTCGTGCAATTGCTTAATGCTTAATCATTAAGCATATGTGCGTGCTTAAGGTGTAACTTAAGTGTTAGCATAGTTTAGGCTTTCAACCCTTCTATTTCATTCCGGAAGACTAACGCTGCAACGTTGCAGAATTGAAGCTGCGTTCCTCGGAACCCGGATGCTGGATAGCTCTGCACCAAGCCACTTATTTTTATTGCCATCGACTAGCTCGCAACATTGCTGAAAAATGCAGTGTATCAACACATTCTTCCAGGGACAGTTAATTTCCAGGAATTCCAGACTTCGGCTGGGTTTAGTAAGGAAAAAAACCAAGAGCAATTTGGACAGCAAATATGCCTGATTGACATGGGCTCTTGGGTATGCTCCCGCTATTGTGAGACGTCTGAAAACAATCTCGGATTCCAGAAACTAGTTGCGAACACAGGGCCGGCCACTAACTATGCACGTGCATATGGCAGATGTAATTCGGGTGCGGAACATTATTGGCACTGACATGTCGAAATGAATGGGTAGATAGTTCAGAGTCGTTTTGGAATATTGAGGGCTCAAAGAGGGAGGAAGATCGCATAAATAGATCTTGATGTCCCGTATCAATCCTATTTCTTCTCCTCCTCATCATCAGCATCGGCATCCAATCCTCAATTGATTGGTAAGAGCTTCGAAAACCCGATAGGAATACAATCGCATTCGCAGAACAATATCCAGAACCTTCTTGAATTGTCTTCGATACAATTGATCTTATTCTTCAAAATGATTCGAAACTTGGCACTCCTCGCGGCTTCTTTGACCCTGATCTCAGGTGTCACTAGCGCCCCGGCTCCTGAACCCGAAGCCGCTCCAGTGGCGGACCCCAACTATGGATATGTGGCTCCTCCTCCTCCACCCCCACCAGTCTGGTACCCACCAGCCCCGCCAGTTTATCACCCGGCCCCACCAGTCTACCACCCGGCCCCACCAGTTTATCACCCTAAGCCGGTTTATCACCCACAGCCAGTTTATCACCCGAAGCCAATGTACCACCCGCCGCCAAAGCCATACATGCCAGCTCCTCCAGTCTACCACCCCCAGCCAAAGCCATATAAGCCAACTCCACCAGTATACCACGCCCCACCGGTCTATCACGCTCCTGAGCGCAAGCCTGCTCCATACCACCCCGCTCCCCCAGCTTACCACAAGCCCGCACCACCAGTCTACCACGCACCACCACCACCTTATCATAAACCCGCTCCACCACCATATCATAAGCCCGCCCCACCACCATACTACAAGCCAGCTCCTCCAGTATACCACAAACCCGCTCCACCGGTCTACCACGCCCCACCACCATCAGTCTACCACGCCCCACCGGTCTACCACGCTCCTGAGCGCAAGCCTGCTCCGTACCACCCCGCCCCCCCAGTTTACCACGCTCCTCCAGTTTACCACGCTCCACCAGTTTATCACCCGAAACCGGTTTACCACCCGAAGCCGGTTTACCACCCTGCTCCCGCTCCTTATAGGCCCGCACCACAACCTTATCAACCACCAGTTCACTACGAGCCAGAACCAATGCCAGCCTATCACCCGTACTAAATGGTGGATGAGTAAACTCTCAGAGGTTATCAGAGTTAATTATCGTGATTGAAACCTCTACAGAGAAAAAGGACCTAGGATCAGGAATAGTAAACGACAACATTCTTTTTTCTCTTTACCGATTTCTTCCTTCTCGGAGAAAGAATGATTTAATAGCTTAGAATTAGTAGTAGTAATATTAATGAAATCAAAATTGACGTTTGACAATATTGTCTTTCTCTGGTTAGGTTTCTGACAAGAGAAGATGGTGTTATAATATCAAACTTATTCAATCTTAACTTCTTCAAGTGTACATGTTCATATAACCAGTGAGACTATAATATGTGAATAGCCATGAATGTTTCCCGTGATATATAGACCGATACTCACTCCACTTATGCCTTCGAAGAATTTTATGTTGATAGTGTTGCATTTTCAAACCCACCCATTTCTGTAGAATCCTTTGAAAGACACAATCGGCTTTCTATCATAAGCTGCTGGGACCTATCTCATCTAAGAACCTATGAATATCTTGATCCGTAGATACGTGTGCGATGTCATCCTTTGAAACTAACTTCTTATCTGCTGGTCAGTATTTTCTCGCATTCATTTCATTTTGCGTTGTGGTCCCCTTCATACATTCATATAAAACCCCAACTCAACCATTTTCACACTCTAGCTCTCCAACAATCTATGAATCTTCGTTGCTCTCAACTTCTTTCCAGTTCTTTAATAGCAGCAATCTATCAAACTCGGAATAACCGATCTTTAATATCACCCTCTCTTCTTTCACCTCTTATCTTCTCCTTTAAAGTTGCAACACTGCTCACCAAAAAGTCGAAGCGGGATTGTTTCCGAAGCGATAACGAGTGCATCCTAGAAAGATCACTTACTGGCCCTCATCAAAAATGGCTACCCGAACCCCACATATTACTCATTCTACTATCAGGGCTACACTTGGCGGCGCCATAACTCCTTCTACCTATAAGCAAGAGGCAACCTTCGAAGGGGTCTTCCCTCCCTCCCGTCCAAGTTCTCACAGTGACGACACACGTCCCAAGTTCATCATGGAAGCCAGCAGCGAGATAGACGACTATAAAGACAATACAGATTACGAAAGTTCACCAACGATTCGCCACCAGCAGCACTTCAACCCTTCCCACGTCTTCGTTCGTTCTACCGGAGCACCATCCCCATCAAGCGGACTGGTTGGCAGAAGGAGCTCGGATGGAGCTAAGTCTGAGCACGGCGATGGAGGCCGCTACCAGACTGGGGTTAGATATGACAGGTATTTGACAAAAAGACTTCGTGAAAGTGATAGAGATATGACCAATAGTATCGGAAGCGAGAGTGAGGATGATGGAGATGAAGAAGCATTGGAGGGGATTGATGGTACGTACTAATACCTGAGAAATAACGGAACCCGTTATCTTATTTTACATGGGGGGGGGGGGGGGGGAAAGCTAACCGCAGAATGGTTTGCTTAGCACTCATTCGTAACAAGAAGACGAAGATTAAGAAGCTGGCAGGTGAAATACACGATCTGGAAAGACTTCGTCAACTCGCAGATATTGGCAGACAGACTAAAATATAAAGAGACGGAAATTCTAAATTTGGAGACAAATCTTCTTTTGTACTTCGAAGCGAGCATTTAGAAACGTTTAGATTTGTTTCATGTTGCTTCTTTTTCACTAAGCTCCTCTTTTTTGGAAATATAGCTCTTGTAGGTTCTATCAATTTGACATGAGATTACTATGATTGGGTGATGGGCGACCTCTAAGAAGATATATACAGCTCCCGAGGTGCTCTGCAGCATGGGAGTATGCTTGTTAACAAGCAAATTCTTGAGAAAGCTCTTTACCTAAGGAAAATCATTTCAAACACAAAATCATCTTAAAATACAACAATCAACCCAACTTAGCAATGCCATACCGGTGGTCCGGGTACAATATATTCTTCAGGTTGAACCTATGAGCGAATCTTTGAATTAGCCAAATATCTTCGTAACTAAAATGTACGAAATGAAGACGTACCCAATCGGCGTGGATATCTACGAATAGTCCGGGGTCATCGGTTTGATAGGCACCGGGAAACTGTACAAGTGGGCTGGCGACACCAAATCCGCCGTTTGTTACTTTGAGCTGGGCGCAAGCCCCAAAGAATTCGTGCTGTCCTTCGATGAAACCAATATGAATGGCGATATGCTCAACGCGAAGAAGGTAGTCGCCGGATGGGAGGCATTTTGGAATCTGTATGTGGACATCGGTAGCATCTTTGGTTGATTTGATTAGCAACTGTATGGATAATCTCTCCAGTATGAAATTAAGGACGTACTATACCAAGGCCAGTCGAAGGTTTCAATCGGTGCTGGCGTAGTTCCAATTTCAGGATGAGTTTCGTTGATCTTGAACCATACAGGTCCCGAACCATCCATCGAAGCAGCCGTCTGGCGGAACGGGGCGCGAGCCATGTAAAACAACAATGGGCCTTCGTGGATGATTCTCCCGGCAACGTTGAAGCCAACAGTATCGCCGGCTCTGACTGTCAAAGTACCAGGGTTCGGGATGTTTGTATCTTGGAAACAGCGCATCTGAGTGGACGTTACATCGAACAAGGGGAAATAAGTATTTGCATTCCAGGTGCGGCGGATGTATTGGTAGTCAGCATAGGTGACACCGTTATGGATCAGGTTAGGGAAGGTATCTGCAAGTACATAGTGGTTATCAGCGACAAACTATGTTGGAATAATACAGGCGGGCGGGATAGTAGAATACTCACAATGCCCAACTGAGAGAGGAACAAGCACCGAAAGCCCAACTATGAAGCTGTACAATCCCAACATTATGCTATTCTATGGAAGATAGCGCTTCGAGAGCTGGCGGAGTATTTGATTTTATTTGATAAATGACCGTAGAAGCCTGTAACGCTTTATGGCAGACTATTGTGGTACCAATTGCCTCTGCGCTCCAGCGGCTATGTCTCGATGAAATGACCTTCAAAGAAATCGAGAATTGAATTTATGAATCCGCAACTTTGTTGTTAGCAAATACATTGGCCCCTGCTCAAGATACCGATCGCGCGAGTTGCCAATATCAATAATCTTTTTTTTTTTTTGTCGAACTGCCATCGCTAGATATTTATAAAACTAATATATTTGCCTGTAGTTGTTCTTTGAAATTCGTCGTCGTCAGCTAATGTAGCCAGCTTGTGCAAAAATCGACTCTTATTCTTGTTTTTGAAGGCGATTCGCGGTACCCTTTCTCAATTACAAGGTATTAAATTTCCAACGGCCCGGAAAAAGATGATTACGAAATTAAAAAAACAAGGTTAAAGCTTGCCTTCGGAGCTCACATGGAGGCTCAGATCGATGAACAATGATATTAATTGGTGATCTACGATATCTTGACGACGTTGACTTACAGATTCATCAAATCTGCCTTGGCATGACGGGATAGTGCGGCTAATACGCTCGTATCTTTTTCCCGGAGCAAAGCCAAGTCTTTCCAGAATTCCCCGAACGACCAGATGGCTGGGTCGTAACCTGGGACAGACCCCTGAGGGGCTCAAACAAAAGCTCATGGGAGGAGGAATATATGTAGCATGTAACGATAGTATTACACTCGCAGCATTTAAATTTCGACACATGAAATCTCTGCTCCCATTGGTGATCTAACATGTAAAATCCAAATCCCAGTGTTGCCGATCGGTGTTTCGGGAAATCGGTGTCAGCAGATGCGATTGTACGTATCGATGAAACCTTGCCATCTGTTTTATAACTACACAATCATCACCAAGAATTGAGTCTGAGCTAACTTGTGCGTGGAAATTAGGACCTTTGATCCGTCGGCAGTCACTCTCAAGCGTCGATTCGGTGTTTCTTTGAACAACGGTCAGAAGCTTGTCCTTCCTTAGCCTTGAGTTGCTTGTGCAACCTCAACATACACCTTAGCTAACAGTTTTAAATTTTAGAAATCGCAGATTTAATGAAATTTTGGTTCGCGTTCTAAAAGGTTTCTCGAAATGGAGACTAACAACGTGCTTGGATGTTTGACCAGTGCATATATTTCCTCTCAAAAAACGATATCAAGTGCTTGATCGTTGATCTTTTGTTGGCGGGTAATCAGACAACACGCGAATAAATGCAGCACATTATGCAAAATTATCGTGTTAGCAAGAAGGGACGCATTGGTTTGCCACCGTTGAAACCCCCCTGGTTGTGCATTCGAATATTTTAATTTTATAAGTGGAAATATATCCGCTACAAGATCAAATTTGGCTTTGCAATTTCGATTTTATGCTACAAGGGAGCGGTTTCAAGAAGTGTGAAGTAAATGTCTATAAAAGAGGAGAAAACTTCGTAGCTTTAAGTATGGAATCACCTGGATAGTGAAGAGAGAAAATGCCAAGTCTAAATTAAAGGATGTTATCTTGAAATCTAGATAGAGTGATAAAGTCTTGATTTATTAGCTTGGGGTGTTCATCTATTTCGAACACCGGCCCTGTTTGCCGACGGGAAAGGCTAATACCTACAACATGGTGCCTGGCATAGCCGGCTGCGAACACTCGCCTAAGTTTCAACTTGATTGGCAGAATTTAGCGAGTTAGGGCAGAATGTTAGCAAATCCGGGGCTATGAGGGAATTTGTAAATTCTGTACCACAGATATTGGCGGTTTATGGATTTGCTGTTTTGTTAGGACAGGCGAAAAATTACATTAGCCGATGCTGTAACTATGCCTGAATGCGTTCTTTGCGCTTTAGAGCGGAGAGTCGTAGTTTGCAGTTTTCGCCCTCGGATAGCTCACAAAGTTAGTTGTAAATTACCTTTAGGAAATATTATCTCCGCCAGTGATTTTGACTTCACGTTATGCAAGGTGTAACGATAAGCAGAATGGTACGGCTGAATTAACGATAAAGTCTTTACCGTGGTTACAAAATTCGAATAGGGAGTGAAAATTTTGGCTATAAAAGGGAAAGATGCCAGCGTCCTTTTGAAGAACCAACGATCTAGTCGAAGACATATTATATTACCTGAGAAGAGATAGTGTTGTCTCAAACTTAGTAACCGCCACAAATATATAGTTATATATTACGTACAAGAGTTACGTGTTTTCAATATGAAGCTCACAAGCTTGTTCAGCGTTTTCCTCGCAGCCGCATTGTACGCAGCCGCCGATCCTTAAAATACCATTTACAGTTTGAAAGTAGATACTGATTCTGTAATAACTACAGTGCCTCTGCTCAAGATGCTTCGGTTGACCCGATCATCGCCCCAACCATTATTAGACCTACCCTCACCAGGATAACTCTCACCGAGAGACCGACCACCATCATTACTCGAACAACATGTGGCCCCTGCCCGATATCTACGACTTCTACAGTAACTCTTATCTATAAGCGACCACCAATTTGTCCAGAGTACCTCTGTGTGGCTTGCCCATTGCTAGAGGAGCGCCAACTACCAACTTATACCGTTAAGGCGCCGTGCTGTTGCGCCACGCAAAAACCAACTACTACAACTATTACCAAGGATCCTTGTCCAAATCCTTGCGGCTGCGGAACGACGACGACCATCGTGCCCACCTGCGTTAAACCGACTATCACCCTTTACTAGTTGACTATCTATTTGGTGCTAGAAATGAGCCTGGATTAGAGAATGGCATCTACACAATTTCAACTTACATTTTAGCCTTTGTTGAAATTTTAGAGAGCGCTCGAGCTCGGAGTAGCTCTGGACATTGTGTAAATAATATATTCTTCGTGGGCTATGTAGAAATATACTAGGCCATTCTTCCAAATTCATTCTTTGATAATACTTCAAGCGCGCGAAGTCTGGTAAGGAGGCTTCCAACGCGTAACTACGCAGATCGAGAGATTCATTTCTATTATTCTGTTGGTTATGGTGTTTTGTTGGGCACTGACCTGCACAAATAAACGGATCACAAACACAACCTCAGTTACTTAAAGGCAAAATGAATTCCAAACAATTCGATATCCCACTTCCATGTAATATTAACACTAACTCTGTGTCATACACATTGAACCCATCAAGAATCTGCTCTTAAGTTAGTCCTCTCTTCTATCTCCTGTTCGTTGTAATACAGCATCAGCCTTTTAATTAATTGC
Source organism: Dactylellina cionopaga (assembly GCA_036971295.1). Taxonomy (NCBI): domain Eukaryota; kingdom Fungi; phylum Ascomycota; class Orbiliomycetes; order Orbiliales; family Orbiliaceae; genus Dactylellina; species Dactylellina cionopaga. The sequence continues at coordinate 125,376 of JAJTTY010000018.1, read as the reverse complement.
TGGTTAGGTATGTACTTCTTTTCGTGGTTTGTTAGCTCTCTAGCCAAGCTCTTGTGTCTACTCGCTGAGCTCCGCCGGTTATTTTTTAAGAGAAAAATTAAAGCAAAATCAGAATAAAAGCTTATGAAGAGTATATGACATCCGTTATAGATGGCTAGATCAGTTGTAGTTAATTAGATTGGTATAAAAATTAAAGTAAAATAAAAATTTCATGTTTGATACACCCTTTAAGCGATTAAACTTTCCCACATACCAGTAACTCATCCAGCACTACAGTCACTGCTACGAGCTATAGCGGAAGGGTTGTAATCCATCCAATTGTATAAAGTTCGCTCTTCTCCGGGGCCTCCGGCGACGATATGACCAATGACTAAATGAAAACTTGGCATGTATTTAAAGGTAGGAGATAATGGTAACCCGAACATCGGCGGGACAGATGCAAATTAAAAGAGCCTCACTTATGCTCATTTCGAATTAGTAGTACTTAGCTGCGACTCCTTTTGATGCCCATATTTGGCGATTGATCTTTTGCACTGCTTGGCGGTTGTCCTACAGGAAGGCTGTTTGATTATATCTGATTTAAATCGAGAGTATACGCAGCCAAGACTTTGTGGCTGCAGCAATTGAGTAGTCTTCGAGGTCAGCCTCGAGCTGGTCTTGCTTCTTGCTTATATCATTTTACCCCTCACCGATAACAACCTTTCCAGCAAGATACCATCATTAGAGAAACTATCAAAATTGCTAGCGGGAATTGCGCTTGCCATAGTAAATATTTCGTCGCGATCGATGTCGAAAAACTGGTAACTCGAATGCGCTACCCGGGCACTGAAATATAGAGGCCAAATTTGCGTAACAGTGCCAAACTGAAAGATTCCAGTGGTTTCGTCCCCGTAGAAGGCTGGAAAATTCTACGGGCTCGGAGTGATAGCCCATCATGCAGACTCTGCATGCAGACTAACCATTGAATTTCGGGGTTTATTAAAACCACCTGACTTTGGATTTGCATTTGCTACTCGAGAAGTAAGATATTGCATATCTATACAAGGTAACCCGAGTTGTTAAGCCTTGTTAAAGGGCCACTATATAAGGGTGAGTGAACCTGCTGCTATCTTTTCGTCGATCGAAACTCTAGCTTAGACACAATGTTCTAGTATCCTAGCAATTTACCTTCAGATACACCGTATTGCTCGACTCCAAGCTCCCAATAAGTTAGAGACCCCGATATGCGCTACCTCTGGTGGATTTGGAACATTACTGTTCTACTACAATTCTTCTTTACAGGGAGCAATGCAGGCAACCCTTATTTACTTCAACGGGAAGGGGGCGCTTCCATACCAAATTACGATGGAACCGTTTACCAGGCGATCCGATGGGAGCCATTGTGCGGTAACCTCGGTGCGGGGGGCTACGATGGTGTGAGAGATTACAGTCCCACGTGTATACCGGCTATGGAAATCTTCACCAACCTCACAGACTCGTTCGGAGTTTATGATAGCACGGGTATTCGACAAGCGAAAGCTAGAATTGGAGGAGGGATGGAGTTATGCATGTGCTTCGTTCTTCGGCAGCTGAGCAGTGATTTTCGGGGCGCAATCTGCGTTTGGGTGAATGGAGTTGGACAAGCCGATACTTGGAACGGAGGCATCAACAGCAACTATCGACCGGCTGTTGGTAATAAGGCTCTACCACTCTGTGGGGGTGGATTCGATTTAGTTGGTGCCAAGGAAAAGTGGTCTAAGACTGCAGTGCAACCGGATGTAACTGAAGTTGCTACTACCTGGGGCGTCATTGAGACATTCACCCAGGTGTTTACTACGACGGCTATTATAGAGAAAATTACGACTTCTATCATGGTTACGACGGCCACAGTGGAGAGGACAACTACCGAAATAATGACGGAAACGATGGTGTCTACAGTGGAGAGGACAACTACCAAGATAATGACAGAAACGGTCGTATCTACAATCTACTCTGTTACCGTAGAGACTCGTACTATATTTGGTACTCTTGAGTTATTTGGTACCGTGAGTTATTCAATACAAATTACGTATAATACTACGGGATTTTACGCAAAACTTAAAATCACCATACAAAAATCTTCGGGCCTTGTTGGCGGTCCCGTGAGTTATTATATAATATAGTATGAGTCTTTACGGTATGACATATTTCCCGTCCGGTAAGGCAATCGACCTATCATGTTCGCCCATAGACTGTCTAGCCTCTGGACCCCAAGCCTTGCACCCTCTCGTTGGTTTTATGGCCCACTGAGCTTGGCTAACTTGTACTTTGGCCACCAAATTCTAGTCGTGCCATTTACTTCAACAACTAGTTACGTTATCACCGACGCGAACGGCGTTACAAGGACACTAGCAACTGCAAGGGTCTCAGAGGTACCTGTTGTCTCAGTCTATATCCCTGACGGCGACAAGATATTTCGTAAAAAGGATATGATTGCACTGGGCGTAGGGCTAGGGGTGGGAATACCGGTGGTCACGCTGATTGTTGCTCTATTTTTCATACCATGCCTCATAGCACGCGGAAAGAAGAGAAAACAGCGATTACGACGTATGGATGAGGCAATGGGGGGTATCCGTAGTCCTGGCTCGTCAACAATATAGCAAATGCGGCGGCGGTAGTACGGTATCTATACTTGTTTGACTTTACCCAGCATTCTGGCCTTAGTATAATTATCTTGGAGGATTGCGCCGTCCCGCTATGAATCCTTTCTCATCTATGTTGAATAGAGTATTCTCGGTGATGCTGTGCCGTTGTTTTTGGTATCTATTAACAGGTTGTAGAACATTTGAATTGAATGGAGATCATCCGTCTTTGCCTTTTCGTTGTTATACGCTCGTGGGTACACGGTTCGTAGTTCGTGGGACCTATCCATGAAGCGGGATATCCAATAAACGCCTCATTAGCGACTTGCCAGCTTCTCTGCTACATAGCGTACCATATCTGCTCTTGGTGGTGAGCTCCATTGTACATTTACACTATCCAGCGTACCAGAACAGTCTCTCCCTCCATTGTTAATACCATTTATTTGCTATACACTGCAATTTAATTGCTAGTCCTGCCATCAAGTCGCCACGACACGTTGCGCGCCGCTGCGGTGGCTCGAATTGTAGGCTAATCGTGTCATTTATGCGCCGCAATATCTAATAACATATATTTTACACATGTGGAAGCTGTAATGCGGGGTCCTGGAAGCATATAGGTGATTAGATTGTATTCTTGTGATTTCTTTTGGGGTGGGTTGTCATCATTGTTGTAGGGTCACTCTTGTATATAGAAGTAATGATGTGGTTTGCCAATGATTAACTCACGTTGTTGGCGCGCTAGCCAGAGCACTTAAACCCGACCGCTGATAGATACAACTGCAGTCCGGATTCAGTCGGGTTTAAGTGCTGGTTTATATTGTTCTGGAGCAGATTATAACACTAATTTAGCTGTGGTTTCTGTGTTGTTTGTTGGATGGTTCCATGCAACCCGCTGTTGGAGGCTCGGCAGCATATGAGCGGGATCTCTCTTCGGCAAACCGCCACTGGATGAGTGGGAAAGCATTTCATTCTTCGTGAACATATTTGCTATGTACACCATCGTTCCTGGCTGTTTATGACTTTGCTAACCGAGAAAAATGAGTAAAGGCGCCTAAAATTACCTAATTATTTCACTAAACCGGCGGATCTCTAGCGAACTATTTAGATTATATTTTAAGAATTTAAGATGATGTAGTTGGAGCTTGGGTTGTTTAGATATATAAATATTATCTCTTGAGCGATGGCTAGTTACTAGCAATGCAGAGAGCCAAAAAAACAAACAAAATCTACGAAGTACACCTTGATCAATTCAGAGCCCGAGATATTTAAGATAATTAGCTCCTGTGAAAAACCCAAGCGCTGAAAAATATCTCATTCTATCTTGTAGCTATTGCGCGTTAATGGAGGTAGTTAAAATTGCCTATGGGCCGCTGCAAGAAGAAAGTCCACGATAAATAGCGTGTTACACTGCATATCATCGGCAGCAAGATAAAATTGAAATGCTTTCGATTTCAGCCGATTCTTAAATTCATGGGGTATTTTCATGCGGAACAAAAGGTATGCGATTTTGTCGTCATAGGGCCTTAGGGGAGCTTGGGAAGTTGACTGGCTGTAGCGAAAAGCTAAAAATAATTTTGAGGTATTGTGATCGACGATGCCTTCTCAAAATAGAGAAAAGGCCCTAGTCTCGAGGAGCTGCGCGCATCTCAAGCTGGTCTAGGCAACGCTTGTTTTCTGGCTGTAACAGAAAATATCGTGGAATGCTAGGTCATCTATCAGGGGTACTGAGGGACAAAGATAACCACTATAAACTGGGTGGTTGTCGTTTCGAGCCCTCAAAGTGCTATTTGAGGTCGCATATCTTATCGCGTTTTGGGCTGGTTTGGGTAACGAGGAACACTTGCCCCCAAAAGAAGGAGCGAGATGATCAGGCGCAATCATTTTCGTGAGGAGGACGAATAATGCCGGCTTCCGGTTTTATCTCACAGGCTCATTCTCATGAATGTATGTACCAATCTTCTTAAAAAGCCACTACTCTCGTAAGTCTACATCTCAATTCTACCATACCTTAAAAACTATTTCCTTTCTTGTGCAGTGTCGTCGGGGTCTCAGAGCTGAATCAATTTCGCAACGGACGACACCATTTGCAACGCGTATTTGGCCGATACAACACTACCATATCAGCCAAGATGATTTTTAACGCTATTCTTTTCGGGTGCGCTATGAATATTATTCAGTACTTGGTTAGTATATTGAACTAACTTAGTTTTGTGTAATAAATAGAATCTTCGCTATTGGGGCTTCCGCCCAGACAACGACAAGCTGCACACCGAGTAGTGCTATAGAAGGTGCATGCCCTACCGCCTATGATGGGTGTTGTGCCTTCCTCTGCGCTGAAGCCCAGGTCCCTTTCCTTGTTTGCCAACCTACCGACGGCACCGGTCACCGCCTGCCCTACCGGCTCCGATACCACAACGACAACGAGCACAACAAGCATAACGAGCACGGATATTCCTACCACGAGTATGGACTCTGGCTCCAGCACAACAACTTTGACCTCCACAACCACGATTTGCACAAGCTCCACAATATCGAATTATACTAGCGTCCTTCCAGCCCCAACTTACGTCTCAAGCGCTTCTGAGGCATATCTAGCTATCACTGGGTCTGCGATTTTTGGATTACTTTGTTTCATGTTTGCTTTGTAGGGATTGCAGTCTTTGTTGTTTTGCGGATCTACGGTTCCGCACGAAGTTTATGGATTGCGGCCGATTGTTGGCCGTTAGTTGCTTTTTTTGTTTAATGGTGTCAAGACAGAGAAAATTTCATCAGCATACTATCACTCTAATTTATAATTACAACTGTATCTCAAGGGAGGATTTCAGCTTGATTCGTTTCTAGTTTTAAGCTAGTATAATAAAGTTATAATTCAAGAACGACATGTATGCGTATGACCATAGACTGGCTTAAAATGTCTCTAAACGAAATACATTTCTCATATGGCTAAACTTTAACCACTTGAAATGAGAAACTGAGGAGAACTCAAACGGTTACTCGTAGTAAGTCACGCGATCGCATGAGTCTGAGCTAGCTGCGGAATATTCTACAGAACTAGCATAGCTTTCTTCCATCTCATCTTCCGATGATTCTTCTACAGGTTGGTCTTTCATCTCCAATAGCTTCCCAGCATTATCCCGGAAGAACGGGTGAGTGGGAAGCAATGCTTTACTCTGACACAAGTACCCCATGGGAGTATGCTGGAAGTCCTGTCCTTTGCGTTTTAGTGTCAACCATTCCTGCAGGAATGAAAGCGGTTTGCTAGTAAACACGGACGAGTTCCGAGCTTCTGTATCAACTAATCCTTTATTGCTGAGATCTAGATATTCTCTTAGAGCACTTGCATGCTCATACGCAAAGTAGAGTCTCCCAGAAACGATACCAAGCTCAACACATAGCCGTTTAGGAGGAACCCAATTGTACTGGATGGCGGGTATTGTGAAGAATCTGAGGTTGTCGAACTGGACCATCTTTCGAGTGATGGGTGCCGCATATGTGAAAAGATGAACAGAGCTGTCTCTAGATCCGCTATTCAAATGTGGTATTAAATACTCGGCTTCTTCGGGGGTCACGATGATGGCAATGCTGGCTACTGTGCTTATAAGTATCCAATTGACAGGCCGCTACCAAGAAGAATAAGTTAGATCTTGCAGTAAAAAAAGGTGTTCTGATGCTTACCTGAAAGTTATCGTTGAATTTCCCTGAATACGAGTGTACTGTCTTCGAAAATTCAGTGGAAAAGTAGAGGTTCCCGGAGCTTGCGTTGTAGTCGATATGATATTTCTCTCCGAGAGAGCAGGTACGACGAATAGCCGAAAATGCTGGCTCGTAGCCTCCTGGTCCAACTAAAGCTCGACCGGTATGTACGAACGTGACAAGGTCTTTGTGGAGTCCTGGGAATTTATACGGTGTGTAGTGGACGGGCTTTTGCACCTCTCTAACCGATTCAACCTCGAAAGCAACCTCACGTTCTTGTTCGACCTCCTGGAGAGCAGACCCGTGTACAGCTTCTCCGGTATCTTGAAAACCTCTCTTCCGTATTTTCAGCTCTTCCATGAAATTTTCTATTTCCGGGTACGGGTTCGTGATTGCGGTATTGTTCCTCTGGCCGTATTTCGGTTCGTACATCTGTCTCAGAGTCTGCTGCTCAGGCTGTCGGAGGGTGTCAAGATATTCCTTCAAGTGAGCTGGATCATCCAGAAACTCAGGGTTATCCGAAGCCGCCTGGATCCTGCGGCAGAAATCCATACCCTGGGAGAAGTACAACGGCTGGAGCTGTTCGATGCCGGCGCAAGTTTGTTGAAGCAGCCAGGTTACGACATCTCGAGAATCAAGTCGGTCATAGAATTTCTTTTGCTGAGTATCGACAATACTCTGATGGACTTCAGGAGGTGCAAAGAAAACTACTGACTGAGTCGTTCCAAGCTGTCTGAGCCTCATCGCAGCTATCGTGATAATTGAAAGTTAATTACTAGATTACGTAGGGGAAGTTGGGACGGGTTAAAGGCTGTAGTATACCTTGAACGGTATGGTCTTTAGTTTGATTGAGACCTAGTGTAAGTGCGCCTACCGCTTTAGCAGGCATTTTTAGATCTGTTCCTCTGGTATGAGATTCATCTAGATAGATGAGACAATCGGCGGAATCTTCTGCATAAGGCGTAGCTAGCAAAGGCACGCTATTACCGTTACGGTAAAGAACAAACGGCTTGTTAGCCTTGTCGAAATAAATTGCTGCAGGGGCTCTAGTATCAATAGTCATCCACATGGAAACAAGTTGAAAATTGTCCATTTCGAGAATTTGGGCACCAGCATCTATCAGAATTCGGTATCCTTTCTCCCCCAGTATCTCGAGAAGTCTCCTCTCTGACCAACGACGCCCTGAAGTATCAGCGGCAAGAATGTAGTCTCGATTTCGGTTCTGGAGGAGATAAGTAAGTACTTCTGCATTAGTATGAGAGAGAGTTGGGAGATCCTCTTGAGTTACGGTGAGAGGGAGCATCGTTCTATTGTCGTTAGTGCCGCTAAATCCAGTAGTAAGTGCTTTCCCATAGTTGTTCAAAGCCGTTTCACTATCTGAGAACAGCGGAATATCCCAACCAGAGGCCTGAAGTTTGGTGAGAAACTGTTTGGCATGTCTGGGGAAGACAAAGGTGTTAAGGTGGTGGTCGATAACGACCACGTTGTATCGAACATGACTCCAAATTTCGTTTAACTGAACTTCGTCATCGACATTGATGGAATTCCATTCGCGCAAGGAACCGGGGAGCGTCTCTGAGCTATGCGTCCACCGGTCGTATTCACTGGCTGGGTCGTCGGATTGGAGTACGAACCGCAAGCTCTGCCCTAGTTGATTTATTTTCAAACCGTGGTAGTAAAACGACAAGCAGGTAAATAGGATGGCCACATCTGGATGCCCCCATTCGGCTTGTTCTGAAGGCACACCTTTGGCATAGTAGGGTACAGCGACGGGGTCGCGTGTTGGGTGGAGTCCATACTGAACATTCCACCTTTTCTTGAGCGCAAGTAGCAAGATACGATGAACAAATAGTCCTCGAAGCAAGTAAATCGTTTTTATAATCGCCACTTTATCTCCGAACAAGCGACGAACATCGCTTGCCAAATTGGGAGGCACTTTAGGATCAGAGATGAACTGTTGGACAGATCTTTGGACGTGAATAGGGTGGTCGGCTAGAGGCAGGATTGAGGTTCTGCCAGAACAAATGTCGACCACGAGGCGGTTGACCATATCTTCTTCAGCGTCTCTACGGAGAAAGTAGATGAAGGGATAGCCTCCACCTGGCCGCCTAACTACTTCAAGGCTCCTGGGGTACTTAGCTTGGAGATTGACAAGATAGCTTTCAACAAGACCTAGGAGTACTTGCGCTGTCTTCCATCGATGCGGGTGGCCATCAAATGCTTTTTGCGGACCGGAAGGGTATATTAGCTGCGTCCTTACAGCAAGCGTGAAGTCAGACTCATCCAGTATATCCCGAGATACTTTCTTCAGCCAAGCTTGCATCTTGATCATGGGCTTCGCCTCCTCTACTCGTCCATCAGAAAGACGTTGTAGCCCGCTCAGCATGAAAGACAGTGTATGCTCTGGCAGTGATATCATCAAACCAGCTGACTTCAAAATCTTTGTATGAATATCATGGAATCCCTTGATCACCTCTGTGGATGTCGAAGTCTGACGGGAAAACGGTACATGGCGAACTTCCCTGCCCACGAGCCCGCCTAGACGAGCGTGTATCATCTGCACAGTTTGTAAAAGCAGGGCGCGAGGAACTACGACTCTGAGTAGCCGCTTCCCGTCGGCTAGAACAGCTGCTGCCATTGGCATAATACAGGAAGTTTTCCCTATCGAACTGTTAGCAAAAGCCTTGAATGCAAATATATATACTGGTTAAATACCTTGACCCATGTTCATCTGCAAGACAGAGTTATTCCCCGAAGCTGGCTGAATAGTCGCATGCGCAACCTCAACCTGATCTGGTCGTATCAAAATATTGGAATCGATTTCAAGAAGTAGCCAATCCGGGAACTCTAACGGCTCCCAGTTCTGATGGCCCATATTCTTCTCTTCTTCCATGGTCCTCTGGTTATCATTCTTAAGCCTAAACGTCTCGACTCGAAACAGTTGCTGCATATCCGTAATTGCGAGCCCGAGTAGCACTAAACTCTCTCGCATCCCGGATCCGAACACGATTCTATTACAAGATCTAAGCGCTTCTAGAAGCGAAACAATGGTGATACAGGGAAGTAAATCTCCTGTTCTTAACCAAACGAGGTACGGCTCATCTTTCTCCAACGTCTGGCGTATCATTTCGAATAAAAGTTTCACACGTTGCCGTGTATCATCGACCTTTGAACAAATGTTAAGTGGAAAAAGCACCGTGTTTTGTGCTACCGTGCTGCTCGAAACTTTTTTGAATGCGCTGACGCTCTGTTGGAGGTCTTTGGCATACCGATTTTTTACAATAGAGTCAGTTTGCGAGATATCAAGTATAATACTCTCCAGTTCCCTAATTTCTTTCTCTTGAGGAGGATTTAACGGCGTAACTAGTCTCGTCTTTGATTGGGACGAGATGATCTCTCGCTTTGATTTAAGGAATGAAGCGAGGGCCTTCTTTGAGGAGCCAGGCCCTCGCGTTCCCAACAGCCCGCTTAGACACGTCCGTGATTCAAATGAAGTCCCTTTCGGCTCAAATTTGCGACCCTTGGGTGGTTGATCATTTGGTTTCGGCGATATTTCTTCAAAATTGAAATGGTCAAGAATCAGCTGGACTTCGCAGACATGGTTTGAAAGTTGAAGGTTGAAGAAGAGACGGGTCCATTCCGGTTGAACAACAGGAAGGACCTGAGACACCTCAATGAGTTCGCTATCGAATTGGAGTGTAACACTTGGTTGAAGACACGGCCATTGTTGTAAGAGATGATCAATAAGCCGATTACACTCATACTCGACCGACTGGGTGAAGAGAGTCTCTGCCGCTTCAAGCTTCCTACGAAGCTTTGGGTTTAAGCTAAACCCCGTCGCTGTTTGAAATTCAGACTTTGTGTACGTTTTGCAGTACGGTTTAATCAGGGACCTGAGAACTTCTGGTTTCAGGGTGGGTTGGCGCCGAAAGTTGGAGAATGATGTACCCAATGGCAACTCACAGGTCTTGAGAGCTGGGTTGGTAGCAAACGCGATCAGGGTTCGAACAGCATCCATGTCAATATTGCTGCTGTATACTAGGGTAGCGAAAAGGAACATGAGCTTGTAGCGTTTGACTTTGTTGCTGGACTGGCACAAATTTACCAGAGAACCCCAGAATAGCGGTAAGTCTATGCTAAGCTGGTCGCTCAAAAGAATTTTCTCAAGTATGTTACCAAAGCCGCCAATATTTTGCCACCCTTCTAGTATAGCTGCTAGGTCATGAGTTAAAGTAAGCTTCTGCGTCCAATTGTGTAGATGATAAGCGGTCTCGTAGACGTATTGTCTCCCTGCATGCGGAAGGGGTTGGCCACGAGATTGATAGACTGTATCTTGAGGGGGCTTTGGAGAGTAGTTCGAGCTATTACGCTCATACAAACTCCGGCGTTCCTTGCTGCGTTTGTAAAGTTCTAAGTGCTGCCGTTCGAGAACTAAGGATTCCGCCTGCTGTTTGCTGAAAGGCCTAAGCTGCTCTGACTTGGTAACTATCTCCTTCACGACGAAAAAGAAATGTTCATTCTGAGCGTAACTCCGGAGACGGTTATCCCAAGTGACCTTCTGCATTACTTTAAGCTCAACAGGGTAATACTCTCGCATCGGTGTAAGGTTTGCGAGACTTTCTAGAAGAGGATACTGTCTAGGATTCAAAGGGGACCAAGGCTGACAATACCCCGAACGTAAGCAGTGGAGAGATTCTTCGGTTCCAGTTCTTCCAGTAAGAGTGTCCGGTAAGATGAAAGAAGTGTACGCGTGAATCAGAGCCTTTGTATATAGCAAACGGGGTTCGGGTGGACAGTCGATTCTCCCCAGCACAGTGTTGATTTGATACCGGCCGTAGACCCCCTCGTTTTGGATTTCGATTTCAACATGGTGTCCATTGAGCTTGTAGCGTGGCTGACTAAGTGGAATGATAATGCTCCTAGTACGGCCATTAAGATTATCTTTGAGGACGATTTTACTTCTTAGACCGTACCACGTGCCAGCGTCCTGGTCTCGGTCGATACAAGACTGTAGGGCTTCACTTTCAAGATAACCCAGATGGTTAACCTCCCACCTCAATTCCAACCTTCTCATCTCGACGGAAAGTGGTCGAGTCTGAGGTTGAAAAACGGTCAAAAATCTGTCATGCTCAAATTTGCTGAAGATGACCGCAACTCGTTTGAACAAAGTACTGAACCGATCCACGAGTTTTACTTCCCGACGCTTGGCCTCTCTCAAGTGTAAGTTGATCGCCCAGTCGCTTTGCTTGCCACGCCAACAGTTTTGTCTAACGTAAAGATATCCTCGCTTTAGATCGAGCCAATGGAAACAGTCGTCAAGTAGAGATGCTGGGAGATCTTCAACGCCCTTCTCATTCCTGAAAACGTATTGCGGGACGTATTCCAGTACTGTGCGCCTGAACTCGGCCCGGACAACTAAAATATTGTTGCGGAATCCGAGATGCACGCGGTGATTGTCACTTTCTCGAGATATCATGTACGTCATACCAGGGAGTCCCGATGGTACTGTCAAAAGATTTTGATTACCAAAGAGAGATTTTAGGACTGGGTTGCCTCTGTGCTCTGGGGGAAGCTGGCCAAGCGGTTTGCCATCAAGTAGTAGGTGACCCTCGAGGAGATGAAAAAGCACCGTTTGAGCTTTCTTGGTTTCGGTCGCCACTATTCCCATCTGAACCCACCAGTCACCTGGAAGAATCTCCGGCTTCCGATATTGTGCGTCTTCTTCTTGGGGCCAGGCAATACCTAGAGCCAGAGAAAGACCACTGTAATAGGTAGCTATCGCAGCGCGCAGGAGATCTTTAAGACCATGCACCATTTTCAAATCTCTTACTATAAAATTTCGAAGCGTCGGTGGCAACAAAGTAGGTTTTGCAAAGAGGCTATGCTGCAATGTAATCGAGAATTCAATGAAGGTCCGAAATTGAGTAGCATCGAAAGGAAATAGGCGAGGATGCTGGCTATTCACGAGATAGGTCGATCTTCCGAGCAAGGCCGCCGATAGCGCAAATTCGGAAAATCGCCTTGACGATTCAGTGGTTTCTGCATTGTCCGTCTCCGTTCGCAAATTCCGAAGCCATGAAGATATTATTGTCCTAATTTCAAGAAGCATTGTTATTGCTCTGCTAAGGAACCCTGAATTACCTCCAATCGTCGCCCAGACATCTATGCTTCTAGAAAGAAGCATTATGAGCGTATTCATGCAATGAACTTCTCGCCAGTTTGAAGATACAAGCTTCATCCGGGCCTCAATTTGGTTCAGCAGCTGGGACGCGAAACCTGTATCTCTAAAGATCCTATGCGCCATCCGGAGAGGTTCTGCTGGGAACGGAGGACCGGCTTGGTAGGTAAGATACCTAACCAGTAAAGCCGTGGTTTCAGAGCTAAAGTTGAGATTTGAAGAGGCCAATTCGACCAAGATCGAAGGAAACCTTCGATGATACCCAGAAATTAAACCTTGGTATGCCAAAAACTCATGAACATTGACCCCTGTTGGGCACTTGGTTTGGCTAGCAATGACCTCATATGATGATGGAGGATGAACTGGGTCCAATTCCTTAATAAGACAAACAAAGGGCGAGTTTTCCGGAATTGGGAGCGGAAAGTGATGAGAAAATGTTACCGCTAAAACAAGTCGACCGGGCCACAGTTTTCGCATCGTATCATAATACGTGAGGAAGAGACCATTTGGCAAGCATACCTTCTCCAATGTTGTGGGCATTGAGACTTCGGCGATGTGGGTTTGTAGAAATGATTTTTTAGTCGAACCTAATGTTATGATGGTTGTAGCTTTTGATGCAAACGCTGATAGCTCCGAATACTGTTGCATTAAGAGACGGGGCTCGCCAGTTGCGTGAAGTCCAGGGAGCGCAAAGGTGGTCAATACTCTCCAAGTAACATCCCTGTAAGAAGAAAATGCGGCGGGGCATGCAAATTCAAAGAGAGTGGCTCGTAGATGCGGGCCATCAGCAGGAAGAGGATGTTCATGTGCTGTGATTCTAATCCTTCTCGCTTTTCTTTCGAGAAAACACTTTTTGCAGTTTCTGTCGTCGTGATACTGAATGGCTGGAAAATCATCGGATAGATAGTATTGACAAGGCGTGAGGAGGATATCCTGAGTAAGCTTTTCGTATTCATCACTCTTTTCTTTCCACTCTGCTTCTTTACGAAGCCGTTTGGCCTCTGCGGTGGCTTCGATGTGCTTACGCAACTCCTCAAATTTACTGCTATCGGGAGATGATTCGACGTATCGATCAGCAAAACACCCTCTGCAAGGGTCCACGAAGATGGAAGTACGGTCGAGTGCCGCTTGAACCCGTTGTTTCAAGTAATCACCAATTCTTCGTAGGCGTTCGAAATCTTGGGCGCTTTCAAGATGTAGGGAATTTAAAGCGTCCGGGGTGAAAACAGGATGGAAATCCGACAAAAGTGGGAATTGTTTAACAGCATAATCGTCAATTGAGACCCAAATTTCCATTACATTGAGTATCAGTCCAGAGAATGCTTCAGGCATTCCCTGGTAGAGACCGGCCATACCATTCAAGTATTTCTCCAGCTTTCTCGATAGTCTGATACACTTCTCATTTACGGGGTCGAAGGTGTGCTTGTACGCGCTGTTAAAATAGATGGTATCTTCTTCCATGATGAAAAACTGGTAGAGACGGTCTGCGAAAGCTGCAAAATCCTTCCTACCATCTTTGGACACATCTTTCTGTTTGCTGGAAGTGTAGACTGCCTGAGGTGCTTTTGAAATGATGTGCGGATCCTCGAGAATAATTTTGAGATAAGCATCGCTGTTTGGAAGTGTAAGGGTGGTGTCTTGAGCATCTGCTCTTCTAGGAAGAGGCGCAATTTTTCTCTCTATTCTTTTGCAATATTGCTGCCACATTTCTTTGATATACTCATCAGCGAGGTGAATGGACGTGAGGGCTTTGGGGCTGATATTGTCTAAGAAGTATGCATATACAGGCTTGAGGGGTTCGGGGGCATCCGACTTTGCCATTTCTAATTTTGCCATCCGACGGCAAAGCTTAGCTTTAAGAACAGTGGTGCGTTCTGGCTCTGTCTGGTTAAAGACACTTTTAAGGAAACTCTGAAGTAACAAGCATTTCAAGAACTTGTAAATTATAGTGCCAATTTCAGAGCCCAGAAGCCGTTGAAGATGTTTCTGTATAGAAACTCGAAGAATGAGCCATGTTGGGTTTCTTCGCCAGGGGTTGACGCCATCGAACCAAGAAACTTCGTCCCGTATCCGCTTTCGGAGTGGGGTTGGGTATATTCGAGTGCCGGTGGCTTCTAAGACACTCATCATAAGACCCGTAATTAGGCTAGGGTCAACGGTATCGCGACTTTCCCATGCACCTGAAGCTGCCTTGGCCGTGGTAGCAGCGAAACGCTTGATTGATTCTTTGCTTGCTTGTTCCAAGAAGAGACATAACTCTTCTTGAAACTCATACGTGCTGAAAGTCGGGTAAGGGATGGCTACGGCGATACCTGGAAAGTCCCATTGTAAAGCTAACTCGGCTTCTAGGGCCTTTTGGGAGGTTGGCGATGCCTCAAATGCTTCGAAGACCACCGAGTCACTTGTTGAGCTATACGAGTTGTCAGCGGAGAGCTGACAATCTAAGAGTATGCTGGCCTACCTTCTTTCGCGACGAACTAGTATGGCTGCATTCTGCTTGGTGACATTTAAGATGAGCTGTTCGCCGTGTTCCAAGTTACGCAGTTGCTGCAAGAGTATCTGTTTACTGATGACGCCGTTGATGCATCCCTGTTTATAGTTGACGAGAGAGCGATGGACGACAGAAAGCTGATTATAATACCGATCCTGAGATATTTCTCGCATCTCACGAACAGCTGATAAAACGAGGTTAAGGAGGTCGTTGGCGATTACTTCAATATCATTATCCTCTTTGCTTGGGAGCTGGGAAGGCAGCACCACGTGATTGAATACCGCTTCGAAAGCGATCGGCAAATCTTGGCCTTGGGATGTTGCCATGTTGAAGAGAGTTGGTATGTTTTTTATGGCTTAAAAGATCGAGTGAGTTTATGGTTGAAGTATCGAGAAGAGATGATGTCAGAGGTTAGATATCGAAGAGAAGAGAAGAGATTGAGAAGTAGAAAGAGTGATGATTATTAGGAACGATTTCTGGAGCGATTTGTTGTTGCTTGTGTCTAAGAAC
This sequence comes from Dactylellina cionopaga, assembly GCA_036971295.1. Classification (NCBI taxonomy): domain Eukaryota; kingdom Fungi; phylum Ascomycota; class Orbiliomycetes; order Orbiliales; family Orbiliaceae; genus Dactylellina; species Dactylellina cionopaga. Next base: position 109,904 of record JAJTTY010000018.1, on the reverse strand, counting down.
CGATACCGAGCTTACCAACTAGACGCCGAGGAGGAGGATGGCATTCGAATCCGGCACCTTGATCAAAGAGCACAGCACAGCACTGAAATGCAGCTGTAGCCAAGGCGAACATACACCTGCACTTCCACACCTTTGATTGGCCATTTGTCGCCCGCAATATATGTAACTGTGCCTGAACCTGCAAGAAATGGTGATCCTGTACAGCTGTGGCACGACGCAGACATAAATCGCAAGGCTGCATAATTCTCATGCGAGTTTTGTTGTTGCGGTTTGTTGTGTTTCGTGTGACAAGCACCATCTCCCCAAACGATGCCTGAAATACAAATCCGGTTCCGCTACGAGGCTGCCCATAATATAGGCTCGCAAAACGGAGATTCATCCAGACCAAAGTGTCTTCGCATTTCTGACGAGTCGCTTACTCGGCCTAATATCCCATATGGGAAACCCTCGAGCCAGATATCGCGATCCTTCGGGCATAATACGTGTGGTTGAGCGGCCATGTTTAACCATGAAGGAAGGGTTTGAGTTGATTAGTTGGCTCTCTTCTCGAGATCTCACAAACGCGACCATGATCTCTCGCCTTAATTATTGCATCGTTAAAATAGAGTGCTTGAAACTATCAAGGAAATATCAAGCTCAGACCGGTCGCTGTTGACTCTATCGCTGAATTCTCCCGGAGGCTAGCTTTGAGGGAATCACAAATTACGCCCAAGTAGTTAGCCAGGTTGCCAGCAAGGTTCTCCGCTACTCAAGGACCACAACGCGATAAATTCACATGTTTCGAACGCAGACTCATGCCGGCTTAGTAACTCAATTTTTTGAAGGTTCAAAGGTTGACGATGTATCGACGTAGTCAATTTGATATTCATTATGGCCAACACCTCAAAATGAATGCTTTGGAGCTGGGCGAGCCAGGTTGGAGGTAACCATGCAAGCGACGAGTTTCTGCCGGCTGTTCGCTCACGCGACCATTTGTTTGCAAGTGCATGTCTTCGTCTTGTCCACACTTCTTCTCGCAAACATCACGCGACAAGAATCTATTCTTTCTGTTCCAAATACCCGCCAATCTAATATACGACTGAAATGTTCTACTTCTACAGTACACCCCAGGAATATACACGGTTCTCCTGAGCTCTCTTATAGATTTAGAATCTTGGCCACGGCGCCAAGGCGTCTTTTTACAATGATGTTTACGAAATAGGCTGAACCTGTGTTGGCTCTTATCTTCCTTCCCTTCACCAACACGATATACCCTGCACCAACTTCCTCTTCGAATGACCGGAGCCGCATAAGACCGGCTCTCATGGAATCCCAACAATCTCACGTAAAGCTAGTTTCCCGTTGCCGTAATTAACCATGGGGATATCTATAACTTACTTAACGGGTTTTCATGCGGAATGAGAATCTCAAGAATCACTGACTTGTCCAACTGCGGCATAACTAGGAACATCTGTATTAATACATGTAATATATATCGTTTTGTGGAATTTGCGACTTTCCGATTCGTGTGAAGCCAGAGATATGTCCCCCTGTACCTCCAACCTTGCCGAATTGACAAAAGATTTGCAGAATGAGGCCCTGGTACCATGTTTATACCGTAGGTTTCAAATTAATCGTTGAGAACTTCGGATCGCGTTTCAACACCGCCCAAATAAAATGTCCAAAATAAAAGATATTTATTCCGTCCACTTGGGAAGTAAATACTCCTTGAATCAACAAACCAAAATGTACACTGATCTTCAACGCCCTTTAATTTTCTCATCCAAACGTACCTTTACTCTTTCAGCTATGAACGCTCTCGAGAACCAGATTAGAAGTATTTGATATCCGTATTGCGGGGAAGCATAGAATCGCTAATAATTATTTTACAACACCAGATGCGAAGTATTCGGTGTTTATCGGCGAATATCTTAATTTCACAAACCATGAGGGCGTTGCTTAGCAAGAACTAATATGAGCATCTCTTTGTTGTTAAGCAATCACATTCTTTTGATGTTTATTATAATTAATGCGAAATGATATCGTTCGGATTCAAGCAATTTGGGAAGTCATCGAAACAGCTGATGACCGTCGCAGGAGACTTCGTGAGACTGCCCAAATATTTTGAAGCGAAGTTTCTAGGGTCGCCAATTGTGGTTAGATCTATAGAGTTTGCGATCCTCTTCCTTACCCCATCATCAACATCAAGGTGCAAAACGAAACGCAAATGGCCAGTGCAGTTTCTCCTAAACATCCTACCATTCACTCCACTGTTAATTATAAAGTCTCACCGCCGATATCACTAAGGCTACAACCGCTATAAGTGACTTTTTTGCCACGTAGCTCGAGCCTCAGGCCCGGCTTTCTTCCCAAGAGATCGAAAACAGCCTCGCAACCGTAAATAGAATTGTGCTGGCTCTTTTCTTGCTAAAGTTGGACTCTACTGCCAGAATACGATTTGCCCGTAGATAGAGAATGTGCAGTTGCTGCTGGATCACCAGCCGCCTTGCAATTATAACGGTCTTGTAACAAAAATTTGTAGATACAGTACAGTCTTCTACGTCTAATTACTACTACGTGTGTATCTATATGATATTCATCTCGGATAAAGGATTGATGGTAGCCCTGTGGTGCTAATAGACCTGTGTATCATTTGCCCCAAGCCGCTACAGCTACAGGAAGCCTAATTTTCCGGCTATTCCTGTTTCACATTCTAAAGTGACGCTATCCAAGAATATTCTTTCCCAAGACTATGAGGTTCTTTTTGGGCCGTAAAACCGTAACTAAAATTTTAGTAAGAAATCACTGATAACGCAGGTCTAGATACAAATACTCCAGAGCGAGACTCGGTGTAAAATCACGAAAACGATGTTCTCGTTGTTAAGTACGATACCGGCGACACAGGCATGTAGCTGGCCACAAGCGTAAATGGTTAGTACTCTACGTTTGATAATAGATGTAGATAACAGATGTATCGATAAGCTTTCTCCGTTTGGTCCCGACTGAGTTTTCGTTCCAAAACTGCAACACATGTATTGCTATCAATCACTGGGATTATAAGTGAAATAAACAATGAATAGGCTAAAGCAGCTGAAAGCAGCTGAAAGCAGCTGAAAGCAATTAGAAACCGAGTCTGTACTCCTCGTCTCCAATTCTTTCCACCAACCAATTCTTCGCCAAGTCGGCAGTAGCTCCAGCATCCTTCTATCCCTGCGATATCTGAAACCTGGAGAAAGCAGGGACGCTAATATCACAAATAGCCATGTTGTAGTTGGAATATCGCCAAGATTTCTGTTATCAAGGAACCAGATTTGGAGGAATTCCTATACCCAGGAGGTAGATTTTCTAGCGAAGATCTCGGATTCTCAACAATATTTCCGAGGCGCTAGTAATGCATTGACCAGAAAGAACCTATTGGGATAGTTGTCACATCCCCCCGATTCTTCGCTTATTCGCTTTAGCCTGGGTTTGTAGAGAACCTCTAGCCCATCTCGCCCCATTAAATTCCCCATACATTGTTCGACAAAAGGCCCTAGAAATGATTTCAATTAACGTTATACCCGAGGTCAGCAACAGGGATCGCGAGGTATCTAGGGCAAGATACAGATAGAGGGTGGCTTTCCGGTCCGCCGGCGAGCCGAAATATATGGGTGGGTGCAGTGCAGGATGAGGTATTAATTTGGAAGCTACGCAATCTATATTTGCGCGGCAATACTTTGATAGAAGCTTTCCCCAGATTTTCACTTTTATTGACATATTCGGCTTCAGCTATAGCCGATATAAATGTCAGACTCGAATGCAAAGTTTAAGCTCTTCAGAAATTAGTATTAAATAGGCGTCCATTTCCACTTTTTGGCTGATTTATTTTTCATCGCATCATCGAGCTTCTCCCACTGCAACCATCACCCTGACTAAATTCCAACAATACTTGAGATTTCACCATGAAGACCATTATCTTTACGCTCGCTCTCGCAAGCATTGCTTATGCTGCGCCCCAGGTATGTTTAATCTGAGATTAATTATCGACGTGGCCTTGGACCTATCAAATACTTCGCGGTTCTGCCATGAGTACAGTAAATCTTACAAATCGTTGGATCTAGCCCCAAATCTACAACCGAGAAGCTGCAGCACCGACGCTTACCGCGGTTAGCCCTCTGCCCACCTACCAACCATGTGGAGGCCATGTCGTCAATCCACAGACTTGCCCCAGAGGATACGTCTGCGTCGACAACCCGCGCACCTGCAGCCAGGCTGTTGACTGCCCCGGGATTTGTGTTAAGCCGCAGGCATGCGGTGGATTTGCTGGAATTCGGTGTCCGATCGGGAAGAAATGTTACGATGATCCGCGAGACAACTGCGATCCGCAAGCTGGAGGCGCTGACTGTATTGGACTGTGTATTTGATCATGCCTCTAAAAAGTCTACGAGTCACAAGATGGGGTGTAAGCCAGAAAAGCGTAAAGATGGCTGGGGGGTTGGGATTATATATGACACGCCAAGCTCATATTAACGCCCTAAACTCAAACTCCATAGATTCGAAGCCGAATCCATCCCGATTACCCAATTAATGTAAATAGTGTTATTTGAATGATCCAAAAGTACTCCCCAAAGTCTTTGATGACACTTGCAACTTTCTATTCTAAATATACAATACCAAGGCCCTTACCTACGCCGAAGACCTCTCAGCTGATTCATGTCGTGTGCGCGATACTTGTTTCATTTGTGAAACATGGTTTTGATTTGATTTTCGGCAAATCCATAGGTACGGCCACTAAGATATTGATTCGCAATATTTAGGCGAGATAATGCTTTATTTTACGACTTACCTGTTCGTGAAAATTCATAAATTGTAGATTAGATTCCAAGGCAGGCAGGTATCTTTCATTTCTCGACATCCATCCAATTCTGTGCGTTCAGCTAGAACATCGCTGGCCTTGTACCCAACCCTGCTTCGAAGGTATGGAGAAGCCTGAGCCAATAGCCCATTTGGTGGACAAGAGCTAGGAACAGGAACAAAATGGCCTCACAGGTGAGCTCTCATATATGCTACTGTTTAAAAGCATACTAAAGTTGGTCCACAGGTTGAAGACCGTTTCTTGGTGTATTGCTCGTGTGGCCACTCTGTCTAGTCGATTGAGTTATTATCGCGCAAGTATAATAAATGCGGTTCAGTGGGCAACCCGAAACTCAAAGTATATGCTTATTTGGTCCTAGTCTTGGCGGAAGCATACCACATCAAAACCCCAACTTCGGTGCGCCAAGCGTTTAGTCAACCAAGCCGCTTGTAAATACACTGCTCGACAAAGTAACCTGGCGTCCCAAGATCCTCGATCGGGCATACTTATTCGGTTCTCAAGAATATATATCGACTCATATGGACCAATATGGCTCAACCTCTTTATTACCTTGTCGCGACAGACTCTACTCTTATCCGAGTTAACGAGATGCTATGGTTGTTTGTTTTAATTTAATTTTCTTGACAGAGCACAAAACAAGCATAGCCAAGGTACCAGAGGAGGCGCTAGGTGGGGGATCGATCGCGGGATGTTTCTTGGCGCAGTGTGGATCAGTTTTCAGGTTCCATGGGATCAAGCGATATTTTATCGAGCAAAAGTGCAGGTGCCAGCATCATCTCAAACCGCGATTGTTCGTTGTGGAATAGCAATATACTAAATACATGCTCGTCGAAATCAGTTGGCGTTTAAATAGGAGTCATATATCGATATCGCGAGACAATTGCAAATACACGAATATAGAACGGAGCATAACCTTTCTTGAGAAAACGGGTTATTCGCCCCTTAGAATCTCCATTGTGTGGCTTTTTAGTTTAACCGAATCGAATATTCATATGGAAAATATTTTATGGGATTCGAAGGATTATGATCCAACAAGCCACGGGTGGTCCATCGCTTGCATCACCCAATGAAGAGCCATCTATGCAGCCATTTTCGGTTCATGGCAAGTTCCGCACCCTATTTGGTCGATCTATTCTAACTTTTGCGGTCTGGCGGAGTGCGGCTGAGTTTGGTGTTTGGTAGAAAAACTTGACATTCCTCGGCCATTGTGTAACATAACTATAAATTGACGCCCCAAAATAGGATTTGCTCGAAGAAATTCATGAAATCAGTTGAAATAGCTTCCATCCATAAAATAAAATACATATATCTATCTATTCTCAGAGAAAGTCTTCTTTATTCTATTATTTCGATCTGTCTGACAAATGCGTTCATCGGTTATCCTCTCCGCTTTTCTAGCGACTTGCGCAGCTGCAAAACGTGCCGACCGATATTTCTTCTACTTCTACGATGCGTTCAAAGATTGCAACCCGCCTACTTGTATGCCTTGTGGTGCAGGCCAAGGTTGTCCTAGCGGTACCGAGTGTGGGACATGGAGTGGCAACGCCAATACCTGTTGCCAGGTCGTCAATTTCAGCGTTAAGGACCCCGTTTGCTCTCAATTCACATCTCTTCTAGAGAATTTCGATTTCTCCAAAGACGGGACAGCACCGACCGCCACAAGCGTGGGTGGACAGTGCCCAAACATAGAGACCATGCAATCTCTCGTCAACTATATGGAAAAGGGTGCCTACGCTTGTTGCCCCCTGACCGAAAATTTCGTAGCGAAGAGAGATATTGCTCAAGGAGTAAATTCAGCCGCAAGATGTATTCCGGATCTTACGATCGAAAATTCGAACGGAGGAGGAGGAGGATCTAGTCCCGAAGTTTCATCAAGTGATGATGCTGGCACTCCTTCATCTACAACTGGCAGCGAAAGTCCTTTCTCATCTACAGCTCAGAGTACCAGCGCCCCTTCTTCTACGACAGAAAGAGGGAACGAAACGCCCTCCGCCACGATTGAAAGCTCTCTCTCGATTATTGGAGGCAGCGGCGTACCGTCCACGACTACAGGGGGTCCACGTTCTTCAACATCGACTGGTGGAGTTAGTAGCAGCTCGAGCGTAAATGGAGCTAGTCGAGTTGCCGCTATGTCTGCTACATTAAGGATGATAATCGGTGTTGCTTTAATTGTCTTTCATGTAGTTTAGGGCGTTTCGTTCGAAAAACTACACATTTCTTATATAATACCCGTTCCGTGTGTTAAGGGGATCGGAACGTTACTAGGAAACAATATTTCCATTGTTTTGTTTCCACCAGTATTTAGTTGAATTTCAGTCACAGTTATTCATGTTACCCAACCGCGTACTCGTCTGCGGATGGGTACTTTCAATCAGGCACATAGCTAGCCAAAGGTCGTGAGTTACTCAGGGTTGCCAATGTGACGAACTAATACCACCGCCTTCTAAAGTTCAGCTAAATAGATACAAGTAATGTACGAAAGCAGTTTTATTAAGATTAACTCGTGGTTTGTGAGTGTTTTCTTTGCACAAAAACACCTTTTTAGTTCTGGTGCTACAACGCTAATAAACACATACAAAATTTCACTTATGTGACCCTAAAAATTCACTGAAAAGTACCTCCTACACTAGTTTTTGTTTATGGATGTCTCTCTATAAGCCCTAGTAAGCACCCTGGATACTCGTTCACAAATAAAAATATCCCAGAGGGTAAGCCTTCCATTGAACGGGGCCAAGGCTGTTTAGACAGGTAACAAGAAGCACATTGTTGCGTTAAGTTAAGTTGTCGCAAATAGGAAATGGATTTGAGAGTAGGTGTGTCTGCTGTTACCTAACCGCATGGCGCAGAACGCCCATCTGTGGATGCTAATGGAAACTGGAGTTGCAACTAAAATAATTCTGCAGGTAGCTAACTTTGCGGATGTTAAATAGTAGGTGATCCTAACTAACTCAAACAACGCTGTGATTCTTCGAAAGCATTTGAGGTGACTAAATAAATCCTGTTACGGCGTACTAACATATATTTATTCAACTAATGTCAACTCTGGCGTGCTTAATTATCTCTATGTACTTCTCTCTCTTATCTTAAGAACTTCTAGAGAACAAGCTGTAGGTTTTCTATAGGCCATTCTTTAGACGTAGCTTCGGTAGATACAGTACTCCAAGAGATCAAGAGCTAAGGCGGAATCGCCTAACAGTTAACTCTAATTGAGTTGTAGTTTCTAGTATCGTAGCATACGTTGTACGTCGGCACGAAGCTAGACCCAGAACAAGATGCGCTCGTATAAATGCGAGCTTATCCAATATATGTTAGTTAAGGATATCATCAGAACCTGATCTCGCATTAAGCATATAGTAACTCACTGGTACAAGACCCGTCTGGAGTCGCGAGTTTTGTGCTAGCGCCGGGTAAAGCTATGCACGCGTTTTGAGTAAAACGCTTGATGGTCGCGGCACCAGGACAACCTAGGCTGACCCAAGAATAAAATTCATAGTTGGCTCGTGGCTCTAGGACGGCGCCATCTATAGGAGCGGGTGCTGTGAAACCCGGGCATATAAGAGCCGTAATAACGGTTAAGATGTTGAAAGCTTTCATGATGAACTAAAATTTAGGTTTGTGTGGAACTAAGAGTATAACTTATGAAGTTGAAGTAAGATCATTTGCTGGTTAGCAGACTTGTATCGGGGTATTTATACATGATAAAAGATTTTGGAAAAATGGCTCGTGTACGAAGTATAAAACGAGGAGATCACGGTGGTAATTATTATACTGTTATAACGTTAAGCAGAAATTCTAAAACTAGAGCATCCCCGGATGATGTATCCTATGAAACAAGGATAAACATTCTAGGCTAAAAACTTACTGTACACCTTTGTATAACGTTATTAAGAGCCTGTTATTTGAGACCACTAGGAATATAAAATAAACGGTTGATTAGAAGCTTATATATGCGTTATCAATAGCAATTGGTAAAATTCTCGTATCCTGGTTCAAATAACCTAGCATAAAGTTATTACCATCGCACTCTTCAAAATATCGACAGAATTAGACGAAATGAGTTTGTATATCTAAGAACCAACGATATTAGCTCGACGGACTAATAATACACCACTTTGAATAAGTGTCGGACTGTCTAAAATTCTATTAGGAAAGCAGAAAGATCTAATTGCAGAGCTGTTACTAAGCCAAAATAATGTACAAATGCTCTCTCCAAATTATGAAATAGTACCTTCTCCGCACTACTGCTACCTAACTAACTAACTTAATACCAATTTCCTTGGTCTTGCGAGCCAGACAACACAGGGTTAAACACCACACGAATGATTTTCGTGTTGTCTGGTTTACGAGACCAGATTTCTTGGTCTGTGAAAGTACAGCTGGTCAACACAAGTTCATACAATTTTCAGATTGGATCGGATTTTTTTAAATGGTTTTAGATTCGGGTCGGTTTTTTCTTAATGGTTTTCGGTTCGGATTTCGGTCAAATTATAAAAACAAAAAACCGCTGTGGGTGGTTTTGGAATCTGAAAACCCGAACCGAACCGCCCCCATATCATTCACGAGGCATACCTGGGTGCTTGCATTATTAATGCTATTAAGAAATACCAATTGGAGATATTTGTATTATACCAGAACAAAGCGTTTATTCTACCAACAATTAGCGATTGAATTAAAATTCTGGAAAGACCATTTTATGTAAAAATTTATCATTACGGTTAGGTGGTTTTTTTGTTACCACGTTCTAGATACATCCATCTCAAGACTTCTTGAAAGCAATAGTTCCAAAACCTTGAAGTTGGCATTACCATCCAGCTTGAAGTCGACAAATTACTTTGTCGTAATCCTTCAATATTCGGCCTTTAGCATTATCAAATTCAAGCTCTGGGTTCTGAGATTTATTGGTCTCATAGCTATACCAGCGCCATACTGTCTGAAGCATTTCAATCACGGCCAACCTCTTCCTTTCCCAAAGAATATATCTCTCTCGATACCTAAGTTCTAATACTCCTTCGCTAGTGAGGATTACCTTCCGAATATTATACAGGGTGATATCGTGTTGTACGTTTTTAGAATTTTTGATGCCTTTGTTGCTGGGAGAAACCGTTAGGTTCCACGAATTTGAATGATAGGGCGGGTAAAGAAAGAATCGAACGTTCCTCAAAGATTGTAACAGCACGCGCCAACGACCACTCTTAAGATTCCCCAGGTGACATTCAGTAAGCTCTAGAGTCTCCATATTCTTAATTCTCAGAACGTCTCTCAGATCATTAAATCTCATGGGAACGTTTTCCAGTCGGAGTTCTTTTAATTTTGGCAAGTCGAAGATTTCATGTATGAATTGTCCACTGCCCTGTCCGACATTCTCTGTGTAGTTGGAAGCATGTGTAATTCTAACCGTAAGTTTTTCGAGTTTACCTCCAATGGCTTTTATAAAGGACCAAAACGGTTTCAAAAATTCGGGATTCTCGCGATTTATTGATGTTGTAAAATCTAGTGATTTTAGGTTGCAAAATGTGGTTTGGTACTCTTTCTGTTGTTTTGCTGAAAATTTGAATTTCGATGGTGGGATTACCAGGCTTTTGGGAAAATTGCGCCAGGGGCTTTTGATTGATTCGATGCTTGTTTTGTTGCATTTGATTATAGCGTCCATGACTAGTTTCCAGTAGTCGAAGGCCGCTGAATTTGGAGAGTCTTCGTGTGTAAACTCGATGCTTCGAAGATTGTTGAGAATTGAGAAAAGCTTTACCAAAATAGGCAGAATTTGGGAGCGACTCTCTTCGAGCTTGTCGCCAAACCCCGAGAAAATGGTTATACCCCGTATTTGAGCTGCCAAGTCTTGAGATTCGAGGTTTTCTATCAGTTCGAGCAGGTTGTTTAAAGTTTTGGTCTTCAATCTAATTCGAATATTTTGGCCGACCGAGTGCCAGAAAACGTATCTAAATATATTGTTGTTATCTTTGGATAGCAGTCTGACCCTGCCGATATAGGAAGTCCTGTATCGCGGCTCGATATAGCTGAAGATCATGTCCACAAGCTCTTGTGGTAGGGATGATAAAGAAGGCATTTTATATTCCTAGTTTCTTGAATATATGGAGGTTGTAGGACGCTATACAAAACAAATAGAAGTTAATGATAGAATGAATAACTAAAGGTTAAGCTTTGGGGAACACCAATTGGGCAATTATATATACCACGCTTAAGCTAATTTAATTTTCTTTTTTTCGTAAAACGCCAACCCCTCTTGACATTAATTACGAAGTTCATGACTCATTGGTGATATCAGCTGAACACGTGTGGCTTCGACGAGTGACTGAAGATACTAATATTCAATTCGGAATGTTGGTTGGTTGGAGAAAATCTTCCGACACGGCGCGCAGATGTGCCTTAGCTTCGCATCTACTTGCTGTAAATGTACATAGTGGAGAAAGAGGTACATAAAGTACTGTACTATGGAAACTTCAAAGTACACTGGTCTCACGAGTCAGACAACACAGGGTCAAACTGTTGTCTGGTTTACGAGACCAAATATGGCAGCGCATTTGGACATAAGGTTGCGCAAAAACGATTTTCGATTTTTTGTTTCGATAAATTTGCCCATCAAAACTCAACTCCATCAAAACCAAAGATATCGCAGATCTGATACCGGAAATCAATTTTAGGCACTGCAGTTACGTTAAATTTTAATTTTCAGCCTAAACTATCAAGATTTCACGGTTATAGAGCTCGTATAAGTTCATAAATCAGATGAGGTATGTCTTCGTTTTGTTTTTGCAAATAGCAAGGCGCCGCAACACAACAACAGAAGGTTGCATTGCGAGACTAAGCAAGGCGATTAATTGCAAAAAAGCCAAAAAACCAAAAAACTTAAATTATTCTAGCACCACGAAATTTTAATAATTTGATTTGAAAGTTAAAAGATATTGTAAATACAGTGTCTAAAATCGATTCCCGGTATCAGATCTGCGATATCTTTGGTTTTGATGGAGTTGAGTTTTGATGGGCAAATTTATCGAAACAAAAAATCGAAAATCGTTTTTGCGCAACCTTATGTCCAAATGCGTTGCCATACCAAAGTACACCTTTCCGCCAAAAATTTCTTAGACGAGCAACGCGATCGCAACACCAAAAAAACCGAGCTTCAGCAAAAAATAATTTTAATTTTAATTTTCAACCGTAATCCATAGGACACAAAATCAAAAAAAATTGAATTTTTACAACCTGGAAGCTTTCTTTAGAGCTTTATTACCATCAGTTACCTCTGTATTTCTATTATTCCCAGCGTCATCTGCGATCTGTCTGTTAGGATCTCTCTCGGCTTCCGCTAGTTGAAGGTTCGCGTTAGCATTATCAAGCGTAGGCTACTTCTTTTGAATGTCCTTGTCTAAAACCTACTTTTCCGATTCCAGCTGCTTCTTTTCGTCATCTGAAGTGTTCTTTTGAAGATCTTTCTTGATCGCAGTAATTCTATTTCCTTCCTTTTCGATGATGTCGGGGTAGGTGTCGACTATGTTCTGAAGACGATTGACTTTTTGGTCTCTGCTCTATCGGCTAACTTCGTGTATTTCGAGTTAATTGTGTTCATGGCAATCTCATTTACCCTTGCTTGAGCCCAAGTATCGCCTGCGAAATCGGCTCCTACCAAGTTATTGACAATTGTATCAACCCTTAGTTCCACAATGTCTTTGCTGAGCTGATAGCGTTGGATCATTTTGTTTATCCACTAGGTTTGGAATCCACTGAGCGAACTCGCCTATATATTCCACAGCTCAGAATCGACTGAGCCAGATCAAGCTCGGGCAAGATATGTTTGGACATTCTGAGACCTGGGCCCCTCGACTTTCAGCCGCATACTACAAAGAAGGAGTAACGGCCATGTTGACATAGCTTGCGACCATGGAAGAAGCGATCGCGAAGTTTACGGGCCAGGACCAAACGGAGGCCATCAAGCGAGAACAGTGCGCAGTTGGAATTAGCAATGCACAAACAGCCCTACAAAACGCACAAGATCGAATTCAATTGATATCGGGACCAGGTGCTTCTTGTCGACATATGAGTATCAGATTCAAATCACCACCCCACTGATTCAGCCTGCACTCGATAATATCGACAAAAAACTCAACGCGATCACACAGGATCTTCAAATGTCTACAATTTTGAACACCGGCGATATAATGAACGCGTTCTCTATGGTTGCGTTGTGCCCGGATGTTTTAATGGGCGTAGCTGAAATTGGCACTCTCAGGTACAATACTTCGACTGAGCTCACAGATGCTGACAATGTTGAAGTTAACAGAAATCTTGTTATACAAAAAGTCGAAACGTGCGGAAACACGCTGGATTCCCTGCTCTACCGGATGATATTTAGCCAACCTGAACAGCTTGCTAACTTCAGTTAAATCGCCGCCTTGTCTGATATATTCGGCTTCATTTAGTATTGAGACAGGGGATGTCCAAAATCTCGGCTCGATGGCCAATGTCCGCCTAGGTCAGATCAGGTTACGGCTTCCTGGTGCGACAATTACCAGTAACCCGGATCCAGAGGAAAACCAAGTTCTCTCCATCATGCTCACGCAGTGTGGCGGCGAGACCATATATCTATGGTGAATATGGTGAGAACTGTCCGTTCGTCCATGATCCAGTCTCCATTGAATTTCAGTACATTTGCAACAAGGTCAACACGTTTAGTGACTGCGTGACAGAAAATGTGTGGAATTTGCAGGGTATCTCTGGTGATTACAACGGTACCAGAACGGTTGCTGTAGGCTCTAACTCACCGCTCAGATTGGGCCTTACTCGACATGGACGATTAAAATCCAGAGTAACAGGATAGTAAACCCAAACTTGGATTTATCGAATGTTAGCACTGCCTATATAGAGCTTTTCGGGCGAAGCCAGGCTTCGAAGCAATTGGAGGCAGCAGTCAAACCTTGTCCCAAGGCTAATTTGGCCAAATAAAGCGGCCATCTCCGATTCTAGCTATGTATAGGTAAATTGTTAAGTCAGGCCTCTCGTTGCTCAACATCTAGGAGACTTGAGCACCAGTAATGTACACACCATCTTTCAATTTTCACAATCAACGCGAAAAACTCGACCAATTTAGTAGCAGAGCATAAAATTTGTACATGGATATTATCAATAAATTGGCTTTATTGGAAAGTACCGAATACAATAAGAATGGCCGATATAAGTAAAAAGATAGTAATCGTAATTCATAAATATATAGGAGCTACAGCGGGGTAACGGGCTCGAGGCAGTCATCGAGGCAACTGGTGGAGCCATGCCTATACATGGTCTCCCTAGGTGTGGCTTCAAGAACCGTAGAATACGACACGTAACGCAAAAGCAGTATCCTTGGCATAAACGGGCGTGGCTACGTATTCACTACGCCCTGTCCATGGATCTAGCTTAGGGACTCCCTAGTTCAACATGTGTGCCCGGTCTAGTCGAAGACAAGTAGCAAGTGGAGTATTCGCCTTGATACCTACTTTCCTACTAGGCCTACGATGTCTTGTGTGTAGCTCTGAGACCTTAGGGATATACCTACATATGACTTTCGCAATTCACCCTGTTAGCTTTCTTGCATTACCAAAGAAGACTAAATATTTGTTAGCAGATCAATCCTTAAAATGACACATTCAGAAAGCATTCTAGAAGACTGGTTTCAGCTGAACCGGGGAGAATAACAAGACAAGAGATAATGCCGAGTGATTACGAAGAAAACGGAGATCATGTGCCAAGACGGGTAGATGGCTGCTGCTGTGTGGGGGAGATGCCTAAGATAAAGTCGCGTGCTCCTTCCTATTCGAGGTTCCTTTACCCAAAATGGGTAGGTGCCGACCAATCGAGGCAACCTCGCAACACACGCGCACGATATGCAATCGGAATCTCGTAATAAGATGGATGATCTATCCTATCCTACCGACGATGAAGACCAATGGATAGAAAACAGTATTTAAAGCTAGCTATTCCGGCATGGTAACCTGCGCGCTGTTCGTTTTCCCCATATTGAAGTCTATCCCATTCAGGTACGCCTACCGCCAAAATGAAGTACACTCTCGTCGCCTCTCTGATTCTCCAGAGCTCTGTCGCTCTCGCCCGAACCCTCGTACCGGTTCATATACTCGCACCATCCGCTGACCACTTTCGAGATATCGTTCGTAATGACACGTTTGACTTTGGGTGTCGACCTATCGCCCACCCTACGAGCAATGGATACTTCAAGCTCCACGCATTGTTGACCGAAGATCAGATCGATTATCTACAGAACGAGTACAAGTTGGTCGATGGTATCTTCATACGTAGAGATCCGGTCAAGAGAGCGTTAGCAGCATCTGCACCTATCGGAACGGGGGATCGATTCAGGAATGGGACTGCCATCCCGATTGGGCTTGGGGTACAACCTAGTGGGAGCACCATTGCCACCATCATGAACGTCAACGAGATCCCTTCCGCCGTTCAAGCTCTCGTGAAAGCCGGCGTAACCAAGTTTGACTTACCATACAAGACATTCAAAGGTGCATCTCAATTCGCCGCCTATGTCGGTGCCGGTTCAGACAAGTCCAAGTACCACTTGTACTTCAGCGCAGGAGTTCACGCTCGTGAACGTGGCGGCCCTGATCAGCTAATTTACTGGATCTCAGACCTGTTGGCTGCTCAAAAGTCGGGAACTGGTCTCACCTACGGTAGAAAGAGTTATACGAATGAACAAGTAAACGCTGTCCTTAATGCTGGCATTGTGTTTTTTCCTTTGGTAAACCCGGACGGTGTCGCTTATGACCAGTCATCCGGCTCCCTTTGGCGAAAGAATAGAAACACCAAATCTGGCTCCAGCGGCTCTTCGGTGGGCGTAGATATTAACCGCAACTTTGATTTCGTTTGGGATTACAAGAAGTACTTTGATCCTGGCGAGGCTCCAGCCTCAACTTCTCCCAGCTCTGAGACTTTCCGTGGAACTTCGGCTGCTTCCGAGTCGGAAACGAAGAATCACGTCTCCATGTATGACGCCTTTCCCAACATCCGTTGGTTCCTCGATATCCACTCCGCTGCTGGCGACATGCTTTACAGTTGGGGCGATGACGATGACCAAACCTCGAACGCCGCTATGAATTTCCTGAACTCAAAGTACGACGGCAAGCGTGGACCAACTGGTGATACCGTCTACAAAGAGTACATCCCGGCGACAGACTTGAACAACGTCAAAACCGTGTCTGGAAATACAGTCGCTGCTATGAAGGCCGTCGGCGGTCGCTCCTATAAATCCATGCAGTCTGTTGGATTGTATCCTACCTCCGGGGCCAGCGATGATTATGCCTTTAGTAGATTTTGGGCTGTCCCTGGCGCTAATAAAGTATACGGTTTCACCATGGAGTTTGGATACTCGACCAACTTTTATCCAACTTTAACCGAGTTCAACCAGAACATTCTCGATACCAATGCTGGTTTTATGGACTTCGCTCTTACCGCCATTAGTGTTGGTCTTGAGTAAAAGCTCTGATATGGACGAATCAACGGACCCTCACTTGTTGATGAAGGCAAAATGAATTCTTCCCCAACCCCATACAACCTACTTTTGAAATAAACGCACAGCCAGAAGCATAGCTTCTCCGGTTTTCCTTTCTTGCTAAATATACCCAAATTCTATTTGATACCCAACTTTGACTTGCAGTCGCTGTTTTGAATTTTTGCAGACCTTTGGTCTTACGAAACCGATACCCAAGCTATTTTTCAGAATTGTGTTGCAAGGTGTTTTGCAACACGCCTTTACTATTTCAGTTACAACCCAATATTCAATTGATCAACTCTTGTATATATATACACTAAATCTGAATAGGGTCAATCTATACTCAAAGAATGGTCTTGCCTCTCCGAGAAGTTGTCGGTGCATGATAAGAATAAACATGTGTGTGGCTATTCAAACGAGAAGACGTTCTTAATTCTCAACGAATGGATTATACAAGGGTCGGGTATGTACAAAAGTATCTTGTAATGACGCCTCAGTAAACTGTCCGCCAATCACAGGATTGACAAACGAGAAAGTCAACCAGAATATCGCCAATGCTACCCGCTATGGAGAATTTCCCACTATCCAGCTCCTCGAGTCACCTCTTCTGGATCCCGAGCCATTACTTTGGCTCGAGTCAGGTCACAACGTATACGTACTTATATATTCGAGCCCAGGTAACCAGAGAGAAATTCATCCAACCACTTTTTATGATACAATGAGGTAGGAAATCAAGCCGGAATTCAAACCTATATATATTTGGCCAGATGCAGAAGGTTAACACTTCCAAAAGTATGCCAAACCACGTTACATCCGTGATATTATGTTTCTCGAGGTGAAGGAGGAAGACACAAAATCGTCGCGTCGAGCGTTTTCGCCACAACCTCAAGATCGTTCTGAACTGAAGAGAGAGAAAGTTCAGGTAAACGATGGTGGTAGCACTGAAACAATCGAGCGACAGCCCCCGGTGCCCCCCCTCTTTTCGAAATACAATTTCATGTACTCGAGTTTACTCACCCATCCCATTATCCGACTATGAAGTTAGTATGCAAGGCATGGAAGCATGAACTGTATAGAACATTCAAAACTGGATACCGGGAACCATTTTCGGTATTTTGGAAATCGTGGCCCAAAAAAGCTAAGAAGTTTGCCAAAGGAGAAAAGGATTTGAGACCTGGGATTGTATTTGCTGGTGTATCGCCAGAGATGAGTTATAGGCCTAACCCATCTTCTGTTGGGTTGGGGCTAATGCTTCCATCTTAGATATAGGTATATATTTAGCTAGCTTTTGGTTCAATTTATTTAAAAATATAAGTATATATATTTGTCAGAGTTATCTGCTCTATTTATTCCTGCGTCTATAAAAATACAAGCCGCGAAGCGGTTAACTAAAAATTTAACCTATGTTTTGCTGATCTCTTGCTAAGTATAAGCAAGAATATGTTTTGCCTCTACAATATTGTATAGCTTAAACTATCATGCAGCATGCAGCGTGTGATTGATAAATCGAGTTTCCTTTATTTTCTAAGTTCTCCCCTTTCGGTAATTTCTATATACATCGTATTTCCAAACAAACAAACATCAACACATCATATCAACACATCATACCAACACATTGTTCTGACATAAACATCTAATTTATTGTATATTGTAATTGGTACCATAGCTAGGTTTATTATAGACGAAGATCCACAATCCGCCATCAAAGTGCCCCGAAATCTATTGTCCTAACTATTGAAGTCCATGTTCGGTAGCGAAGGCATGTCAGATCCGCAAAGCGTGAATGGCTCAGGAAAAGACCCCAAGGGAACTGGAGATGCAGAAGCATCAAGCTGGATCCGCTTACCCTTGAACCCCGCGAAGAGCTATGTATCCCATAGGAGAGCCCGCATCAACAGTGCATTTTAACACTCCACTAAAGGCACCCAATCCTAATTTGTGTGCTCCATAGGATGTGGGCGGCGTGGGCAGCTGCCCAGAAGGTGGTTGCTGTTCAGGCGTGCTCATATATAGACTTTGGGCGGGCTTTTCAGCAGTATATTTGAGCTCCTGCTCAGTTGTGCTACCGTAAGATGGTACTGGCTGCGACCCTGCATTGTCTTTTGGTTATTTCTGATAAAAGAGGTACGGGCCTGAGTTCCATCATATTCTATCGGATGGAAAAGGCTCCATCAGATGGAAAGGCTTTCACCCAGAAGCCAATGTTCCTTATTACCCATCCTGCCTTAAACACCTTCCGAAGGCATGATGGAGCATGATGGAACGGTGTTTTTTTCCTGATGTTTTTACTAACAATTAGAATCTAGTATAGCATTATTATTCAATAAAATAACGTTAGTATTATAATAGGATTTACTTTTATTTACTAATATTATTTTTCATCTTTTTGTTTATATTAATTTTGTCATGTGAGGGAAGTTCTTCCCCGAAAGTAAACTGTCGTTTAGGAATATTGGCTATTGTCTTTATTAAGTATTCGACTTGCAAAGCTTCATTACTGTTCCGATCTAAGAAATACCAAAGCCGTTTCCTCCTCTCCTCGTTAATTTAACCAAGCCTTGAGAGTTTGTAATACCAACCTGAATTCTGTTTTCTTGTATTGCTTCCAATTCATTTGTGACGGTTGTTCTGTCGGCATTGACGCTTCTGCTATGATCGAGGACAGTGCGGATGTCCTCAAATTCGCCTGATACCACATGTGCCAGAGCTTGCCATGGGTCATTGATACGAGTTAACACAGTTCCATGCATAAACCGAATAAAAACAATCGTGGTGAAAATTATGTGGAGACCGAGCGCGACTGCAACTATTATGTATCCAACAGGGAGATTGCTAGGGGAATCCTGCCCGTTAGAGCTACCGCGTCGTTGGCCATATAGACCTCCTGGCGAGGAACAGTTCTGGAAGGCTACCATCGATATATTCTCGAATCGAGTAAATCGTTGATTATTATCGTAGTAAATGTTGCTGATGAGGGCCGTGAATATCGCCTGTAACGCCACTGCTGCGTTGCCCTCGGGATGCTCTTTAACTGCGAGATATAAATCTCCTATCCAGGGATTTCCAACCAGGATATTAGAGTTCGTGATTTCAATAGCGATATCATTAAAAAATACAGACGAGTTGCCGATTGTTTTGATCAGATTCGGTCCGGAATTCTTTGTTTCGAATAGATCTACTGCTCCCACCAAGAAGTGTCCTGGTTGAGGGGTGGTAGCGAAGCCCACTAGAGTACTTAAGTTGAATACCCAAGGTCCATCTGATCCTGCGGAATTCGACTCGTTCTCAGCCCATCCAGATTCAGGCTGCTTCATATTTAGGATTCCTCGTGCTTTTAGAGGTTTCGCTGAATTGCCTGGTATCAACTGAGATAATACCTGATAATTAAACTGATAGGCTGGTCCCTTATTCGAAGAAGTGGCAGATGGAGCGATATACGTCGAAAATTGCGACTCTATTGCAGGCTGAGAGGTAGAAATTTCGACGTTGCGATCAACGGCATCCATCGCGCTATAGCAGAGACTGCCTAGAATGATACCCGCTGGTGCGTTGTAAAGTTTCAGAGATGGAATGTACCCAATCTCTCCCCACTCAGGATTATCATCCAGATACTGCTGAGGAATTTCGACTAATCCAGTCCGATTTAGGACCAAAAATGCTCTACCAGGCCGTATTGTATGATTTGGAGTCCTAAATTCACTCTTTAATCCACCAAAATAATCAAGGCCTAGATATCCTGGAGGCGTACGGTCGGGGGCCGGGGCGGAGAGCTCACAAATTATCGGCCGTTTGTTGAAACCTGGGTCGGGGACAGTACAAAGAAATTCTGATTCTCTGGATGCGGTTCTTCGATTATGCCTCCAAGCGGGATCGCGTTCTTGATTCTCCCTTTGATTCCCTGTGTATTATCAGAGTCGCTAACAAGAACAACTTTATAGTCTAAGATTTGAGGCTTTTGGCAGATTGCTCTCCCATCCCACACCAAGGCTTTCCCTTTGTAGCTCTGTAACCTGGTGCGATCGCTTGAACCAAAAGGAAGAAGGGCACGTATAGTAGGGCCTGTGTCCACCATACCTGGAGCGACCATTGGCTGCGCAGAATATTCCCCAAAGGTAGGGAAGACAATTGGCGGATAACTTTCCCAGTACCCTTTCCCGACGCCGTCACCTGACTGTCCACGACTTGGAGTCCAGGCAATATCTAAGGGTATGGTTACATTGATCCCATTATCCGGTATAGATTGTAAAGTTACGTCAGAAAGCAGGATCGTAGATGTGAAGCCCAGTACTGAAGTTGTCAAGATGACCAATGAAGTTGTCAAGATGACCAAACTTGCAAGGCTGATGATGGACAATATCGCAGGTTCTCGAATTCCAGGCTTATTCAGGGCGAGGGGAAATATTAATCTGAGGATAGAATCGGAGATACCGGGAGGCGTTGCACGCATTATTGAAATTGCAGCCAACTAGTAATAAAATTAAAATAACTAGTACCGGGGGCTTTTAACCAGAAACAGAAATATAGTCGAGTTTAATCATATTGAATAACTTACATCAGGGAGTGGGATATAAGATGTCTCTATTGCAAGCGCAGCAAGCATAGATAGGGCAGCACCAGACTGAATCACTACCGCCATTCGAAAAAATGAAGCTGGAAGTGAGATTGCTCGAGTAGCCCATCCATTGATAACGATTCGATGCCATAGCGAATTCTCGACAGTTCCCCACCATAGAAATGCAAACCAACCCATACAAGCAGCGGTAAAAATCGAACTCCCGAAGAAGAGAATCGCCGCTAATAACCCAGCCCGATTTGCAAAACTCGGAGAATTCAATTTTTTGCCTGCACCGCTTGGAAGAGCGTGTTGTGCAGCTTGGGGCTCGGAAGCCTCAAGACCAGGCTTACGCGATAGATCTGGGGCTAGAGGTTTTGGCTCAGGACTCGAAACCTTCTCTTCAGGCTTAAGTGCCTGTTTCTCTTCCATGATGATTTTGTAGCCGGCTTGCCAGTTTGGAAGTCGAAATCTCCGTGTCAAATTAGTGTGATATTCCGCAGGACAGCAGCTCTTTGTTAAAGGCGCGCCCTCGCCCTCCTCGAAAAGGGTGGTCCTTAAATTTATACAGAAAATTGGAGCTGTACGTTCTCTACAGTGCGTAATAAACTGAATAATATTGCCGTAAAGTATATAGCACCGCAGTAAAATGCACTGCGTGGTGGTTCTCAGCCGTTAAATTCGACCCCGAGAGTTTTCATGGTGTTCATGTGCATATGCACTGCCCCTGCTGATCAAACTACAGTAAATTGTGCACAAAATTCCTTGAATATTTCTTGGCTATATTCGATTCTGATATATATATATATATATGTCGTACTTTCTTCGTATTGGTTCGTGTCCAGCCATTTTGCAAACTTATTGAATCGAAGTGGCGTTGCAGATGAAGCCTTTGGTATTGGAAAGCAACCCAATTAAAAATTGGAGAGGGGCATTGTGCGTTTTCTCACGGCACATTTTCCGCTTTATTCTATAATGGTCTACAGAGTATAATAGTGGTACTTGGATAAAGCTATGGCAGCAGCTCCCTCCTGAATTTCTAGTCGACGCTCTAAACCCAAATTACTATGTATTTTACGAACTTCAAGACCCAGTCTCGCTTAGTGGTTGCGAAAAGGGATACTTTATCGAAGTGGAGGGCGTGCAACATGCTTTGATATATTTTAAGGATGGAATCGACTGGAGCCATTTCGCGTGATTCAGAAGCGAGTTTATAAACCGTTTTTATCATCCTTATTATAAAAAGCAACAAAACGTTACTTAAGAGGTATAAAAGTGCCAGTATAATTTCTTAATACACTAGGAAACTTTTGGCATAATTTTTTGCGTAGAACTTTGGTAGCCTATTTTATCAATTATAAACCATTAGCTCGTGCATTCTTCCTTACTTCTTGCATTCGTTACAAACCTAGCAAGGGAAAGCGGCTCGCAAAAAGTAAGAATTTATTTGATATTGTAAACGGGTTGTGATATGTCTGTCACTGGAAGACAGCCTCTCAGAGGGTAAAATGGATAGTATTGGCTATAGACAAGGAGGATGACTGCGAATTGTTTTCTAACTTGCAATGGGCAGAGGAGCCTTTTATAGTGGCGGCAACGGGGCGGCGCAGGCCGGCGCCCGTTGACAATACATATACTAGAACCATTATCATAGAAAATAGAGGGTAAGACAATTTAAATGAATCTAGCACTTCAAGTTCTTTCATATTTTTCTTTAATAAATATCATAATAATCATCATTTCAACAAGCTCTAGGATAGTGATGATGGTAGTAACAATAAACTTAACAATACAAACAAAATTGAGACGGATAATGATGATGAGGAAGGAGAGCATTTTTTAGCCGCCAAAATATAGGATTCAGGTATAACGATAATTAGCCAGCTATGATAATATTTATTGTTGCCGCCTCAGGAAACCTTCCTTGGTGAATTGTTATAAATTTATATTATATTATATTATTTTTTTTGTATAGTAATTGAACTCGGTGTGAAAATGACCCTTGAGATATTGGGCATCGTGATTTATTTGATACCATGAGTTATTTGCATATAAAAGTTTCGGCGCTCTGCTGACGTCCTCTGAAAGTTATTATATAATACTGTATGAGTATTTACGGTATTTTGATTTCCTTCCCCGCTCAGGCGATATTTGAATAACTGCACCGGCATCTGCATTCCAATCTTATAATATTATAGTTTGAATTGACCATAGAAATTTTTTCTCAATTCGACGATGGATATTAACTTCTATTAATCGGATGGTCAACAAACTACTCCTGACGTTTGTAGGAGCTTTGATATGCTACTTCTTGGCCAGTATCGTTTATCAGCTAGATATTCCAGTTATTGGAGGCATCGTATTGATGACATCAGTATGTATATCTATCCAACATGTAGTTCATCAAATTCTGTTAGCTACTAACGTCAATACCGTCAGCTAGGCAATCCGCTTAATGTCAGCTGTTATTTTGGGAGGGTAACAACACAGCCGGTGCTGAAAAGGAAAACCATCCAGCCAAGTAGATTCATGAATTTTTCATCGAGATAGCGTTTCTATAGGAACTCGAGCCTTGAAGTTCAACCTGCGTAGTCTGAAAATCGCTCTAACGATTTTGTGTCAGTGAGTCGCAACAGCCAAGCCGCCACTTACAAAGCAGCCTCTCACCTTGCACCCCTCGTATCCACCAGTCAGCGGCCCTAGTCGAGAAGCGGATGCATGCACGTCGGACGAGATATGCAAATCTTCCTGCTTCACTTTCGTATTTTACTGACAGACCGTGAAAATAACAAGGACGAACCTTACCATCACCAAACCCCTTTTAAGTGCTGCTTATCGACACGTCACAATGTTCAAGGAACTCCTGGAGCGGTGTGCTGATCCTTTACCTAGGGTTCTGTTTCCTTAGCGAGTGCCACCGCAGCTGGGAGAAACGATACCATATCTAGTTTTCTCAGCATTGCGCAAACCCCAACCGCTAGCAGGAAATTCCGAGCAGAGTACTGTAAATTGCTGCACTAAGTGAACAAACCAAAGCTTGGGGATTCTTATTGGGTGAAGATGCCGATGTGAACGTGTTGGAGAATATTATGGGTAGGTCTGCCAGTTGAATTCGAGGTGTACTCTGGGGCTAATACGTCACAGTACACTCTTATGGCTGCGCTTAAGGGGCACTCCAAGGATAGTATCATTCCGATCGCGAAGTCGCGCTTAGAGCGAGGGTTATTCCTTAATTCACCTCTGTGTGGAAAGCGACTCGTACGTCGCAATTGGCAACTAGATATGTCTACGACGAGCCGTCGACGTATTCCTAGAGAAAGCTACTAATGTTAATGCTTGCGACCCACGTTATGAGACTGCTCTTATTGCTTCAGCTTGGAGTGGATCAGCCATCACGGTTATAGAGAGGCTTCTAGCGAAAGGAGCAGATGTTAGGCTGAGCAAATAAGAATATAGGTGTGTATTCATAATTTTTCTGCATGTAAACCTTATCCTAACAATTTCTAATTTTCTTTCATTAAGATACTAGCTAGTGTAAAAAAAATAGAATGGGTTCTGGGAGCCAGCAGAGGATATCTGCCCTATTAGAGAGAGGCTCAGAGCAGAGAGGCTCACACACACAAGTGGTACCGTAGTTGAGAGAGGGTGGAAGTATGAGAGGGTAATCATGTGAGAGCATAGCCTCATGGAATTCACTATGGTAAGAGGGGTAGACACATAGTGTGATGAAGTAGAGTGGGCAGGGTGCCCACCTGGTTTTGTCTTCCTTTTAGTCCTGCTTGCTTTGTTTTATTCTGGTGTCCCAACACCTTCCTATTTCTTTCTTCGGACATGTATATAAAGCAGAGCCCTCGAGGTTTCACCTTTCAGCGGGCATGCGGGCGTCTTCCTTTCTATTCACTCGTTCATTTCCTTATTCTCTTACATACTCTCATACTCTCGTTATAACCATACAATAGAATAGTGTTATGCTCCTAACTTTACTATGGCGCCTATTTTTACCATAGCGTAATCCTATGAGGCAGCCCTCTCATGATTATCCTCTCATGACTACCCTCTCATCTTTACGATACCACCTAAGTGTGTGAGCCTCTCTGCTATGATGTTCTCCCTGATAGGGCAGATATCCTCTGCCGGCTCCCAGAGCCTATTCTACAACTTTACAATAGTATTACCGTAAAGACTGGCGATATATTATATAATAACTCACGGGACCGTCAGCAAAGCCCGAAGACTTCTGTACGGTGATTTTAAGTTTTGCGTAAAATCCCGTAGTATTATACGTAATTTTTATTTGAATAACTTACGGTACCAAATAACTCGCCAGTCTTTACGGTATTCTATTGTATCACATGACAAGAATATAGAAATGAATAGGTGAATGAATGAATGATTAGAAGGGAAGACGCCTGCATGCATGCCGTTGAAAAAGAATGCTCTAAGTGCTCTATTATTATACGTTCCAAGAAATAGGAAGGTATTGAGATATCAGAATACAACAAATCAGGCAAATACTAGAGCAATGAAAAATATACCCCATAGGCATTCTGCCCACTCTACTTCGCCACACCAGTAATTAATTTCTTGAACAAGACTGTTCCTCAGGTAGCGGCTGAATGGGCAACACGCGAGCTATAGAGTCGAATCAAATAGCTTGCGAAACAGGGACAGCTCTAGCCGCGGCGTGCGCGGGTGATGGCGCAAAGCCAACAATCAGATTGATCATCGAGCGAGGGGCTAAGATCAATTTGCTAGGAAGGAAATATAGAACCGTGCTACATTATACCGCAAAGAAATTTCAATTGAAGATTGTTAAGTCCTTGTTGGAGAAGAGAGTGGATCTATTCGTTGAAGGTTGAGATTATGTGATGGCTATTCAAGTAGCGAACGCGAAGACAAAATACTGAGTGATGGTTTCTTGAAGGGGTATATGGCTAAAAGTGCTAACGCGAATTAGGTATACACAGGATAACAGTAGGAGTACCGCGATGCCGTCTTTAGAGATCTTCCGTACCATACGCTAATTGTACTTCGGACACCACAACCCGGTCTTCGGGAGCGCACAAGGGATTCGCATGGAATTGAGGGATTCGCATGGAATTGAGGGGAGTGGTATAAAAGCCGTTAGAGGTTGCAAAAGGATCTCGAAAAGAACGGAACCTAAACCCACTTGGCAGATTCACAAAGTGATTGCGAAGATGCTCGGTAAAGATAATATAGTGCCATCCTAACTGTCAAAGATACATTCAATTGGCTCCCCAAACTGCCAACCTACCGCCTGCTTTTTATTCATGAACCCCTCTACTACGACAAAGATATTATAGTCGAAAGGGAGAATTAAGATAATCAGTGCCAGACCCCGGACAAAAGCCGAAATCTTTATGAAACCCTCAATATTGGCTTTCCCCATCCCATCAAAACTTACGACTCTAGATATCACTGCACTAACATAAACTGTACCTATTTTAAATTGAAGACGCTATAGCGACGCGATGGTAACTAGAAGCATTCGTAGGCGAAAATGCGAGGCGGAATGCTGCGCCGCTGCTTGTTAGGTTGGTAGAGGTTCCTTGGTAGCTGTGGAGCGGCACCGGTTATAACTACGTCTAGATGTAGAACATGGTTAGGATATTGGTGAATAATGTCCAACATCGCTTAATTTACATTATCGAGCGATCTTAGTTAGAGCAACGGGGTTGGTAGATTAAGGCCTTATTTCTAGAACCGCCCGTTTCATTTGGGTCCAGGGAGATTAGGGAGGTGATGACTTTGATAGCTGTTGTAATTCGATCAAGGCTCAACATTTTCCACCTATACAAGCAATCACAAATTTGCGAGAGAAATTAAGCAAAGACGAATCTACACTTTCCAGATGTGCCTGTGCAATCAAGGCACGCCCTCATATCATTAAGCGTTTTCACGGCCACCAATATATATGGTGGCCGCACGTTTATGGCAAGGGAGGATTTGTTTTCGAAGCCGGCTTTGGTAAACCGGGCGACAGAGTTTGGGGTCTTTTCAGGTATTTAGCATCTGCACTTGGTAATACACATCTGAGATCATAGATGTAAGGGTAGGCTTCTTGAGGATGAAGATTTGGATTTGATATTACCTTGACCAAAGGTGACGGCATTCTTAATATTTAGAGTATATGCAGAAGATAATATTTGATTTCCATTGTGTAACTTGGGACTCTTCAATGCAAATTTGGAGCTATCATAAGCTATAGGTAGTTTCTGCCGTGGGTAGACTAACGAGACGAGGCCGACATGATATAGGCCTTCCCTCTCGATTAAGACGTAGTCAAAAGCAAAGCCAGCCGAACGTCAAGGCGGAAATTAATGTGACTTGTGCAACCAATACGACGGGAACAACGTGGATTGTATTGATTGGCTTTGCGCACTAGATCGTGATGAAGGCCTCAGATCGCATCGGAGACAACCAATGTATTCCAAAATCTAATCTTTAGAAACAAAACGTGGTGTGTTAATCAGTGCGACTACTTCATATTTGCAACTTCGGTTGCTGGATAGTACCCACGAGTATATGCGCATAAAAATCAACCATCTAGGGCAATACGAAATGGAAAAAATAGTTGGCTAATTCGAAACTTGAAAATCTTGTGAGCATGAGGCGTTCGCGTATGATTCTCTTAATGTTCCACTTGGAAAATCCAACTCGCATGTTTTACTACAATTAACAAGAGAAGTTTTAGTAGTAGGTAGCGAACCGCCTCTAGAGATATACTGTATATCTTTGAAATCTTTTATGTATTTGGCGACCACCTCGTTCTGAAGGTCACAATTCAATCCTCAATTAAACAATTTATTTTTCCAACGTCTGTAGAGCCTAGCCAACTTCAACATCCAGTCGAACTTTGCCATCTCCTTTAAAAATTGATAAATTGACACCTAACCCGAAATGGAAGTCTCCATCGTTTCAATTCTTTCATTTTCATGGTAAGTATTGCTACATATCACTTGATATACGTTTGATAGTTGAACCAATTGTTACCAAGTGACTGTGATATTTCTAAAAAATGCTTTCAAAGTTGATCAATAGTATGTTTGGACGACTCTTGTGAGTGGAATTCACGTGGAATATCAGCCTTCTGTATACATATTTACCATTAAAGATTTCTTTATATGAAAAATTTCATAGTAATTAGCCTAGTCTCGAAGCCCTTCTTGCGGGGTAAGCCAGCATATGTAGGGTCAAGGCATAAAGAGCCATAGTAGACCAGGAGCTGAGGCTGCCGTGAATATTTGATATCTCGTTCCAACAAGAGACTCCAACTACTATACAGAATATTTTTTGACCCACCAATTAAATTAAACTCGCGTCTTTGATTCAACGATACACTACCGTCCTACTCATCAAAAAAAAAAAAACAGGCAAGTGAGACAGCTTTTTCTTTGTGTTGAGTAGTTCTTCATACTAACGAAGCTAAAAGCATAATCTTCTATGATGATTGCGGCTGAAAAATTTACATTGGGAAACCCGCAGGTCACTAACTACATAATACATGTAGTGATATCAGAAACCATTATCAACTTGGAAAAGTGGCGACTCGCTAGCTGGTATTTCTTTTTGTGGGAGTAGGCACCCAATGAGCCTGATAAAGGCAGAAACTCGGGCGAGTTATTCCCGCACCTATCTACAAGGAGCCATTAACCTCGCGATGATTATCTTTCTGGTCACGAACATGATCCATTTTTGCCGTTTTATTTTGGCGTGCAGCTGCATTTCATGCACGCTAGAGACGCAGATATATCACATTATGCCGCCAAAACAATAGTGCAAAGGATGTGATGCGGTGTGCAGGCTATATCATGCAGGGAAATATAGCTGCGGGGATCTTAGCGGCAAACAAAAGTGTGATGAGAAAAGGCCAGAAAGAGGCAGCAACAGAGAATTCAGCATCTCATTCTGATCAAGATGTAGAGGAAGAAGGAACACCGGCGAAATATTGACACTCGCCAAGTATTAATATTAAATGCAGCATTATAATACCGGAGAGAATAAGTGGTGGATTTGAAGAACTTTAAAGGGCTTGGGCTCTAAGACACTATTGAGCTTTGCGTATCTGGCTCCCAGTCTCTGGCCCAAGTCAATACTCAAGTGTGATATCGAGAGTTCAGAATCAAGACAAATGCATCATGGCGAGAAGTCAGGGTTAGCTTTCATTTGGACATGAGCGGAAGGTCAAAAGAGAAACCAATATCGTTTCCATCACGAGATGAATCCATATCCGGCTGTCATCCACCGGGGCTAAAACTTAGAGGATGACATTGCATCATTACTCTCAATAGACATTATGAACTAATTGCCCATTACTAGTTTACTACAAATAGTTTGATATTGTTTCAAAATTATCATTGCGTCAAGATTTCAAAGAATCTCGACAGTAAAGGCGCAGTACGGCGCAAAAGTTTAAATAGGCGTACAATATAAACACACGGTTTTCTATGACTATATTATGCCTTCCGCTTCTAATCGTTCTTTCAACAGTCTTTTCCGACGTTGTCCGATCGCGTAGATCCACTCACCGGACCACATATAAAACGCGTATCCGCATAGCAGTAACAACATTATAATACCAGCCAAAATAACGACTACGCTGAACCAACGGAAAACGGGGAGAATTTTAGAGACGGTAGCTCCCTTTGTTTGCTCAGCAGATATCTCAACCTGCATCGCGCTCAGCTCCAGCGAAGCGGCAGCAAACGCGAACAGCAGAGGCGTGAAATACCGATTGAAATACGTGCCGTACTGGGCAGGTAGGTATTCATAGTCCGATCTGCCTAGGATAAACATACCGTAAAAATTAAGCCGAGTCAGCCTCAGTTCGCCGTAGTTGTACCGCCCTGAGACTTCTTTGTCGTTTATTTCATCGAATTTAGACATGAACGCGCAGAATCGATCCCAGCTTATCTCAAGCGGAATTAAACGTGCCTGTGGTTCCTGGGCAATTTCAAAGTCTGATTCGTATTTCAAAAGATAGCGATAGGTTCGAATATATCCGAGGGCAGCTTTCCTGATAGCGTGTCTTCGGTCTCCCAGAGGTGACGACTTGCTGATGAGATAAGTCTCCCAAAAACTGCAAGACAGCAAGTAGGGGGGTAGAGGTTTGATGAAGACTTGTTCGTAATACCAGACCAAATGAAGCCGAGGGCTTTCGGTGATCACTATCCGGCGCCCAACTACTCTTTGCCGATGTAAAGGTCTAATATTCGAGCTCGACTGCGTCGAAAGCATCCATAGGTGAGGCGCCATTCTCTCGAGATCTTCACACGTGTATTCAGACTCAAGAAAGTGGCGGAGCTTCGTTGTGTCATCTAGGCGAACTAGCGGGTGGCCTAGGAGGGCTGGCGGAAGGCCATTGAACGCGTTCGTGCTGAACCCAGTATGAATCTGGGTGTCTATTGTGAATGGGCATTTCGGTTCGTTCAAAGTCGCCATACCTGGATCTTGATCAAGTTGAGATTCCTTATAGCCTGTAGAGTTCGACCATGAAAAACTCACCAAGGATAATTTCCTCCTAGAAAACCGGGCTGTTGAGCCTGCCGCACTTGGCGAGTGTCAGATTCGAGGCAATGGAAGGGTGGTTTTGACTAAGGGAACAACAAGGAAGCGAACAGAGCAGCGCAGAATCAATAAATCAAGATCCTAGATTCAAATTCGGTCAATCGAACGTATCTTGGCGCGGGTTCGCCGACAAGAAAGCTTCGCAGGCAGAAGCTCTGTTTCTCATTGCTATTTCATATGGATTAAGGATTTAAATTTATGAAATTGCTCAGTGTTTGGAGCGACAAAAATCGGTTGCTGCGGTTGGCACCGCAGCGACCACCGCTGCAGTCCTCAACTTCAGCAGGGGTCCGAGCTTAAAGTGGAGCTGTGGGGAGCTGAGAATTAAAACACGCGTTTTTGATTGGCGAGTCAGACGCATTGATGCAGAGTGGGCCCTGAATTAATAAACGGAAGGTTTAGCCGATGGCGTTGTGCGCATCCTTGTTCAAAACGAAGTCTGCGACGGGGCACCCTAGTCAAGGATTCCAGTCTGTGAAACCTCGTACGCCGACGAATCTCCGGCTTTCTACCCCTCCATGAATCCAAAGGCGGCATGCTGGGGGAAGCTCTTCGAAGAGCATAGCGTTGCGCGTTATGATTGTATATATTGGTTGAATTGCCAGCTTGTATTTTTCAGCCTATTAATCACATTAAAATTCTAGCAACAAAATAGTTGGGTGTGCCTTTGAAATTCCGTAGCGATCAATTTTCTCCAATGAGTTCCGCAAATGAGAAGACAGCCATCCCGCCTAGCGGAGAGCAGAAAGTGCTGTCACAGACCATGACGGAGCCGAAGGCACAGGTAGAGGATTCTCGGCCGAAAATAGCGGTGCGCGAGATTGATTCAGAGGAACTTGGATTCAAAATTCTACACGAGCCTGCAAATCCTGATGAGATAACGGTCGAGTAAGTACCCCGACGCAGTGGCTAGAGTCAATGGTCTGATATCATCTAGTATTGTGGCTGTCCACGGTCTTGCGGCAGATCCGGACTGGACTTGGACATATACCGACAGGCCAGCAGACGGTCCTAAGAGGGAGATTAACTGGCTGAAAGACTCGGACATGCTTCAGACGGCGCTACCGAAAGCGCGCATAATGAGGTTCGGATACGATTCGATATGGTACGGTCCTGGTGCGGTCAAGCAGCGGCTCGCAAATATCGCAAATGAGATGCTGACGGATCTCAAGTACGAGAGAATGGTGGGTTCATTGTCCATTTAGACGACACTGTAGTCAAGAGCTAAGGAATGCAGGAATGCGAAGATCGACCGATTATATTTATCGGTCATTGTTTCGGTGGTCTCGTTATGCAAAAGGTAAGCAAGCCTGGGGTCCTGTTGCCGAGCGTATGTATGTTGACCAGAGAACATCCCAGGCCTACAACTTGGCCAAGTCGAATGATGTCGACTACCCTGGAATATTCGCATCAACCACTGGAATGATATTTATCGGCACGCCTCATCAAGGAGCCGGTAAATCGTTGCACTCTCAAGGCCAAATTTATCAGGCGATCGCCGCCAATAATATGCAAACCGAGGCAGGCATCCTCCGCACCCTAGAAGAGGGTAACGAAACACTCGTGGATGTTGTGAGAGAATTCACAAGACATGTCAACCTTAAGCCGCCCCCTGTAAACGTATTCTGCTTCTTTGAACAGAAATCAACAATAGTTGGGAAGATCGTGAAAGATAACTCCATCCAGGTTCGTGCAACCGGAAGAATAACGCCTAATTTCGCCAATGCGCTGATGCTGACGAGCAAATAGGAGTTCGTCGTCGACGAATCATCTGGAGTCTTACATGGACATCCCTACACGGGCCTACCTCTTGACCATTTCAACTTGAACAAATATAAAAGTCCGCGAGACAGAAACTTCATCCGCGTCAAGAACGAAATATTAACTATGGTGAAAGCATCAAAGGCACTACTAGAGAGCCGAAGGGCAGGTAAGGTCGCTTGAGACTATCAGAAGCCTATCCAGAACATCCCCCCATATCGAAACGAGGATGGTCGATTTCGTGGCAATGGCACATGCAATTACTAACAAAAAGTCTGTCCTCTTTGCCGTTTTCGCATACAAAATTGCATAATTTCATAGCATGTTCTTTACCAACCTGACCAAGAAATTCTTTTTCCAAGAAAGTAGTGGTTTTGTATTCCTTTTTTACTTTCTCCCATTGTTCTCCCGATTGATTTTGCAGTTACTGGTTGGTTGATTTACGGTTTGTGATAATGTCGCTTTGTATGTAAAACCCCCAATGAGGACAGACTTTTTGACCAGTACTATATATGAGCCTTCAGGCCACTGAGGGTGCAGAGCCACCGGATAGACAATCCTCATACTTCCTATCCTGCATATCCGTTAATATATACCACCATTTGGTATTTTACATGGATTGACATTATTGTTTTAATAGTCCAGAAGCTTGTCGCACCGTCCGAGTCCCATATGATGTCAAGACACCCCGTCGCATTTACAAGGCTTCCTTTCGGTAGAGATCCAATATTTGCGCCCCGTAGCGATATCCTCAATCGAATCAACGATAAATTCGGAAAAGCCGTGAAGGTAGCTTTGTGCGGTATGTCTGGAAATGGGTGAGTGTCGCAGAACTAGCTACGGATCCCCTGATTTGGGCGACTGTCCTAACATCCATGGTAGCAAAACTCATATCGCCATCGAATATGCGCACAAATACAACAGAGACTTCCCTATTGCAAAGGTGCTCTGGGTTAACGCAAGGACTGCCGAACAATTCGAGCGCTCGTACAAAATAATCGCTGAGGATCTTCGTATCCAGAACATGAGAGGCAATATCCTTAAGGGTGT
The DNA here is from genome assembly GCA_036971295.1 of Dactylellina cionopaga. Lineage (NCBI taxonomy): Eukaryota > Fungi > Ascomycota > Orbiliomycetes > Orbiliales > Orbiliaceae > Dactylellina > Dactylellina cionopaga. Next base: position 76,619 of record JAJTTY010000018.1, on the reverse strand, counting down.
CCAACGCCATTTAGGCCAGGAAGCTAATGGAAATTGGCTAATGGTCTTGGATGGTGTGGATGACGAGGATGCGTTGCGCACGACGGGTATTCCCGACCAAGATAAGACGAAAAGTCCTGGGACCAAATCCCTGCTTGATTATATCCCGGAATCCATGGGTGGAAGGGTCTTAATCACCAGCCGATCCTTGTCGCTAGCCAGTAGCTTGGTGAATCAAAAAACGGAGTATGTTGTCGAAGTTCCAACGCTCGCCGACGATGATGCAGTCCTACTCCTCTACGGGACAGTCCCAAAAGACACTGCCAAGAAACAAATAGCAGTCGAGCTTGCTCGAGGGCTAGGTCGGTCGCCATTGGCAGTTTCCATGGCCGCTGCATATATCAAGACTCAAGGGTCCGACTTTCTCATTCGTAACTATCTGGAGCTTCTAGGCCCAGCTGTTTCAAAGCCTGCTCAGAACGAGAAGGAGGAAGCTGAGCTGGCTACCGACAAAGCTTGGAAGATTTCATATAAGTTTGTCAAAGACAAGAACGCCGAGGCAGCGCGCCTTATGCTAGTAATCGGAACCTTTGACCTCCAAGAAATGCGGACATTCTTCTTGGCAAAAGGGACGGATGCAAGAGCTCAATTTAACGAGCATATATCTTTGTTGGTGACTCATGGGTTGATCAAGCAGTCTGAAGATCGGACTGAAGTCAGCGTGATGCCGCCGATTCAGCTCTGCGCGCAGCGTACGGTATCACAATCTGACGACCCTGTATGGGCAGGGGAAAGAGCCCTGGCATTGGTAGCAGCTGCCTTCCCAGATGCTGATAGCGAGGAGTTTGAGACCTGTGAAATACTGCATCCCTGCGCGACCGTGGTACTCAATGTGAAGCCAAAGACTACGGCCGGAAAAAACGATCGAGCCACTCTCCTTTTCAAACTAGCAGGGTATAACAAATACTTGGGCAAACATGAAGTGGCTCTGCAGTATCTTCAGGATTGCCTCAAGTTGAGGGAAGAGCAGCCGGACAAGAATAAAGATCTTATCAAGGAGACAAATAAAGCATTGGAAGGCGTTCGTGACGATCAACGTCGAGCCGAATCGGCCCCCGAGGTTGCAGTATCTGGCGGCCCTCAATCTAAGTCTCCTGCGTGGAATCGAGTGGTAACAAAGGTGCAAGGCGTTACGAATGTCTCCTCGCAATCTGCAAGCCAGGAGCAATTTCAACAAATGCAAGGGAAAATGAAGGCAGAGCTGGCGGAGCGAGAGAAAGCCCTGGGCAAAGACCATGAAGAAACTCTGCGCAAAGCAGATGATCTCGCAACAGCATTACATAAACGCGACCCGACAGGCGAAACCATCAGCATTCGCAAGCGCGTTCTTGAATGGTGCACTAACACATACGGACCACGGAGTCTGGATACTATCCGGCAAACCTACAACTTGGCTCTAACTTACGATGCACAAGGCCACTACGACGAAGCCGCCGAACTCTACCGCGTTGCATTCGAAAGTGCGGAAGAACTACTTGCACCCGGCAGTCCAGAGCTGCTCCGTATCCTCAGTAGTATGGGTGTCATGTACGTGGCTCAGGGTAAAATGGAAAAGGCTGAGGAAGCGCTTCGCGTGGCGCTTGCGGGCCAGCATGCAAAACTTGGACCGGACCACCCGGAGACACTACTAACGCGGCAGAATGCAGCGCTGGCGGCGCAAACTTTAGGCAAACTCGACGTTGCTGAAAAGGATTTAGCACACGTCATGGAGGCCCAGACACGTTTCCTTGGGCCAGAAAATGAGGCAACTTTACGTACCGCTTGCAGCTTGGCACTAAACTTCCGGCTGCGGGGCAGCCACAAACAGTCGGAGGACTTGTACAAATTAACACTGGAAGGTCAGCAGAAGGTGTTGGGAAGCGATCATCCGGACACGCTTATGACTAGATTGATGTTAGGAGAGCTACTCCAGGAGATGGGCAAAGTGCCCCAGGCTCGGGAGGAGTACAAAGCTGTTTTGGATGGCAGGAAGAAACTATGTGGAGAGGCGCATCCGGACACCGTGTACGCGAAGAGCAAGTTAGCAGCTGTAGCATAGTCTTGATATTTTGTATCCCAATCTTTATAAAATTGATAGCTTCTAGAATTCTGTGATCGGGTATAGTTTCAACCAATATAAATTATTTCTGCTGTTGATATCTCAGTCTTCTGTGATAAGAAAAAAAAATGACAATTCATGCTAACTAGCTAAAATACTCAAAAAACGTAAAAGAAGACTATCAATACAAATATAAACTACTCAGGCAAGTTCGGGCAGAATACCCACCGTCTCAGTTCTTTTAGGCTGCAGTGATCCTCTTCAGATTCTTCGGTTTGCCCGCGAAATACTTGTCCAGCATCTTCAGCTTCATACCCTCGCTCTTGGCATTCATTTCTTGCATCTTCATATTGTGCAGGTCGCGCTTTTGCTTCGCTGTGCCCTTCATCATCTTCAATGCCAGTTGGTCTTGCTTCTCCTTGATGGCTAGCTTGTGCTTCGCCTCGGCGGCATGCGTCTCAGCCATCCGTTGCGCCGTCAGGAGCTTACGCTCGCTCGCGGCCGCAACGAGTTTATTCTGTCGCTGTTGCAGAGCTAATTTCTGCACGTTGGCTTTATTTGCAAAGTCCAACTTGAGCTCTTGTTCCTGCTGCATTGCCGATGCCTTGAGATCCGCCATGCGGGCCTTTTGTTTGGCCTCAAAATCAGCGCGAGCCTGTATAGCTCGCTGCTTGGAGGCATCAGCTTGCTGTTGCATCGTGACCTTGAGGTTGTTGGTGCTGGCCATGATGTCTTGTTTCTGCTCTGCCTTTTCTGCCTCTTGGATAAGTTGCTGTTGGTGCATCATTTGCTTCTGGTCTAGCTTCTGCTGGGTCATCTCCTCTTCGCGGAACATCTTTTCTTCGTGTTTTGATCGGTCAATCTCCTCCTTGAGCTCCGCTTCTTGTTTGGCGTGCAGAAGTTTGAGTTGATGCTCGATCTCTTTCTTGCGGAGCTTCTCTTCGTATTCTTTCCTCTTCTTCTCGGCGTCGATAATATCTTTTGGCATGCCTTGGGCACCCTCGGGCTGTTCTGCACCTTCCTCGGCGTAATACCGATCTTCGCAGCGCTTGTCACGTAGCTGCTCTAAGAGTCTGCTATTGTCCTTTTCGGGGCCTTGTGAAAATCCCCTGGATACGTATGCCGTGGGCGAGAAATAATATCTTGTCCCGGTCTCAGGATCAACTTCAATATATACGTTTTCTTTGTCGTTAATATGCTCCCACATAACGCTATCGAGAAGGGCCTTTGTAATGGGTACCGGGTGAGCATTATCCAAGGCGAGGAACAGCGCATTCTTCTCTCGGGACTTCTCTAGAACTTTTGGCTTGCCCTTGATCAGAGCTTTGATAGTTGTTTCTACCGCTGTGACGTCGTTTGATGCGTCACACATCAGAGCCATCTCCTGGAGTGCGGTTCGGCCCTGGTGCTGCTCCTTGCTGCTCGGGAAATTAGGGCTGTGTTTACCCTTGATGAGCGAAGCGACGACTTCGCTGTGCAAGTTTTTGGCTGCCTCTTGGAGACTGCCGTCGTTGACTGGAGCTTTTGCCTTGATGAGCGCATTGACGGATTCGATATCTCCGATGCGAGATGCGTAAAAGAGGGCGGATCTGTCGAATTGGTCTCTCGCGGTGGTATTAGCTTTCAGCTTGATGAGTTTGGCTACAATATCGGCTCGGGATTTTTTGGCTGCGAGAATCAAGGGTGTGGCCTTCGAAATTTTTGCGGTAAAGTTGACATTCGCTATAAATAGTTAATATCCAAACTCAATAAGGTCAAAGATTGAGAGAATATGGGAACTCACCTTTACCGTCCAGAAGTGCAATTATTACTAGAGAGTCAATGGTCGTGTCCTGGCTCAAAGCCCAAGCAATCACGGTGGCTGGTTCTGCCTCGATTTCCTCATCATCATATAGGAAAGTGTCAACCTCGACCTCAGTGTCACATCCCAACTTGATAAGTCTTGCGATCAGCTTGGCTGCCTTTGGGTGTGCCGCCAAGCAAGCGAAAAGATGTGGTTGATAGCCCTCGGGGGGGGACTTGAAGTCTGGCTTAAAGGCTTTGTTGTTGACAAGGACTTCGACAAGGGATAGGACGACATCTTCTTCGAGAGCTGCTATGATCGTCTCAGCAAAGACCAATGTTATGACCTCCTGGGTCGCACCGTGTGCTGCCAGCTTTTCCAATAGCTGAGGCTTGCCGTATCTGATAGCAATCTGGAGTGCCTCTCCATTTTGAAAATTGACGTCGGCCTTCTCCCCGACAGTTAGGAAGGTGTCAATGATCTGTTCTGAGGTAAGACCCCGAGCGTAGGCATCGGCCGCCTTGAGGAATGCGACGTTAACACATTCGCCTTGGGCACCCCATTCTAGGAGAGAATGGAGAAGCCAAAGGTTGCGGTTATCAATCGAGAGCCAATCGTCACTAGACTGTGTGACGAGAATGAGAGCGACGTTGACAACTTCTGGATTGATTGAAGTGGCTAGGAGCTCTAAAGCGTCGGGCTCGTACAGTCTTGCCGCTTTGCAGAAGGCCGCATCCACTTCTGGACCTGAAGCACCATGCTCCAAGATGAAATGGACAATTTCCAGGCCGCGAGGTTGAAGCCATTGGACTCCTTCCGAGAACGCATCGAAAGCAGTGACGAACGAAGCTGGCAGTGTTACGAACCCAGAAAGAAGGGTCAGCGTATCTAGATGAAGGCCCTTCGCAGCGGTTACTAGGGCGGCGGCATCGAGGCGATCCGGGGAGGCCTGGTGTTTTAGCAAAAGGCTACACACAGGGATACCTCTCTGACCTCGTGTAGCGGCTGCGACCAGTGAGTTGTCCTGAAGAGATACATCCACAGTGCTGGTGAGTAATACTTCGAATGCTCGGAGCTTAAACTCGTCGTCTTCTACAGAGTCCGCTTCGGCCCAAGCGGCAGCTATAGTGCTCGTGGATGGATTTCCGACCATGAGCGCTTTCATCTGCTCGAGACAGCGTGTCTGAACGGCGTTGGTCAACGGCTTGCCGCCATCATAGTCGACTGAACTTTGCTTGAGGATGACAGATGTTAAGCTAGCGCCATCTTTTCCACTGTTCGCCGACACCACAAGCGCCTCGTCGACAACCTTGCCTTTGGCTCCGGCTTCCAGAACCATAGTGGCAATTAAAAGTCTCTGAGCAGAGTCCGTGAGGCTCACGGCGTGAGGGAAAGCAGTGTTGAGCGAGTCGACAGAGGGACCGTGTAGGAGGAGTTTTGTTAGGACGTTGGCTCGTCCTTGTGTTACTGCCAGCACTATGGACTTGCCGTCTTGGAGATTAACGTTGGCCTCCCCTTTCTCGAGGAGAAGTTGGATCAGTTCGAGGTGGTCGGAATCGGTACCTCCTGGTATGCCAGTTTCGATTATTTTGATCAAAGTTTCAGCGACCGAGTCGCCACGAAGGCCAGCTGACAACAGGATATCAATGAGTCCATGGATTTCTTTCAGATCATCTAAGATCATACTATATGGTATCACGGCTGCCATAGTTGCATTGGATGGTTTTCCTCGCAGCAGGGTTGTAAGTAGATCAGGTTGCTTGCTGGTGACTGCAAATTGGAGAGCTGCGCCTTTATTGTGGTCGACGGAGGCGCCATGTGTGAGCAAGATATCAATCAACCCTGCTTGTCCCTTCTGACATGCTTTCACTAGGGTCTCGTCTGTCTTGCTTCCCTTCGCGCCTATTTTGAGGCAACTTTCGATCATTCGGTGCTGCTTCTCCGGATCTTCGCCCAACCCGACATACGCGAGATCGACAGCGATGTCAAGAGAAGCTGCAGATGGACGTTTCGGACAAGATGCAATCGCATTGGCAAGATCTTCTCGGCCATATTCGACCGCCTTTTGCATGGCAGCGCCACTCTGGAAGTCCGCATTCGCTCCCTTGTCTAGGAGTATTTGCGAAATCGGCATGGACCCCTTGGTCGTCGCCTTCACCAGGCCCTTATTGCGGCATTCTTGACATGCACCCTTTGTTGCGGAAATAAGAAGCACTGCAACCATTTCTTCCCACTGATTATCCACTGCAGATAAGAATTCGGTACACAGTGGGCTAGCGTCTGCGCCGGCGGCAATTAGCACGTGGGCTTTGATCGGATTGTTCTGCTGGATTGCGAAGGGAAGTGCCTCGTTTTTTGCGGTTTCGTCCGCATTTTGCGTCAGAATCCAGACAACTTCCTGCCCGCAGTTTTTGGTAGCTTGGGCGAGGAGGTCGCTTCGTTGTTCTTTCTGGTCCTTTCGGGTTATCATCTTGAATAAGCTTTTGCTCTTCGGACGAGCGATGCTGACGTTTCCACCATACTCGAGCAAAGCTTGCACGAGTCCTGGGCTTGGTGGACTAGCCTTGTCCACAACGATCATCGAAAGAACTGGGTTTGCTTCCTTGTACGTAAATGGCTCGGCCTTTTTTGATTTTTTTTCTTTCTTATCTTGCACTCGCTGCTGGGTCATCAACTCGGTAGCTCGCGTACGGTCTGTATTGGTGATGTAGTTTGTCTGGAAAGTGGGCAATACGGGGATCAGAGACGGCTTTGGCGTCGAGGATACTAAGATCGCGATTTCCTTGGAGTCTAGCACCTCCTTGGAGTCTATCGGCGACCCTCCGACGAAAAAGTCCGCCATCGTGCTCGGTTAGCTGTTAGGTGGTATGGTATGTATTCAAATTTGATATCGTTGTAAAACTGAGAACTGCGCAGCTAAAGATATTTGGAAAGAGAAACACTATGCTCTCTGAATCAACTGCGATGGGAGGTTAAAATAAATTGCAGATGCACGTTGTAGCAGCTTAGAAGTTTTGGTTGTTTGATGGGACATTGTTACTAACTTTGTGATAAATTCGAAGGGAATAATATATGACAACCAGACTAAACGGCAAGGGAGGGCACAGGCTCATCGACCCACCCACCCAAGCTTTAGCACACAGCGGGGCCCTTCTTTTTCCCTGCCTCATTTGGTTTTATCCCACTGCAGGGTTGTCTGCATCAAGGGGGGCTAATGCCTGCCCAACATCCGCCATGCAGAATTAGCCTCGTTTATACTTTCTGTTTTTATGAGCGGGGTAGCCGTGTCGCACACGTTCTAATTTATTATTCGCTGTGGCCGTTTTTTAACCCACTTTACCAATACTGTACCAATGCCTGCTAGTGTTCTGGAGTGCAGATTATGCATGGCGTGCTTATGTATACCAGACAGGACATGATCCTAACGGGATCCTTCATGCGCGTGTGACTACTTTTGGTTGCACACACTAATTCAAACACCCGCGCTTTACCCTTCTCAGCCTTCTAGCGTGTTTTGCTTCTCTTTGCTCTCACCCCTCAGCGGCTTGTATAACAGCCGGTAATATAGCTCCCAACACAAGATATGGGTGGTGGGGAACGTGTAGGATATTCGTCAGGGTAAGCTGCCCATCTGGATGATCCATATAATTATTTAAATCCTATCCATTGGCGTCATTATGAGGATAGGTATAGCTATCCTGAGTTTTGTGAAGTACAATTAAAGGGTTCCTCGAAACAAAAACCTCTCGGACGAAAACAGTTTTCATCACAAGCCATGTTTGCAGCTGCTGCAGCTAGTATGAAGAGCAGGAAGGCGAGCGGGAGCGGCGCTGAGGCGCCGGTTGGCGCAAATCCTCCCGTCTCACAAGCTGAGGCTGCTGAAACTCCTGGAACCGCAGAGCACCTTTTCGCCAAACTCACCGGTCGCGGACACACATGCCCACACTTTCCCAAATATAGAGTTGAAAATGACAATTCCCCATACCCGAGCCGTCTCGGATTCTTCCATGGTACGAGCGCAAATATCACCTACGTGGACACGAGCAAGCTCTGCATCAAATGTTGCACTGCTGTTGTGCCAGACGGCTACAATGTTTGGTCCTTAGTCGGGATCGCAATTGGGTCTGGGACGACAGATTCGACTTCGAGACGACTGGAAAGCCCAGCGTCACCCGAGTCATACCCACTCGCATTTCAAGCGGGAACCGAGCGGTTCCCCACTGCTCCCGCAACAATACAATCCGCATTCGCAAGAAGCACAGATCCCGCTATCGCCAAACACGTTTCGCCAGACCCGGTCAATATCCCTATTCCTCTCGCTACGGGTGCGAAGGAAGCATGGCAGTGGCTTCAGGAGCAGCAGAAACCGTTCTACATCGACCAGCTCCACCTAGCCAAGCACTGGAGTCCTCTCGCGGAAAAGAGAGCTGAGCTTGATGCGGCTATCTCGTTGAAAACTGGTGTCGCCTTTGATATGTCCACTGTGCGGTCCAAGAAGTCACTTACTTCGCCCAAGTCACCAAAATCGCCCAAGTCGTCAAAGACTGTGAAATCACCTGCGTCACCAAAAGAACCAACATCTCCAAAAGAACTAAAAACTCCAAAGGAGCCAACATCTCCAAAAGAATTAAAATTTCCAAAGGAGCCAGCCTCTCCAAAAGAATTAAAATCTCCAAAAGAACCAACATCTCCAAAAGTACCAACCTCGCCAAAATCACCAGCATCGCCAAAGTCACCAAAGTCGAAGCCTGAGACACCTAAGAAGGAGAAAGCAGGCGAGTTGAAGAGGAGTTCGACCATTCGAGCTGAACTTCCAGGCGATATGCCGATACCTAAAGAGGTTCGTTGAATTTGATATATATGATGATCGAGGCAATTATGTTTATGAACCTGATACGTCGCTATCGTTCCATTCCAAATTTTACGCACGACTCTCACTAACTCCAAACGGTCTATTTTGTTTAGACTGCTAAGGCTTCCAAGGCCGTTGGGAAAGCGGCGGTATCCATGGCCTCCATTGCCTCGGTAGTCCCATTGCTTAAAAAAGCCGCGGACAAAGGTGCGAGTGCGGAAGCGGGCAAATCAAAATCTCCGGCAGCCCCTGCTGCGAAAACTAAAGACTCGAAAGGCGGAGCACCAGCACCTCCAACATGGGCCGTCAATTGGAATCGCCGCGACCCAATCCCATTTGATAGCCCGGCAGAATTGCCAGGGTTTTCTGACTATATGCGGCTGTCCGAGAGTCGTGCACCACCGCCTCCGACGTCGTTCGGAAATTTTCTGACTGAACAAAAACTGGCTTCTAAGAATCTTGTTCTATCCGGCCCTGGAGCACCACAAAGCTCAGTAGGATTGGTGACAGCGCTGGGGGGTTCTTCAAAGGGCCCTATCCCAATCGTATCATCAAAATTCGTTGAAAAGAGTTTGAAAGAGCCACCCAGAGGAAAACCTGTCAAATCAGCAGCATTGAGGGGGGCAGCCACTGCGAAAGGCCCCCCTCCTTCAAGAAGCCTCAGCGCAGCGCCTTCGGCTCCTAAAGCAGGACCAAGCAACCAACCAAAAGGAAAGCAGGATGGAAAGGCTAGCGGAGAAAAAACCATGAAGTCAAGTGGTTCAAGCAAAGCCGCTGCGGCATCGGCCCCTAAGGCTCCAAAAGCAGAGAAGGGAAAGGCAGTTGGTCAGGGGACAAGAGACATGCCGAAGGAAAAGGGAGATAAAGGAGGAAAAACGAAAGAAAAAGCTGGGAACCCCGAGAAGGCCGGCAAGGCAGGGAAGGCTGAGAAATCTGAGAAAGCGGGGAAAAAGGAGAAAGGAAAAGAGAAAGAGAAGAAAGAAAAGAAAGAGAAGGGAGAAAAGAAAGAAAAGGGAGAAAAGAAAGAGAAGGGAGAAAAGAAAGAAAAGGGGGAGAAGAAAGAAAAGGGGGAGAAGAAAGAAAAGGGGGAGAAGAAAGATAAGAAAGAGAAGGGAGAGAAGAAAGAGAAGGGGGAGAAGAAAGAGAAGAAAGAGAAGGGAGAGAAGAAAGAGAAGGGAGAGAAGAAAGAGAAGAAAGAGAAGGGAGAAAAGGAAGAGAAGGGAGAAACGAAAGATAGGGGAGAAAAAGAAGAGAAGGGAGAAAAGAAAGAAAAGGGAGCAAAGGAAGCAAAGGAAGAGTCTGCAAAAGGAGAATCCGAAGGTGAAGGATCTTCAGGGAGCGGCAATGATTCTGGAGGGGAAGATACTGGAGAAGGAGAAGACGGAGAAGACGGAGAAGACGGAGAAGACGGTGAAGACAGTGAAGATGGTGAAGACGGTGAAGATGGTGAAGATGACGAAGATGGTGAAGATGGCGAAGATGGTGAAGATGGCGAAGATGGTGAAGACGGGGAAGACGGGGATGATGGGGATGACGGTGAAGACGGTGAAGATGGTGAAGATGGTGAAGATGGCGAAGACGGTGAAGACGGCGAAGACGGCGAAGATGGCGATGGCGAAGACGGGGAAGACGGTGAAGATGGCGAAGATGGTGAAGACGGTGAAGACGGCGAAGATGGTGAAGATGGCGAAGATGGCGAAGACGGCGAAGACGGTGAAGATGGTGAAGATGGCGAAGATGGTGAAGACGGTGAAGATGGTGAAGATGGCGAAGATGGCGAAGACGGCGAAGACGGTGAAGATGGTGAAGATGGCGAAGATGGCGAAGACGGCGAAGACGGCGAAGATGGTGAAGATGGCGAAGATGGTGAAGACGGTGAAGACGGTGAAGATGGCGAAGATGGCGAAGACGGCGAAGACGGCGAAGATGGTGAAGATGGCGAAGATGGTGAAGACGGTGAAGACGGTGAAGATGGCGAAGATGGCGAAGACGGCGAAGACGGCGAAGATGGTGAAGATGGTGAAGACGGTGAAGACGGTGAAGATGGTGAAGATGGTGAAGACGGTGACGGTAGTGAAGATGGTGAAGACGGTGAAGACGGTGACGGTAGTGAAGATGGTGAAGACGGTGACGGTAGTGAAGATGGAGACGGTGGCGACGGTAGCGAAGACGGCGGTGACGGTAGTGAAGATGGAGATGGTAGTGAAGACGGCGGTGACGGCAGCGAAGATGGAGATGGTAGCGAAGATGGTGGAGATGGCAGCGAAGACGGTGGAGACGGCAGTGAAGATGGAGATGGTAGCGAAGACGGTGGTGATGGTAGCGAAGACGGTGGTGATGGTAGCGAAGATGGAAATGGAGATGCTAGTGATGCTTCTTGAAATTCTTGATTTATTCTAGTCATCTAAAATCATCTATTTCTTTCTTTACTAGTTCTTCTTAAACATAATTAAGGTATACTGGAAATGAATATTATCTTCTTTTATAAACTTGGTAGCTTCTTCATTAAGCTGATTAGTCGTCATCGTAAACATACAAATAAGACTTAACCACCACTTTTAAGCACGTAAGATTATTACTAGACAGGAAATCCAGGTAAGATGATAAGCAAGAAGGCCTTGACGCTCACTGATAAGTCCGCGGTGGGATGTCAACACTTTAGACTTGTGTTATTTTGAAATCGAGACTGTTAGGCATAGGTATATCGGATTATCGGTTCAGGTAGAATAATTAGACAGCCCTTTTGGTCTAACAGAGACATCTAATCTATAGGCGCAAGATATTTACTTTGCAGTTGTTTAGTTGCCCCTCTCTGTTAACGAAGTTAAATCACAACATATATCACTCAACAATCCCAAAACAGAGAGTAAGAATATTATTCCAACTAAGAACAAATTGAGAAAAGGAACCGCTGGCACGGTTTGTCTCGCAAGCCAGACTGCCGTCCCCAGTTTTCCGCGTTGCTTCGTGCGAGACAATGGCAGGGTTAAGATCCATAGTTATTTATTCATAATTAATTAAGCTCTCTGCTCAGGGCAAAACAAAGTGATATCCCTAAGTTCGGCATACTCAGAGTTTAAGTCAAAGAATATCGTACAACTATCCACGCGCCGCTCAAATTCATACCAGCTTGTTTAACATTCAATATCCAGTTTGTCATATGTAGTTGTAAGCTATCATCAGCTAAAACATATGCTACTAGGGTACCAGTATTCTGTCCCGGCTTGAATGAAGCTGTCTGTCCATCCTGCGCAGGGCTGTCTGGTTGCTGTACGATCTGGATATCTCTAGGGCTGATAGAGTTACTTCTAGTAAGAATTGTGATTTTAGTGGCAACGATCTTATTTGGCGGTGTAGACGCAGTGTACACTGGCAGTCTATTAGACAGATTTTTCAGATTCATGGACACCTGCGGTGGTGGTGGCTTCAATGTCTTCCCAAAACCTGCGCGGTCCATTCTGTCGCAAACTCAGCCTTCAAGTCGAAGAATGTGAAGAGTCCTTCACCATCTGCGCTGCCGGTCGCGAATGGCCTTGATATAGTCCCGGCGACATCTGATGCGATCTCGTGCAGCTTGTCGCCACCGTCGAGCGACGTGTACCGAATCGTCATAGCTACATCAGTGATAGTTGAATAGTCAAATGCATGCATAGCTGTTGGTAGTTCGGAAGTCCATGTACTAATGCATCCCGCGCCTTCGAATGGATTATACCGGTCACTAGGCAAGTCTAGACGGCCAGTGTCATCTCGCGCGGTACTAAACACAACCACAGAGATCGGCACACTCAGCACTCGAAAGCGTGAATCGTCCGAGCCATCGGTCGTTTTGGGGTAGTCATTTTTACTGGTCGCTCGCGGAGTAACACGCGTGGTGTGCCTTTGTAGCCTTAACGTGCAGTTGATTTAAGAGTACGGACCGACGATGCAGGGGATAGAGACCGTCACGGATTCAATGCGCCGCATATAGTGGTCAGGGCAGTTCATATCGAAAAGAATTTCGGGAAGTTGCAGTGTAAACTTGCCCGTTTCGCGAAACTCGATCAATGCGAGAGGTGCCCATTGCCTGACCGAGACATGTTTGGTTATTTCGAAGTCGTGACCAATGCTTTCTTAGTATGTTGACTCGAGCCTCTTGAGCCTGAGCCCGAGCGACTCACCGGCCAGTGCCTAAAATCGATTCCCGGTATCAGATCTGCGATATCTTTGGTTTTGATGGAGTTGAGTTTTGATGGGCAAATTTATCGAAACAAAAAATCGAAAATCGTTTTTGCGCAACCTTATGTCCAAATGCGTTGCCATACTAGACAACACAAGTCTATCAGCAGTACCATACATCATCTCTGAGACAAATTATACTCTCAATTCGATTCATCCCGTCCAGGACAGCCACGGTCATTCCGTATTCTCCATCAACCCGAGAAGTCTATTACTTATGATCTTGAGAGAAATTTCGATGATCCTAGGATTCATCACGACTTGGCTTTGCAACACGATCTTACGGCAGCACCCTCAAGTCCCTTAGCGTTAGTTACGGGCGGTCTAGGAGGGAAAGTTCACTCGATCCGGCTGCTCGAGCTGTCCAGGAGACCACCCCGATCCAATACAACCAATACGGCGGGACAAACTCCGTCGAGGAGCAATATGACTATATTTTGCCTCAGATGTGGGAATCGAAGGCGTACCAGCTTCACGGATTCGAGCAGGAAAAGCTACAAAGAATCACCTTCAATCCTTTTAGCTCTGCTAATTTCGCTTTACTAACACACCTACGCGAATTACGTTACGAAGAGCAGGCGAATCCTCAGGGACAGCAAAGGCGACTGATTGATCACACTCGGTCCCTTTACCATTCTAATGATTTATCTGAATTTCTCGATCCAGGAATGCTCGAGTCCTGTGCCATAATTGGAGAGAGCTACCAACTTGTTTTCAATAGAGAATGATTAACAGACATATTCAAGAGAACTGCTGATGATGGACCAACAGAAGGCCCCCTTCCAGATCCGGCAACCGTTCTCGGTGGGAAGGATGAAAGTGATGGATGTTATGTGGACCTCGATGGCGATGGAAACTGGTAATTGCCGTCAGGGCAGTCTTTCTTCTATCCAAGCGCTGGGGGCACGCCACAACAAGAAGAGGCAGAGGCAAAGGGAAACCGGAGCCAGTGCGCCTATGATGAACTAAGTCATGTCGTCGGCTTGGCACAATACGGAAAACCTACTGAGAATGTTGGTTGGCGACTCCCTCAACGGGTTTAAAATCGTTGCTGGGAGGCAGGATATCGACCAGTTCTTCGAAGACCAGTGAAATTGCCGTACGCCTATTAGGGAACGCGCCCACAAGCTATATATGATCAAGACCGCTTCTGGATCGCGCAAAAAAGTGCTGTATCAACCCCGCTTATGAAAAGATCACCGGCTTGAAGTGTCATCTTGACGAGAGAGCAACACTCTTCAGCTCCAACAGCGGCCAGTTAAGATTCATGTAAAATTTGCGTACTTTGATGGCAGTTACGGGGTGTCATATGGACCACCCTTTGGCTCATAATTAAATTTCGTCAAAGTTCAAACGACCTCCCCACCAAAACCCAACTCCATGAAAACCAAAGATATCACAAATCTGATACCGAGAATTGATTTTAGATATTGTATTCACGCCAAATTTCAATTTTCAGACCAAATTATGAAGATTCCATGGTTGTGGAGCGATTGGAGTTTTGTAAACTAACATAGAATATAAGCCAGCGAGCCTCCCAGGCCAGCAAACCACTATATTTATACCAGAACACAACCATAAAGGATTGAAATGACAAAAAAAAACGATAATATTATTGGATGTAATACTCTCTAAATATTAAAAAAATTTGTAAAATATTGTAAATCTACTAGCAGAGTCATTTAAAATCAATATTTTCATATTACACAACACGACAATACTATTACTAAAAAAAATCATAAAATTTTATTTTTAACATAAGTACTCCTAACATAGCCCTTTATAATTTTTATATATCTAACTTTGCTATAATGCCAACGGTAATAGTATTATCAATGTATAAATTTAAGTAGGAAACCGGATGTGTTAAGATTCCGCGTGTAAGTTCGTAGAATTAATCGACAATGGAATCAGGTAAAAGTTGAATATAATAAATTAATACAGGTATACGAGGTATTGTGAAAGTTATAGCCTATTTCGTTTAAGAATGGTGGAGATATCATTATTATTATTATTAGCAGGTTGTCGGGTGATTATTTTGAAATTTTAGTTGTAGTAAAATTATTATTGCTTTAAGTTACCACCAAAACCAATATAGTATTTGCCCAAAATATATGTTTTGAATGACTTCTGCTTGTAGATTTACAATATTTTCTAATATTTTTCAATAGTTAGTTAGAAACCATTATATTCAATAGTATCACCGTTTTCTTTTGCCATTTCAATCCTTTATGGTTGTGTTCTGGCATAAACATAGTAGCTCGCTGGCCTGGGAGGCTCGCTGGCTTATATTCTACATTAGTATGCGATATTAAGACTAAATACCAGCAATACCAGCTCCAAAACTATGAGATCTTAATATTTTGGTTTAAAAATCAAAATCTAGCATATTCACGATGCCTACAATTGATTACTGGCATTAGATTTACGATATCTTCGATTTTCATGGAGTTAGGTTTTGGTGGGGAGGTCGTTTGACGAAATTTAATTATGAGCCAAAGGGTGGTCCGTATGACACCCCGTAGGCAGGGTAAAGAAATTCAACACAAAATACAGGCATAACCTGATAAAAGCACCGCATCATCAAGGTGGGTTGGGTCTGGCTGGACGGTTTACAACAATAAAGGAAATCAAGTCAGAAAGTTCGAACCTTTCTTTGATGATAGGCACAAGTTTCGCGCAGACGAAAAAGTCGGGGTTGCCTCTACTATACTCTATGATCCTTTAGGGCGTGCCGTTGGAACACTGCATCCTAACCATACCTGGGAGAAAGCTCTATTTGGTCCCTGGCACGAGATACGATGGGATATGGGCGATACGGTTCTAATCGACCCTAAGGCTGACCCTGATATCGGAGCCTTGTTTCAGTTACTTCCAGATGAAAGGTATCTTCCTACTTGGTATACTGCGAGAGCTGGAGGAAAACTTGGTACGGAACGGTCTGCCGCCGCCAAGTCTACCCTGTACACTTATACGCCAGCTGTTGTCTACAAAGATCCAATGAGGAGGTCAATTGTACACATTCTCGACAACGGAGATAATGGGAAGTATATAACTCGTAGCATATTGGACTTCCAAGGAAAAACAATTGCCACTATTGACGCTCAGGGCCGGATAGTCGAACAAAATACATATGACATGAAGGACAACCGTATCTATTCATCAAGCATGGAAGCCGGGAACGTTGGTTGCTAACTGACGCCATGGGCATGGATATCCGGAAGTGGGACAGTAGACGCCAAACTTTTCGAATGAGGCGCGACGAATTGCACCGACCAACTGCCATGTTCTTGAAAGAGGATGGCCAAGCAGAGATATGCGTTGAGAAAACAGTCTACGGCGAAAGCTTGGGTGCCATGGCTACAGAACACAGTCAAAGAGGCCAGATTGTCCAGATATTAGACCAAGCCGGAGCCGTCAAGAACAATAATTACGATTTCAAGGGGAATCTTCTCGCTATTGAACGTCAGCTCGCGAAACAGTAGGCTCTTCAATACTAGAGCTGGATCAGGATGCGCAAGTTATCTTATACGAAGAGTATACTCCCTTCGGAACCACATCATACCAGGCCGTTCGAAACCAGACCGAGGCTCCGAAACGGTATCGATTCATGGCAAAGGGGAGGGATGAAGAGAATGGACTGTACTACTATGGGGCTCGCTACTACGCACCGTGGATCGGGTGGTGGATACACGCAGATCCTATTGGCATCGGCGACGGCGTCAATATATTCTGTTTCGTAGCTGACAGCCCAATTAATCATACCGACCCGGGAAGAACCACAAAGAAGCCCCCAAAGATCGACCCCGCCATTATTCAGCTCAACAAACAAGCCGCTAATTTCGCAAATCAAGAAATCCAGCACGCAGTCCGTACTTTGCCCGTTTTGTTGAACCCGGAAGACAGCGGCTAAATTCAACAATCGTAGCGTTGCATAAGTGGATTATACCCTTCTCCGATGTAATAGATACTGTGCAAAAATGCTACTATATGCAATATTCTGCCGAAAGCATAGTGGCCCAGCTCAATACCTTACTCTGTAAGCGGAAGTAGTTGATATTCCTCCGTTGTCTTATCGATATACCATCGGAAAGTACCACTTTCAATGATTATTGTCGGTGTATTAAATCCGTGGTCGTAAGTCCCGAATACCAAGCGACGGTCTGACCCCTTAGTTATAGCCCGAGTTGAAAGAACTAATCGAGGACTCTAGAATAAATACAAAATTACGGAACAATAGAACAAAAGAAGAAAAGTTTATCGTCCATAATACCCATAATAAGTGAGTGGGGGAACTATTACCGAGTCTTAGAGATATAACCATTGTTGCCTAGTTATCTTAATCGAATTATCGACAAGGGCTAGATGCAGAACGAATGTTAGAGAGCAGATGATTAATAAAGAGGGGGTTTCGGAACAAGAGTCTGTATTTATACAAATAGCTTAAATATACACGTGGATACCTAATTAGATTCAGCACGGACCGCTTCAAGACCTTGGCCTTGTTGATATAGGCATCTGAAAAGCTAACCCGGCTTTTTTAAGGTTGGCCCCGATAATACCAGAATTCATCTCATCTTTTGCAGAGGTGCTACTACTACAATTTACCGCGGTTCAAGTGACGTTTTGGTATGATGTGGTTTGTCAGTATAAAATGACTAGGGTTCGCTGCAGGTCTTCAAGGTTGCCTTTTAGCCACGCCGGAATGCAAGGTTGCACGGTGCCGAGAGTACCCTGAACAGAACTTCATAAATCTTAGCGATGCATTTCTTGGCCGACAAGTAGACTACCACCTAACAGAATATGCTTTCGTGGTGTCGAAAGAGTCCAAAAATGGTCGTACGCCTATATAAGAAGAGGTGATGATACTAATGAGGCCACCCGATAACCGTAAATTTCTATCTTGAATTCTCAAAGCCCACACATTGAATAATTGAGATAGAGGCGACATAAGATCAAGAAATAAGCCAAAATGCAGATCTCGACACTCGTCCTTTACGTGGCTACTATCGGTAGCGCTCTTGCGATACCTCCTGCTCGTACCACCGCTCATACTACCGCTCCAACAGCCACTCCTATAACCACCACCACCACCACTACCACAACAACAACAACCACAACAGCTTCAATCGTCACTGTTAGTCTATGGGCCTTTTGCGGCGGTCTCGGATATGGCTCTATGTTTCCTGTAAGGTCCATATCCTTAGTACCACCTATTTGAGGATTATCCTAACGAGATCTATTTTTAGGGAGGAGTAGCAGCGTGTCCTCCAGGCTCTTACTGCCACGTCAACAATGCCTACTTTTGGCAGGTACGTTCGATTCAATGGTGACACGATTTCAAGTAAACGGCATACCAGCCGCTAATCTCCAATTATATAAACAGTGTATCCCTGGCACTGGTCCTGTGACGACGTCAACAATATAATACCATATAGGTGGATGTCAAATTGAGACAAATGAGATTAGAGAAATGTGCATGTAAACAAAATACTACCAACTTAATCTAAATCATGAAGGATCAGTGTTGAGCAGCTTTAGCGCTACATACATTTACCCTACTATTACTGTTATTCTTAATGGCGGAAGCTCCGCTCCAAGTTAACTTGTAACCGAAAGTTGCTTACCAATAAGTAAGTATTATTATAAAAAGGCCCTGAAGTATCTTCCTGTAGCGAACGTCAGCTAGGCTGCCCGAGTATTCCAGCTACAAATAAACATGTATACAGCTATGATGTAAAACTAGAATGACAATCCAACTACATCGAGACGGTTTGGGTAACAAGGCTATTTACTAAAATCAAACAAAGAAATGCAGCGTTGAATAAGACTAAGAAAAAAAGGGTTCAATAATGCCACTATAAAGGGGTGCTTCTGCCCGATTACAGCTGTAGAGAACCATTCGCAGTTATCCTCCTGTTGATAGCTAATATTATCCATTTTACTTTCTGAGAGGCTGTCTTCTAGTGACAGATATATCATAAACACTTCATAGTATATTTTTCATATTCTCTGCGTGTCTTTCGGTTAGAAGCCTTCACTGTTTTGTATATATCGTTTTCCCATTTTTTTGTAAAAAAAGTTCGATGAATGTGCTGTTGCTGCTGCCCTATTGACGAAAATGGCGCCACTAGATTCTGTTCTTGTCTTCTCTTTTCAATAGTAGAGTATTGCAAGTCCTACCTATTTATTTCTGGCCTTTGCGAGTTGTGTATTTCGCCTACTGCTTTCCGAGAAAAGGAAAAGCATATTAGGCGTCATGGATGAAAATATTTGTGCAAATACGGAATACGAATCGCTACAAACTATTGAGTTTTTATTATTTGTATGACAGAAAAGAAAAGACATTTTAGTATATATTATGGAAATTAAGGAGTTGGTTGAAACAAGCGGGAATGATGTTAAATGGCAGGGTATGCTAGTGTGTTACTGTCATCACCTTGAATTACTAAAGTCTTATATATAGTATTTCATTCATTCATAGCTCAACAACCCAACTTGCGATATATTTAATATTAAATATATATAACGACATAACTGTTAGCTTGGCTAATACCATAGACTTGTATTGGAGCTCCATACACAACTGAAACCATGTCAAGCCAAGACTACTACTCATAACCAAACTGCGGGAACGAAGGATGAAACTCAATACAATCATATTGCACGACCAACTCGGAGTCCACACTCGGTTGCAAAACGATAGCGCCTGTAGGGTCTGTAATATAAAACTCCAAGTGACCATACCCACCAGCATTAACATAAAATATTCTAATGGGATAGTATGCTACTCTTTGAAGATCTATCTTGCAGTTTACAAGAGCACCAATCCTACTGCCAAGCACTTGGAAGATATTTGGTTTGGTTTGGCTTTAGCCGCTATATGCGTTGTCACCAATGTAGGACCGGATGCCATCGTCGACGGAACCCGTGGAGAAGGTGTATTCGCCGGAGTATTGGGCGGAAAAATAGAAGACGTGGTTTAATGCAAAGGTTGTAGTGGGGGCGTATCTTTGGTTGTAGATGAGGTACCCCAACCATGGGTTGTCGATATTGAAGCCTATTGAGAAGACTACCCTTTCGAGCTGAGGAAAGCCGGAGACATCGAAAGCTGGCTGTTTGTTGTGGAAGTAATCCGGCCAAAGGTTGGAGTAGACATCGTCTTATATTCAAAACGGGTTTTGGCAAGGTGCCCAGGCAATACCAGCGTTGTTACAAGTTTTTCCGGGAGTGGGGAGGAAGGTGGCGGTTGTGGTGGTCGTTGAGGTGTCTGTGGTTGTTGTTGGGAGGGTTATGGTTGAGGTTGAAGTTGTGACGGAGGTTTCTGTGATCGAGGTGATGGTGTGAGATGTTAGAGTTGTGGTCGAGGTTACCACGCCAAATGTCGATGTGATTGTGGTTTCGATGATAGATACTTTTGTAATACTGCTAGTGGAGATTTCTGTGGTGGTTGAGACTGAGGTCTTTGGGATGGCAGTGACTGTGAAGGTCGAAGTAAATAGACAGGCTAGCGATGGTTAGATGATAATTGGAATGATGGAATGATTTATACCTACAACAGTCGGAGGGAAGGTTGTCTCATTTCTGCTTTTGGTTTCGCTTTCGTTTTGACCACCAGACCCCCTCTGGTAGGTAAAACTTTCCCGTCACGGTGATAGTTGTAAAGTCGGTTCTAAATGGAAGACTCTCAGGACCGATATCTGATGGGATAGAGATGATGGTGAGAGAACTTACTCAGCCGTGGTTTAGTCTGTCGGCGTTTCCGTTGCGAATTTGACACTTTCCTCGGTAACGGTATAGGTCAAGGTTGTAGTCTCGTATGCCAAAACGATCCCACCGGGTCCTTTTTTCGAAATTGTTTCGTCGAAGTAGCCGTGGAAGTTATAGTTTCCTTAGACACGTTACTTACCATCTTTGTTGATGTTGGCGCGGCAGCTGTGACAGCGGTGACAACAACGGAGCACGATGAGGGTTTTAACCTCTTTGCTCGCTGCTGGATGTTAGTAGATGTACTAATATTATATATGACTTTGGACCTATAGATAAAGGAAGAGCATGATGCGATAGATGCGGCGTTAGTTGTGACCGAGGAACAGGTAACAGGCAGTGCTTTGCAGGCACCCGCGGCGGCTAACCTGCCATAGACAACTGTGAGCAGTAAATATACGCCAAAATGCGTGTTGAATATATTTAACACTCCAAAAAAGTCTATATAGGTAAATGTTATAAGTCGTCCTGTGACGCTCCAGAATGTATTGCCCCTTGAGTTAAACCTTAGTGGACTAGCCTTCCTAACATATATTTTCCCACGATTGCCAGCAAGGGCGGTATTTCTCTAAGAAATTTAATAAACAGCGTAGGGCTGATGCCGCAAAATCAGGAATACGCTGTATGGCTAAATCAAGGAGTATGCTACTTGTACACCGATGCAAAGTGGCGTCGCAACCAGCACCCATGTTAACAATGCAATAAGCAAATTGAATTGAAGTTCTTCATCCTCGTGATACTGTGATTTGAGATTGCCTACCAAACTTCTAATAATATCAATGATGTCGATATTTCCAGTTAAACGCGTCAAATACCCCAGAGATCTTTTCGATTCATTAAAAATCTCCGAGATGAGTATATAAGACTATCTCGCAATGCGAGATATGCAATATTCTTCATTCAGACCAAGCCAGATCTTGAAATTATCAGATCTACATATGGTAAATGCGATTTTAGCGCGTCCATCCACCTATCGGTCTCCAAGAAAATATGCCAGAATTAAATAAAACATATCGATTATATATAGGAAATAATCATCTACAGAGAAGGGGTGAAGGAAGTCGCCAATAGTACATACCTCTTTCAACCAAAATCATAATTATGAGCCTGGTCCTCTATTTGTTCACCCTGTATACACCAGGATATCACCATCAGAACGCGTCCTCATGAATGGGATGAAGCATCCCAATGCCCGGGATATAAGATCAGCCATCCTCGAGCTCAATCCAGATTCAGCTATTTCTCTCAAATCAATATATAATGTACAATCTTGACAAAAACAAATCCAATTAAAAGGAGATATTGTAAACGGATTGCGATATGTCTGTCACTGGAAGACAGCCTCTCAGAGGGTAAAATGGATAATATTGGCTATGGACAAGAAGGATGACTGCGAATGGTTTTCTAACTTGCAATCGGGCAGAGGAGCCTTTTATAGTGGCGGCAACGGGGCGGCGCAGGCCGGCGCCCGTTGACAATATATTAATTAAATACTCATCTTTTGAAAACATTAGATGACACTGGATCAATTAATATATACAAATGGGACACCCATCTTGACGAGACTGGCAGCGTCATCAACCTCCTCTTTATTTATTTATACTGAATCGATTGCAATCCTTCATCGCTATCCAGAGATTTTACTCATGGATTGCATATATAAGACCGTGACCAATCGTTATAAGAAGTGATGTGAGCTTACCTTTTCTTCTATTATTTTAATTAATATACTTCGTAGTCTCTCTCTAGAATGATGTCATTTCAATTTGCTTATTGCATTGTTAACATGGGTGTTAATTAATTGCTAAGCCACTTTGCATGGGTATGCAAGTAGCATACTCCTAAATCAAGTCTAGTTTGTCAGAGACGCTTTGAATGTTTGGAGCTGAAAACTCATGAAGTCAAAAAACACCACCGTACGATCTCATACTCCCACGGATTCACCGTTGAGCACATTGCTGAAATTAGGCGTGCAAGTTATGCGCTTTTTTAAAAGTTGTGTTCAAGGATGCGAGTCATTCGCTAACAGGTCTTACATTGGTGACCACGATGGTGCCAAGACAATATACCAAGACAACGGCATATTAATAATAACAATAACAGATTATTCCAGATAAATACATTGTACAGTCCAGGCGGAAAGTATCAGAACGACCCACTGGGCCCACATTACTTGATTTGTGCACGCCTCTCTCCTCTACCAAATAAACTACCAGAAGCAGTAACGTGGGGCTGTGGGTCGTTCTGATATTTTCCGCCTGGACTGTATATAGAAAGCTTAGTTTAGAAAGCTTAGTTTAGAACTTAATAAAAATATCATCCAAAAAAGTAACCTGGTTACCACTTCTGGCCATAAAATTGGCAGTTCTGGCCAAATTTTGCTCTGGGCTGAGAAAGGAGCAAATGAGATGTTTGAATGGCCCCGAGGTTGCTCTGAACAAGAAAGACAAAAAAGGTCGCGGTCTTGGCCATGACAATAAAGGTAATTATTAATTATATATATATCTATTTTTGGGCCGGCATCATTAAAATCAGCATTTAAACGCCCAAGCGACAAAGTCCTCAGATAAAGCGAGCTTAGCTCTAGCTTTTGTCGCACAGCTCAGAGCACAGTTTAAGGAACGATATATGGGGGAGTAGAATACTTTAGGACTGGGGGTTGAGAGTGCAACAACAGTACGAGTAAGAATATAACCTAACTAAGACTGTATTATACTATTGAGCTGACCGATGAAGAACGATGGTCGTCCTTCATTTGTCCGGATGTTAGTCCTATCTACAGGAAGGGCCTTCATACATTGAATCCTTGCTCAGTGCTCGCCACTGAGCGGTCAGCAATTTTATGTGTTGAGCGGCGGGCTGCCAAGACTGATCCTACAGATTGACTGGATGCTAGGTTCAGATGCTAAGCTACCAAGTTACCACAGAAGAACGTTGATTGGAAATGTAATTGGGCGTAAAGGTAGCGAGGAAAATTGAACTTCCAAATAAAAAAGTAAACAATTTTAAAAAAGGTATTTTGTATTCTAAAGTCCTAACGGTTTGGGTTTTTGAGAAACTGAAAAATTACCTAAACTTCATCGTAGGGCGCCTTCCATCGAAAGAGTGGCAAAAGCAAACACAGCAAGATCGTCAGACCGCGCTTCACAAGACTAGCAGATGGACTTCCGTTCCTTTGATGGGGGAACAGACGCAATTGATACAGCAACCTGATCAACCACCGCCAAGAGTGGAAGAGCAAGAATATTTGATCTAGGATTAAGAATATTAAATACATACATATACAAGATAGCTCCAGCATTATCTGCAGTTGAAAGCTGCGGCGACCAGGCCTCACAGCGAGCTTGTAGCTTATCACAACGCCATAAAATCGTTCAGCAAAAGATAACATTGAACCTCGAATTTTCTCTAATTCATCTTACCAAGCCTCGGAGCGAGTAAAACTTCGGTCTTTCTGCAACTCACACTTGTTCGCTTTCGGCCTGATAGACATATATTCCACGAACTCCATGCTTTCATCGGTGCATGAGTCCGCGAGCGTAGCCTCAGGACACGACTTTAATAAAGTACCAGCAAGTAGACGGAGCTCCATCATTCCCAGTTGTTGACCTAGACAGGCTATATATTTTGAAATTTAAGATTAGTCGTTTTGCATTTCGTTGATTAATATAGTTTTAAGGTGGGGGGGTGAGAAAATGGAAAGTACCAATTGCAAAAAAGTCAAAACTTACGAAGTGGTACTTACGTCTTGAAGCCCCACCAAAGGACAATATAGCACTTTCCATATCTTTAGACGGATTTTCCCATCTCTCAGGTACGAACCTATATCAAAGTAGTGAGTTTAAGAGTTACGCGGGTCCTTTGTCTGAAAGGTTCGTGTCTCAAACTTACGAATGCGGGTTTGGGAAGATGGTTGGATCTCTCTGTATTGTATATATTGGTGTCATAACTTCTGTCCCTGGAGGGAAAAAGTACGGGCCAAGATGTCTTCCACTGCTGTCGGACGGAACGACCCTTGGAGGCGGTATCTGCCCGGCGGGGTATAACCTTAAACCCTCTTTCAACACCTGGTTGAAGTATGGTAGCTTTTGAAGCTTCTCGTCCGTCAAAATATCACCACCCATATCTGCCGTGTCCAATTCTGCTTCCAGCCTTCTGCGAATTTCCTTGTGTTTAAATATCGCCCATAGGATATATGTCCCGACCACTGTCACGGTATGGCTTCCCGCGATAATGACAAGTAATGCTTCCTGCTTTACCTCTTCCATGGTCATTTTATGCTTTACCCTAGGGTCGTTGCTTTTGTCTATGATTGTGGAAAATAAACTCGGCCTTGTTTTACCGTTTTTGCAGTTTTCGACCTCACCCCGCAGGTTTGCGAGTGCTTCGGCCCCAAAGTCCGAGATTCGACGTTCGCAGCCGATAATCCGCTGGGTCTTGGTGTGGGGTATTTTTAATAATAGCGATTCCACAGTCGACCAACCTGGGACGTGGCCGCGAATCGTGAGTATGATGGCAGCTGCCACTGCATCATGGAGAATAGGTTGCAACTAATATTCCAATTAGCCACTTTACCATTCTCATGAATTCGCATCAAAAGACAACCGGTTCATGAAGCTAAATCAAAGTAGATAGTAAACACGGAAGTGGCCCTACAGTCTCGTTCTTCAACATGCCAAAATCTTGACCGTAGCAGATTTCCCCAATGATATCCGTACTCATAAACTGAATCCAACTCATCATATCGGGAGTTTTATTGTTAGTTATCTCACGCTTCATCTTGTTCACACATGTGTCCACATGTTTACGAACAACTGGTTCCATGAGGCTGATATTTGACTTTGAGAAGGCATTTCCGTAAGCCATACGACGGTGTTTATAGGCTTCTTGGTCCACAATAAAAAAAATAGAACCAAGGCCGCTGCCTAGTCTTTTGTAGAATGCGCTTTTGTGATATGGATCATGGACCGAGTGTATTCTCTTTACAGAGTTGATCTCCGAGATAGATATCTCATTTGGACCTATTCGAACGTACGGGCCTTTGTGTAGTGAGTATTAATTACTATAAATATTCGGTTTATTCCTTTAAAAATTGTAATCTGAAGGAAACAATTCGGGCTTTAACCCGCGTCTCCAAGCGAAAAATACGCTCATACATACCATACTGCTCGTGTAAACCATGAATGTCAAAGGCCGCCCTTGCTCTGGCGACTCTCGATAATAGCCAGAGCCGCGATATTGCTGCCCACCAGGGTCCCGGTATTTTTGCCAGCGGTGAAAAATAAAGCCGATGAATGGCGATTGTAAAGAGGTAAGCTATCAGCACAAACGCGCAGATAGTAATTGTTTGTTTCAGGCCAAGCCCCAAACAAGTAATTATGGGTTGAAGCATTGCAGTGAGGCCGAGCTAATTTTGCGGTCTGGAACTAGATATATCTTTGAATAAAAATGATCACCATGAACACAGATGATAATATCACTCAATTATATCGATCTACCCCTTGCTTTATATAAGGAAATTATCAGCTATCCTGCGACGGGAGCCTCCCAAAGGCTAGCTTATTTTGTTGTGTTTAACAATCGCCCGTGAGGATTCGGGTTTTGATTTCTTCTGGTATATAAATTATGTACTTCATCCTTGATTTTTTAGCTTCTCTGCACGAGATGTTTCTTGGCTGACAGAATTGAGCAAATGATCGCTGAAAATCCGTTGGGTATCGGCAATCTTAATGGCCGCTTAACCCAAAATGAAGACCATTTTCCACCTTTTCATTTTAACGCGTCTTTCTAATGATAAGTAAACCTGCTTGGCATTAAATTCCATTTGCCGCGGCTTTGCACCTGCATGCTATCTGTTAACGTTTTTGTCTGCCGTCTCTTGGAACCAGCGATCAGCGTCGCAATCTCCTAAGGCGGATGGCGCGATATATGCAAGCGCGATACCGTTGCATGCGAATGATAATAAGAATCTCAACCAGATGTTTCATTACCCCGTTTTCAGATTGATTAGATGTCCGCTAGACACCTCCTGAATTAACGTAGACCACTCATCAACATCAACACCAGCGCTGCCGCCTGAATTTGTGACTAAATTACATGAATTCGACGACGTAATGAAGCGCAAAGGATGAAATGTAAGAAGGCGCAGTATACCAACGAAAGTTAAGTAGCTCGTAGAATAGCTACGCAGTAACTATAACTATTGATTGATTCGACCTATAAGGTGCGCTGTGCCAAAGAGAACCAATCACCATGTGCCCTAAGTTATATTGGACAATTGTGTCTTGTTAAGCACTTTTTCATCATTGCATCTCCAAAAAATATAATGTTATAACCATTGTGATTTGGCTCCGGATTTCTTGAAGGTAGGATGGTATGATTTCGAAAGGTTATTATGGCACTATAGTCGAAAAACAATCTCGCAACCCACTCTGAGACACAACAAATGTTGGAGCGTCGGCTCGCCATACCCAAATTGAAAAATACTGATCAATCCAACCCAAGACTGCAATGACAAGCTTTCTGGTGAGAAAAATTAAGCGTTGTATATTTCAGTTAGACCGTCTGACTTTCTTTGATATTTTCCGAATAATGCCTCAGGTAGCTAAAAATGTCTTGTCGACGGGCTAGTAATAAACTAAAGCCAACGGCTACCTTCCCTTTCCCACCCCTGTGTCGAATTTTCTCCTCCCTTCTCGCTTAAGCCTGTGACGACGCCATAATCGATGCATTGTCGGCGCTCCACGGGGATATTTCTAGAATTCTAGAACAAGGTTTGGCGGAAATTCTTTCGAGGCAAAGAACAATATTGTTCAAACCCGAAACCCCTTGTGAAAATAATTCTGGCATCCCGGCTATTCGCTACCTATCCCGCTAGACCTTTGCAAAAGTTCAAAGCAAGAACCATGTTCATGTGTTCGATGCAGGTCGCTCGATCCCGCCATGATGCGAGTATATCCGCTCTGTAACAGAGACGCTTCGGCTGTAAAAAGATATTTTCGTTGTAGAGCTCGGCGTTCGTTGCGGCCAGACATTGACACTCGATGGGGAAAGACCCTCGAACAGGAACCTCAATTCTTTTTCAACAAATCGATCCGCCTTCACGACTGCATGGAGGACTTCAAAAAACAATTTTCCTTGCTCTTTTCATTTGACCCCAGCTTCCGTAACAGATATTATAAAAACTTTGACATGCTTAGTAAAGTGGGTCTATGATTATCATGCCAAAATTGAGTATATAAATATGCTTTGCTTTCACCGTAACCGCAATTCTTATCATTATCACCATCACACCATTCAACTGCATTAATACAATCGTTGACTCGACTACGCTCGCTGATATAATACTACATATTTCAATAGAATCTTTTTCGATCTTTTTCAATCAGCTAAAATGAAGAGCACAATCATCCTTTCCCTTGTTGCCCTTGCATCAGCCATTGCAATCAATGTAGGTTTTTCAGTATTAAATACTCTAGGGAATTGCTACTAACTAACTTTCTATTCAGCCCGACCGCCAGTGCGGTGGATTAGCCGGTCTTCGATGCGAAAGCAACCAGATCTGCATTCGTGACCCTACCAGCCAATGGCCCTGCGCTGACTGCTTCGGCATCTGCCTCGACCCACGTGTAGGTCCAGCATCATCTTTAACGAATCCTCTCTCGCTTCAATAGTTTCTAACGAACAATTTAAATATAGTTCCCAGGCGCCCCAATCAAGCCGTCCGGCCCGATGCTCACCAGCTCCACCCCTAGCAAAATGTGTGGTGGTTCCCAAAACCTACCATGCGGGATCCGCGAATACTGCCAAGCTGACGTCACAAAGCACTGCCCTTTGTGCTACGGCACCTGCCGTCCCCGTGTCCAGTGCGACATCCTACTCCAGGATGGCTGCACACAGGGTCAAATCTGCGCCGCTGATCCAATTATCGGACCTCGATGCCCAATGTGCCCTGGACACTGCGTCGATGCCCCACTCCGCAAGCGCAACATGAGTTTTGGAAAGAAGCAGTGCGGTGGATTCGCTGGGCTCGGGTGCGATAAGGGTGAGATTTGCATCAACAATGATAGGGGATGCGCTGACTGCTTTGGTCACTGTGCGAAGATTGATGCCTAAATCGTTCCATATGTTAGAATCATTTAATTCAAGGTGAGGAAGAGTCCTGATTGCTCCTCGTTCATATCGATCCAGGCTTTCTTGCACAGCGTTCAAGCTGTACTCATCCTTGTATATATAAACCATAGTCCTCTGTAAGTATACTGTTAAAAGCAATTTCTTATTTTTCATTATCATCATTAAAGTGCTCTCGAGAACATAGCTAGACCCTCTCAGGGTGCATATTTAAATTTTTATGATAAAAATAGATAAATTAATCATATTTGGGAATAAGAAGAGAACTTCCTATCTCGAAATCTAGTGCCAAGCTAAGATCCGAATATAAGTACCACATTCTATCAGTAAAGTGGTTAACTACTGTAAATATGACAACTAACTAAAGATTCATACTGTATTATATAATAACTTACGAAACCCGTCAGCAAGGCTTCAAAAACTTTATACATTAATAACTCACGGAACCAATAACTCACGATGTCGAATATATCACGGAATACTCTCATGCCCAGTTCCAAATTATTATAATAATGCAACACATCACGTACAACACAAGTAGCCCGGAAACACAAGTAGCCCGGACGCGTCTACAAATCATAACAATAGCCCTTCAATGCAAAGTAACCTCAACATCTCAGATTTGCATAACATAAATACCCCCGTTCGCAGAGAGGCAAGGATACTTCTCACAATCAACGCAATTAAAAATAAACAAGTAGCCTTTATCCGGCAAGCTGCGATGCTCTTCAACGTGCCTAAATCCATTTTATATAATTGACTCAAAAACATCCTATCACGCAATGATTTCACCCATCCTAACTATAAAATGTTATTAAATGACGAAGCATTCTTAATAAAAAGAACACTAAATCTCACTGATATAGAATACCCACCGATGTATTAAGATATTCGGTAAATAGTGGATACTTTGCTTATTTATTAAACTAAGTGGGAGTTATAACCTGATGAGCTCTCATTATTTATAAGCATTAATTGGGTCTCCAACTTCATATAACAGCAGTTATGCTTGGTTACAGGCTAAAGTTGTAAATATAATTATTAATGTATTATATGTAAGAATTCTGCTATTTATAATAGCTGGTATGAGCTTTTTAAGGAGATAATTAGTAAATATAGTACCGGTATTGGGATAGACCAAATTGTATTATGGTATATTGAAAAATTAAAACGCTCCAATGAAAACTCTGCAAAATTCATTGTTCTGTTTCAATGAATCGTGTAACCATACCGTAATGATACTTTGTGAATGACAGGGTTGGACGAATTAACCCACCAAGAAGTGCACATGACGCAAGTAGACATGATAGACGTTGTAGTGATGGTAGATATGTAAAGATGGGAGACATAGTAGATGTAATAAATATAGTGGTGGTGGTGGTGGTGATGCACCAGTCCGGTGTCAACGATTTCAAATTCCAAGAATTAAAATCAATGAATCCTCATTGCTAAAATGAGTTTCAACGAAATATAAATTTTTTATTGTATTTTCGTGTATAGTGGTCCCGAAACCCAGCCAACCAAAACGAAGCACATGAGGGCTTGCTCGTTATCTGGCCAGCAAGCCCAGAAATAAATGTATATCACGGCGAATTTATATGTATGAGTCAAAATCAACGGTGCTTAAACATACAGCGTTGCACACAAGGTAGAGGACAGGAGTCTGTACCTATATTTTGAAGGTCTCCTGTTAAATATTAACACTGCTCTTAGTTCTGCTCGACTTGGCGGAATTATCTACTCTGTCTATACATTATCGCGAGACGTTCGGATGTCATACTAGACGGCCCACCGCCACAATAAAGACTCTCATTATGGATTTCTCTATAAAAACTTACGATCTGGCAGCAGTAATAAACACCTACTATGCTCCATCTTCGATATGACAACGACGATTTTAGTGTCGATCTGAATGAAATTTCCTTACTGCCTATATCATGGGGTTTTGATCCTTTAACAAGTATCTGTGCAGTAACTGGAAGTATAAAAACGGGGTAGAAGTAAGTGTAAAGGTATTTGTATTGCAGGTACCGCTTATATGACGGATAGCTATATTGCCATCACAAATTTCATGTTCCCCTTTTCATTGGGCCACGCCAGTGCCTTTATATATGGCGTGAATACTTGCATGAAGAAGCCATCAACTTACCAATCTTAAGCGGAATGGAATATTTCTCATTTTTCGCTTTTGTGAGTCATAATCGCCATAGAGATTATGGCTATAATATTGGTACTTAGGCTATTAAAATACAAAACAGAAAAAGGTCGATGATGTGCAAAAGCTTTAGTCAAACATAGAAAATCAACCAAAGTTAAGCGGCAAATATAGGAGCATATCTGAGCCCAATTCGTATAGTTTGTATTGGCATGTTAAACCTTCCTTAAACCGAGGCTAAGGGACCTCGCATTGAACTATCGCTGGAGAGTGTAACTGACGACCAACGCTTCACTCGGGAATGCAACCATTGTTAAATGGTCGGCTTATACAATCTGCTGCATAATGAGCTTCTTCTCGAATATAAACTCATCTTCCAGACGACTAAATCGATATTTTTTCTCGGAATCTCCGAGTCCGCTATCCTCATTCTCCACAAGTTTCCAGCTTTGCAGTATGTAATCAAACCACAGATGCGGGGTTTTCCCATTCTCTAGCATCCTCGGAAAGGATTTGAGGCCCCCGTAAAGATCTTTATAGGTAAGTTTAATATGCCTTCTCCAAAATACATTGTTCGAAGGTGTCCATTCTAGGAGTAATTCATTTGTTTTTTCTATGAGCAATAGTTGCCTGCTGAAGTTGTTGATATGGAATGGCATATTGATAGTGTGGAGTTTTGGACAAAAGATTGCCACATCCTCAATCATCTCAGTAATAAAGGGAGTTTCTTCTCGGCAGAATTTAATTGTAAGCTCTTCTAGTTGTTTGCATTTTTGAAGCGCTATTCTGGGGACCATCCATGGTGAGGTTGTCATAGGTAGCCAAGACCAAGTATCCTCCAAGGCGACTACTTTGAGACGCTTGAGAGTGACCGAGTGGTGGGGGAGTGCATCCTTCCAGAAACTTTCTGCCAAATGTTCGGCGACAAGGAAATACAACTCTAGCTCAAGAACTGTCAATTTAGAGGCATTCAGTCGCAGTGCACTATCAGTACCCGGTCCGTATATATCAGAAACTAGTCCGTATAATCTAGTACTGGTTTGTACGCTTGCCGAGTC
The DNA here is from genome assembly GCA_036971295.1 of Dactylellina cionopaga. Classification (NCBI taxonomy): domain Eukaryota; kingdom Fungi; phylum Ascomycota; class Orbiliomycetes; order Orbiliales; family Orbiliaceae; genus Dactylellina; species Dactylellina cionopaga. Next base: position 44,582 of record JAJTTY010000018.1, on the reverse strand, counting down.
TTTGCAAAATTCAGTTTGCATGTCGAATGGCCATTCTGGCGCCTTTTCGAACATTGACCGATCCGCCACTAACCTCTTGAGTTTATTATGGTCGAATAACTCGCAATTGCAAATTTTGTCGATTAAATAACAGCTCCCGTATATATCTTCAAGGTAAGCGGCAGTTGATAACGCTTTAAGCAGGAATAACTCTGAAGCTGTCAACATTTTTTCCTCATTCCCATCATCTGACCATGAGTTTTTAACGCATAGGGAATATAACCCAAACGCGGTCAGCCTCGGGGAGCGATTGATAACATCTCCAATGTGTTTTATATCCTCTAGCGACGGATCAATCCAGTCACCGACTCGAATAATCTGTATTGTCAATTCATTGATATTTGACATAGACTCTAGCTCTAGATAATCGGCGAGCTGTGCTTCGTTGTGGTACACAGCTAAAGATATATCAAGGCGATAGTTCTCAAAATACAAAGAGTTGCAAAAGGTGGCGTATATGTCCCAGTGTAGCTTTATCGGAACTTTTGTGCTGCTTCGCCATCTTTTCATTCAGGGATACAGTGTCAGCACTCGGGAACACCTGAGATGACAGTCATGAATATTACTAACTTGATATTTTTGAGATTTTTACACTTTTTCGACACTTGCTGCAAAAGTTTTGTGAGAGACACTTGCTCTTCGTCTGGAATCAACTGTTCAAATGGCAATATATGGTCATGGTGTGTATGAGTTTCTGGAACATTCGCCAAAGAGGAGTGTCGGCAAACACACAGGTGCGGCGTGACGACAAATGGATAGCGGGTATCGATGACGAGCGTTCTAACATAATCCCAGAACCGCAACTTGAGCATCTTTGTGGGTTGTGTGCTCTGGTGCCTCTGCACCCCGGAAATACGAACAGGCGATGGTGCCCGGGATGGTGTTTCGACGGAACTCAAAACTTGAGCGACCCGCGGTGCAGCACCAAGCTTTGTCCATTCGAGAGTCCCCAGACGGAAAACGAGGGACTCAAAAAGAAACTCTTGAGCAGCGGAAGATACCATTGGATTGGGACAGGCAGATAGAAGCGATCGAAGGGAGGCCTTGTCCAAGTATGCGCATATCTCTCGTAGCAGTTCGTACGGGAGTTTACCGGGGAGCGGAAAGCAGGTCGCGGTCGATCTTGGTGCGCTCAAAGTAGGATCCATTTGTTCTATATAACAAATTGCCCCGGTAGGTATTTAGGCTCCGATATATGGGAAACAGGGCATCTCAGGCATGTCGGGGGCCTATGTCTGCGTGTCTGGACATCAAGAAAAAAGAGTTTGCAACACAGACGCACAATCGCCTGCATAGCTGTATACAGACCTTATCCAAATTTTGAATATGATAAGACGCAGGCTTTTACTTAACTAGAGCCCAAACGAATTTCGACAGAGAGAACTCCGATAAAATGCAAATAATTATAGAGATGTATGTGATCCAAGGGAGTGCCAGCATTGGCTGGCTGTTAATCGAAGCAGGCAGCTTACCCTTTGGTGATTTGCTTGCTTATTGTGTTGTGCTAAACGTGCTAACGTAGAACATAACGTTACAACCCCAAAAGCGGGCCAGGCCCTCCCAACGAGCCACCAAGTAAAACTGGCCAAAATACCAATTCCACACTCAAATCCAAAGGGTCCCCCCTTCGACCTCTACAACTCACTGAATCGAATCAACACCATCGAATAACTCTGTCAGTTTACACGTTACCGCTCCCAAACGCTCGGAATAGACGCCAATCCGCTATTCAATACGTATATTCGATTTTTACGCTGCCCACCCCCCGAACCACGAATCGCGACCGTTATAAACAAATCTGTAAACAAACAACAACATACAAATTTGGTGTTCGAACACATACCCCTTGCAAATTTTACGAAAATACGCTATTTCGGCTTTAAACTTGGGAATATTCCTGACTATCTTATATAATACTGCTGTAAATTTTTGTGAATTTTTTGAATTGAAACTGGTAGTTTTCTGACTATCGTCGTCGTCGTGATTTGTGTGTTTTCGAGCTGGCTTGCGGACTAGGGTTGACTCGCTTTTGGGGCTGTAACGTTAGGGTCCAAATGCGTTGCCATCATAGTCGTCGATACTTTATGTGTTGCAACACAATTACGTGGCCGGGATCTCCTGTAAGACGTCATTCTATAAATCTCATAAGGGGTTTTTCCTGTTCTCGATACCGAGAGCGCACTACAAAGAGACTCAAGGAAGAGACCGTCTGGTTTACGAGACCAGTTTTCCCCCTATTAGTTAGGATGGTTGTCGGCAGCACTTTTGCAACAATTAGTCCTGCCTTCTATAACTAGTTAAGTATAGGGAAAGGAGTTCATGCAAACTCAGCCATGCCCCCACTCGAGAAGCTTTCAAAGGGAAAAAAGCGATGCCATCTCCTATCTCCATCTACACAATAAGTCAAAGTGCATAGCATGTCAAATGATCTAAATCATTGTCCACAGCGATGTTTACGATACCTTATCAAAGAACTGCAACAGTGAATTCCTATGAAGAGGGCTGGTGAATGCGTTGCCATTATGTTGGCCAACTCTTGGCAGCCAAAAGCCACTCAGGCTGTGTAACCTCTTACTGCCACTCGGACTGTGCAACCCCCTCATCACCGCTCAGCTCAGCCGATTTTGATGGGCTATCTATTTGGAGGACCCAGCAGCCAGGATAAATTTATTTTCCATTCGTGTTCAAGCCCGCTCCCACCAATCAGTCTTTGACACTATCAAATTCTCCTTCGCCGAATAAATTGCCTGAAGCTGTTGAATCGACGGAAAACTCGCCTTATCGCCTTAAACAGAAAAGAATATCATAGAATGCCGACTGTTGCAGTCATAACTGGGCCCAGGCCATTGATGAGATGGCTGTTATATTGCAACGTCATTCTCTTCCCGACTGTATACATCGACGGTATCAGCGCCCACTTCCTCAGTAATGCTGTCCTCCTTGGCTTCGGTGTAAGTAGTGTAATTATTTTAAAAATGGTATTCTCCCAGGAAGCTTAGACGTCGAATCCGTCGAATCAATGGGACGGCGACGGGGTCATTAAATTCTTAAATTTTGAATGGAGGACACTCAATCCCCGTTGGCACATATTATACGCCGCCGTTTGGCAACAAGTTGACTTGGCTGTCGCCGTTGGAACATATCTCAAATTCATCACGGTCATGTACCTGGCGTTCGCCCCTCCGACGAAGACGGGTGAACGTGAACGATATTGGTTGATCAATTATGTCATTATTCACACAGCCGCCTTTCAGATGTCGTTATTAGCCATTGTTCCTTTGTCAATATGGATAGAAATGTTTTTTAACAGGAATAACATCGAGTCGGAGACGGGCGGGAAGCAAAAGTATCCTCTCATTCGTCAGATTATTGTTGTGCTGTTGCCGGGCATCTCATGTTTTATCTTTTAGCTTTGATAGCGCGCTCTAGTTTGGTTTTCGAGTCGGCATCAGATGGTAGAAGATCGAGTGCGCCAATACCTGGTCGACGGAGAAGGTAATAGCCAGCTAAACAACCTGTATTCTTCCGACACCCCTGGAACGCAACATATGCAAGTAGTGCCCCCCAAAGGAAAATTTTTTGCAAGGCTCAAAAGGAGCTTGAAGGGAGTTTTCAAAATACGCAATTTCGATGTTATAACGGCAGTAGTATCTCTGGAAGATTCCGAACGGATACACTAATACCCTAATCAATGCATATGTCAGCCACCAGTCCCAATCACAGTCTTCTCTGTGATAACGGCGTATCTTCGAAACTTGTATTCTCAGTATTCCGAACCACCAACGCCCCAGGGGCTCAAAAGAATAAGGTGGACGTGCATTTGTGGTGAAGAGCTTTTCGATGATGTGCAACCTCAAGATGTCAGCTCTGTTAAGGAGTTCCTACAGCCTATTCCTTGCGGCAATGTCCGCAACATCCCAGGGTGACAGCCAACCCTCCTAAAATGAGCTTTCGGGACCTAATAGATCGTATTTGTGCGCGGCCACCTATACCGATTATTCCAACCTTTAATGGTAGCCCCGCCACACCTTTAACCCAACTGCCACCGCAAAATTCTAATATTTCGATGCAAGGACCTTCCTTGTCACCCCCAGCGACCACAGATTACCTCTTCCTCAACTTTGATCTCCTGGCAAAATGCTGCGTTTTAGTTGACAAACAATATCAGCTACTACTACAGATCGGCAGGTTTTCGAACTTTTGCAATCGGAATATTACAAGAGGAACCCTCTCTGGGTATGGCTTCTCGGTCTGAAAGAATTGGGATCTATAGACTTTGTAAAATTTATAGTCGACGCCGATATGGAGTCCGATATCATCTCACGGAGGCCAACAGATTATGTACCGCCTCCGGGGAAGCCATTATATTATACTCGTACAGATCCGATACTGATCCTCCTATCCTACGGCGATTCATGATGAAATATTTTCGAACCCCTAGCCATATCCATCTTGCGAATACTCGACACTGCGTAGAAAAGGTCCCCAAGAGACGAAGGAAGATAGAGTTCGATGTACGAAACTTACAGGATGACCCCTTCAAAGTCGGGTGGGGCCTGCATTTTAACGAAGTGAGGAGTAGGAAGAAGTATCGCATCGTATCACTTGGACTCATTACCTTGGCGATGACCTTTGGAATGTGCTGGGCTATTTCTAGGAAAGATATCCAGGGCGGATTCGGGGTTGCAGCTTTCGCATTGATGGTTTTCAGAATCGTGGTTGGCGGGCTGGACGCTTATCGGTAATGATTGAGAAATACAGCCGCTATAACTTGGGAGATATATGTTACACCTACTACCTAAATATCAGGCTAGATACTTTAGGCGGCAGCAAGCGCTTCCTTGGCTTCTGTCTCACAGCTCTATTCACTCAGAGCGCAGTTCAGGAAAGTATGTATAAGAGAATAAATAGTTCTGGGGAATTGAGAATGTAACAACAATAAGATAATATAATTATATAAATTATATTATACTAGGCTATTATACTACCGGTATTCGCGTCGTGATTCCACCCTAGGATCGCGGCCAGCTTTAGGGATCCCCTGACAAACGCCGGAGTGAACGCCAGGAACAAATATTATAAACCAAAAAAAAAAAGCCAACCGGTCGCTCGGCTTATAAAATTTAAGATAAATCGTATATATTTAATCGGAATAGGCGCCTATTCCATAATACTTACATTTAATAAGCAATTCCGAGCCTATAATCTATTAAACGAAAATAATATATGATTACTTAATGTGGTGAAGTAGAGTGAGCTTAGTATAGTTTTCGTTGCTTTCTAGTATTTGCTTGGCTTGTTGCATTCTGGCGTCTCAACGCCTTCCTATTTCTTTCCTCGGACATCTATATAAAGCAGAGCCCTCGAGGCTTCACCTTTCAGCAAGCATGCGGGCATCTTCCTTTCTATTCACTCATTCATTTCCTTATTTCTCTTATATACTATCATACTCTCGTTATAACCATACAATAGAATAGTGTTATGCTCCTAGCTTTACGAACACAGCTACCTCTTTACCATAGCGTAATCCTATGAGGCAGCCCTCTCATGATTATCCTCTCATTATTACCCTCCCTTTTATAATACCACCTAAGTGTGTGAGCCTCTCTGCTATGAACTTCTCCCTGATGGGGCAGATATCCTCTGCTGGCTCCCAGAGCCCATTCAGCAACTTTACATTAATTAAATTAGTATCCTATTTACCATAATTAACCATCTATGAGTTAATAAATCTAAAAGACTGATCAAGCCAGCTTATAAACTAATTATATAATTATCAAAAAAATGTTACACTCGTCATAAATGATTTCCAACACCAGGATGGAATCGCGCTGCGAATACTGGTAGATTTATATTTGGGCACCTCTGCGCCATCAATTTCACATGTTTCACCAGTTGATGAAGACTAAAACATACCCATTAAATTTCCCACTATTGACATCCAATTGGCTAAAATGCCCCGTTCCAAAGTATCGTATCAATCTTGCCGGGTCGGCCTTTTATAACGACATCTTGAAGTCCTTGCATAGCACTTTATAAAACTGTAATAAAAGACAACCGGAAACAAGCTAAAACTTTGAAAACCTTCGCCTTACTCTCTCGCAGGTTGGAAAGGTGCGGTTTTCGAAGTGTTCAGCATAATATAATTGTCCATCTTAGAGCGAACCGGAAAGCCTGCCACCCTTAGGTACAAAGCATTCAAATCCCAGGCCTGAATTATTTGAATGCAATCTGAAAACACTGAGTATCTCGCCTTCAAGATCGCACATTTGCTTAGATGAGTGCAGTCAAGTAAGCAATACTGTTTCAACGATGCGGCGAGTTCCTTGTGCCTATGCTCTCAAACTGCAAACCAGAACAGGGGATTTCTACGGAGGATTGGTTTCGTAAACATTAAATATCTATTCATTTTCATATAACTCGCCCATATTAACTCGATAAAATACATTAAGATATTACCTTAAGAGCCTCTAAAATACACAATTATATAGAAAATATTATAAATCTTATATAGGCGTAACTGCAAACCCATCAATGAAGAGATTCTCATTCCCGGACCCAAGTCCATGTACAAGGTCAACCCGCAAGATAGTTTCCGTCGATGTAGCCGTGAACGAAGTGGTCGCAAGAGTCCACGACCCAGGGCCATTGTTGAAATTGAGTTTTTCCACGCCGTTGACAAATGTCACAATGTAAGCCGAGCCACCGACGGCACCCTGGAATTTGTAGTAGAAGGACAAAGCGTAACTAGCCCCGGGGCAGGCCAAGAGATTCTGAGCAATGTTGAACTTTGAGTAGGTTCGGGAAGGTGTCGAAAGGGTAGCTTTAAAGACGAGGGGTTGGTTTGGCGTGCTCGCGTCCGCTTCGATAAGATAGCTTCCGGGCGTAGAATCACTCCCTACCGGAATGGGATACCAAGGGTCGAGAACACCACTGTCAAACCCTCCATTTTTGATAGCTGGTGTCGCCAGAGGGGAGCAAGTAGATGTGACCACGAAGGTTGGGACATCAGTCGTGAGCGTTACCGAAGCTGTCTCGGTCACGATAAATGGAAGAGTAGTAGTTGTAGTTATTGTGATAGTGGAAGTTGAGTCACCGAGAAAGCAGCTGCAAGCGCTGCTAATCTTGGATGCATCGGTGCTGCAAGCCTTAATGATGCTCGAGTAAGTGTTAGTAGGAGCACGCTTGATTTTGCGTAGCGGGACTGCTAGTGGAAGAACGATGCTGGTGATAGTTGTGGCGTATGCGGTTTCCGTAGCTACGGTCATAGTCATGGATGTGGTGGTCGTACTATAAGCCGTTGAGACTTCTGTAGAGGTGATAATTCTGCTTAGTGTAGAATAGCAGAGGTCAGCCCCAACAGTGGGGTTGCCCCTAACGGCGCGGAAGCAGTTGTTGGCATGGCAGTCGTCGCGTGCCAACACTTTATCAATGGGGTTGGCTAGAGCAGCCTGAACAGCTAAAGAGAGGAAAACTAAAGATGTCTTCATGATGCAGTTCGAAATGCAGAACAATTATCACAGTGTAAGTTGATTATTCAACGTTTTGATCTGTGTGACATTCTACGAGGAATTCCAACACATTTATACCCATTTCCTCTTTCACTCTCGAGGAGTGCCAATGACCCTGACTTCAAAAGTTGTCCCTTGATCATCACCTGCAGTGCACCAGGGCGTACTCTCAAAATGCAACACCTACATTGCGTACTTTAGCTTCGATCCCTGTAAGGTTCTAAACTTGGCAGCATACGTTCAGCCCCAGATTTTGTTGAATAACAAACCTGCTAATTGGCCGGGTTTGCAAAAGCGGAACCCACTCATTCTTTTAATTTCGGTTAGCCTCTAACACCCCACCACTAAACCTTGTCGTCTGGTGATCAGACAATATATATAACTCTCAGCTATAGCAGGCAGGATATTTGAGGAGGAGCAGTGTTGCCTTGGTGTTTACCAACGGAATATTTGCTGATATTACGAAGTATCGTATACCTAATTGTAACCAAGAACTATCGTTGTATACGTAGCCTAAAGTAGCTACGAAAAGGAAAAATCTTATATTTTCCCCATAATCAACAATATCTTTAGCATTGCAAGCTGTTGCATTGATGCGTGACGACGCGGCTGTCCCAATTCTTCCCTCCGATTAAAAGAAACCGCTAACTCGCCGTTCTTCGCCATCATACTTTAGCTGGGCTGAAAGCAAATATAACATGTCCCAATTCGAAACCCCTGTAGCTAGAAATGAGACAACCTAGAACTGAGACCGAGCTATCCGGCGGTCTCTCCGTAGCTGAGACTGTATTAAGAATAAGCGAGGGTTGAACAAACCCTATAAGGCGTCCTACAGCTCCGGAGTCTGGATTATTGGGTTATACACGCATCTGATTTATGCAAGTGGAGTCAGAGAGTTCATTTTCAAGAATCCAATTACATTTGAATTTGGGACACTAATAAAACGTTGGTTGCAATTGCATCGTGCTGAGGACAGCCCGCAGGTTTGTAATTTCGGGTAATATACTGTTGGCAGACGTCGGACACTGGCAGACAAAACCAACCAAAACCAAAACACCAATCTTGTCATGTTATTGCCAAAATTCCTCCTGATTTTATCAACGTCACAATCACCATTCACCATTCACCATTCACCACCAACTAACTGTGTATTAAACAAGCCAAAATTGCCAGAATGCGACCTGATATAACAATACCTATATACTGTATCAGAGGCTAGGGTGAGTATCCTCAATTTAGAACACTCTGGTACGGAGGTGGCGTAAAAGCCTTCTTTCACAATCAGACCTATATATTTACAGTCTAATCATATATCAGTAATTTATTTATGATTACAAAAAGTCTCTCGAGGGAACGCAAGGGATTGCGGTAGCTCCTGAGAAATAACTCGTGTTGGCAGCCCAACCAGTTTGGTTTGCAGGCTCAAACATGAAGGGTGTTTTTCCAAAATTGGCTGTACATTCCGTGTATGGAAACTGTACACCGATCTTTCCGAAATATCTGCCTTGAGGGATTTCGTATGATTTTGGCAAAATCTGTCCATTAAATGTGAAGAATACTCTCCGTAGCTTGATGTTTGTGCACAAGCCTATGGTCGCTAAAGATGGCCATCTCTTGGATATATCTGGCGCAACTTCTGTCTTCGTGCTTGGATCCTGGCTGTTTTCAGGGTTGATGGTCGCAGGTGTTCCACTTTCTCTTGGATATTTATCTTCTTTTTTACCGTTCTGAATTCTTATTGAGTCAATTGCAATGTTGGCTGAAAGATATGGAAGGTCTGAACAGGCTCTGGATCCTAAGCCAACCTTGTGGCCGGATCCTGAAGATTCGAACTCCCTGTTGAGAGACATTAGCAACTTGTTGAGAAGAGAATGGAACAGATACCAACCAATTGCCTTTGTCCGTAAACTCCGACGATTTAAATGTCGCCTCGAAGTAGTAATTGTCACATAATGGAATTGGGTGGTCAGTAGAACAGCAGACCGTCCCCAATCCTTCGGTGTCTAAATAATTTAAAGTTGTGTTAGTTGATGAATAAATAACTTTAGTCAAATGGGAGGGTAAACTATTGCAATATCAGGGAAATTGTACATAATCTCAACGAAATCCCCTCGATGGAAACCTCTGACTCATATCTTTTGCAGGATCCCGAAGGAGGGAGCAAACGGGTCGGGCTTAAATTTTGGAGACCTATTGCTTGGGCTTTTTGGTCAGCGATGAGAAAATCCAGTCCTTTGGCGACAAAAATATCCTTAAGAGTCCATCCGTGCTCGTCAATGGTGGGTTCATCATAGAGCCCGAATAGGTTGCTGTTCGAGATCTCCAGCTTCTCGTATATTTCGTCCTCTGGAAATTCAGAAGTATCGAAGAGTGATATACTTGCAGCCAATGGAGTTGCCTCGAAAAGTCGCTTGAACATATCTACATACTCTTGTGGAAATTTCTCTATTTTGGACTTTCTGATTGAGATATTATTCCGAAGAGTTGTGACGTAAATGTCCAAAGCCGTGCACCCTGATCCGTCCTTATCCGTGGTAGTTTCGGGCTTTTTATCTAGAATATAAGAAATAGATTCACTGAGGAGCAATCCTGCAGCTTGCATAAGTGGCGTACACCCCTGCTCGTCTGTTTGACTCAATGCATCAAGGAATTCTGCCTCTGGTACAAAATCTTCCAATAGGTCAACTGCAGCTCGGAATATGCTACTAGGAGTTGGTGTTATGTAATTAAGCAGATTGCCTCCGAGAAAGTTTTCTGCGTTAAGAATCCTCTCTGTTCCCTGGTCTCTGTACTTTTGTAAAATCCATTTAGCCATGGCAAAATTGCTTTCATCAATAGCTACCATCAGAGCTGTCTTCCCCTGATCGTTGCGTCTCGTGATATCAAGCCCAGCCTTGAATAATTGGTCGCAGATTTGAATCTTGGCAAAGTTTTCATCCGCTCGTAGGGTCCCATCCTCGGATTCAGCTATCATGTGGAATAGAGTTTTTCCGTTGTTATCATCATCATGAACATCGGCGCCAAGCTCGATTAGTCTGACAACACCCTCTGTAAACCCTGTATATACTGCAGATGCGAGTGGTGCCATACTGTACTTATTCTGTGCGTTTACAAGAAACCCTGATCCGCCTTCCCTCCGGCTCAGTTTGACTAAAATATGACAAATATCAAGAGTTTCCTGTACTTTGCTTGTCCCTTCCAATGGGTGACAGTGGAATAAGTAATGTAGAGGCGTCCTCTGGCCCTCATCAGTTGCCCACACATCCCAATCTCCCGAAAAGCAAATGAGTTTGAATAGCTCTAGGTCTTGGAGTTCCGCAGCCCAGTGCAACGGTGTAACCTTTTCTTCATCCATGACGTCCAATTTTGCGCCACTCCGGATGAGGATTCTAGCAGACTCAACGAAAGAACTTGGGTCCTTCTTCCTGGTCGAGTATGCACCCGCGGCCCAACTTAAAACCGTTAGAAGAATTGAACCCAGGTCATAGATAGCAGAATTTACATCTGCTCCGTGTCTTATGAGACGTTCTACCGTGTTTGGATGCTCAGCGGCGAGGACCAGAGGGGACGCCCATAGTATGTTAGGGCGGTCTGCTTCATTCACTTTGGCTGCTTCCAAATTGCGTCGATGAATTTGAAGTGCTGCTCCACATTCATCCATTGAAATTTTACTTTCTGCAAATTCAAAATCATCTTTCCAACTCGTAGTAGCCGAGTTACCTTCGTGATTCAAGCCAAGAATATAATCAACCATGATGTTTAAACCGAACATCGATGCAATGTGAATTGGTCCTTCGCTAATGATTCTAGCTAATTCTTGTGTTATTTCTTGGTTATCGAATGCACTGTTGGAACGAGATTTCCTTGGTTGAATACTCCAACGATACCAGTTTTCCTTTTGGACGAAGATCGAAAGCTGCGCTATCAACTCTGCCCACCATGGATCATTTAAGTCTTCCTTGTGCGACCATTTCTCCAAAATTTTGAGATGGTCGTGCCAATGACAAACTTCATATCTCAATATGGGGTCTTGTGGTCCGTTTCTTGCCTGTTTTGGTTCACTAAGCTTCCATGGCATGTGTTTATCTTGGAATGATCGGTTATTGAGAGCCCTAACTAGATAGCCCCCAATGGATTATTAGTGCGTATTGACATTTGATTTTTGAAGTCGATATATAATCAGTTCACTTACAGATGTCTAGCATGATGGACATCTGAGCTTCTCGTTCATCAAAGAGCTTGGACAAGCTATCACCGTGTTGAACAAAAGAAGCTACTCGTAATATTAAGCAAAAGTTAGTATATTTGGACTCATCGCCACATGTATTGTTCTGAGAAAGCATTCATAAAGCCGATATAAGCCGCATGCCATACCAATCAAGCTCACTTACGCGTAAGAGTCAGTTTTAACACTGTATACCCTGCTTCGTTTTTATACCTATTGAGCCCTCTTTGCTTTCTGCTAGCAATTACGGAGGGGGTTTTGCTATCCTCTCGAATCCATTCCCTAATGGAAACATCAACTGTGACTAGCCCCGTGTGCCTCTCTAGCCTGAAGAAATCCCTCCCAATAGTTTCCAGATGGTAGATGATCTCTTTAACCTCAGGTTCGTCTATTTCATCTTTCATCTGGGGTCGACCAGGGAGCTCAGTCAGATTATCATCGGTGCTTGTATACGTGTCTTTCAATGGTCTTGCATCCCAGGATTTGTCATCCGTATTTCGATAAAGCTCTCGGTAGTGATCTGATATCTCGATCACTGTAAGTGTAGAAACACTCCAGACTATCCATTTTAACGTAGCCACAACGAGCTCCTGCTCATCGGCTTTAAGTGCTTCGAGGGCTGACATGTATATCTCTCCGATAGCCGCCGGCAGACGCTTAATCTTATCGTCCAGCGATAGTTTGGACGGCTGCTGCAAATTTGCAAGAATGATTCTTGCGAGAGCGAAATCCCCATTTGTCTTTTTTTGCATGATGCCAACGATTCTTTCTAGCTCTTGCTTATAGTAGTTTGCGTATATTTTGCGATCTATCCGACGATCTAATAAGTCGCTGATGTCATGTGTGAGATATGATCTGAGATCAGAAGCATTCTTCTCTGCTGTAATAAGGATTTGGCTAATCCAAGGCTGTGATACCATCGCTTCCTGGGAGGAGTTATTAGAGTTATTTCTTGGGTCAGGTGGTATATCCAGTTCGGGTTTGAGATTAACGGTATCCCGAATGGAAAGAATCAGGCGGATCTGGCCCCCATCAGAGCGAATCATTGACTTCAGCAAATGAACAAAATTCTTCTCTTGTCGGTCCTGACACTCGTCCAATGCGTCAACTAGCAGATATAAGCGGGGAAGCAATCTGCCAACCAGGTAGATGGTCTCGCAGAGACACCCTATATCATTGAAGTCAGGCTCAAGCTGCGGCGCTTTTATCTTGCTGATTTCTTTCGCGGATTTTCCAAATGCCGGATTTAGAATTTCGACGCATTTTCTCAGCATCGATGTATCATTCCTAATTTGTTCTTGGCCTAGTAGTTGGCTTAACATCGATTGTAATGCCGTTCGAGCACCCTGGACGTCTTCGTCGCCCTTTTTGAAGAAAAAGTATAGTACAACGGGACGTCCAGTTATAATCGGCTCTTCCAGTCTTTTTTTCAAATATAGCATTGTTGTAGTTTTACCATGTCCCCGAGGGCTTTGTAGTAACAAGAACTGAGGAGTATCCGGCATGGTATTGGCAAGGCTCCAAGATATATAAGAGGGATCATTGAAGAACCAGGCAGCGACGTGACCTTTCCGCTGATTGAGGATCACTTTGGTACGGTCGTTTAAGGCTTCGAAATGTAATCGATGCGCTCTCGATTCTCCAACTTTATTTCTATGAATTGCTAACTCTGTACGCAACGCCTCGCACCGGAGTTCTTCAAGCATATCTGATGCCAGGGAAACAGATTCTAGTACGACAACCGTGAATGTTAGCTGTTAGACACCTGTATTATATGGAAATGAACAACTAGCACAACTTTTCAAGCCTTCTCTGATCCGAAAAAGTTTGGATTTAATTTCTGTTGATAAATATCTTGTTAACATCCTTCGAGAAATAAGTTTTCGGTTAGCTAAGCAGCGATGGCAACCTTGTTCATTTTCTAGAACCAGCACCTCGAACTGTGAGCGGGCTAATTTTACTAGTTTCTCGTATGTTTCCACCAAACTGTCGACTCTTTGCGCCAAATCTTTTGTGAATGCTTCTTTCACCGTCGACTTAAACCCTATCAACAAAGAATTTTTTGGTTTAGAACTAAAAATATCATAGACGTCGATCAAGATCTTACTTTTCAGTCGACTCGAATCTCGATGTGGTTGCGCGTGCCAAAGAAAATCAAAAATACTGCACAGAAGCTCTGTCACATCAGAATCCCAGATGTCAGTTTTAATCGTATTTTTCTGTACAGCAGAGCTTTTGAAGTTTTCTGCAGTTTCTTCGAGCTTTCTTGCTTCCCGACTCATAATCTCCCATTGAAGACAATCCTGGATCATTGATGCAACACCTTCGCAGGTATCACATATCAAAAGTCGAATCTCGACCTTGATGGTGACGACCTGTGCATCCAGATATTATGTCAAATTAAACAGATGCCACTATGGAATAGCAGGATCGAGAAGGTCCGGTCTTTAGCGTTTCCTTACCGTAATGATGGAAGATATACCAAACCAAATAATCGAAATAGTCTCAGGCGCCATAGATATAACCCCATCACCAAGGGTTTTGATTATTTCCAAGGTATTTAATAAACGTGTAGCTTTATCTCCATCAAGGCTCTCGCTCTCGCCTTCTCTAGCTAACTTTTTGCATTCGATCTGTAGCTTGTTAAACGCCCCCGCACCAGCGTCTTGTGGTTTTAGAAAGCCATCAAGGATCTGAATTTGGGTGGAATCGTTCTTCAGCTTCTTAATTGTCGAATCGCGAAATTTTTTGCTGGCTTCCGAGTAGCACGCCCTGAACGGGCTTTCTGCTTTGTCTGACATGCTGAATAGAATTTATTTTCGATATTGAGGTTGATTTTGTGCTATTTTGGGTATGATCATAGTTATAGATAAGAATTAGATTAAATAGAAATTATTAGGAAGGTTTGTAAGTGCTTGGAAGTGATGTTTGGGAGGAGCGGTCATCTCGGGGGACTTTGGTAGGCGCGGGGGGGGTGTGGATACACCTGCGACAGGCTGCGTCCACAAAGCACCTCACCTGGCACACCCACCGGATCTTTTTATTATTCTATCCTTTGTTCCTCTTTCTGTTGTTGCTTACATGTATTTTGTCACTGCTCGTATCTCCCTTGGTGTGTATTGCCGTCTATTTTATTTTTTATTCGCTGTTTTTATCGCAATACCTATTTTATTTCGTTATCGATAAACTATCTCGCTTAGTGATGACTCATGCTCGAAAATCCCTCGGATCTCACAACACATTTCTTCAGATGGGCGTTTGGCTGTTTCGACACGGGTTCTTGAAGTTTGAACCCCTCAGTGCTTTTCCCTGGAAGGTCCACGGCCGTTAAAAGAATATTAGATACCTAGCATCGTGAAGGGACATCTTGTTGATGGTCACGTCGTAGGCATCAGAAACACAAGAACAAAGATGACCAAATATGACAAAGACCACAAAGATCTTGGGAGATTACTAGATAGATGAATGGATTGTTTGCTCGTCCTTCCCGTATTTCTAGATCTCATCTAATACACAGTGGATTCTCCGCGACAAAATTGCAGAGAAAAATATATATTGGTAGCGATCTATGCGTGTTTGTAGAAAATATTAGGAAAGAGGCGATGCTGATAAAACTGGGGATCATTGGGACTTGGGAATCTTGAACCTTCGTCTTATACTACACCAATTCCAATTCAAATATTAGGTCGTTATAAGATCAAAACTTGAGTAAATAACTCACACCCACGATGAGTACGTAATTAACTTCTCATAATCTATAGGTTTCATAGAAGCCCCAAACTTACGGTTTACAGTAATAATAATATATTGCAGTCGGAATTTCATATTTCCTCAAATCTCTACTGAATTGAGGTAGTTGAAAATCCGAAGCCGATAGGAGTATTTGTGCTACACTTGACATGGCTTATGGACTTTTTGTAGTCATAGCTTACGTAGACCACTGGGAGGCTTATTCCGACTTGAAACAATATCGCCTACTGAATACTACTGACACTAAATACGGTTGAAGGTGATATTATATGAGAAGGTGGCTGTTGTTGCTGTGTTGTTGTATCAATGCTCATTGTATTAGTGAAGCTCTAAAATCTAAATTGTATGCAGCGGTGGCCTATCTTTGCTCTTCTCACACTAAATACTTCTCAATCAACCTCGAACCTTTAATAGCATTCGTGCTTGGATTGGCTGGCGTCCATATCACTTTATACAACTCTATAGTGTGGAGGCAACGGCTTCAAAAATTTAGATTTTCCACACCCGTGGAGTGGTTTGGGCTTAACAAATAAAAATATGAAGGATGGAGTGGATTAACTGATGTGGTGAAGTAGAGTGGGCCTAACGTCTAAAAGGTATAGTTTTCGTTCCTTTCTAGTATTTGCTCGGCTTGTTGTATTCTGGTGCCCCAACACCTTCCTATTTTCTTCCTCTAGACATGTATATAAGCAGAGCCCTCGAGGCATCACCTTTCAGCGAGCATGCGGGCGTCTTCCTTTCTATTCACTCATTCATTTCCTTATTCTCTTACATACTATCATACTCTCGTTATAACCATGCAATAGAATAGTGTTATCCTCTCAGCTGTACCATCATAGCTACCTCTTTACCATAGCTTAATTCTATGAGGCAGCCCTCTCATGATTATCCTCTCATGACTACCCTCTCTTATTTACGATACCACCTAAGTGTGTGAGCTTCTTTGCTATGAACTTCTCCCTGATAGGGCAGATATCCTCTGCTGGCTCCCAGAGCCCATTCTACAACTTTACACTGAGAGCTAAGCTAGTACGATTTATTTAAGATTTTTCATAATTCCACACCTGAAAGAACTTATCAGCGACGTGCGGATAAACTTCTAGACTGCATCTAGAAGATCAAAGCTTCGTACCGCCAGGTGCATATCGATTGGTGTCTGATTTCGTTATAAAGTAGAGTTAGGTACATGTACGCTTTGTGTATCAACCCTTGAGACGTCGGCAACCATTATTTACCAAGTGCAACGCACGCCGGTTTTAAACTAAATCGAACTAATCCGCTAAGAGACCTATCCGCAACTATCCTTGCCCATTTTGTCTGATAAGTTAGCATTTTGCATTGATGTTGGCCTTTAGACGCCTTTTATACACCAGACTGGTTGTAATTATAAAAATTGTCTCGGGCTGGTTTTACCGCCCCGACGTAAAATTTTGAGATAAATTTATAATTTGATGTATTTTTCTTGTTTAATTGTTTTATATAACATAATATATTAGGTACGTAATCATGATTGTTACAATATATAAATTATGAGACGGAATGGTCAAAGAAGTGCCAACACCAAAATTTTCGACCAAACCTCTACTAGAATGGCCTGGTTGCTCTTTCGATTAATAATTAATCAAGCGTCGTTAATAATAAAATCTACTGGGCAGAACAAGCAAAACAGTCATGTTCACCTCTGCCTGGAGTTACCATTGACTAGGAGGGTTCCTTGGGCGCCGGGCAGTCTATCTGAGTTGACGTTGGTAATGAAGTCCTTAGGATCGAAGCCCTCTAGCCTTAGATCTTGATTACTTCTCTCTTGTTGCATTTCCTCTTTTGATTTAGAAGTTCCGTCAGGATTGGTTTCCGAAATTGGGATAGGATGGAGAAGCGCTAAAGCGGCAGTATTTTTGATAGGGGCATATGCTTGTAATCCGAAAAGGCTAGTAGCCAGGGTAAAGGAGAGGAACTTTGCAGCAACCAGGATTGAAATTGGAAAGATTAATGGTAGATAGGTATAGATATAAAAAACAAGTTTGCTTGCAAATTTGTAAAAGAATAAAGAGATGGAAATATGGATATAACTGAGATATTGATGGCTATTGACAGCTATTGTATGTAATATTGTCGTATTTGAAATCGAACCCACTTTAATGTTGGACGCTTTGATTGTCTGGTGAATTATTGATAAAAAATGAATCAATATCGGAGCAGCAGACGTCGCCTTTATATACGCTTTGGAAATACACCACCTATCCATTTTTCTATGACGTTACATGACGAATATCCCGAAATACCGCATATAGTATAAACAGATAATTTCAAAGTCAGAGAACTTCGAAGACAGGAGAGTTACATCGAGCTATACTTGCCTTATTGAGCAAGTCTAAATTTTACCCAAAAAGTATACCACGCGTGCATCTCTATTTGAACCGTAAGGTAATCCAAGTATCTCTACTGCAACACAAAGGCACTACTAAACTTATAAGTCTAGAATTCAAAACAATAGGTCCCGTGAAGCCAAGTTTCCTCAGTTATATTGATTTGAGCTCATTTTGCATGCATATATCGTTGAAGATATCAGTATCAGCTTGCGAAAATGATTATTAAAAAACAAAGGAGGAAGAGGAGGGGGAGAAGGGGGGGAGGGGATGATGTGCGTCATTCTGTACGAGACTGAACAGGCATTATGAAGTTCTTTTTCCAATGCGCATGTACAGAGAGCTGTGATGGTGGCGCAATGCACCCTTTTGGTCACAATCTGCGACCGCGTTACGTAGTATGTAGTACGAGTAAAATATGTTTCTTGGACTTCTCGGCGACTCGTGCTTCGGTTACTAAGCTCGTCTCGCAGCATTCTGTAAACCGACTTAAAGAGGTTTCATTAAGCATCGACGGGTAGCGCTGTCTGTCGAGGGCAAATGCCAGCATTTATTGACTATCTCTCCGACGGTATGTATATTTTAAAATCCCATGTTTCTGTTTTGTGAATATTGGAAAACTATAAATATATACCTAAAGTGATATATAAAGGAGTACAATACTTCGTACATGTATTTCGATTAAGATTTCAACATCGGGCACATTTTATTTGAGCGTCTATGTCCAATCCGGCCGCACGCGCTGCATTTCGTCGTTATCATCGACGAAGATACCGATCCGCTCATATCTTTGATATAATTAAAAGGTGTATCTGCAGAGGGGATGGCGGTTGTCGATTGATCAAATCGACGTAGATCAACGAATGAATAGATGGAGGTCCGGGTTGTGATCCGTATGGAAGACGATAACGCGCCATTTATGATTGCCCTTCATCCCTTCTCTGTAGATACCGATATTCCACTCACAATTGGTGCGCTTCGATAAAGTTTGACACATCTCCTTAGAATAGAGACGTGCCAAAGTCGCATCTACCTTGGGTAGATCTAACGCTATTGGCCTTATCGCACTTTATTCTAATGAATAAAATTGCGTACCCAGCACTACGCGATATCTCTCCGCATTTGGCGCGTAGTGCTTCGAATGAATCGAATAAGTCGGTCGGAAATTGTACGCGTGTCGATTTCGTTGTCCCCATCTTCTGATATCTTCAATGTTTTCGATGGAGCTACGAGGCAAAAGATTCACAATATTCATTTCTATTTCCATGAAAATAATAAATACCAAATAAGGTATAGCGTTGGTAACTGGGCACCTGGAAAAATAAACGAACAACCCATCAAACGGCAGAAAATTATTTAACTCGCACTCAAAATACTACACTCCCAAGACACCAAAATTCAGCAAAAAACATACCCCCGAAATATCACCATATTCCCTGAAAGAAGGAGATTTTTGTGGTACTTTATTTATACTTTTTTGTTAAGAACTGATCGTTTTATGATACCGTAAAGACTGGCGAGTTATTTGGTACTATAAAGTTATTTGGTACCGTAAGTTATTCAATACAAATTACGTATAATACTACGGGATTTTTACGAAAAACTTAAAATCACCATACAAAAGTCTTCGGGCATTGCTGATGGTCCCGTGAGTTATTATGTAATATATCGCCAGTCTTTACGGTACCTTGAACTTCAGTTCTCAGAACCCGGATGTGGTATGTTAACTGCGTTGTTCGTTTATTTTTGCCATCCAGGTGCTGGGGTGCAGATTACGACGCCACTTTGCAGGGGAGCAGCATTAGTATACTCCTATATATATTTAATCCAGATCTTTTACAGGGAGTGATATTCCGATGCGTCTTAGTAGCTCAAAAACCATCGAATAGGCGTAAAGTTGCAAGTTGGATGCAGACAGAAATACGAAACACAATACATAAAAATATCTGGAACTCATCAAGAAATCCAGGTAGTTAGATAGAAACGTGCTGCGCCGAATATTACGCCACCCAAAATTAACTAACCGAAGCACAAGCTCAGCCAAGAGACCGACAGAACAACACATTCAACCTTCCCTCCTGTCACCAAGTTAGGGATTGACGGCGATCCCGCTTAGCACTGCGTAGGCCTGTCAGGGCGTGCACTGGTCTTTTGATACCTGCCAATTGTTTGACGGCAGGATTGCTATGGTTGATAACATGCTTCATGAAATGGTGGGTGGTAGCGTGGTGGAGGTGAAGGGTACGCGCGCAGAGTATCGCTATTATTAGCTCCGAAGGCTGTCAATCCAAGTTTTGCGCCCCGGTACAACGTACTGTGCTCTGTGCCGGGTGACATTGGTCCTAGCTGGTGGTGGGATGGTGGGTGGTGGGTGGTGATGATGATTCCAGAGGTGTTGATGGAGGTGGAGTCTTGATTGTTTTTGGTGCTGTCAACAAAATTATGATTGACCTCCCTCATCCAAATTCTCGATATAGTCAAGTAAACACCACATTAGATGGTGCTTTTATCCATATTTGCCTTTTGTTCAACAAACATATCTCTAATTGCCTAGAGATTTTTCCTCTCAGCCATACCCAGTAGGCTTTCTCCAGCGTTATTCTGCATATCAATGTCGGCTCCGTTTTCTAGGAATAGTCGTGCCATTTTAATATACTTGTCCCCTGGGCGCAAGCAGTCAAACAATGGAGTGAAACCAAGCGTATCTCTCGTATTAACATCAGCTCCAGCATCGATTAAAAGGTTCGCAGCCGTCTGTTGGCCCGACTCAATTGTCGAAAAGAGTGCCGTTTTTCCGCTTATATCCTGAGCATCGATCTCTATCCCGGCCTCGAGCATAAACTTTATCGAATCGCAATGGCCTCTTCTAGCTGCCTCAAATAGAGCCGTTCTGCCTTCTGTATCCTTAACATTGACCTCTGCTCCCGCGTCAAGAAGTTGCTTTACTATAGACGCATAATCAGGTTTATTACCAACCGCTACAAAAAGCGGCGTTTTCTGCCCAATCACTGAGCGCTTGTTGACACTCTGTCTCCCACCGTGCTCTAGAAGAACTCGCACAGCTGTCTTACGACCTTTACCGCACGCTACAGACAGTGCTGTTTCCCCGGAATCTGTGACGGTGTTAACATCCGCTCCAGCTTCAATGAGTGTCTGCAATCCATCATCCGTCCCAGCTTCTGCCGCAAACCATAATGCGGTTTTATCTCCGCTCGATAGGGCATGCACATCCACTCCGTACCGCAGCAGTAGTCGGATTATCCCAGTGCGCCTGTTCAGTGCAGCGAAATGAAGCGCTGTTTGTCGGTTCATCGTGTGAGTGTTAACCGTGGCGCCGGATTCAAGTAGGAATTCGGCGATATGTCGATCTCCTCGCCTGACGGCTATATGCAGAATAGTCCCACCATCTGTACCCTCGGAGTTGACATCCACGCCTTGTTCCACCAGGAATTTTATTATGCAAATGTTCCCTTTCCCCGCAGCGGTATGCAGTGCCCTAGTTTTATCCGAGTTCTTAGCGAGAGCGCTCATATCCAGTACCAGTTTCACGATACCCAAGCTCTCTGTTCTAGCTGCAAGCTGAAGTATTGTTTTACCAGAGGCATTCTCTAAAATAGCTTCTACATCGGGATCCATTAAATATCGAACGGCATCCTCGTGGCTTCCATTCATTGCTTCTTGGAGGGCGATAGCCTTATTGTGTACCCAGGCCAAAGCATTGGTCTCAGCATCTGGTCTTTTCCGACTATCAAATAAAAGCTTGAGGACACCCAAATGGCCTCCTCGACCTGCGTATCGCATCGCTGATCGGTCATCCTGGGTTTTCCAGTTGGATTGGAAAGGCCGAGCGCCATGTTCTAGGAGTATGCATACTGTCGATGGGCACCCTCTCTCAGATGCAAGGTCTAGCGGTGTTTTCGTCGCATTGTCCATCTGCTCGATTTCAAGCTGTGGATACTTCAAAAGCAGCCGAATAACCTCATCATAGCCACCATCTGCTGCCACATGTAATGCATTCCGATTCTCCGAATTTCCAGCAGACCCGTCTGCACCTTTAACGAGTAAAAGCTCAACCACCTCAAGATGGCCCTTACCTGCCGCCAAGTGGAGAGCACTTTCACCCTTGTTATTCCGTTTATCGATACCCAAGTATTTCTCATCCAAAAGGCATCGGACGCACCCGAGGTTGCCGCTGTATACGGCGTACATGAGCGGCGACATTCCATCCACATCCGCAGTATGGAGATCTGTTATATTGTCTACCAATAGAATGTTGAGAATATCAACGACTCCATTCTCCGCTGCATATGATGCTGCCGTTCTTCCCTTGCTATCTTTGAGGAATTTATCTGCATTGTGTAGAAGAAGCAGCTTGGCTATCTCGCTATTCTTGTTCTTCAACGCCCAGACGAGGGGAGTAAAGCCATCTTCGTCTTGTTTATTCAGGTTGGAATCTGGCCGGCGGACAAGATATTTAAGCATAATCAAGCTGTTTCTCTTTGCCCAATCGACGGCCTTTAATCCTTGCTCGTAATCAAGTACTAGGTCTTCTTTGACTCCGCTAAGCAGAAGCTTCGCTCTCTGGTGAATCAGGCCTCTTTCGTCTGCTATCCGCATTCCGATCCAACCATATTCCTAGATCATTTGTTCCATATCCGAACTGGCCTTGTCAACCACCATCTGACATATACCAGTGAACCCAAGATCGGCTGTCTGCGTATCGATATCAACCCTCAACATGGCGGCATAATAAAACTCAGCCAGCGCCTCAGATGCGCGAAGATTATCCACATCGCAGGGTTATTGTATAGCCACCGTAACAAATCTTCTGCATCTGACCACCTTTCCTGACTTCTATACACCACTGGTTTTCTGACAACCGCGTCAAAAACCCCATCGACCTTCGGCATCTTGTCTAATTCCCTCAGTACAGGGAATATGCACATATACCCATCCTCCCTCGACCCTAGCCCACCAGCTTCGAAAATATCCGCCATATCTTCCACGCTAGAATTTTGAAGCGCCATCGCGATGCCATTTTTGCCAGAATGGTCACGGGTCTCTGTTTTCCCACCAATCTCAGGGATATCTTTCAGCACTGTATGGAGGAAAAACATAAACATGTCCTGCGCGCACATTTGAATTGTCGAATTCTGAGTTTCGACATAAAGTGCTAGTTTCGCTTCCGCTCTCGAGTCATCAAGCAGTAGAGGCTTCAATCTTCCGAATAAATGTTTATCGACAATGGAACCCGACCCTGTGTGTATAAGCGGGATTTTTATCTTGCCGAATGTCGACGTCAAGCGTCTCTGGATCCAAACGTGGTACCAGATATTCGTTGTGTTTGAATTTTCGGTTGAGATGAGGCGGGAGTTTAAAATATGTCTGTTTTCCATTTCATCACAGATATCATATATTATAACAGATAGAGACCACAAACCTACCAGAGCCTCTAGTTGCAACAAATTTACCTTCCAGGATACGCCGTCTCCTTTCTCGATATAGAGACTCGTGGTTTCGCAAGGAGCTGCGTCGTTATAGGGTTCGGTACGGTAATGCATCGGATCGACTTCGTCGCTAGATAAGATCGTCGCTCGGTCAAGATTCGATATTGCGGTGGCTTTGGTCGTGACAGGCCATTTGAACACCTCCCCTGGCGAGATGGGCATGCCTCGGATAACGGAGATAACCTCCATAACACCTTCTATGACGCTTGCTAACTGTTTTGCCACGGTACGGACCTCGAGGTCATTCCAGGAGGGCCCTTTCACACTGCTTGTAATACTTGCCAGCTGCTGCCGGGCTTCTATCGGACTGCTGACATCGTTCGACACCCGCGGCTGGCCAGTCCCATAGTCAAGATCAGAGCCGTAATCCGCTAGACCGTCCAGTTTTTCTCGATGACCAAAAATCTCTGAAGTAATAGGAATGTAAGCATACCTCCACATGATGTAAAGCTTGAATTAGGGCGTTGTAAGCCTTACGTTCAAATTTCCCCGCATCTTCAACCCCGACGGTTATAGTGTCAATCTTGTAAAGATGCATCGCCAAAAGATCCAACTCGTGTCCGTGTAGTAGCTTCGGACTTTTAGAAAACGCGTGCTTCTTGTTATTCCGCCAATAAGAAGACCCGAGAACATTTTGCATGCCATCCAATCGCTGCGTCCGAAGCATAGCCCGGATAATCGCCATTAGCATAGTAGCACTTATCTGCGCTAGAATAACACTTGCATGCATCGCTCTCAATCCCACGAACTGAATTATGAATCCAACAGTGGATGTAGTTACGGCTATCCAAAGCAAGGCAGTATTGCCCTCTTGATCAGACTTTGTGGAACGGATGTAGTGCGAATTATCCGAATACCCGATAAAAGATCCGAATACTTGGTCGCCGATGCTCTGTCCTCCAGGCTGGACCCAATATATCTTACATCTATTCTTCGGATCTTTTTCCAGTTGCTTATAGTGAATTTCGTCCGTACTGCGCTCTATAATGAACGCGCAGAGGAACATCCCAAAGCAGACTAGAAGGGTACCACAAAGTGTCATGGGAAACGCATATCCTTCTGCTGATTGTCTCCCAGTTATCGGGAAAGTAGATGGAAAAGTATAGACCGTTAATGCGGCGAGCACCAGCATACCAATTTGCAGTGCAATACCAACCACAGCCGCGCTATACGTGACGACCACGGGCAACCTTGTAATCCCTACATTCAGCGAAAGATTTGGTCGATGATGTCGAGATTTTAGCTCTTTTTCAAGGTGGACGTCTCCATTCGATCTTGCTACCTCCTTCCAGTATGGCGTACTGACATCTGAAAAAGGGCCTAATAACAATTTCCCCGGTTCGCTACCTGACTCCTTCACCATGACCTCCAGTATCCGTGGCTCCCCAAATACTCTTGCTATCCCGCCCTCATTGAAAAGTTCTGCAGTTGTTTCTGAAGTGCAGGATAGTAGCTCGACTTCAGCGGTTCCAAGGCTTTCCTAAGCTCTCCCTATAAACGCACGCATGGAGGGTGTGCCGCATACTCTAATTGCAGAGACCACCGCGGTCAAGAGGCCCAGTGGGCCATTGCGAATATAATGTTGTCCCATATGCTAAGTGATTCGCTCAGGAACTGTTTGGTTACTTGTTCGCCGAATAGTGTGATGAGAGGGACCTATATGCCCGTATTTGTATATAAACTTATGTGCACATAGCAATAATGACAACCAAATCAATCGAGTTAGTACTTACCAAATCTGTGGCGAAATTATTCGCGAACCCATCCCAATCAAGGCCGTCGATGCAACAGACGGTCAGGAAGAATGAAAGTATTGCCAAGCCTATTCAATTATTAGTATAATATAGCTAGTGGGAAATTCATCCAGAAACTTTGCTAATACACTTACATTTCCGTTGCATGTTGCAAGACTATTTATTTGAGTGCCACTGAAGTACGTTAGCTGCAAGCAGTCGTGAGAGGAATTGTGAATTCAAGCGTTGGTTTTCGTCCAGCATTAGTCTAAATTGATAAAGCTCGGATGAAGTTTGCGCTAGCCAGTGCTTATCAAGGACCGCGACGGAGCAGGCTTCAGGTTGAAATATTGCTGCGATTGCTGCGATTGCCGCTGACGGAAAGTCAAGATGTGAAGTAAATAAGAAACGCGGACAGCGACCAGCGCCAGACTTGGTAGTTATAAACATTTTTAAGTATCCGTTTGACCGCGCGTGTTTGATATTTAGCCTCCCCAAATGTGCACGTGCCTTCGTTGTGGCGTAACCTGGTCGCATTACTCGAAAAGGGGAGCAAACAACTGTGGTCAATACTCACGGAAACTGGTCAACAATGTATAACAGCCCAGAGTAGGTAATTTCTACGAGAGAGACCGAACTACGGAGAATAAATTCCAGAATGATGGAAAGTCCGAGATTTTTTACTCCTTGATGCCCAATTTTCACAGCGTAGCTTCGAGTTCTGTGCAAAAAGCGCGCGTTGTGGTATACTGCACGTCAGCAAGTGCCGGAATAGCAAGCCACAGAGGGCCGCCACTGGCAGAGGATCGAACATCCGTTCGTTCGCTGCCTCACCCCTCCATTTTTTGCCTGCAAGAAGAAAGGTATCCACAAACGGGAACAAGGACAAGGGAGATATGACCACTTTCTGAATCGTGAGCCCATTAAATCATAAATCATTTGCACTTAGTATTCACCAATTGTGTATGGCATCTAGAGACATCTTCGATGAGAGATTAATAAGAAACTCAGGCATCGAATTACAGTTGATCTCGAAATCCAGACAACACGCCTCGAGACCAATTATGGCTAACTTAGGCACAATATTCTGAAAGTAATTTATTTACTTTGCAATCCAAAGCCTCTGTCTAAGTAAGTTAATCCATTCCCTTACACGAGAATCTATAGAGCTACCGACTATGTAGCTACGCAGTCTGTAACCACTGCACAAAACAGATTTTGCCTAGTTTGGTCTTTTATATTTAGGCGTCTAGTTCGCCCAGGTCCACTCTCTTGTTAACTTGTCATATTTTTCACCATCCTTTATTTCAGTTCATACATTCAATGTTGGTGTCTATCGAGATGCAACAGTTCAAAATATCAATTTGGATATTAAATAATCCATCAGAGAAAAAAGGTTGGCTTCATGGGCATCAGGTGTCTTGAATATTCATCATGTAAATAATTATTATATGAGTATTGAATGCCCACACGATACTTATAGTATCCTTGATGTTTAATATCGCTAGTTTCATAATACTAATATCTACCATATAAATAGAGAAACGATCTGAGAGAGCACTAGTTAATAAAATAACCATTTTGTTCACCGCGCAACACAGGTTAATGCGCTTGTAACCAATCGACTCGATTTGTAGATTTATGGGTTCCCGAGGGGTGTCCAAGAGAAAGTGGAACTCTCAACAATAAATACTTGTGTATAGGATCTGTACATAGACTAGATATTTCTATTGCCTTAGACTGGGTCGAAAACAAAGATTATCAAATGGATAGAGAGCTTGATGATTGGGTCTGAGCGTAGATTGGTTCTGAGATCGCGCATATATAGTATTGTAATGCCACTAAAGAATTATTCTTTACGAGGTCACCAGCACTGCCACTTTAACCTCTAGCACTGCCACTTTATATGTGGTAGGTGGTAATATATGAAACCATTATTTTCGGTAGAGGATGTAACATCAAAACGAAGACAAGCCTGTCACATTCGCGGAGTTTTCCTCTTCGGGAAACACCACAGACCTTAAACCTTTCGAAACCTACAGCCAATTAACTAACCGCTCGTACCAGTTCAGAAAAAACGCATACTGTATAAATCTAAATATATTATGCCTCTGCGAAGTATTTAACAATACTACTAGTGAGTTTGATTTATATTTTGTGCTGGTTTCTGTCTTCCTTCAGCATTGCTGCGTTGCATCTTATTTCTTGATACCGACATTCACTACCGTCCGTGAGCATCCCACTCGAACGCGGTATGCTTTCAACCTTTTCATAACCTATTTCTCTTCCACAGTCCAACAAAAACACCCTTTCGTATCCTTAGGCCAAGTTTTTATCGATCGGGTTGTTGTTCTTTGGACACCTTTTCTTCTTCCAGTTCTGTTTCCTTCAACCATGAGGTTTTCGATAATCATTCTATCTGGGATATTTTTGGTGCAGGCCGCCACCTCAATTGAGCTCGATGTCGACTCCTACAGTGTGTAATAATTTACTAGACGTTTTCACCGAATTTTTCCTAACTACTCAAGCAGAATCAATAAAAGCGGCTGCAAAGATTGTTGCGAAGGACTTGGCATATGGATTTTGGGATCCATACTCTGTTCATGGCGTTCCTCATCCTAAATATGTATGCTCTAGACCCCAGCAATACAAGATGTGCTTCTAATATTAGCTTTAGTATTGGTGGCTACATGGTGGGATACTGGGAGCAATGGGTATGCCTTATCAAGGACGATTAGATATTGAAATCCTTCGAAATTTGATCCATCAGTTGGCTAATAGCTTCCGTCTGGGTGCAGTGGATTATTGGACAATGACTGGCGATAATACTTACAACGAGAACGTTACTATTGGTATGTACTAGCATAACAGAAGCACAAACCAGGCTTTGATTTATAAGAAGGACCTATTTGCTAAGATGTCTATAGGGTGGCTTCGGGGGGTCTCACCTAATCTGAATATACAACCGGTTGAACAATCTTTCAGCGAAGGTAAACCATCTTCTGAGACTTGCTGTAACCATGATTCAACCCTAACACAAAATTTCCATTATGTGCAAAGGAAATGATGATCAGGGCTTTTGGTCTATCATGAGCATGGACGCTACGGAGAGACTCTTCCCGGAGACCGAAGATCAAAAAGTACTTGGGGCTGGCTTTCTCGAGATCACACAGTATGTGCATCTAAATTTAGATTATGAGCTTTATCACTGACATTTGCAGAACGGTTCAAAATCTCCAAGCCGGTCGTTGGGACAACGAAACTTGCGGCGGAGGATTAAGGTGGCAGTTCAATTCCGCGAACAACGGTTATCTCTATAAAAACACAATCTCAAACGGTTGGGCTCAATACATTCCATTTTATTTGTCTATATTTTCCATGCTGACGAATGGCCAGGACTTTTCTTCCAGCAAAGTACGAAACATCTATCATTTTTCGAAATATACAATAAAACTCACACTATCCAACTTAGGTGCCCGACTCGCAAGATACACGAAAAACGAAACATATGCGAAATGGGCTGAGAAAACCTACGAGTGGCTACGTGCCTCAAAGCTTATCCAAGACGACTTTTGGATTAACGATGGAGCAGAAATTCCTGATTGTAAGAAAATCACCACCAAAAGGTGGTCTTATAACTATGGTACCATACTTGCTGGCTGTGCAGCTATGTATAATTTCACCGATGGGAATATGTATTGGAAAGAACAAATTGGTACGTTTATCGGACCTCTGTAAGTCTTTGTACTAATTTAATATGTATAGATAATATCTTGGAGGCAACATATTCAACATTCTTCGACCCAGCAACTGGAGCCATCAAAGAAATTCAATGTCAGGATACCGACACCTGCGATGCAAATCAGCCCAGTTTCAAAGGATATCTCTCAAGGTACGCTAATTACTAGTCTTATGGCTAGGACTGGGATTGGTTTGGCCACTGAGTATGGTTCAAAGACCGGCTGGTCCATGGCTTGGTCTGGATTTAACAGCCAACTAAAAAATAACTCTTAGATGGATGGGCTATACAGCTCAGGTTGCTCCTTATACCTATAAAGATATAATGCCGAGATTAAGAAAAAATGCCCTGTTAGCCGCCGCTACCTGTATCGGCGATGCCGGTGTTGAGGGATCCGCATGTGGGTTAAAATGGAATATTGGCGCACAGTGGGATGGGAAATACGGACTAGGCGAACAACTAAGCGCTCTCGAAGTTATCCAGAATTCAGCACCATTTATCGCCCCAGTGGGCCGCGTATCTGATAGCTGGAACGGCGGAACGTCAAAGCCAAACCCTGGCGGAACTGGAAAACAAGACGGCGGTTCAAATAGTCGACTAAATGGTTATCGCGTTTACCAGTTGCATACCTACACGATTAAACCGGTTGATCGTGTCGGTGCCGCTATCCTCACGATTCTCACAATTACCATCCTTGGTTTTAGCATAAAATATATATTGGACTGATAGGTAACGGAACCACAGTGTTTAGTGCGCTGAACCTCATAGATTTTCAATTCATTTGCGAACTTCAATATTGCATCAAAAGAGGGCTAGATCATAAACGAGTAGGAGTGGTCGCACACGTGGCTAATATATTTCTGAAGGACGTTACTTTTGTGTTCGAACCTAGGGGTCAGACTCCAGCTCAATATTGGTACTGAGACTATGAGCGTTTTAGCATCGAGTCTAGTTCGAATTTTGGGCCTGTGATCCTTAAACCCAGGATTAGATTAGATAAAAATGGTAGTGGTTGATGGTCATTATTCTGAGACTTCGGAAACACCCAAGACTCCACTATTTCAAATAAAACCTGTTGTTTGGGCAAGATCGTTGAGAAGTAGGTACCCAAGATCGTTGGAATGCCTATGTCGTAGAGATCGAGGGCAAGAAGTCGCACGGTTGAGATGACTGCGATTGTGCCGGTAATGAATATTAATAGACTGCTTCTACACAGATGTAAAATTAGAAAATCGCCAAGTAAATGCTCAATCTCGGCAGTTTACATCAAGCTTTCACTCATTTGTTCATGGTAAACTCTAACAAGTAGTCTAAGATCAAGTTTTGTGTATACAAGCCCATTAAATCCGTTATCTCTCTATTGTAACCTCCCGACACATGGGCAACCTCCATGTTGCTATCTGTTGACCTGTAGTGTAGGACCTATAGTTATTCCGGAATTCCCATAGTTTTCGAACATTCTATAAATTGTGTTTTACATTTTAGAGATTAGATATATGTAAACTGCCACACTCGTATACTTCGTACTATGGAATTATTGTTTGCCCGAATCGCAAGTTCTAGCTATACTGAGCGGCCAGTCTCGTGGTGCGACTCTTCGCTATTGCCTTCGAAACGGCGATCCAATTACTTAACCAATTATAGGGCTCTGTGAAGTAGTTGTGTATGATGATGTCTGGATTCTCTCTCTCTAAGCTATGCTACTAATCTACTTATGTGTTTATGCTCTTGTTTACGTTGATCTTCGTGTAGGATGTACATACATCCCGACAGGCTCTAGTTAGTTAGTTAGTTAACGTAGAACATAGACCAGCGAGCCTCCCACACATCGAGTCACTACTATATGCTTTATGCCAGAACACAACCATAAACGATTGAAATGACAAAAAAAAATGCAATATCATTGAATGTAGTAGTTTAGAATTGAATATTGAAAAACATCTAAAAATATTGTAAATCTACGAGCAGAGGTCATTCAAAACCTATATTTTGGGCAAATAACACATGGTTTTTTGGTGGTAACTTGGGTAATAATAATTTCACCACAACTCAAACCTCACCAAAACAACCACCTAACAAACTGCTAATAACGATAGCATTGACGATATCTCCACCACCCTTGTACGAAATCAGCTACAATCTTTACAGTACCTCGTATATACGTGTTCTTCCACCATATTCAACTTTCAGCTGATTCCATCGTCGATTAACCTCACAAAACACGCGAAACCTTGACATATCCGGTTTCTCATCTAGATTTACACGTTGATAACACCACCACCGTTGGCATTATAGCAAAGTTTTATATATAAACGTTATAAAGGGATACACCAGGAATACATATATTCAAAAATATAATTTTTATGAATTTTTTTTTGGTGATAGCATCGTCGTGTTGTGCAATACGAAAACATCGATTCTGAATATTCTGCTCGTAGATTTACTATATTTTTAAATGTTTTTTTATATTCAATTATAAGCTACTACATCCAATGATATTACCTTTTTTTTGTTATTTCAATCCTTTATGGTTGTATTCTGGCATAAAGCATAAAGTAGTGGCTCGATGGCCTGGGAGCTAACGTATTTTCAACGAAAACACCACCAAAAAGCATCGAAATGGCCAAAAAAAAAGGCTATACAAATAAATGGACTGTTATATAATTGAATGTGAATAAAAATTGAAACCTTATATATAAAAGCAATAAGAAAAATATAAAAAAGCTGTTGTTTTGATGCAACAACACAGAGGTTTTGCTCGATTAAGCGAGGCCAGGAGCTTCCTCCCTCGATACCCCTCTGTTCATTACATCTACCTCACTAGCTCGCATTTATTATATCTAGAGACGAAAACTGAAGAACTTAGATAGTTAGGATTTAAAAGCTATTTTATTAATTCTAAATAAATATTAATTAAGAGACCAGTAAAATTATATATATCTAATATAAGTCTGTTAGCAGCTTTTATTATATAAAATCAATAATTTTTAGTTTTATGATAATATTATATATATATTATATTAGCGTTTAAAAGCGGAGCGGTAAAAACCGGACCGTTCCGAGAAATTCACCAATTCGGGCCGGTGGTCGGAGCGGAAAAAAATCACCGGAACGGTTTTCGGTGTGCAAAGCAACCCGCTGAATAGCCGGTGAATTCCCCGGGTCGGTGACAGTTTACTTAGCGACGAAAATTTTATTTCACACCGCCCCGGTACCCCGATTCGGTGAATTTTAGGCATTATTTATAAATACATACTAACGCTAATAAAAGAGGCCGGCAAATTCACTTTTATAAATTATTAATAAATATTAAATAATATTTAATAATATTAACTTTTATTAATTTACTATTAATATAAAGTTTGGTATGGGAGATCTTGAAACACGCTAAAATAAGCGAAATGAAATTATAATTAAATAAATAAGACGCTAAGCCTAATACAGGTGAATTATACGAAAAAATATATGTTTTTTTCGAAAATTTTAAAAAAATAGAAACCTTTTAGATTCAGTGGATTCTTAAAGTTTTTGAAAATTAGAAATCGAATTGTGACCACTATTACTACTATCATATCGCCATCGCTATTACTATCGCCACCACTACTATTATAATGTCTCTCGTGTCAACGATGTCTATTACCAGCCGGCAATGATAAAGGTAATCATAAGGGTAATCACAATGGTGATGGCGATGGCGATGGCGATGGCGATGGCGATGGCGATGGCGATGGCGATGGCGATGGCGATGGCGATGGTGATGGTGATGGTGATGGTGATGGCGATGGTGATATAGTGGTGGTGGTGGTGGTGGTGGTGGTAACGGTGGTGGTGGTTATAATTCGATTTCTAATTTTCAAAAACTTTAATAATTTTAACTAATGTATACAAACTTTTTATTAAAATCTATTGTGCTATATATAGATAGTACAGGTGCTATTACTATGAATATTAATAGTAGGAACCGGTAGCATACAAAGCATTACAATATAAATTACTACTGGATATATAAAAGAATCTGTTCCAGAAATATTGTATTGAAGTATTTTAGTATAGATAAGCTAGTAGTAGATATTCTAACAAAAGCGCTACTGAAATCTATAAATGATTATTATTTCTTTAAGTTAGACTTTTAGGTAAAGATCATTGATTGAGATTATATAGAGAATTTATTAATATAATATCTGTTTGTTTTTTAATATATTGAAAGATAAGAACTTGTACTTTTTGTATTATAATAAAATGATTGTATATGAAATTATATTATAAAATAATAAAATCTAAGTTTTAGTATGATTAAATTATATTAAATAAAAGAAATATATCTTTTTGTGTCCAGCCAATTACCTATTCTGCATAATACAGAATGTATATTATTAATTTATATAAGTTAGATTTCTATATCTATTAATAGTTTAAGTGTAAGGAAATGATTTATAAGAAAATTATACTAATTATTTATGGTGGGAAAGCAAATCCGTGACCAGTCTGATTTTTAGCCTGGTGGTATATTTAAAGATTATATATGATATCTTAGTACGATTAATATAAGTATGGAAAAGAAATGTACTTATCTAGTAAGATGATTGTTCGTCAACATTTGTGCATTGTGAACAGTGGTTATATCCTTAGCTATGTTCAATAATGGCATTTATTACATCTAAAATTGTAAACAAAGGCGCAACAAAAGGATTATGATTATAACCTACAACAAAAACAGCAGTAAATTATACCTGCAACCAAGTCAGATTTAGATTATTTGGCAAATAAGGGTACTACCCTATCTACATATCTACTACATCAATAAACTCCTAAATAGTACCCCTGATAATTGTATCATTTGAGAGAGGGGGTGGACCACTGAGATATACATTATGAAGTGCATTCTCAGTATTTCCCAATCATGGGTGTGCTATTAATATTATATAAGCGAGTTGATATTTGACGCCGTTTATGATGTAAAGGTGAGGAGGGTTGCAGATGATGTAACTAATTAAGCCACTGTAAGCATCAGGTAAAACTCCAGTCTTTGCAGGCATAGCAACCATAGTAATTAGGAGATACGCGCATTATTAGTAGTTATACATATAATAAAACTATGATTCTCTTAATTATAAAAAGATTAAGTATACCAAATTGGATTATATATACCAAATATATAAACTTGGCTTGTATGAGTACAATATGAACATTTCCCATTTGCGGAAGTAGACAAGACCGCGCATTTATAATGGTAGTTGAAACATTTTTAACAGGGTATAATAATTTGATAGTGGAGGGGGTGGTTTTCAATGGCATTTATATAAATATTTGCATTAACTACCATAATACATAAGAAGAAACAAATAAAAAGACTTTATAAATTTTGAAAATTTCAGAATTAAGGCTGTGGGCAAGATAGCATTATAGGCAGAAAAGGCATAAACATTCTAGGAGAAGAAGTAAAGAAATAAAATGTAAGGAAGAAAAAGAAGACAATGCCTAAGATAGTAGTAGAGAATAATTAAATACACCTAATCCCTTATATTATACTAACATTCTAATATCATCTACGCGTATATAAACATATCAAACAAAGAAATTATTTTTAAGCCAAAAAATATACTAATACCTCAAACACGCATAGAACTATGCCACGTATTATCCTAAACAGTACACTGCAGTATATATATATACAAGGTATTGGGCTTTACCTTAGCAGCTTACATTTATATAGACTATCAGTACAACTGTAAAAATTATATAACATATATCCCATTGCTACGCTCCAACTCCCGCATTTGCATGATAGTGGTGTTACCCAAAATCTCAAAATAATCTAAGAGAGGTATAGTTAATAGGCGCATTAATAACCATTACACATCCACTATCATATCAAAAAACACGATCAAGTATATGAAAGTTATAATAACCAGAGATAATTATGTAGCAGTATTATATATGCCAGTATGTCATAATCTACATCATTAGCAGCAGAGTGATTGAGTGAAAAGATTGCAACCCATTATTTAACAATATAATGTATGGGATATGATCCTACACTTAAAAACAAATAAATGGAAAAGGATATCTTTACACACATGCATGATTTAGAGCATTGCTTGATAGTGCTAGCGCAAGAGAACCCTATAAGGCTGAAAGATTCACCCCTATGAAAGTATACTATAATACAAGTTTTCCCTAGAAGTGAAAATGATTAAGGAATATGTAAATAATTAGAACAATAAGTGGATATGTGAACCAATGGTAAGGCATATAACCCTTTAAGAAAGTCATATATTCGTGTTGATTATGGCTTTTATACCCGATTATTGAATAACTTCTATGCGCTAGATTTCGTGCATTAATTTCCTACACACTTTATAGCGTGGGTAGTACTGTGACCACTAAATATTGTTTACAATTAGTAGACCACGCGCTACTATGACGCATTTCTTCATAACTAAATAGTATGTAGTAAAGCTTTACCATAAGCGCTTATACATAAGCTGGAGTGTAATGATATACATATAAAGCGCTTGCTGGGTTGTATTGCTATCAGTCTCACATACTCCCCATTATGTGAGATGTGGTATTTATGTTAATATGCCTCTTGAGGCCATATCATAGATATAAGGGTTTCCCGCCACCGCGGTGGTAAACCATAAGACATCTATATCATCCATACTAGAGACCTACATACAGTCACAGACGTACGAGTACTACCGTATTATCATTTATATTAACAAAATTATTTTGTAAATATATAATTAATATAATTAATAAATAATTTATATAAATTAAATACTAAAAATTTTTTATAATTCAAATTTATAGTTTTATTAGTGTTTAAATAAATCTCTATATAATCTCTTTATAAATATTTATTATTTTTATTAATAATTAGGCTTTCCTATATTTTAATTTTTAAATATTAAATTATTAGAATTATTAATAGATTGTTTTTATGTAGTTGAAACTATTATTTAATAATAGTATATTTATTTTTATATTTTTTTTTTTTTGTGGTTTACTTAACAGCCCTTTTAGATATAATCAAGAAAATAGAATTAATATTTATATAACCTTTAAAAATTTATTGTAATAATATAATAAATGATGTAAAGTAGCTGATAGAATATAATTATAATACCATTAATTAAATAATAAGAATAAGGTTATATTTGCTGTAGATAGAAAATTATATTATTAATAAAAATAAAACTAATATTATTTACTATTTAATAACAAATAGTATTTAATATTAGATATTTAATAAATTAAAAAAAATTATTAAAAAAGAATTAATCAAATAATTAATTCTTTGTTAGTAAATTTAAGACCTATATTATTTATATTGTTTATGGTGTATAAAAACTAGGGTTAATGATTGTATTAGTAGGAACAGGCAATAACCATTTTATATCTAATAATAGGATTTATATTTTAAAATTTATATTAACATTTATATATAATAGATTTTATAAAAAACTACTAAATTAATAATTTTAGATAATAAAAACCTTAAAAATATATAAAATTGCTAATATTTGATTTAAATTTTATAATAGACTCTAAATTCTACTAACCTTAAATAGAATAAAAATTCTTAAACTTAACAAATATAAATATTTATATATTTATTATAATATTATTTATTTTTTAAAAATATTATACTTTTTTATTAAATTTTATAGCATAATACTATTAGTAATAAATAAATAATTACCATTTTCTATTACATTAAAACAAATTATTAAAATTAAATTCTGAGGTAAATAATAATAATTATTTTATTATTAAAAATTTAAATATTTGCTAACTACTATTATCTAACAGATATTATAAATTAGAATATTTAAAACAAATATTAGTAATTACTATACGTAATAATAAAAATATATTTATAATAAAGAATAGATTTAATAATTTCTTTTTTTTTTCTTTTTTCCCAAATTCTTTTAATTTTATTAAAAAATATTTTAATTTTAAAAATTAGTAATAATTAAGTAAGTATTATATTATATTAGATATAGATTATTCTTTTAATATTTATTAAAAATAAATAATAAATCCACCCCCAATTTTATTAATATCTCCAATTCTCAAAAACCTACCAAAGGTAATAAATTAGCTTAAATAAAAAAAACCTAAATTAAACATCAATAGTCTAATAATAGATATTAATAGAATATCAAATTTCAAACTTTTTAATAAAAATAAAAGAAAAACTTTAATAAAAAAAAAGGGTTAGTATTTGTCACAGATATCCCAGCGGTACATACGGAATTCCCCTACGGGATATTTCCATAACAGCTGAACTAGTGCGCCGCACTAGATTTCACTTACCCCAATTATAATACATTAAAGTATTCTGTTCAATTCCTTGTTATAAAAACCATGCTCTTCTGGTATACTTTCCAATAATATTTAATCTATTATTAGAGATTATACCACACTAACAAAATTGGGCGCAGGTAATAGAATTGACAGATAGGTAGTAGAACAATAGGTACTAGATATCCTGCCTAATCTATAAGATATCTCTGTTAGAAATCACGTATTATCATGTAAGGTAATCAATAGTTAACAGTTAATGACCTATTAATTATTAATTATTAATTAATAATATATTCCCATTTTTCATATATTAGATTTTATGTATATAATTATAGCCTTTTACTTTAATAATAAAAATTTTCTTTTAGATCTCTATCAGTTAATTCATACTCAATAGTATAATATAAGTTTTAATTATAATTAACTTTTACTCTTATTAATGTTACACTCTCATCCCCCCAGTTTTATTTATTCTTTCATATATATTTCCCTAAATTATATTTTGAGTAAATAAAGTTGTGAGATAAAAATCAAGATTAGTGCTTACTATCTTTTAAATATCCCTATAGGATATTTAGTAGTAGATATAATATTTTAATTGATTAAATATAATTCAGTTAAAAGGTTTATATATATATCTAATATTAAAATATTTAATATCTTACCCATTATCCCTTTCAATTCTTGAAGATATAAATACTTTTATTATAATATTACTTATTATATATTATTAATCCTTTTCATTAAAAGTGGTAATAATCCCGAATTTATTAATTATGAATTGGAGGAAGCTGAAGACAGTGAATTAAATAAAAAAGGTAATAAAATTATAAAATAATTAAATAACTTTTATTACAAACTAGGATAACCTATCCATATAGTAATTTAAATAATTAATTATAAAAAAAGGAATTATTTGAGTACTAAACCCTTATTTCCCCAAAAACTAATATTATAAATATTTAAATATAGATTTGATTTAGAAAATCAAAAGATATATTACTATATATAAATCTAAATTGAAATATTATTTAAAGAATTTATCCTAGAAGAATTCTATAAGGATAAATAGGAATAAGAATGAATGTTTAATAAAATTAATAAGAATTTAGACTTAGCTACAGAAGTACTTACAGAACTTAATAATCTTTTATAATAAGAAAATATGGTAATTTAAATTTAGGGTAATATTGGATATGTAATTTCAGCTGGTAATACACTAGTAAATTCTATAAAAGAAACAGAATAATTTTATAAGCCAGTAGGAACCTTAATAGATAATATTAATGAAGAATAAAAATTCCAACAATAGGCTTAAAGATTTATGAATAAAGAACAGAACAAAAAGAAGCTTAAAAAAATTAAAAAAGGCAAAAAGCCTACCAAAGGGAACTCTAACGAACCATCCAACAATAGCTCCAATAGTAGCTCTAATAATGAAAAAAACAGAAATCCTCACCCCATGGCTAGGGGATGAAAACAAAAAAATGTTGACAATTCTAACAAATTATTATATAAAATATCTAAACTAGGAGACCTAATTAAGTATGGAGGATAATTTAAGAAATTTGATCAATTTCTTAATCAATTTAATAACCACTTCTTCTTCCACGTGGATGGATTTCCAACAGAAATATATAAAATTATGTTTGTAGGAATATACATCAGCAAAAAAGAAGTGTTGGCTCGCGGCCATCGGATGGCTCTTATGGCCGCGAGCAACTTGAACATTGGGACACATCGTAATAGCAGTCAGCACCGCGTGACTCACAGAGCCTGTCAGACATGGAGTGTCTAAGAGCTGACATGCATGAAACCATCATCAAGGCAACATAACTGAAGCCCTCATCAAACCTACATGATAAAAGCCATTGTCGAGGTTATAGACAGTAGACAGTATCACAGGCATTAAATTGTGTTTACTGCCAGACACTCAGGGGTTTGGTATTCAATGAAATAATAT
The DNA here is from genome assembly GCA_036971295.1 of Dactylellina cionopaga. Taxonomy (NCBI): domain Eukaryota; kingdom Fungi; phylum Ascomycota; class Orbiliomycetes; order Orbiliales; family Orbiliaceae; genus Dactylellina; species Dactylellina cionopaga. The sequence continues at coordinate 5,433 of JAJTTY010000018.1, read as the reverse complement.
TATTATTAAATATTATATACATTATATAGAATGCTATAAAATACAAAGAATAAAAGGAGAACAGATAAGCTATTAATAGATGTACAACATCTAATTAAACCTTATCAAGGAGTGCATCAAGACCAGCTTCCTCGTTTTGATCAACAAGAATATATCTTTTAGGAGGTTGTACACCTTCTACCTGCTTAAGAAATGATTTATGATAAAAGATTATTAGACGCCTGTGATACTTTACCAGCTTGTTAGCAGACTATTTCAGAAAAGAAGTATAATAATTATCAAAAATATCTAAGGTATATGATATTAGTGTAAAGTTTATAAGCGGACAGATGTTAAATGTTTTACCTCTAGTATTTATAGTTTTTGTATTAATACCTTTATTTAATTTTCCACCTTCCCACTACTTTAAAACTACCCACAAGTATGTGGCAGACTATGATAAAAGAATAGGGTTTAATAAATTAACTAGATTTTTCATAACAATATTTTTACTTTTATAAGAATTCTAGTATGATTATATAAAGATTTTTAAAATTACTAGATATATAAATAAAAATTATAATAATTTGTTAATAAATATTAACAATCTAGCTAGAAATAAATATAAATATATTTTAATTCCAGGATTATATAAAAAGGCTGGGTAGTTAGGATTTAAAAGCTGTTTTATTAATTTTAAACAAATATTAATTAAAAGACTAGTAAAATTATACGCGTTTAATATAAGTTTATTAGCAGTTTTTATTGTATGGGATTAGTGATTTTTAGTTTTGCAGTAGTATTATATATATATTATATATCAGTATTTATCTTAAATGTTTAGGAAAGAAAATGTACCATATCAACTAAGTAGGTAGATGGCCAATAACTAAAATCTAACATTAGATATTAAATGTATGCCTTTATATTAATTAAGTCAGCCCAGATTTTATTATAAAATTATTAAATAAAAAGAATATCTTAATATTTAAAATACTATTTTATTTTTTCAGTAGAAAGGTTATCCTTTCTAAAACACTAATAGCCTATCAATTGGCCAATGTTAGATACTGGACAGTTGGTAGAATTTTGTATTAATGGAAAAGCCTCAGAAGTTAATATTTAAAGTTATAAAATATTTAAAGTAGGGTGGGTAGAATATAGGATAAAAATAGAAATAATAAAAAAAGTAAAATACTTAATAACAATAAAAATCTACTGCAACATAGATTAAGAGGTAAGATCTAAAGATTGCATAATATAATATAATAATATTAGATAGTTAAAATCAGATTTCTGACATCTAATGGAATCCTTTAACTGTTCCCAGATCATTAGTATGTTAGATTTTAATCTAATAAATTTTATATTTATAGTATTATCATAATTTATTATATCAGCAGTAATTAAGCGCGGCTATTTATAGATAAGATTAATAGCAAATGATGGTAGTTTTAAAACTGCTTTTAAGATATAAATTAAAATACTAGGGTTTATACCCTCAATTTTTATATTTTTATCTTTTTAAAAAACTGGGGAGGGTTTTAATATTAAATTATAAATTTAATTTTTACTATTTTATACTACATTTATTATTAGACTAGTAATATCACTTAAAGAATTTTAATTTTTTACTATATCTAGGATAATATTATTGTTTTTTTATTTTAATTTTATTGGGTTTTTTACAGCCTTATATTAGTTACCAGATAGTAGTAGATTAATAGATATTTTAAATAGAATTATCTTTTTAGATCTATTAGATCAGTAAGCTATAGTGATATAAAAAAAGAATGTAAAATAAAGTAATAAAGAATTAAGAAGTATAAAGTATTATATTAAATAAAATACATCTACAGACTAATCTTAAGAAAAAAATAGAAATAAAAGAAAAAAATAATTTGGGAATAGGGTTAAAAAAGGAAAAAGAAATTAAGGAAAAAAAAAGATTTAATATTAATAATATATAAATAAAAATAAATTAAAAATCTACCTTACATCAGATATATAATATCTATTAGAAAATATTTATTATTAAATATTATCTTTATTTTTATTATATTCATAAAACTTATTAAAAGTTTTTAAATTAATATAAATATTAATATAAAATTTTTTTTTATCTAGTAAATAAAGTTGGGCTTGAAATATAATATTATAAATTGGAATTAACTATATATTAGTATTTTTAGAAAATTTAAATAATTACCAAAGATTGGCAAGTATTAAACTATAATTATTATACTATTTACTACTATTCTTCAGATTAATATCTATAATTAATAATATATTATAAAATATATTAATAAACAAATTAATTATATTAAAAATAAGTTCAATGTGAGATGGTATACATTTGTGCAATACCCTATATTATCCAGCTGTTTTTTAGAATATATAATTATTCCAAAAAATTAAATTTCGAAATAAAAATAGGTTGGTATATTTTACTAGATGAACAGCATTAGTTTTAAGATTTTAAAAATCTTATATAATTATAGCGATTTAATTATATAACTAATACTAATAATCAAGGATCTAATTATTATTATTAATTTTTTATATATATTTAATATTTAATATAAGACCTTGGCTAATAAGATTAAAGTGGGATAATTTAAAATATTTACAAAATTTAATAAAAAGGTTTAGTAGATTATAAATTATAGAAACATTTTCAATTATCCATTTAATACCTTTTTTGTAATTTTGGGGTTTTTTGAGCTTATAACCATCTAATAACTGTTTTTGTACATCTATTAACTAATTAAATAAATGAAATTTATCTAAATCCAAATATTATTTTAATTAAAGAATAATATTAAAAATCAGTTATTTATTATTTGCCATACTATTATTTTTATCCAAAAGAATATTAGATCTTTAGGTATTAAATATTTGTTGAAAACCTATTTTATTATCAATATTATTTAATATATTAATATTTTTTTTTGATTTAGCTTCAAGTTTTGTATATAATATTCTATTTTAAAAAATAATTAATATTAAATGCTTTACCAAATAGAGGAAATTTATTTGAAATTAATCACTAGTCTATAATTTTTGAAAAAAAAATAAAAAAATTTAAATCTTTTATTCCAAATAAAAATTTTTGTTAGAATATTATAATAATTTATTAATTATAATTTATTTTATTTAATAATTAATAGCTTTCTTTAATCTAAATATAATATTACAATTTTAAAATATTTATTAATTATTTTCTTAAGTATCCAAACTAACAAATAACATTCATATAATAATTTAATAAATGTATCTTTATAATATTAAATATTTTAAATTTATTTATTTTAATTTAAAATTCTTGATTGATTTGTTTGATAATATTAGGTGATAATTAATTATTAATATTTATAATTATTTTCTTTTAATTTGCTTGTAATATTTTTCATTGGTCTGGATTTCAAAAGAACTTAAAAATATTTTTAAGATAATAAAAATCTTGCTAATATTTAATAAAATAATTATTAATAATTTCATTGGTATAATTATAATATTATATAAGAAAATAAAAACTAATAAATACTTTTATACAATAAAATATTCTAAAAAACATTAGATATTTAGTGTTTTTAGGAAGATGGAGTACAATTATTAATATAATTATTATAATTTAACCAGCTATCCTAAATTCCTTCCCTTATTATTATATTATCTAAAAAAATAATTTTAAAAAAAGCAAATAATTAGAGTACACTAGAAGTCCAACTTATACTTTGTTAAAAGTAATAAAATATTTATATTGTTAAAAAAACCTAATCAATTAATTGATAATATATTGGAAAATACTAAAATAAAACTTGTGTAAAAAATTTAATTTAGGTAATATATTTAGCTGGATGTTTAGTATTTTATAAAAATTAAAAGGAATTATCCTAAATTATTTATTATAAAATTTTTTTAAAATTTGTGTGTCTTAATTTGATGGTGGTTTATATAGAAACTTTTTTTTAAATATATTATAATTATAATAATTATGTAGTATCAGTTGTATAAAATCATTCTTATAATAATTAATATCTATTTTATATATTGGGCAAAAAATTATATATATATTTAAAAATTTAATATATTTTATATGATCTATAATCTAGTTATATAAATAAGGGAAGTATTAGCAGATAAAACTATTAGTATAAATTAGTAAAATACTATTTTTTTTTGGACTTTTATTGTCTAGTATTGGACTACTATATTTATTTAATGGTTTAAAAATTTTAAATAATATTCTTTGAATATTATTATCAATTTTTAGTTTTTAATTGATTATAAAACCCTTTTTTTTTAGAATTATAGGTAATAAGGCAAGAAAAATTTAGGTATATAATAATAATTAATTGTAAATATTAGAAAACAAATTACCAATTATTATATAAATTGGTTATAACTTTTTATTATTAAAGAAATTGGTAAGATATATAGTATTAGAAATGTAAATAATAGATATAAATATTAAATTAATAAATAAAAAATGTTATAAAATAATTAGCATCTGGTTAATATAATAAATTATATTTATAAATTACTTAAATATTTTATTATTAATTTATTATATATAATTCTAAATATATATGTTTATTCTAAATATTATAATTATAAATAAATATGTATACTAAATTATTAACATATATTACTTATTTAAAAAAATAAATAATAATCTTATTAAGATTTTTATATAAGTATTTAATTAAGTTAAATCCTTTAACCCCCTAATTATAAATCCCAATTTTAAAGTTAAAATTAAGTCTATTAATTATTTAATTTATAATTTTTTATAAAATATAACTAGATAAGAAGGAAATTTTGCTAGCTGGTTAAAATCTATTGCGGAAGAATATATTAATACCTCTTTTTAATGTTTTATTTTTAATAAATTATTTTGCAAGTATATAATTAATATAATTAATAAATGGTTTATATAAATTAAATACTAAAAATTCTCTATAATCCAAATTTATAATCTTGTTAACATCCAAATAAATCTTTATATAATTTTTTTGTAGATATTTATTATTTTTATTAATAATTAAGTTCTTCTATGTTTTAATTTTTAAATATTAAGTTATTAGAATTATTAGTAGATTATTTTTATTTAATTAAAATTATTATTTAGTAGTAATATACTTATTTTTATATTTTTTTCTCTTATGGTTTATTTGATAGTTTTTCTGGATATAATTAAGAGAATAGAATCAATATTTATATAGCCTTTAAAGATTTATTATAATAATATGGTAGATAATATAGGACAGTTAGTAAAATATAATTATAATACCACTAACTGAATAATAAAAATGAGGTTATATTTACCATAAATAAAAAATTACATTATTAATAAAAATAAAATTAATATTATTTACTATTTGATGACGGGTAATATTTAATACTAAATATTTAATAAATCAAAAAAAACTACCAAAAAACAATTAATCT